>CM051380.1:5975198-6650198 GCA_028015245.1 Cardamine occulta | reverse complement strand
TACATATCTTATATGAATCATGTTCACATGTCGCAAAGCGTAGTTTTGCAATCTTCAAACTCTACTGAACTCTTACTGGTCAGTGGTCAGTAACTTGCATGACATCGGTTTTTTTCTACAGAATGTTCTATGGACCAGGTGGGCCATATGCTCTGTTTGCAGGGAAAGATGCAAGCCGAGCTTTGGCAAAGATGTCATTCGAGGACCAAGACTTGACTGGAGATATCTCGGGTCTTGGTCCATTTGAGCTAGAGGCGTTACAAGACTGGGAGTACAAGTTCATGAGCAAGTATGTCAAAGTTGGGACCATTCAAAAGAAGGATGAAGAAGGCAAAGAGAGTTCAGATCCTTCTGAAACAAACGCTGACTCAAAGGAAGGTCCTTCTACAAACACTGAAGAAGAAGCTTCCGCGGTTACCCATGATGAAACTTCTACAAGCATAGACGAGAAAACCGCAGAGACCACGGAGAAGAAGGATGTAGTAGATGGTGATGCTGCAAAGGAGTAAAGTCAATGTAATCGAAGGTCACAATCTCTCTTGAGAAATTAGTGAGATTTTTCAGGGTTTAAGTATGAGTCGTATATAGCTCAAGAATCAAACTCAATAAAAATGGAGACTTTCTGTTTACTTTTTGAATCGTATAATAGACATCTAATTCTGGTTATGAAAAGCTTCTAAATTACATTATTTCTACACTACAGTAATATTATTATTATTATCTTGGTAAAAAATGGAAAATAATTTTATAATTCAGTGTAATAAGAAAATGCGAAAAGATGTTTTATATGAACCATGAATTAATTATCTATCGTCTAGAGTTTCAAATTCAAAATATTAAGATTTTCAAAATCCTTCTTCCCTCTCTTTCTCTCTCTCGGGATTGGGCGATCTCGAAGGGGAAGCAATGGGCGTGAAGTATCTTTGGGATGTACTCGAGCCTTGCAAGAAGACTTTCCCGCTCGATCATCTTCAGTGAGTTTGTTGCTTCGTCTCAAATTCCTTTTAATTTCAACTCGCAATTCTGGGTTTTTCTTAAAAAGGACAAGTCTTGACGAGATCTCCGTTAATTGATGTAGAAACAAAAGGGTATGTGTCGATCTGTCGTGTTGGATGGTGGAATTGCATAAAGTTAACAAATCTTATTGCGCCACTAAAGAAAAAGTTTATCTTCGGGGACTCTTTCATCGACTCCGACCTCTAATTGCTCTTAATTGCTCCATCATTTTAGTCTCAGGTAATTCTAACCCTACTTTTTTCGAAATTGCCAATTTGAGTTTGTTTGGAGCAACAATTTTTGTCATTTCGCTGGTGGGTTTGTTGTTTATGCAGCGTTTGTATTGTTGTCATTGAGGATGGTTTTAGCAGAAGCATAAGTTATCAATGATTTGCTCTAAAGTATTGGGTTTTTTTTTTAATGCTTTTGAGCATCCTTGACTTACTGCTATGTGCTTTGTAATTGTAGATGGTTCAATTCCTGGAATCAAAGTACCAACTTACAGGCGTCGATTAAAAGCAAGATTCGAGGTACAATGATGCCAAATGAGGCACTAATGCTTGTAGCGTTGCATATGATGGCTATTTCGCGGAATATTTTTCGATTTAATGCTTTTTCGTTCAGCCAGGTCGCTGACGATGGTGTTGAACCTGGGAAAGAGACTTCACTCAAAAGAAATATGGGGTCCGAGTTCTCGTGCATAATAAAAGAGGCCAAAGTTATTGCATCTACACTGGGGATACTTTGTTTAGACGGGTAATTCTTCAAGACTGTTCACCTAGATTGACAATGAGACTTTGGTCTGAGTCTCTTGCATATAAACATGGAGTTTCAAGTATATTTGGTCTAGTTTCTTGTTTGAGAGGCCCAGTAATATTGACAACTAAGATTCTCTTATGTGTTGTTCCTTCAAATGCAGGATTGAGGAGGCTGAGGCACAATGCGCTCTGCTAAACTTAGAATCCTTATGTGTGAGAATCATTTTGCAGCTTTAATCAGTTTCATGTTATCATGCTGTTAACCCAATATTCAAATAATAAATTATGGGTTTGATGATCATCCGTAGGACGCCTGTTTTAGCTCTGATTCGGATATTTTCCTTTTTGGTGCAAAGACTGTCTACAGATAAATATGCCTTGGTGAGTGAAGAGAGTCCCTTTGGTTAATGGTTTCTCTTACCGTTTGGTATGGTTAATGGTTTCCTTTTTGGACGCAGTCTTGGTTTCTCTTACCGTTTGATATGGTTAATGGTATTATATGGCTTAATAAATCTTCCAATGAACTAGGTGAAGGAGGTTACGTTGTTTGATATGAGATGGATGACATCAGGACAAAGCTTGGGCTTGGACGGAACTCATTGGTAACTTAACGAGTCTCTTCAACTGATTAGCTTTATGTACTTAACCCTGCTCTTTCATTTTCACGAAGCTGCATCATGTTCTTGTAAAATGATTTGATCGGCAGAAACATGACTGATGAATGCGTACTTGCAAAAATGGCCTTTGATATTTTAGCCTAGAATGTTTTGTTAATGAATTCAGGCAAGATAGATACTGTGTGTGAATGGTTCCACTGCAACATTGTAGCTTCAAAGGCTCAATTCCTTTAGCTACACATTGTTGACTATTGTTCCATATGTTAAAGAACTGATCCTAGCTATGTTTCATCGACTGGCAAAGTTATTTATACAACGTTTTCTTCGGTGAGGTTCCAGATAGCTCTAGCGCTTCTGCTTGGCAGTGACTACTCTCAGGGAGTTCGTGGTATTCGTCAGGTGTGTTGATATCTCACGTGTTTAAACCTTCGTCTATCAGGGTTGTATGTTATTCGAGTTTGTGTGTTTTACTAAGAGTTGGATTGTGAAAGACTCACGAATAAACTTCTTCTGTGTACAGGAGAGCTTGCGAGATTGTTAGGTCAGTTGGAGAAAATGTTATCCTTGAAAAAGTTGCATCAGAAGGAATTGCCTTTGCAGAAAAGCCGAGAAAATCAAAGAAGCAAGTTAGGACTCCTGTGTGCAGAAAAAAGGGGACCTTACCCTTGGTGATTATAAATGGTATGTAAAGCAACAACATCTTCGTGTTTGTGATGTGACATGCTTTGCTTATCCAGTTAGTTGATTTGGTGTTAGCCTAAGCAGAATGTTTACATCATAGAAGATCTTTCTGTAATCTTGATTTAGGAAATAATCGTGAACCAGAAGGACTGGAACAAATCAAACAGGTGATTGATGCGTTCATGAACCCCAAGTGCCACCAAGCAGACTCTAATACAGTTTCCAGGTTAAACCTTCTTTCAATTATTTGTTGTCATTCTTGTATTGATAATTATGCTACTGATTATACCTATTCGTAGAGCTGGCATGTGAATCAGCCCATCCTTTGTAGCAATCATCTGCCACAAGGAATTACTGATTTTTTTTTCCTGAATTTAGTCTTGGTGCTTGTTTAAAAATTTCTACGTATGAAGGTTCTGACTACTAGAGTTGTTTTTGTAAAACTGATACTCCATGCAAATTTAAAATCAGTAAAAGAGCAAAAGGGAAACTAAAGATAGAATAAATGCTTGCTCAAATCCATGAAAGCTGTCAAGGAATTTTTATGAGAAACAAGCTTCTAACAGGAATTGACTGTTATGCCTGGAAATTAGTGAACTTGAAAAAATTTGAATGTCTATTCAGATTTTGGATGAAGGAAATGATATAAATTCTATACTGATTTTGCAGGGCTATGGCTGAATTCTCTTTCCAGCGTACCAAGCTTCAGGAAGTATGCCATCAGTTCTTTGAGTGGCCCCCTGAGAAGACAGGTATGAGTTTGGATTTATACATATTTCTTATTCCTTATATGTTCCTTTTGCATACATTGTGCAGAAACAACTGTGAAACTAACATTTCTTCTTTCTCACTATCTTTCATTTAGATGAATACATACTTCCTAAAATTGCTGAAAGAAGTCTGAGAAGGTATGCTATTCTGCAATCAAGATCAAATGAGGTTGGTGTTAACCTTCCTCTCCACAAGGTACCTTTCTTTCTCTCTATCTATCACTGCAAGTTATTGGCTATAAATTTTAGTTCCCGAGAATCATGTCTTAGGCTCTCGAATCTCGACTATTGTGTTCAAGAACCACGTAGTAAACCGTCGAAGTAAACTACATAACAACATTTCGGGTTTTACGTTAGAATTTTCTACATAACATGAATTCATAAAATTCATACGGTACATATTGGTAAATATGAAGCTTAAAATTTATTGGATTTCCCTTATATAATTCAGTTGAAAGTTAAACAAGAACTTGTCTTAACTTTCGCAAGTATAAGTATAAAAATCTTCTGCAGCCGCAGATGCCAGAGCCAGACAAGTGCCCGGTGTCTGAAATCATAAAGACTCGCAAAGTACAGGGACGAGAATGTTATGAAGTTTCATGGAATGATCTAGAAGGGTTAGAGATTGTTCCTGCAGATCTTGTAGAAAGGTAATGATAATGATCAAAGCCTGACATTCACTCCTTTGCTCAAGTCTGGTAATACAGTTGACATCGATCTAACCTGTTTTATACATGGCCTTTTTTGCAAAAGCTTACATTCACGAGAACCAAATGAACTGAAATAGTGTCCGAAGAAAGCTGTGGACTAATCCGGATACTGAAAATGCTCCAGTTCAGTGATTTAATTTGGCTTGGCTACAAAATTTTCATAGAAGAGTAATTTTTTGGTTTCCAGAAAGCTGCAAATCACGACTATGGTTTTCAGTTAACCGAATACGAGCCATGGAACATTGAAATGAAACTTATTACTAGATCTACTCATGCAGCCACATTGCAATTATGTCTTTGTCATACAACACCAAATATGGTTCAGTTTTTGGTTGGTGTTCACTGAATTACTGTTTTAATTTTGGTTTTGCCTATTTATCCTCCTGTTTGTATTTTGTTTTCTCAGGGCTTGTCCTGAGAAGATCATAGAGTTCAAGGAGAAAATGGCAGCAAAGAAGAAGAAACCAAAGCCGAAACGAAAACAGAAGGAAACGAGTTCACCGACCAAATATTCCTCTGTTACCGAACTCGGCCTTAAACTCCAAGACCTTGCTCTCAGCTCAAGCTCTACAGTAACTACTACAAGCACCGTGGAAGAAGCAGAGCAAGAGAAAGTACAGCAAAACTCCAAGAAGCATGATTACTTGTGTCTTATAGATTCACCTGCTAGAGAGAATTGCTATAATGCTTGGTCGACGACCATGGATAGATTCGGTGTCGGCTCGAGTTCTTGTTCGTTGTATCCGGAAACAGAAGTCATTGATCTGATAAGCCCTTGTCCTGAAGGACGTTCACGGAGCGTGTCAAGAAGTTATCAAGAACAGAAGAGCCATGATCACCAACTTGAGACTGTGATTGAGCTGAGTGATTCAGAGACAGATGATGAAGAACATTGCAGAAAAGCTAGAGAACTTAGGATCTTTCTTGAAAATATCAGGAAAGACATTATCCTTTGAAACAAAAGAGGACTATGATCATTTATGATAACTATGCAATGTACAAATAGTTCTTCTACTTCGTATAATGTTATGAGTCCTTTTATCTTATTGTTAACTTTGTAGATTTCATGAAAACTATTAAACTTGAAAAGCTATTTGGTCTCTACCCTGCCTTGCTTCATTCAATTTAACTAGCGTAATAGTCACGGAAATTATCAGACTGATATAATTCTCTAAATTAATAATTTGGCATGTGTAAATGATAAATGTAATATATCACCTCTTTTATTGAAAAACAATATATCACTTTTTATGCAGTATAATAATTAAAAAAAAAATGATAGGCGGATTTTAATAAGATTTTTTTATACATCCATCATCAATGAAAAAATCTTTTTATATGCATGCATCATGACAAACCAAAATGTACCAATAAAACGTGTTAATTAATATGTGAAGACCGTTTCGAAGAAGACACATCTCAATAAAATATTAAGTCTCCAACTCCAACGATGGTTTTCAACTCTCCGTGTGATTTACAATTTTAACAAGAGGTGTCCAAGTCAGATAAATCGAAACAAATCTGGAAACTGAAATGAGTACTAATTTAGTTAGAAACTTAGAATAGACGTTTTTTATATCTAATAAACGAAACTCGAAATGACGATGTGGTATAATTCAAATGGAAAAAGAAAAAAAAAACATGTTTGGTAGACAATAACAAAAAGAATAAAATTAGAAAATACGTGATTGGTCCACGACTTTAATACATAGTTGACTTAATTACTTTACACAACTTGGGATATATACACACTTGCATATGCAAATGCAAGGTAGGCGAGATTTATTTATAAGTTTAAGCAAAACCACAAGTATTAATTTAACCAAACTATATTGTCACTGTTTAAGAAAACCACTTCTCTGTCACTTAATCAACACTTCTTGTTGGTGACCAAAAAGAACAAGTATGTATAAATCTCTTACCATCACAATTTGATATTTTTGGTCAATTTCTATCCACAAATGGGGGCAAAGAGTTGATTCCAAACAATACTTGTTTTATATCCTCAATAACTATTTTATTTCCGTTATATATACTATATATCGTTAAATGATACTAACTACTAGTAGTTCACAATAGATATATGTCAATCAAACTTTCTAAAATTCATAAAACTTTTTGTTCAGTTCTAGAGCTTTTTGAGTGCCTGTTAATTTCCTGCAAATTATTGAGAAGAAACATACACTTCTTTTTTTCTTTTTTTCCATCTCAGAATATATTATTAAGATTAAGATTAAGATTTTGTTACAATCCAAAACAATAAAGTCGGCAAACAAAAGTTTCCGGAGACTAAGCCCTATTAAAGGGAGCCAAACTACTACAACAAACAACATGACCAATCCTATAAACGAAAAGGATCGAAACCCGAAACCAATACAAGAGAACCAAAAGTACATCTGGAATTTGGCACACATGAATCACTAACCAACATACACTTCTTTTCTTTTATACGATCAAAAATAAAACAATCGATAATTGACAAATAAAAAATCCAGACACGTGGAAATGAGTTATTAATAGTTCATGAATTGACTTGTTCTGATTTTTAACGGTTATATTTGTATATTTTTAATTAAGTTACTTCTTTTTAAAAAAAAGAATTTATCATTACATAAATTGTATAAGTTACTTTTTTTAGTTAAATTAGTTATGTATATAAGTTAATTCTCATGTTTTATCATTACAGAAATTCTTCGTAAAAGTTTGCAACATATTTACTACGTGTCAAAGCTGTTGTAAGTTTATTTTTGATGTAATAAAATGTAACATATTTTTTCTTATTGGCTTTTTAGACCTGATTATATATATTCATCAATGCCACTCACGCCTCACGGAGCGTCGGTGACACACCATCAAATTAAGTTTATCCTTTTTTTTCCTCTGATATATAAAGCGAATATATATCATTGTATGATTAGATCAGAAATTCTTTATATGCAATTACAAAACCATGCTATAAGTCATCACACAGAAAACGATATCCGAATCTTGAATTAAATTATTTAATCACTTTTTAAATAAACATCAAATAATAATCCGCAGCCAACGTCATCCCAGTGTCGGTTGCTAACGGTGTTTACTCAGTATAATAGAGGCATTCTAAAAAGTATTAGATGTTTCATAAACCTTGTTAAATGTTTTATGATATTTTCTAATCTTAGTCTACTTTTTTTCCAGCAAAATATATAGAATCGTATCATTTCCACAACATACATCCTTTTAAGTATATTTTTTTTCAATTTGTAGAACTTGTATATAACAAGGTAATAAGTAAATCTATTACATATTTTACTAAAATAATCATATTACTATGTGTCATTTTGCTAGGCTAATCATGTTCGGATTTTAACAAAGAAAAGTTAGAAGACATTAAATTGCCTAACTGAATGTTAAATTATTTTTTCCTGTCAATATCAAGTTTAAATTCAGTTGGTGATACAACGACAACACTAATATAAATCATTAAGTTACTTGTAATTGTCAAACCAATAGTTTATTACTTAAATATTTTCATAAATAATATATACAAGTATCTAATATTATAATCATAACTGAATTAATAAAAAAGGACGAAAACAAAAGCCAATTCACTAATAATACCAATAATATATATATATATATATATGTTTATATTTCATATTTTACAAGAGTTTCTCTTTAGGAAGGCAAGTAGGTGTTAGTTAAAAATTGCAAAGTCTTCATCAACTTTTTCCTAACTTTAACAGTTGAATTAGAATATTTCTATTCATAACCAATGAGAATATTTGACATGTCAACTATTTAATTTAAATTTTATTTAGGACTTATGAAAATGTCCACTTATGCATGTTAAAAAAACTAAAAAAGTGATCGACTAATCGACTAGTTGCTAATCGTTTATAACCGTCTGAGTTTTGAGAAAATCAGCTGATTAGTCGGTAAACTAGTGAACATGTACTTAAATGTCGTCTAATATTGGCCAACCATTTAATTTTAGTCGTTCGATAAGTAATCAATCATTTAGGTTAACAATTAACCGGTTAATCACTAATTCACTAATTAATCCAGTAACCATATAATTTAGGTAATAGTCAAACAATCAAACTAAATATGTTTTCAATACTATCAAAACAAAAACTAATTACTGAATATAACTTATTAGCATTAGCAAATTAATTTACTAAATTTTATCGGTAAAATTTTTAAATTGTATAAAACAATACTAAAGATAAAAAAAAATAAACTCTCGTGAACATCTATGCATGATGTATTGTATATTTGATCTAATAGTAAACAATACAGGATAACACTAAAAAGTTAATCAACTATTGGCGGCAACTCCAAGTATTTACTATCAAGCATCTGCCCATAAAATAATAACGATACTTTTATAATATCATATGCTAACATATAGTTTAAATATAATTTGTTATGGTATCATTAAAAATAGACCGGCCATATCGTTTAAAGATGATTCATTTGAGGAAAATAAAAATAAAATTTAGAGGTTAATCAAGGTGTATCAGTTAATTGCAAGCATTTCATTTTTTCACAGAAAAAAACAAATAATTGCAAGCAAATAAATAACCTCACCGCTCACAAGTCACAACTATTATATTACTGTGGCAGTTATATTAAGTTTGCCTTGGCATAATTTGAAAAGGCAAGCAAAACAAAGACAAACTTACAAAAGTCTAACTGTCCTGAAACAAAGTATATTTAAATATACAGAAATAATTAATTTGTTTAATTATATGCATTGTCGTATTGAAATAATGATACTGAAATTCAAAAGGTTTGGCTCCACATAAAATTAATAAAGATATGATGCGGCTACTTGAAATGCGAGATATTATCTACTACAAAATAATTTAGGTTTGTTTCGTGTTAACCAAGCCCTCTTTCATATGAATAGTTTTACACAAGTATGAATTATATACTCTCTTTTTTTTCTTACTAGTCTTAGTTTTATTTTATTAAATATATATAAAAAGTTGACATTCAAAAGCCTATATATATTTCTCCCTTTCGAAACACGTATCTATGTCAAAGATTGTCATCACAAATCTACATATATTCATATATATCTCCTTTCAGTATCATATACGTATATATATGTGTGTTTATATAGATAATATTTATATATTCAAATTAAATAAGTGAAAGAAAAATAAAAATGGTGTTTAAATCAGAAAAATCAAACCGAAATTTGAAATCAAAGGAGAAGCAAAGGAAAGGATTGTGGTCACCGGAAGAAGATGAGAAGCTTAGGAGTCATGTGCTCAAATATGGCCATGGATGCTGGAGTACTATTCCTATTCAAGCTGGTAATTTTTACTTTCTTTTAAATAAAGAAAGCAACATTATCATTTCATTTTATAGTTACCATTATTAAATCTGTTACTTAGATGATTTTTTTTACTTCTGTAAATAAATAGTTAGGCTCTTTTGATCTTGTCATCATTTATAGAAAATCAACTAGACATTAGGAAGAATATAAAGTATGCTAGAGTGTATCGTTTTTTAATGTAATTTTGGAATTTGATTAGGACTTAATCAAACTAAATAAGTAATTGGTTTTTTACATAATATAGGATTGCAGAGGAATGGGAAGAGTTGTAGATTAAGGTGGGTTAATTATTTAAGACCTGGACTTAAGAAGTGTTTGTTCACTAAAAAAGAGGAAACTACATTTCTCTCACTCCATTCCATGTTGGGTAACAAGTAAGTCCTTCTAATTTTAGATAACAATTGTATTTTCAAAATCTACTTGAAATTACGTATATCTGGAAAAACTAAATGAAAAACAAAAAAAAAAAGTAGGCTGAATCTTAATTTTTTAAAGAAATATACAGTTTTATTTAGACTTTGCCATTAAGAATTTAAGTTTTATAGACTAGGTCTAATTTTTAGAGTTTATACTTTGGATTCTCGGATTTAAATTCGAGTTTTAAAAATAAAAATAAAATATATACTAATTTCTTAATGTTGATATAAAATTAGCATATTTTTATAATTGTCCCTTTTTTTTTTTTTTTTTACAAGATGGTCTCAAATATCGAAATATCTACCTGGAAGGACAGACAACGAGATAAAAAACTATTGGCATTCTTATCTAAAGAAAAGAGAAACTTTGACACAGCATGAAACCACAAGAACCTCTCAAACACCTTCGAGCACAAACTCACTTAAGGCCTTGCAGAGTACAACCGAAACATCATCTTCATTTATCAATGTCGGAGAATCATTCAACGCTCACATCTCTAGCTTCTCGCCAAGTCTCGTGTTCTCTGAATGGTTGTCAGATCACGGTTTGGTTATGGATCAATCACCTGAAAAGTCTTGTTTTGTTCAAGACCTTATTGTACCGGAAGAAAGTGGATTCCTTGGACCACGTTATTCGGAAAATAACTCTTTCGATGAAATTGTACCAAATTCAGATTTATTGTTGCACGATGATATCGAGTTCTGTGGTTCCTTTTCCGACAATTTTTTGTTCGACGGTCTTATCAACGAGCAACATTGAATTGTAAAGGTGAAGAGAGGTCTGATGTGCGAAGAGTGCGAGATTTAAGAGTAAATAACACAATTTGAATAGACAGTGAATATTATATTTTTACAATTTCATAATCCTAGTCTTATTTGATGTGTATAATTATTATGCTAAGATTTGTTCTACCTAACTCATTAACCTTTCTAATTCAGACCAATGTTGGTTTGGACCGGTCCGTCAAACCCCAATGTCCACATCATAAAATACGAGTTACATCGAACTTTCGTGGAAAGTAGTAAGTAATGAGCCATACTAAAGTTTAAACGAGATCTCAGATTGGGATGAAAATGATTCAAAATATGAAATTAAAATAGGAAAATTCAATGTGAAAATGAAAGGGTAATGACACAATTCCAATTCAGCTTTCTTATCCAAAAACATAAACTAACATCAAAAAAGCGCCTTACATTCCAGTAAAAGCCTTCTTTCCAAAGGAAGAAGAAGACCCAGCTGGTATCACCTTCACCACATTGAACCTTACAGTCTTTGACAATGGCCTGAAATCACAAATTAAAAAAAAAAACAAAAAGATCAAATCAACTGCAACAAATATCAGTATCAACAAAGACAATCTTGTTCATCTGAAATCGAATCATAACCTGCATTGTCCAATGGTAACATGATCTCCTTCCTTGACACGGAAGCACGGTGAGACATGAGCAGGGATGTTCGAATGCCTCTTTTCATACCTAAGAACAAAAACGATAACACTTTCTTAACATCAATGTAAAACAATTGAGTAAATACATAGAACAAGTATGAATGTAATGAAAATAACCTCTGATACTTCTTCACAAAGTGGAGGTAATCCCTACGCACGATAATGGTCCTCTGCATTTTAGCACTGTGGCAAGTACCAGCTAAGATACGACCTCTAATCGAAACAGTTCCAGTGAAGGGACATTTCTTATCAATGTAAGCTCCTGAGTTCCACATCAAAAACAAAAACACATTCAACGATTGAGAATCTGAACTTAAATGATCTATTTCATCAAACTTAATTGCAACAGTTTTAGCTCCATATTCGAATCAATACTCATCATACTAATTCAAAATCAAGTTGAAAAACAGACTGAAATCAAGGAAAACTACTCAATGCAGATCCAATCAGATTCAACATAGAATGACTTAGTTATGCAAAATAAACAAACCTTCAATGGCTTCACGAGGAGTTTTAAAGCCCAAACCAATGCTCTTCCAGAAACGGTTTCCACCTTTTCCAGGTCGCTTCCCTTTTCCAGATTTCTTCGAGCTGATTTAACAGAGAAACAAAGGAACCATTTATATAAACAACTTTGAACTAAAACTAGTTTAAAATCACAGTTAATAGATAGAAATGGATTCGAAATTTACCTAAGGAAGACCTTAGGCTGCTTAAGAAAAGCTTTCTCAGTCTGAAGAAAATCGAAAACACACAAACGAAAAAAAATGAGAACTTTTAAGAGCATAGGAACCGACAGATCAAAACGAGAATAATCTAAAGGGGGTAAGGATCAAGTAACCTGTTCCGCCATGGCTGTTGCGTCGAAGCTTGAGGCAAGGATGTAGGAGACGATAATGCGGCAGCGACGACGTTAGAGAAAACCCTAAATTACAAGACCTGATTTATATATAAGAAATTTTCACGAGAAATATACAAATACCACAGACTTTATTGGGCCTTAGTATTTGGGCTAGCTCAAAAATATAAACCCCTACGAGACTTAATTGGGATTCTGTGAATAAGGAGACATAATTTTGGTATCGGTGTTTTTTGTAATAAGTGTCGTTTTAACTTAATTTTTTGTGTTAGATTAAGTGTTGTTTTATATTTTCAATACTGTTTTTTTTGACAGAATTTATAGATTTACCCATATTCCATTATACAATTTTTTAATAAAATATTTATAAATTTTTTAATTAATGATCAAATAGAAAATTTAATTATTTTCTTAATATGTGTGTGAAAACCTTAAACGACATTTATTTTAAAATAGAAGAATAACTAAAATAGTTTATATCTAACAAAATTCAAACATTTTGTCCATATTTTTACTTCCATTAGAATTCTTGCTTAGTCTTTCACTTTTTCTTAAACTAAGAATTTTTTGTACGAGTTACATGGATGCTGTAAAGATACTTAAAATTACAGGTTCTTCTAAGTCCTAACCACTAAACCACCATAAATTTGACAGTTTTTCCTTAGCATTTTCAATTAGCCTTATTAAGCGCATCGGTTCTGTTATGGTCACTTCACTTGGGCCATGACATTTGAGAAGAAAAGTGAATAGTAAAAACGAAATATTTGGGAGTTTAGAAAGTTTTTTTTTTTTAAAAAGCCTTTCAAGGAAAAGCCGAAAAGCTGTACCGATTACAAATGAGCAAACATATGACCCCAAGGCCCAAACATAAGAAGATATTACATTATGGCCATGTAACTTACACCAACTAACAAAACCACCACAAATAATCCTCTCTTTCTCAAATGAAGCCATAAAGCAACTTCAACTCCATATAAAAAAAATTAGAAGCATCCAAATGGCTTCGTTGGAGCAGTTCCTGTGGCACGATACTTTGCAGCTAACTCCTCTGCCTTGAGAACTTCTTCTCCGCGTTTCGCTTCGGTCATTGCTCTCCTCTCTTCAGCTTCCTTGTGGATTTGAGCTATTTTGTTCTTCATTTGCTCTGTGTACTCTGCTTTCTTCTTAATTAGTTGTTCCTGTGTTTATCATTCCGATTTCAAAGAAAATTAAAGGGACATCGGTTCATGAAGCAAATAGAAAAGATTGAAATTGGAAAAATGTACGTATGTGGTTACCTCGATCTTCTTGAGCTCAGCTTCCACAGAGGCTTTCTTGCTGTTTTCCCAAGCTCCAACTGAAGAAAGCTTCTTTTGAGCTCTGTGTCATGAAGTTATTAAAATTAGATAATATAACAAAAATCACGAGATTAACAATTTTCTTAAATTCATTACAGGCTTTAACTTCTTTTTTGAACTCACTTGTTCTCCACTTTGGATTTCTCAGCCTCTTCCCAGGCTTTGATGAGAGACATCCTCTTATCTGTCTCGAGTCTAGCCAAAACAGCATCTTCACACACATACCAAACAATAATCAGAAAATGCAAGAAACAAAATTAACAATTAATCATGCGGTAAATTACTGAAATTATATAAAAGTTAATTTAGCCGAATATCCTTAAATATTTTTTTCTCATGATTGATACACAATCATGATCTAATTAATTCGTTGATTACCTCGGTTAACTGAACCGTCTTTCTTCTCTTCCTCAGCTTCTTCTGCAACGACAACCAAAAAAAAAACAATTGAAAAGGTTACAGTTCTTTGCCAAAAATAACAATATTTTGATGACTTTTGTTGAATTAACATGGCCAAGTTAAATTAGAAATACTAACAGGAATTAAACAATTAGAACAACTTAAAGTGTTACAAACTATATAGCTTTCTAAATTGTGAACAAGAAAAAGAATTCTACAATTTAAATATGTAATTCTTTTTCGTTGAAAATATAAATGATTTGTTACTTGCAACGACGAGAACAATGGCTTTGGAATCGTCAGACTTCTCCGCCATGGACGCAGTGGTTTCGGGCTCTGTGACCTTCTTCTGCTCTTCTTGAGTCATGTCGTCGTGTGGTAGCTACGATGTTACGACAGAAGAATAATCTGAAAACTCTTGTGTTTAATTTCAGGATGAATTAGAAATTTCGATTATTTAATAGATAGAGATGGCGAGAATAACTGTAGATACGAAAACTGAGCTGGATTAAGCAATGTCCTGTCTCTCGTTGGCATAGCATGACTTTTTATTTTTTCTTAAATGCAATTATTCGTGACAGAAAAAGAATCAAAGCTATTCTTTCCAGTTTATTGTTGTGCACGATCATTATTGCTTACACAAATTCCTAAAATGCACCCAACTAATACTGATATTTCTGAATTCAACCATAATTTTTGGTTAATTAATAGAGTAACAATACTTTATCAAAAACTAAAAGCTGTTAATTAATTGTTATATGATAGGCTTTTGCCGAACCGAACTTTTCTCGGTTAAGAATGGTTCACTTATTATTTCGCTTTTACCAGGAACAATTTCATTTTAGACGATTTTCATATAATTTTTGTTAGAGTTAATTTGCAAATAGGGTAGTTTTTAAGTTTTTATTTGTGAATATGGTAGTTTTAAGTTTTGAATTTGTGAATGAGATAGTTTTTTGGGTAGTTTTTAAAAAGTATGAAGATTCAATGATCAAAATACTCTTATTTCTTAGAGAGATAAAAGAAGATAAAAAATAAAAAATAAGAGAGAGATATTTGGGGACCAAAAGAGAGAGAAAGATGGGGACCAAAGAAAAGAAAATTGTGGGACCAAAAGAAAAAGAGAAATGTGGGGACCAAAAGAGAGAGAATGTAAGGTGACATGTATGTGGATGACGGTGTACACAGATCGGTGTACACGATCGTATATGATGTACACCATAAACTAAATATGTATAATTTATAGTGTACACCCTAGCTTGTGGCGTAAATAGTTTTGAAAGATGTTTAAAAATCAGGGTGTACATGCGTAAATAGTTTTGAAAGATGTTTAAAAATAAATATCAATAATATGATGTAAATCCTTATTTATGGTGTACACACTAGTATATGGTGTACACCTTAATTTGTGACGTATATCATAAACTGAGGTATATGTCATATATCTTTGTGTATACCATAATCCGGAGTATAGGAGTATACATTGTATACTAATCTATACATGACAAACGATGATGTAGACCATATATTAGTATGTACGCTATAAATCGGACATCTATTTCATATACAAACATTAAAAATTATAAATGTATTTTTTAGATTTATGCTTATATTTATTTGTGAATAATGCTTAAATGTTCTCCAACTTATTATTTTTTATGTTTTAAGTTTTTTTATTTTTTGGAGGATGATTATAAACATACACACCATAGAATTGATAGATAAATAATTAAGCTGTCGGATTTTGGGACACTTGGCTACTTACCTTATTTTTTTCTGATTAAGGCCATGCATATGAATAATACAACTTACTCGTGCATCTACATGTTTAGGACCCAAGTGGGGTGAGGACATGCTTAACATATCTTTGTTCAACAACTTCCTTGTTTTGGAGATGAAATAAACTCTTTGTTTTCCATCCACATAAGTTGCTCATCACTTGTTAAAACAGAAACAAAGCAATTCGCACTCATTTTTTTGGGGTCGATTTAGTTCTATGTTTTCACATTTTCCTACCTATACCATCTTTTTAACAGTTTTTTTTTTTTTTTTGGTGACATAATCATAAGTTGTGACATAAACGTTGTTTATATTTATTTTTAAACAAAGAAAAATATTTCAATTCTTTTCTAATTCATATAAGTAAGTCTTTATTGAAAAGTCACACTTGTCCTTAACGAAATCGAAGCTTTTAAGGATAAAAAACTGATGAAACAAAAAAAAAACAGTGTGTGATACACAAAAATTTCAGATCTTCTACGTAAGAAAGAATGATCCTCACTTCTTTTCTTCTTTCTCAGCCTCAGCAGCCATCTTGGCTCTAACACCAGCATGTCTCTTGTTCGTGCCCTCTAGACGGATCTTGTCATAAGCCTTGAACGATTTCATGTCAGAGATCAGCTTCACAAGCTCCATTGTTTGGCTTCTCACGTTCAACATGCATGTGGTCTCCTTGGACTTGTGTTACATTGGCAAACTCATCCGATACAGAAACATAAAAACTAAGAGATCAGATCCAAAATCCAATCTAATAATGAAGACCACTAAAGCTAAACAAGTTGCTTCGAAGTAGTAACTTGAACTTACGGGCATGACATTGGATAACCAACTTAGCCTTGTAGGTTTTCAGCCTTTGGACATTGGATTGAAAACCCTCCAAAGATCGGTTTTTGCGTCTTTGGGATACCAGCAGCCTGATTTAAAGAACAATCAGAAATCAAGAATCTGAAACAGTGTCCAAGAAGAAATGAAACATGAAAGCTAACTAAAAAAAAGATAGATAATTACAAACCTTAAGCTCCTCAAGATTAAATCTTTTACCAGTTCTGAGCTTCATGTTGTACTTAATGGTTTGACCATGTACAACAGGGCGGAGAGGTCCAGGCGTCCAGCAGTGGGACGAGGAAAGATCTTCACAGCTTTCGTCTGCCTCGCTGATGAGTAAACAAAAATACATATAAGTAAACAAATAAATGGACCGTGTAACTGGAATTAAACATAAGCACATAAAGTTGGCGAAATCAGAAAAATTTAAGATGGCTTAAGCAAAGTGGTGATATTACTAACCAATTCTTCTTCTGGTTTTCATGGCAGGTTGGTTGAAACATGTCTTCACATAGTTTTCCCATGACTTCGTAAAATGTCCATTCGGGATAACATTGTTGTGCTTCATTTTTTTACCTCAAGCTGCAAAAACAACAATCACTTGTGAATCATGAATTTAGGCCATGCTCAATATATAGAAATCAAATGATGTAATTTCACACTGCAAAGCTAAAAGCCATCTCAATAAAAACAACAGGGTTTATGTATTTACATAACGTGTGATTGGGCCTCTCTTTAAATGGGCCGAGTAAACCCATTACAAGAAAAGATCTCTGTTGGATTCGGTTCAATTTTAAGCCATATCGAGGTCCCCCGTATTGAGAAATAATTCGAAATCTAAATACGAAATCATTTAAAGCAGGATAATAATTGTGTTTACAGTATCGTTTGTTGTGTTCGTTGGCTTTCCAATAAGCGTAAGCCATGGTGAATTGGTAAAAGATCGTTGAGCAAAAGGTGTGACCATTTTGATTTTAAGTAAAGATCGTTGACCAATAGGTGTGACAATCCGGATAAACCAACCAAACCAAATCTTAATTTTGTTAAAATGAATTTATGTTGTCGATCTTGAAAACAAAAAAACAAACTACAAATCAACCCATATATATCGAACTGAAAAAAAAAAGTAAAAACGCAAGACAACACTAACACATTCGTATTAAATTTTGTTTTACTTTGGTTACAAACATTCTAGAAATAAACAAGCAGACAAAAAAAACCACAGTGGTGTAAAAAAAAAAAAAACTATCAATCAAAACGAAACCAAATTCCGTATTAAGCACTCTTGGTCTTACTTAAAATGAACCAACATTCCAACATTGATTATACAAAAAAAAAAAGGAAGAAAAAAATCACATCAAATCATATTTAGAGAAGATGCACTGAAAACATATTGTACTTTGTATAAAAAAAAAACAGATTACATAATGGTACAAGCATGTGGATTATCATCGCTAAACATGGAAGCCGCGATCTCATCGGCCGCCACGGCAACGGAGTAAACCGCGGGAGTGTGGAAGAAAGTGTGGACACCACCGGTGGGATCCGTACGGTGTGCATCAGAGTAATAGTGGTTGGTCACGTAAGAAGGATATTTATAGAAAGAGGCAAAATGGCTATTACCTAACCGGTATGGCCACGGTTCAGCCGCCTTACCGGCTCTTCGTACCGCTTTCAATACCTTCTTCTCCTCTAACCGGTATCCTCGAGCCGTCACTTTTTGGTTTTCCATCTCCACTTCTACTTCTTCCACTCCTGCACGCACATATCAATAATAACCGCAAAAATTAACATAATAACTTGAATTCGCACCAAAACTCTTACCCATTCATATTAGATTAGCTTTACTTAGGTTACTATCATTCTTTTTTTTTTTAAAGCATTCTAAAAATAGAGAGAAGAAGAAAACAAGACTCGAAACAGAACCAAAATCAGCATTAAGCACTCATACTTAGAATAGACCAAAAACAATAAGATTCAAATCAAAAGCTTTGAATACCTTTGAGCTTCAGTAGAGTCTTCTTAAGCTTAGAAGCACATCCTTCACAATCTAAGTTTGGAACTCTTATCTCCACTGCCATCTGCAAACTCACATTTCAGCTATTTAGTACTGATAGCTTTAAATGAAGGACAATAAGTAAGAAGATTAGAATGACATAGATACTCACAGACATGATCTTGAAAACTCAATCCAAGCTTAATCTCTTGTGAAAAGAAACTTCCTCCAAGCTTATAAATAGTTCTAGAGATAAGAGAATGAAGCACTGCATAAAGGCTCCTAACTCCTAACTGAGTATGCCTCTATATATAGGTCGATTATGTACATGTATGTGAATGTACATACTATAATTTTGATTGCTGTTTCAAATTTTATTATAGTATTTGTTATTATGGAAAGGGTTCTTGGGTTATGAAATAGGGAGACAAAGGAAGAACAAAGCACGCGTGAAATAGTGTAAGAAAAAAAGGTGTGAGCTTCTCTGCCCCAAATCATATCGCTCTCACTCTCTTCCAATTACTTGTAATCTTACTTTATATTTTATCTTTTTCAACAGATGTAGATTAGAGTTTTTGAAGTTAAAAATAAGAACCGTAAAGTATAATAGACTCACAAATTTGCACTTTGAGTATTTAGCCAACATAGCCATGAACGTTTGGTTACCATCGTTTCATTTGATCTATCCATTTTATTTATAAAATATGGATTTATATCTAGATTTATTATTGATAAATTTATAAAATTTCAGCGAGTTATATGGCCCACACGAATAATATGGATCACCAAATTTATAATCCACTGCAATAGTGCCCTATTTTTAGAGATATTTTTATTTTTAGAGCAAAATAAACTTCAATAGTACTTTATATCTTGTTCTGAAAATAGAGAAATGAATAGTGTTGCTCCAAATTTGGTGATCCATATTATTTGGAGCAAAATAAACTCCAATAGTAATTTGGAGCAACACTATTCATTTCTCTATTTTTAGAGCAACACTTTTTTATTTACAATATGGTCATTCAATTTATATATGTATCTGTTTTATACTCAAACAAAATTATGTGTTCATATTTGTACTTCTTTTTATGTTAAAGGATAAAAGAAAAATAAAAAGATATAGATGTCCAGCCCTGACCCAATATTTTAAGCTACAAACCCATACTAAAATGAACCAAATCGTTAAAATGTAATCAAGTGTGTAACCAGTGAATCAGTTGGTTTAATTGGAGATTTATGTCGAACTCCCAACTAACCTAAGACAAAGTCGAATTGATGCAGCTCACCGTAAATTAGTTTTGAGAGAATCTAAGATCAATGATGGTACCACAACAAAAGAAATTGTGTATCAATGATGGAGGGAATCTCAGATCCGACTATATTTTAATTTTAGTTATTTAATTGTTATAACATGGAACAATAACATATATTAATTAGAAATACAAATGACATGAGAGGTGATAAAATAAAATGAGTTATTGAACTATTGTTATAGAATAAAATGAGTGGGTCAAATTTGTAAAATTGAAAAGTAAAGAGTTTTAGTATAAATTAGTTAATAAAATAAAATATTATATATTTCAAATATTATTTTTAAAATAAAAAATAGAATCAACTATTGGAGCAAATCTCTGCTCTATTTTTGAAGATCTCTATTTTTAGAGTAAAAAATAGAGCTAACCATTGGAGATGGTCTAAATGGTTAGTTGATATTGATAACATAGAAGCAGTCCCTACTATATATAAAGCATATGAAAATAAGGATTTATGCAATGCTTTTGTGAACCCTTCACTTTTTAGTTCAAATATCTTATCATGTTTTAAATTTTAATATAGGGTACTTTGGTAATGAAATAATGTCATTGAAATAATTGAGAAATCTCATTTAGGAAAATAACAAAACTCGAGAAATCTGTAAACTATATTATCTTTTTGGCTTATATATTAAGTTTATTAAATTAAACGCAATTTCTTGGAGGCATCGATCATGAATTATGATGAAATATGTCTATAGAGAAAATTATATATCAAAGAGCGTTTCGAGTAACTCAAATGTTCGATAATACAATAAACGAATTGCAAAATCAATCCGTAACTTTGATTAGCAACCATAAACGATGAGGGTTAGGTTTAGAATTTAGATACTTGACTTTCATTGACATATCTTGTGAAACTATTCAACTTTTTTTGTGGATAAATATTGACAGTATTAAAGAACTATTGCAAAAGCAAGAGCGTATAGTCTAATTTTTGATGTGAAGTTTGTGATTAAGGTAGGGACATGGACAGTTATTAAGCATGAGCTTTAATTCAAATTTGTCAAAGAGGGCACTCCTAAAAAGATTTGTTCATACATAATTCGTTTTATTTGCTTTTTTTTTTCTCCGTCATTATGTTCCCATTTAATTAACAGGAGTCAAGATTATGATATAAGTAAACGTTTCGTTTTACACTTACCAAAATTCATGAGACCACCTAAATCCGTTAGCATTGACGAAGCTGGTTCTGAAAATTCAAAAAGATTCTGATGTAAACACTTTTGATACATCCACAAAAGGCTAAACCTATACTGATCAGTGAACTCCGACCAAGACAGCTCTATCTATGTCGTAACCAGATCGTCGACAGTAGGATACAGAAGAAAGCACTTAAAAAAGAGATAAACAAAAGGGTCCATTTTCTCGGAATCACATGTGCTTTATTGTGGTCCAAATCAATGCTCGGTTTGTTAGTTGTTGCCACTTTTTTTTTTTAATTGATGTTTTACAAATGAATCAAACCGCAAAAGATATGACTCTTGTGTCTATTATTTGATTGGTTTGGATAATTACGATATAGGGGCTTTTCTCTTTATTCCAGCCTTGGGCTTTGTCCTGGATCCTGGCGTCGACTTAGGCCTTAGTATTAATTTATTTCCCCGAAATTCACCTTATTTTATTGATATCATATTGCAAAGTTTTACAGTTCAATTATTTTTATTTTTTGTTTTTACGATTCTGTTATTTACCGAATAACTATAAGAATATTTAAAACATATTTTATAATCCTTTTTTTTATATACTATAAGAAATGTACATTTGTCTCCCATATTTCACCTAGAAACTCTAAAAATTTATTACTTTCCGAGGTACACCATCATCAAAAGTCCTGCAAACATTAAAAAGAGTTTAGTTTTTATTTTTTAACCAACCTTTTCTTTTTTCTGGTTCACATGATTCTCTGTCCTTTCCTTTTCACAAAAAAAAAACTCTCCTTTTTTTTGCCTTGAAATTTCTCAGCTTCTCTTCATTCATCTTTAGTTTCACTTTTATTGATTATCAAATTGGCATGCAACAACAGCAAGGAGGCATGATGAGGTACTCAACGTCCTATGCTTCAGGAGGACATTTTCGTAATTTCGACACCATTTTGTCTCCCCTCGTCAAAACCAGCACCGGTGCTTCTAACCGATCCTACGCCTTCTTCTCCCTTTTCCTTTTCCTCCTCCTCGGCGCGTTCCTCTCCACGCGCCTCCTCCTCGATCCCTCCGTACGCACACTTACTATAATTAGAGTTTCTATTTATCATCCAAACGACACTCTTTTTGTCGTTTTGTTTTGAAAAAGATCGAACATTGATTTTTTTTTTGCCACGTCGGATTATGGCGCTTCATTTGTGGTATTACCATTACTTTTTGTCGAACAAGTCACGGGGAGTTTGACACGTGTCTACATGGGACCTTAATAATCACTTGATTGTTTTTTAGTCAATAACTTACCACCGCTATTTACTGTTCTACTAAAATGAATCCGTTTTTAATTTTACTTTTTTAACTATAGGTTTTAATTGAGAAAGAAACGGTGACCGTGGCTAAGACGGAAACGACTAAATCCCCAAAATACCCTCAGTCGACTAAGCCAATTACGGAAAAGCCTAAAGAGTTCGCGCTAAACTGCGCCGCTTTCTCCGGCAACGACACTGTAACTTGCCCAAGGAACAATTATCCGACGATTTTCCGATCCGGCGCCGGAAAAGATGAATCCGACCGTTCTCAATCCGCCACGTGTCCTGACTATTTCCGATGGATCCATGAGGATCTACGGCCATGGGAGAAGACCGGGATCACGAGGGAAGCCTTGGAGCGCGCCAATGCGACGGCGAATTTCCGACTTGCGATCATCAACGGGAGGATCTACGTCGAGAAGCTTCGGGAGGCTTTTCAGACGAGAGATGTGTTCACGATCTGGGGATTCGTACAGCTCCTACGGAAATATCCGGGAAAGATTCCGGATCTCGAGCTCATGTTTGACTGCGTTGACTGGCCTGTAGTGAAGGCGGCGGAATTCGCCGGAGTTGATAAACCGACGCCGCCACCATTGTTCCGTTATTGTGCGAACGACGAGACGCTCGACATTGTATTTCCTGATTGGTCCTATTGGGGATGGTAATCACTTCTTCTTCAAGCACCCATAACTTTTAGGGGTTTACAATTTCACCTCGGTGGTTTTGAACTTGGCAAATGAAACCCACAGTGACTTGTAGCTTAAGAAATAGTTGTGAACTTGTGAGAGTTGTTTTTTAGAGATGAGAATTGCATTGGTTTTGTAGGGCTGAGGTGAATATAAAGCCATGGGAGAGTCTATTGAAAGAACTTAAAGAAGGGAACCAGAGAACCAAATGGATAGGTAGAGAACCTTATGCTTACTGGAAAGGGAATCCAACGGTCGCTGAGACGAGACTAGATCTTATGAAATGTAATCTCTCCGAGGAGTATGACTGGAAAGCTCGTTTGTACCAACAGGTAATTGAATCTAATGTTGATACTTGATATCACCTTGTTCTTGTTCTATGATTCAATTAGTCAAGACGGTCCCCGATTCGATTCCCCATTGTAATCAGATGCATTGAAATTATTGGTTTAGTTCTTACTCGTTGATGTACTATGGTGTAAAAGTTCGGAGTTTTGAAATCGTACTAATGAGGTTTCTATGTGGTTTATGTTGGTGTGTTTCCTTGTAGGATTGGGTGCGGGAATCAAAGGAAGGTTACAAGCAATCAGACTTGGCGAGCCAATGCCATCACAGGTAGTAGCACATAAACTCTTTAGAGGAACCTTTAGCATTACTTTTGGGGTTCTAAGAATTGGCTTATGCCAAAAATTTTGTAATGCAGGTACAAGATTTACATAGAAGGGTCTGCGTGGTCAGTGAGCGAGAAGTACATTCTGGCTTGTGACTCGGTGACATTGATGGTGAAACCTCATTACTATGATTTCTTCACACGAGGTATGTTTCCAGGTCACCATTATTGGCCCGTCAAGGAAGATGACAAATGCCGCTCCATTAAATTCGCCGTTGATTGGGGCAACTTGCATACGCAGAAGGTATGATAAACCTGGCTGTTAACTGGTTCTCAATCTTGGGTTTAATCTAATGGTATGCACACGCACGTTCGGTAGTGAACCCACTTGGCTTAGTTTACTGGATTCCAAACTCTATTTGTTGCATATGACGAATCAGACTCACTTTTTAAGCATTTCGTAAATGTTTGATTGAGAATTGGGTCTAAGACTTACTCGGATTGCTGTTTTTGTATTCCTTACCAGGCACAAGACATCGGAAAGAAGGCCAGTGAGTTTGTGCAACAAGAACTCAAGATGGACTATGTGTACGATTACATGTACCATCTCTTAACCCAATACTCTAAACTCCTCCGGTTTAAACCCGAGATCCCTCAGAACTCCACCGAGCTCTGCTCAGAGGCAATGGCTTGCCCGAGGGATGGAAATGAGCGGAAATTTATGATGGAATCACTCGTGAAACGCCCCGCAGAGACTGGTCCCTGCGCAATGCCGCCTCCGTATGATCCAGCGTCGTTTTACTCGGTTCTGAAAAGAAGACAGAGTACGACTAGTAGAATCGAACAGTGGGAGAGTAAGTACTGGAGGAAACAGAACCAGACCAGTTAGTAAAATTAGATTGGCGTATAAAGTTTTGTTGTGTAGAGAAAAAGCATTTGCATATAAGAATATATAACCCTGTCAGGCTGTCACTGTTTTATTTATCCTGTTTTAAAATCACACGAAATATTTGTGAGAATTGTATCGAGTAGTAGAATCTAGAAAATGTGCTATCTTTAGTTTCCTTTCCTTTTTGGTAGAAATTCCTTTCGTTGTTAAAATATAATACATTGTAGTAAAAATTATGATTATTATGTTATGTACAATGAATTAGTGAGTTCGGCGATATAAAGTTTTTGATTGGTGGTAGTAGTAAATTGTATAATCTTAAAATTATTATGTAAGATCAAAAATTTAAACCCTTTATAAAACCGCTATTTGATTGCAAAATGTTAATTATAAGTTATAACTTATAAGTGATTGTACTAGAATATATTCAAATTTAACATTATCAAGCAAAAGGGGTCCAAACACGTTTTGTAAATTTATTCCTATGATATAGATATTTTGGTATGCCCAAGTACAAATGAAAAGAAAGAAAATGGCAACGATCGTGCTGTACTCCAATTATTGCCACGAGTGTCTTGTACACCTAATTATATCAAAAATATCTTCGTCTTTTTAAAAAAAAAAGAATTTATCTAAGGTTTTGTTTTCTTTTGCCGACGAGGAATTTTATCCCAAATATGGAGAAGTTGTAAGTGAACCATTTACATAATGTCAGGAAAAACAACGGACTGTAGACATAGTGGAACCAATGTTTTCACACCCGACCCGATCTGGTCGGTCCGACCAGTTAACTCAGGACTCGATTATTATTTTAGTTCGAGTTTAATATTAAAATTCATCAGTAACAAAATCGAAAAAACCTAGAAAAAAACTGTCATTAACTCGTCACCTGGCCGGTTCAACCAGTCCACTGGATTTCCAGTCAAGAAAAAATTTTAAAATATTTAAAATTTTGATTTTAGAACCCTTTTGATTCAAATAAAATGTTTGATTTTGAAAATAAAATAGTGTTTTACACTTATTTTTATAACTTTGTAGTTTTTAAAACGCTTACATACAACTATTCATCTTATTATTTCTCACTCAAGCACAAAAACGGAAAACCCTAATATTTTTGTGTTTCTATATTATTTAATTTTTTTTATTTTCATTTATAATCATTATGATCAGTTCATTTTGTATTCATATTAATAATAAAATGTTCTCTATATTTTTGCAGTTTTTTTTCTTATGATCAGTATAATAAAATAATATTCTAAATGTTCTTATATTATAATAATTCATTATAATATTTGTTTATGTTAATTAAAATGTCTTATAGACAACACCATAATTCTCAGATATTTTATTTCCACTCATTTTGTATAAGAGATAATCTATTTAACGATTATGAAAATATTTTTTGATATTACTAAAGCTACTATTTGACGTTAATTTTTATTTTATTTTCATGTTATGATGTTTTATTAATTTCTTTTACTATATATTATACAACTAATATTTATAAATATATATATATATATATATATATTAGTTTATTGATCTATAGTCAATTCAAATTGATTCACGGTCGATCCGGTAATCCGATGATCCGAAAGATAATCCGGTTTGATATCCAGATCGAGTATAAAAACATTGAGTGGAACCTATGGAAGCCTACCTGTACAGTAGATCGTGGGTTTATTCTAGGAATCAAGCCTTAAAGTGACAATGTATATATTAAATAAATATCCCTTTCTCTTTTAAAGAAAATGAAATGTTTATTGGTGTCCTTGGATTTATCCGTTTTGGCATTACGCTTGTAGTTGTCAAATTGGCCACGACGCATTGGTTCGGTAGCATCTTTAACAAACGACGCAGAAAATGATAGAAATAGACTCTCCTTTATTATACTTCAATGAACTCCTATCAACTTTATTTCCAATTTTGTAATTTAACTACTTACCCACCATGTTCTCTTATAACCATGAAACATGGAAAAAGTACCATAAAAACCAACAACCAATAGAGAATGCAAAACCACTTGCGTGATACCTCAGACTCATCACCAAGGACTTAAGCAAGATGGTGTTGTGTTGGTTTTTTAGGGTTTTTCCAGGAAATGCTGGGCAACGACACGGCGCTGAATTTTACCAGAAGCAGTTTTGGGGAGGTCATCAGTGATGAACACTCTCTTTGGCACCTTGAAAGCTGCCAAATTCTTCTTACAAAACGCTTTAATGTCCTCTTCGGTCACTGTTGTTCCTTCTCTTGGAATCACCGCACAGTTAATCTGATGTATGATTAAACCAGGGAAAAAACTTTGTTAATAAGAGCATTGTTTTGATGATAATGAACAACATCATGGGTAGATAAGGGAGATCAATTCATGAACTCAAATTAGAGTAACTTTTAAGCACATGTTTTGTTGTACCTCTTCGCCATATTTCTCATCAGGAACACCAAACGCAACCCCCTGAGAAACGTCGGGATGGGTTAAGAGTACTGCATCCACTTCAATTGGGGATATTTTCTCACCTGAAATAGAGATTGTAAGTAAGTACACACAGAAATATCTAATTCATTGATACAATAGAACAGAGTACTGCACAAAGTAGCATCTTTCTTTGACTTGTCTCATTTCTAATTTGTTTTGGGGGGATTATCTTTGACAACTCTAACCACTCCATTGAAACTATGCAAATAAATTGCTTAATAAAGACTAGTATTCTTGTGAAACAGTAAAGCCATCACAAAGAGTAAATGAACACTCACCTCCTCGGTTTATAAGCTCTTTGATTCGACCCACCAGATGCAAATACCCATCGGAATCAAAGTAACCGATATCACCAGTGTGGAACCAACCAAACTCGAAACCTGCCTTGTTGGCCTCTGGGTTGTTCTTGTAACCTTTTGTCACATTTGGTCCTCTTATGCAGACCTCTCCTTTGTTATTTGGCTCTTGTATCTCGCCTTTCTCATTGAGGATCGCCATTTCTTGACCCACTGGTTTCCCAACAGAACCAGGCTTGTGTGGACCTTCCTCCGGTAAGGGGTTTGAGCTCATCAAATGGGATGCTTCAGTCATTGCATAGGCCTCTAGAACCGGTGCTCCAAAAGCTTCTTCAAGCCTGGACAATATCACCTGACAAAAAACCAAGAAAAACATAACCATAAATTTATTGAAAGACAAAGCAATCCTAAGAAAACCATTGTGACTGGAAACAAGAGCATTACCGGAGCCAAAGAAGCACTACAACTCCTGATGAACCGGAGTTTAGGATATTCAGGCTCAGGGTGGCTAGAGTGACGGTCCAATATGATCTGATGAATGGTTGGAACAGCAGTATACCAAGTGGCGTTATACTTCTTCATATCTGGCCAAAAAGTTGTTGCTGAGAATCTACCAGCAGCTGGAAGTGTCACAGCCGCACCAGCTCCAAGCGAGCTGAGCAGTCCAGCTAACAATCCATGAACGTGGAACAGAGGAAGAACAATCACGGTCGAATCAGACTCGGTGAGTTTGTAAACCGATTTAATGTTCTTGACGGATGAAACTAGATTGAGCTGCGTAAGCGGTACACCCTTTGGACGGCTCGTGGTGCCAGAAGTATGGAGGAAGAGGGCAGCGTCGTCAGGGCTGTTAAATATCTCCGCAGCTGAGTCAACGACCGAGTCGGAATCCGCCACGGATAGAGCAAGGTCTGAGTCAGCGTCAAGCAGCGTGGCGGTGACGTGAGAGATGTTGAGCTTTGAAGCTGCCTTTTGAGCCGGTGCGTTTCCTTCTTGAGAGGTTAATAATAGCTTTGAATCTGAATCTGAGAGGTAAAACTCAAATTCCTCCGCCGTGTACGCTGCGTTTAACGGCGCCGCCGTGGCTCGAGCTCTTATAACCGCCAAAAACATTATAACAAACTAAGAAACAAAAATAATCGAAAATCAATAAATAATCATGCAAAAAGCATAATCCGAATCTGGAAATCAAATTTTCTCAACTAAGAAGCGATTTCTAAATTTTTCTTAAAAATCACACACCATTTCTGTTTCCCATAGGAGTCCTCAGCACGCAAAATAAAACCAGAAACGAAACTCAAATCCAAAAAATATGAAAAAACTACCTCGACGGTGTTAGGGAAGGTGAGAGCCACCACATCGCCGGGCTTGATGCCGGCGGCGGAGACAAGGCGTGAGGCGGCGCGTTCGATTATATCATGAAGACGCGCGTGAGTGAGATCGAATTTTCCAGATACGGAGAGAGCTCGCCGATCGGGGAATTTTCTGGCGACGTTTTGCAATAATCCGGTGAGTGTATCGCTATCCATGGTTTCGTTGTTAAAAAAGACGAGCGACGATGAGGTTATGAAGCAGAGAACAAAGAAAACGAAAACGCACTATTTATAAATTAGCAAAAAGAAAAAAAGAAGCAAAAAAGCCTGAGAGACGATGCCACGTGGACATCATCGCAGCGGCTATTCTTATTATCGTGTGGTCATAATATTTCCGTATTTATATCTATTTAATTTTTTTCGGGGCGGGGCTGGTATATCCCCGACTGTTAAACCGCCTTTTCGGTTTTTGAAGAGGTGGGTTTTTATAGTTTGTTATTTACGGTACAAACCTTGAACCGAACGGTTAAAATAGATAGACATGCGATGCGATGGTGAAAACATACCGTAATTTAGTAAAAAATAAAAATAATAATACAAGATTATTCGTGGGAAGTTAACTTAGACGGGGAACCAAAATTATGAAATATAACATTTTAACAAACAACAGTTATACTACTTGTATAGTGTTTTTTTTTTAATAATAAAGAAAAGGTTATCCGTGATTTTTTTAATTTTGATAAAAGTTTTTCAATTAGTTATCCACTTATCCATGAAACTTTAATTTTCAGTTTGTTATAAACAAAATCTTAAGAAAATATTTTACTTTATGAAAATATAATGAAGCCGGCCGTTTACTGTGGCTTTGAGTCGGATAATCACATTTCAAATTTGCCTTTTAAAGATGCTCTTTAAGTAGCACTACTCTTTTTTTTTTTTGGAGGGGGTTAAAAATTAGCAGTACTCTTTTTTTTTGGAGGGGGTTAAAAATTAACACTACTCATTTCATATTATAAAAAGAAGACAACCTTCAGAAATGGAGGTGGATGGGACAGTACCGGTCCAACTAAAATGATGGCTTAAAGCAAAAAAATTTTTTATGACCTTTTCTATTTATTATTTGAAATTTTAACCATTATTAGCTTTAAAATTGTATGAAATTGTATCAAATATTTTATAAAATAATAATTATTTAATTAAAAATAAAAATTTAATTTTTAAGATATATATATATATATATATATATTCTAAAAATATAATTTTGGTAGCCTAAAAGTATAAAAAATATTTTGATGACTTTAAACATTTGCTTACTCCGTTTATGCTCAGAACTTGAGGTAGAATAAACTAATTGCACGCATTTAGAATAAGATTCTTTAGAATTTATTTTTATTAATAAAGGGATTAAATTAAACTGCTTTAGTTCTGTGCTTGAAAAAATTATAAGACAAATACCAAGAATTTTTTGGTAACCACCAAAAGAAAAGAAAATATGCTAGAATTTGTCGGAATTCCAACTGTTTTTTTGTAGTGAAGAAAAAAAAAACTCTTTAAAAGATTAAAATAAGATCTCTATCTTTTTGAAGTTACCAATTTTGGTTTGTCCATACTATACAAATGAGTATATTGTTTTATTTAGACTGGTTATTTTTGTTTGTTATTTACAAATTATACATGCACACTGTTCAAAAAGAATTGTTGGATTTGGATTATGACTCTTAAACGAGTTAGGCATGGTTAGCGAGTTATTTTTAGAAGCTATTTTAATGCCGTCCGGGTTTTCTAATGAGATCCTCAGATCCTATCGTTTTTAACAATGGCACTAACGGTTTATATATTTTTTATTGTCTTTACCTAGTCCCAAAATTTTGAATTTAGAGCCACAATATATTGTATTTGTAGTTTTGGGTATATATATTATCAATTTATCATGATTTATTCAAATAATTGGTATAAATTCAATGACAATTGTCCAAAAGTAGCAGGTTAAAAGTTTTATTTTCTAAGCTTAATCTATAGAGTAAACTTTACAAGTCAAATTATGTTTATTTGGTTAAAGATTAACAGAATATTAAAATTTTGCATGTGAATAAAAATATAAGTTGAAAGTTTGTATATACGAAAACGTAACACAGTTATAAAAATAAGTCATATTCATGCAGCTGAAAAAGTCATTTTCCTTTCTCCTAACTAAATATATATATGGTCACATGCAGGCCATCATCACCTACAATATAAGAATTTGAGTTGTGTTTGTTCTTCTTACGTGACAGTCAATTGTCGATCACTGAAATTTAGAAAATACAAAAATAAGGAAATTTCAACTTATCATTGACATTTATACTATTCAATTAGATAAATATACATAAATAAATCTATAGACTATAGTATTACGTAATTAGTCAATGTTATTCAAAGACAACTTAAAATCAAAGTAAACCGTTTTCGAAACTCTACTCGAATAAGCAGATGAATTCTGTTTCTTAATTAAACTTTCAGTTTTAGAGTATATAAAAATGTCTTAGGTTTATAACTTACATTAATAAAAAAAATCTTAGATGAATTAAAGAGTATTCACCTCAAAGTATTTTTTGTTTTTTTTACATTTTTGAAATTTATGCAGGTTTATCCACAGCAGTCAATATACTAATATTGAGTAACAAAAGAATTAAAATAATTTAATCAAATATAACGTTGGAGTTTTGAGTTTTTTCTTTTCTTTTTGGCCAAGGCCGATAAATTTAAGATTTTTTTCAACTTTTTCATCATATTATATAAAACTAACGTTGATATATATGTGTAATATAATAATATTGACTCCAAAATTTTTTATTTTAAATTTTTTCATTTTTAAATTAATATCTGTTTTATTATTTTCTTTACTTTTTGTTTCCAAATAATTGAAAAATGATTTCGTCAGGAAATAATGTTTTGGGTCGGTGAATCTTTGGGGAAAAAAAAACAAAATGGGCCTTGCCTCTATCACATTGGGCTTAGGTTAAAACTAACAACCAGAGCAATAAAGTGGAGAGCTTTACCGATCAAACCTCCCGCCACCGGCTAAAGCAATCACCGTCATCGAAAAACCATTAAAGGCTTTTGACATTTCCCTCTTCAATGGAGAGTCTCCATCGAATCGAAAAAGAAGAAACTTTCCGGGATTTGTCCTTTTTAAGCAATTGTTAATCAAATTTTTGATTTAGCTAAACCTCAAAAACACAAATCATGACCACGACTGAATTTGGCATTGTCTACGCAGTACACATCATCACCGTCCAATTCGGCTCCGTCGTATCGGTAAAAAAACCCTGAAAACCCTTCCAAGATTATGAATTTATGGTTTATGTGTAATGAATCTGATCACGGGTTTTGGTTATTTTGCAGAAAGTCTGTGAGTTTCTTCTCCGTAGAGGACCTCTTTCTTCACGAGAAATCTCCCGTTTAGCTGAACCAGACATCAGTTACAACCAAGTCAAGGATATTTTGTGCCTCTTGATTCAGCACAATTGCGTTCAAGCTTTTTCTATTGAACCGCCTGGTTAGTCCTGTTTACTTGTTGGTTTGGCTTTTCAGTTTACAGGCAATCACTATTCTGCATTGTGGTTGTGTGATTTGATTGTAAACACTTTGCTTCTTGGTAGTGAAAATGCGTAGGATTTTGTGATTGTGGGATCTTGACTTAGATTCTAACTTGAATGGTTAGTATTAGATAGTTGTTTTCACTTAGTTTGTTGCTATCTTATCTAAACCAGATTTCTATTTAGATAACGAGGAGTTTTAAGTAGGTTTAGAGATGAGTGAGGTTTTCAAGTTATGAAACTTGTTAAAATAATGGATAGATATGAAAGCATTTCCTAGTGTTTCCATAGCCATGGAATGAAAGTAGTCATTGCAGGATTATTTTTGCTTTGTTCCATGAAGATCAAATGTATTCATGAACACGAAGGTTGTTCTCGTTTCAGTATAGACTGCAAGTTCCCACATTTTATCTTATACCTGTGTTATATTTATTACATTTTTCTTGTCTTCTGTACTTGCTTGGTTGCTTTTCTTTCACTTTGAAGATTTGATAGAGAAAAATCATGAAAGTTTTGTTGTTTTCTTTTGACATGTAGATGGTTCCGAGAGCAAAGCTACTGTACAGTATATTGCGCTGTTTAACAACATTCTGCATCGGGTGAGGTATAACAAGTTTTCAAGGATTGTGAATGAAGAACTTGATTCTAAGGTTTAATCCTGCTTCTCCTTCACTCTGTTCAATGTTTGGTTTAATTGGTTACGCTTTAAGACATGACAATCTTATACTTTTGATCTATATCTACAGTGTGGCGCAGTTCTTGATGGTTTACTAAGTAACGGTAGGCTTACCTTGGGACAGCTGATAGAAAGAGACAGAGGTGAGTCCTGATATCTGTGTATCTTGTTTGATCATAATAATGTGTCAAACCAAATGGATGCTAATCTGTTATATACGTTTTTTTCGTACATGATCAGATTCAGGAAACCCAATTGGTTCAGAAGCGATCAGAGGATCTCTTCAGAAATTAGTTGCTGACCGTTTTGTTGAGCGCATTCCTTCTCCAGAACCTGTTCTTGGAAACAAAGACCAAGAGCCGGCAAAGAAAAGAGGCTCTAAAGCTGCCAAGGTAATTGATAAGATCTCTCTGGTGTATGGTATGTCAGTATGAAAACTAACACTATATATCGTCGGATATATCAGTTTATTGTTGATCATACCTACCAATTACAGCGACGTGTCTCTCAGTTTGATTGATTATTATTTTCGATATTAATAAACAATCTCTTGGTATTGCACAGATTCTTAAAGAACCGGAAACCTTAGAAGACCGTGTTCTTGAAGCAGCAACTCCAGTTGATGCAATAAGGTTTCCACTTATATTTGAACAAGATTCAAATTCACCTTTAGCAGATAACGACAGCAACATCACTGAGGGGAAGGTATCATTATTCATACCATATCCAGTTTTGAATATCTTATAACTTATAAGCATGCATTATTAATGATTTAGCACTGAATACCTTTTACTTTGATGTTTCTTATTGAACCGAATATTTCAGCGTAAACAACGTGATGTGGACTCATCAGATCATAACAATGAAGTAATTTGGCGTCCTAATTTTGAGGAGTTCATCCGCCGCCTTAGACATAAGGTTAGTTACCCGTGTTTCCCTTTTGAGGTTGTTTGATGAGGCATAAAACTCTTTGTTCAGTGGCATTTCAAATTTTGTTTTCTTAATTTATCTTTTTGGTTCCAATTATTTAATCACGTGTTTCTTTGTCAAAGGCATGTGTGGAGATAGTAAAAGAGCGCAGGGATGAAGGATGTGCCATTGTCTTGAAGGCAATGTTAGAAGTGGGAAGGTCTCAGGAGAAGAAGGTGAAAACAGACAAGTCTGGTAATATCTGAGATACTCACTATTGATCATATTACACTCTCCACCAAAAAAATCACATATGGAGTTATGTTTGGTAACTGAATTTGCTTTAATCTTTGAAACAGTTCCAATGTCAGTTGGTTCCATTTATGAAGAGGTAATGAAGACAGAAGCAGGTCGCACTATGTTACTAGAGCGAGTTGAAGCATGCCTTGACCAATTGAGTGCTACGTCTTCATATCTACCAGCATTTGTGATTGAAATGGATGATTCATACATAGTTGGTACAGTAACTCCATCCAAAATCTGCTCTTTTGATTCTTGTAGTCAAACTTGCCTTTAATTTTTTTTTGTTATTTGGTTTTGCAGATTTTAAATCCATTCTCAGCGTAGCACAGAAAGAGGAGGTGTGTTTCATGATTTTTATTTATCCTGAAAATATTTCTGAAATAGAAAATGAGACCTTTGAGATGTGTTTTCAGATAGAAGCAGTAGTTATGAGAAGATACGGGAAAGAAGCTTTCAGAATGTTCAGATACTTATCACAAGAAGGGCGTTTTGTTGAGACCGATAAGGTTAGTGACCGTTTCTTCTGATTAGTATTTAATAATAATATAGAAGCATCCTTAGGTAATAATGGTATTTTATTTTGTATTTTTTCTGCCAAGATTGCTGATGCTGCGCTGACTGAAAAGAAAGACACGCCTCAAATCCTTTTGAAGATGTGGAAAGATGGATACTTACATATGCAGGTATTCATATTTTGAAAACCAAATCTCATTTTTTTTTCACCTAAAGAAGATTGGTTGGTTGATCTGAGATTTACTATTGTCCTCTTTTGTTGTTGTAGAAATTGGCGGTCACGGGATCATTTATACCTTTCTTATTGTGGAAGGTAAACAAGTTGATTGTGACGAAGCAGATGTTGGATGAAATGTATCATGCTTCCTTAAACTTGAGTCTCAGGCTGGCCCATGAGTTAGAATTAGAGAAAGAGGTTAGTCACAGATAAATTGAAATTACTAAAAGATTAGATTTGATGGGTTTCAAGATGATATAAAAAGTGTTATTGCATTTGTGGCAGGTGATATTGTTGTCGTCGAAGAATGTGAAACTGGATGGAGCATTAAAGGAGAGAGAAAATAAGGTCAAAGCCAAGGGATTGTTGCTCTCTTCCACTAGGTTTAAGCTTGATGATGCCATTATGATTTTTCACGACTTTTAAACATCTTAATTAAAACTCATTCCTCATTTTTCCTTCATATTTTGTTTAGTTCGATTTAGTTCTGGTTTTTTCACAGTCTTACTTCTCCTAACTTAGTTTTTGTTTTCTATTATTGACATAATCATCATGAGTTGTAACTTTAGGTAATTGATTATGTTTTTCTCAAATAAGTCACTTGCTCTTAACAGAGTGTCAAAACTAGTCACTATGTCTATAGAGTCAACATGATTATTGTTTAACTACTGTTATGTATGGATGTTCAGGAAGAATACGAAATGAGTAGTTATAAAGGACCAACAGTTAGTACAAGTAAATTGACACACGTCTTGAGGTAACCCAAAAATATTATAAACATGTTATTTTAGTTCGACATCAATTGTTACACAGAGCATATATATAAGAGCATCAAACTAAGAACTTATTCAATAGATTCTGCCACTGACCAAAGAGTTGTGGTTATTTAGTTTCTATTTTGATTCTTAGTGTGGTTCAGCTAAATAACGTAACAGAGGGGTTGGAGAAGTAATTCAATTCATTCCCATTTGTTTGCTGCCTATGCCATAAGCTTATGAGACAAAATCATAAGAACTGATCAAGATATTTAGTTGAATTCATATAATGATCAAGATACAATCATCACTTCCAAGTTTTGACTTTAAAAAAAATATTTATTTAGGGAATTTACGTTGATAAGACAGGGATGTCTCCGTTTCAGAAAAGGAGCAAGGGAACACGTTTTTTTACGACATGGGATCATTTTACATTTGATGGTTGTGACTTTGTGTGTAACTGAATCAGAAAAGTCGACAAGAATACGGCAAAAAAAATTGAGAGGAGATGAGTGACATGATTTTCCATAAAGACAGAAAAGAAGCAAGGTAGCAGCAAAATCCAAGATTTTTAAAGGATAAAACAGAGTCTGATACACAAAAATTCAGATCCAAAAGATGATAAAGATAAAACTTTTCTTCTACCTACGAAGAAGATCCTCACTTCTTCTCTTCCTTCTCAGCCTCTGCAGCTCTCTTGGCTCTAGCCCCAGCATGTCTTTTGTTGGTGCGCTCAAGACGGATCTTGTCGTACGCCTTGAATGACTTCATGTCTGAGGTCAGCTTCACAAGCTCCATTGTTGGCTTCTCACGTACAATAGGCATGTAATCTCCTTGGACCTGGGTTGCATTGGCCAACTCTTCTGGTGCAGAATCACCGGCCTACAAAAAACAAACAAAAACAAAGAGATCAGAACCAAGTCCAATCAGTTGATGTAGATCAATTGACCATAAACTTAACAACAAAGAGATCAGAACCAAATCCAATCAATTGATCAAGACCATTAGACCATAAACATAACAACTAAGAGATCAGAACAGACTCCAATCAATTGATGAAGATCACTAAAACCCTAAACGTAACAACAAAGAGATCAGAACCAAATCCAATCAATTGATCAAGACCACTAGACCCTAAACATAACAACAAAGAGATCAGAACCAAATCCAATCAGTTGCATCAGAAAGAGTACCTTGACCTTGCGGGCGCGACGCGGGAAGATAACCAACTTAGCCTTGTAGGTTTTCAGCCTCTGGACATTGGATTGAAGACCCTCCAAAGATCGGTTCTTGCGACGATGGTCAACAGCAATACCAATAGTTGGAGCCAACTTCTTTGGGATACCAGCAGCCTAATTAAATCAACAATCAGAAATTAATAATCCCAATAATAAATGAAACATGATAGCTATACAAATAAAAGACAGAGATAGATAATTACAAACCTTAAGCTCCTCAAGAGTGAATCCTTTACCAGTTCTGACCTTCATGTTGTACTTAAGAGTCTGACCATGAACAACAGGGCGGAGAGGTCCAGCAGTAGGACGAGGGAAGATCTTCACCGCCTTCTTTTGCCTCGCTGATTAAACATAACACAATTAAATTCCAAGAGATTATATGGTGAAACTCAAAATGACAGATAAAGATAGAGAATTTAAGATGGGATAAGCAAAAGTGGTGATGTTACTAACCAACTCTTCTTCTGGTTTTCCTGGCAGGCTGGTTAAACCATGTCTTCACATAGTTTTGCCAATGCTTTTTAAAGTGTCCATTGGGGATGACATTATTGTGCTTCATTTCTTCACCTCAAGCTGCAAAAAACAACAATCACCCAACAGATTAATCAAAACTAAGCCACCTCAATAATGATATAGAAATATCAAACAAGCACAAAAGATACGAAACTAGTATTAAACTCCAGGATCTAAGTTTAAAAACTACACTAAAGGCGACAATATTGTAAGCGAGCAATCTCAAATTCTCAGATTCGTATGCCATTTTCAGTAACATAGAAACGAAAAACCTAAATCAATGAAACTGTAGTCTTACTCATTCCATGAACAAGGAAATCAATGAACTCGGAACAAAACGCTTATATTAACATAGTTAAAAAAAAAAAACCCAAGGAGCTAGCAGATGATAACACTGAACAATACATGCCTTATCAATCGCCACCAATGGAAAATTACTCGAAACCCTAACACACTGAACAAGAGATGAAAGAGAGACAACTCACAAGTTAACAGAGAAAGCTTCTTCTTCCTCCTGCGGCCGCAATACAGAAATGGCTAGGTTTAATTTTATATACAGTTTTAACTTGTGAAGCCCTAGTAGCTAATTGGGCTTCTTATTAACAGGCCGATAGTATTCGAAAGCCTTTTTGTGAATGATTGTTGGATTTGGTCCGATCTTACTGTAAAAATCTCAACATTTTTTTTGTATTTTATGTATAAATTATTAATGGAGATATAAAGGTAAAGAAAAAAAAATATTAATGGCTCAGATTTTTCTTAAAAAAAATTAAGAGAAATCAAAACAAAAATTAACCATCGGTCTCATTTTGACTTTTCTTGTCGTCCTCTTTCTTCTCCAGATCATGTGCTCGAGTGAGATCTCTTAAGTGTTCGTAATACAAATCCAAATTGTTACCTCTATTAACTACAATGGAACAGCAATTGTATGTATCTTTGTTTCGTTTATGTTTTTTCTTAGCTGTTATAAAAATCCAACCCTAATTCTTTGAACCCTAAAGTTCTTTTTTTTTTTTTTTTTTTTTTGACAGGAGTAATCGAAATGGTATGAATGAGGACAGAATCAGTGAGTTGCCTGATGCTTTACTTGTGCAGATATTGTCTTCACTTCCAACAGAAAATGCCATATCCACAAGTGTTTTGTCTAAACGTTGGAGATCTCTTTGGAAGATGTTGCCAAAACTCAAGTTTGATTGCCAGTATCATCAAGCATATGATGATAATAATATAGATCCCCATATATTTTCAGAGAATGTTTACAAGTCTTTAACTTTACATAAAGCTCCGGTTCTAGAGAGTTTGCATTTGAAATTTGAAGGTAAAACAGATTGTTTGGATGTTGGAATATGGATTGCAACTGCATTTTCACGTCGTGTGCGTAAATTGGTATTAGATAGTTTCTATCAAGAGGAGCAGACAGTGATACTTCCCAGTGTTTTGTTTAGCTATAATGATTCACTTGAGATCTTGAAACTCAAGTATGCTATTGATTTTGATTTTCCTTCTCCGGTTTGTTTGAAGTCCCTTAGAAAGCTTTACCTTTACCAAGTACAATTCAAAGACGAAGAATCTGTTTGCAACCTTTTATGTGGCTGCCCTAGTCTTGAAGATTTGGTCGTGCACAGATATAGCAATGCCGATGTGGCCACTTTCACTATTGCGGTGCCATCATTACAGAGATTAACCATAGAAGATCTTAACCAATATGATGAAGGTTATGGAGTTGGAGGCTATGTGATTAATGCCCCTGCTTTGAAATACTTGGACATCAACGGTTTCAGTCTTCTTGAGTCTTGTCTCATTGAGAAAGCGCCAGAGCTGGTGGAGGCTAAAATCTGTGACGTTTCTAATATAATCAATGAGAACATTTTGGAATCTCTAACTTCAGCCAAACGTCTTTGCTTACACTTATCACCACTTGAGGTAACTTTAAGATTTGAACATTTTCGCCTGCTTTATTTTCTTATTTATAAATGTTGCCTTATGCACAGATTACAGTTCCTACTGGTAAAATGTTCGATCAGCTAGTCTGTCTAGAGCTACGTACAAATGAAAGAGAGTGGTGGAATCTGCTTTCGATCATGCTCGATACTTCTCCTAAACTACAAATCCTCAAGCTCACCGGTGTAAGCAATTTCACCACTCAACTACCTTTTTTTTTGTTTCCACTTTTAGGTACTTTGTTGATCTAGATGATATAAACTGCTGCATTGTTCTCAGCTATATCTGGGTGATGACAAAATGAATCCAGACGAACGAAATTGGGATCCACCAAGATGTGTACCAGAATGTTTGTTGTTCCATCTTGAGACATTCGTGTGGATAGGATACAAATGGCAACGAGGAGATGAGAAAGAAGTGGCCACATACATCATAGAAAACGCAAGACAGTTGAAGAAAGCAACTTTCTCCACAAAACGGATTGATCCGGAAAAGCTTGTAAAGTTGGAAAAGAGACGTGAGATGCTCAACGAGTTGGCTAGTGTGGGCAGGGCTTCAAATTCATGTCACCTTGTGTTCGATTCTACTTAAATCTCTTGAACTTTTACTATGCTGTTTTGGCTACTGGGAAATGTATAATTCTCAGCTCTACCTATTATAGGATGCTAATATTTTGAGGAAGAGATTCAGAAGACAGTTCAAGGAGTAAATGTGAAATAAATAAAAAGGTAGAACAAGAGATTTAGAGAACAATTAGTAAGGAATCAAAACAACTATAGATTACACAAACAACAATGAAAAACAGAGGTGAGACGCATAAATTATTACTTATTATGTTGAATAAAAAGAAAAGCTAAATGAACTGATTTGCATAATTTAATCTTAATGTAGTGACTGAAAATCTAAGTTTGCAAGTTTTGTAATTTGATCCACAGTTCCACACTACAAATAACTGCAAATGATCCCAAAGGCAAACCAAAGTTGTGTTTCCGGTTTTGGGATTGCTCAACCAAGTTTCCACTCCATGACTCTTTTGACCGCTTGGTGATATAGTAAGCCAGTAGCTACCAACTAACTTAGTTGAAATTAAAATGAATTTACACATTTGCTGTGATTTGTTTTTATTTAAATAAACTATAAAAATTAACCAGACGCCAAAAAAATAGTTGAAAATCTTGTATATATAATACAATTTTTTAAAAATCACCAAACCACTCTGGTTGAATCTGTTTTTCTGTTTGGATCAAAAACAACATAAATTTCCAGAATTTACAATTACAACAGTAACACCACCTATTCGATAAATTTCAACTACTACTTATTTGGGAATAACAAAACTACAAGTCTACAACAACTACTAAAAACTTATTGTCAATTTTCATCATCAATTCAATAATTATTTTTCTCGAAATTTAAGCTCTTAACTAAAATTTGTCAAAAAATACTGTTTTTATATTTTATGTTCACACAACATAGCAAGCTCTAAAGCTCTGCAATTTTAGCCAAAGTCACTGCCACAATAAGGAAAACAAAGCGAACACGAGTCCAGCGAGTTCGCGGCCACGAGTCCGGCAAGTTTGAATCCTCTCTTCTCCTTCTATGGCGTGAATGTCATTTCTTCTCCCAGTTACACCTTCCCTCAAACTCATAGAACTGGATTTGTGCTTTAAGCTCATCGTTTCTCACTTTGATTTCGTCCAGGAAATTTCATAAGTGAACAGAAACATACTGTATTACTAGTGAGATCTAATCCTCCTCTCATGTTTATCTCTATAGAGTACCAATTAGGACTTCAATCTTCAATTTCATCGATTCAAAAAGTTGACCTTTGTTCCTTGGTGTTAACTTGATTCACTTGTTTGCTGATTTCTTGTTCAAATCTTTCATGTTCCAGTCAAAAATTCCAAGATTCTTCAGTTGGGAGTAGTAAAGTTTCGAAATTTCTTTATTTCAACATTAAAGTTTATGTTTTGACCGTTGATCCTTATAGCGTGCTTCATTGCTATATGATGATGATGATGATGTTGTTATAAGTTATTACTCTGTGTGAATCGAATCTGTTCATGTCAATTTTTTGTGGTTGTTGCCCTCTTTTAGAATGTGTTTACTGCATTGGTTGTGTACGTTGGGGTTATAAACGCTGTCTTCACACGGCTGGTCACGACAGTGAAGATTGGGGACTTGCAACAACTGATGAGTTCGAACCGGTTCCTCGGTTTTGTCGTTACATCTTAGCGGTTTACGAGGATGATATTCAAAACCCTTTATGGGAGCCTCCTGAAGGATATGGGATCAACCCTGATTTGTTGCTTCTAAAGAAGACTTATGAAGACACTAAGGGTCGTGCTCCTGCTTATATATTGTATCTTGATCATGATCATAAAGATGTAGTTGTCGCAATACGGGGGTTGAATTTGGCGAAAGAGAGTGATTACGCAATGCTTTGGGATAATAAGCTTGGTGAAAGGAAATTTGATGGTGGTTATGTGCACAATGGGCTATTGAAGTCTGCTGGTTATGTGTTAGATGAGGAATGTAAAGTTTTGAAAGAATTGGTTGTCAAGTATCCGAGTTATACTCTGACTTTTGCTGGACATTCACTTGGATCTGGTGTAGCTACAATGTTGGCTTTGTTAGTGGTTCGTCATCCGGAGAGATTAGGGAACATTGATAGAAAGAGAGTTAGGTGTTTCGCTATTGCGCCTGCGAGGTGTATGTCATTGAATTTGGCTGTCAGATATGCAGATGTGATCAACTCTGTCGTGCTTCAGGTGTGTCTAAATTTCCAAAACATGTTTTTGGCTTATAAATCAAATTGATCTAAAGTATATGTGTGTATTCTATCTGTTTGCTTTAGGATGATTTCTTGCCCAGGACAGCTACACCTTTACAAGACATATTCAAGTCTCTATTCTGGTAAAGCTATCTCATTATGTCTCAAATAATTATCTGTGTTTTCTTGAACATTTATACCATTCTATATGCAAAAGGTTTAATGAAAGTATGTTCTTTTTCTTTTCGACACTTAAAACGATAGCACACAACAGAAAACACGAAAAAATGGGTCCTTTTAGGAGACTTCAGGGCGTTTGGCACTCTCTGTTCTCATCATGGAGAGTTTTCTTATAGTTTGAAAGTGCTTTTGTTAGTTCACTTTGTTTTGTAGGACGTCTTGATCATATTTACTTTGCTTACTTGTAAAGGCTTTACGTTTTTTTGTGTGTCTGTGGCCAGTTTGCCATGTTTGCTATGCATAAGGTGTATGATGGATACATGTGTTCCAGAACAGAAGATGCTCAAAGATCCTAGACGGCTTTACGCTCCTGGTCGTATGTATCACATCGTCGAGAGAAAGCCTTGCAGGTATAAAGAACCCTGTTTCTAAAGTAACCCACAATCTCAATAAAATGAGCCTACTTAGTTTACAATTTCAAATGTCAAATGTAACATTACATTTATGCTCTGGGATCATGTGAGCTATGTTGACCATGTTTCGGTAATTGTTTCTTGCAGATTAGGAAGACATCCTCCGGTTGTGAAAACCGCAGTGCCAGTAGACGGAAGGTTCGAACACATTGTTCTTTCTTGTAATGCAACTTCAGATCACGCCATCATCTGGATCGAACGAGAAGCTCAGAGAGCTCTCAACGTAAGTGTGTGTTCACCAACCTCGCTAGACACGAAAAATCCTCTTAACCGCTTATTATTCTAATCTGCGTCTGCGAAACTTCTTCAGCTAATGTTGGAGAAGGAGAAGAAAATGGAGATTCCGGAGAAGCAAAGGATGGAGAGGCAAGAATCATTAGCAAGAGAGCATAATCTTGAGTACAGAGCAGCATTAAGACGAGCAGTAACGTTAGATGTTCCTCACGCTGACTCAATATCCTCTGAGTACGGAACATTTGACAAAGCTCAAGAAGACGAAACCGAAGAAGAAGAAACAGAGGAAGAAGAAGAAGAAGAAGAAACAGAATCCATTGCACCAATTGTGGGTGAATCATCATCCTCATCTTTTAGGCCATCGTACAGGAGAAGAAGGAAACGTGGAGTTAGTTGGGACGAGCTAATCGAACGTCTCTTTGAGAGAGACGAATCTGGTAACTTGACTTTCGAGAAATCAGATTTACGTGACTGATCGATCTTGTTCTAAATATTGTAATATGTAAAACAACAGTTGTTCATTACAATCATTATCATAGAGACCACATTGGTCTGAGTTTTATTACAGAAGAATTCTCCTAACTTCGAAAATCGAATTAGGGAATTAGGGTTTATTTCTTGGGTTGAGGAAGAGAACAAGAAGATCTAAAAGCTTCTACCTGAGACTGACACTTTGAGTTATCTCCTTTGTTTTCTTCCAAGCATTTCTTTAGCGCTTCCACGTCGCACGATGAAGCTATCTTCTTCGTCATCACTGTAACGTTTTCTGGTTTCTTCTCTTCTCCCATCGCCGTTGTTCTTTGTTCGAAGATTTGTTTTGGGTTCTCCCATGGTACTTTTCTAATTTCTGTTTTCCCTAAACGACACCGTTTAACTCACTAAAATGACACCGTTTACTTTTAAAACGTCGACTTGTTGTCAGTTGTCATATCACGAACGCTAGAGGAGACTGGAACATATTTTTTTCGAAACGACGACGAATCATTCTTTTAAACGGCACTGTATTTACCACATTGCAGGCTTCTTGCAGCAATAATAACACAAGGATAGAGACATTGAAATTGTTCTTTCATGCTTGTTTCTATTTTTTTAGAAGGTTTAGTGTTTTTGTAATGGTCAAACAATTATGCATCCTTATTATATATATATATATATATATATATATAAAAAGTCGAGCTTCTATGTGGACACAATCACGTATCATATCGTAACAATGCTCTATTGCTTATAAATGAAGAACTGCCAGTAGCGTTAGGCAAACGCCAAAGCGGCCAACACCAAACGTATCTAAACTTTCTGAGTCTGCGTTCTGCAGACTCAGCTTCTTCCAATTGGTGGTAGAGATGTTCTATGCGGCTAAGGAGTTGAGATATTCTTCTCTCAGCCAATCTTAGCGATTTTTCAGCTGCTTCTTCTGCTACCATTGCAGCTTTGGCTAAGTCTTCTTTCATTTTCAGTTTTCCTTCTGATATCGCCAATGCTGATCTCAGCTTCTCAACCTCTGCCTTTATAACCGCTATCTGATTGTTACAAATGGGTTTTGTTAGTTATGGTTGTTTTTATTGGTTTGATTAGGTTCTTAGTTTGGAATAGAGTGATTAATTAAACTTACGAGTTGATCGCGTTGTTCGACTTCACGCTGCCCGGCTTCAACTTCTAGCTCACAAGCTTCTCTCCATCTACTTACTTCTGATTCAGCTTCTCTTATTACCTTCACTAGCTCTTCCACCTTTTGGTTCAGTAAAAAAGATCTCTCTAGTAAGAGATTTGAGAAAGCATTCATATATGAAAACAGAAGCTATGGATCCGCAAATAGCCAAATACATTACCTTTTGAGCAAGAAACTTCTCTCGATTTTGCAGCTTGTCGATATACACCATGTTCTCTGTTATTTTCTGAGCTTGTTCCTCTGTAAATTTCTTCAACTGCTCTTCTTCTAACCTGTCCGATCAAGAAAATACATTTTTCATTGTCAGATGTTTCTTGTGCATCCATCAAAATCCGAGCTGTGCTTAACCATAATCCATCATCATCTATGGGTTGAGTTAAAAGAAAAAGCTTACCTTGATTCTTCCAATGATATCTTCAGCTGAGAGATCTCTTTCCGTAGATTCTTCATTGTTTTCTCTATTACTATAACCTGTAGACTTTCAATAGATTCATTTACAAAAGCGAATTATACTTAAACCTTTGTTTCAAAAGAATGTGACTAAAAAAAATGAACATACCACACCATTCTCTTCTTCTTCTTCTTTTTCTTCTTCATCCTTGGCGAGATTTCCCATTTCTGAGCTTTCTTGTACTGATTCACTAAACCCAAAACCAAACCCTATTCTCTGCAAGCCTCGTTGCGCGATTTGCAGCAATGCCGATTTCTTCTGCTCATTCGTCTCTTTCAGTTGCTTTTCCGCAGCTTGTTTTTCAGACAAAGCAGCCCTTAACAAGACACTGATGTCTCTGTTCTCCTCTTTCAAGAACTCCACACTTCTACTTAGCTCCATCCTCTTCTTCTCCATCGATTCCATTAACGTCTCTACCTTCGTTTCAACCTCCTTGACTAACTCCAAAACAGAGTTAGAAGTATATTCCTCTGATTCCACTTTCTTTCTTCCACCTTTCAACAAGCTATTTTCCAAAGATTGTATGGATTCTGAAATTCTCGATAGTAATCTGGATTTTTCTATTGACTCTCCTTCCAATTCACTGACTCTTTCTCTAGAAACTTCCAAATCATTCTTCATTTCCTCTCTAATCATCGCCGCCTCTGAAATTCGAGCTTCAAGCTCACGATTTTTTCGCCTAAGCGCATCTCTCTCGTTAGATAACTCGTCGTTAGCTCTAATCAAATCGGTTTTCCGATAAACTGACTCGAATATCTGGCTACGGAGACGGATAAGTTCAGAGTCTAACGAAGAGTAATCTCGGAGGTCGTGGTCTTGATCGGAGATAGGAGAATCCGAGCGGTTGATTCCGGTATCTGCGAAATCCATGGGAGACAATGATGTTGATGATGATGATGGTGACTTGTGAAATTCTGTATAGGTGAGGACGCAAAGTATGTCTGATGACTCTGATTTGCCAAATACCTAACAGTCAAATGACAATGCAGATAAAACTTCTCTTCAACGCTTTAGCTTTATAATTTCTTTTTGGCGGGCAAAACAAACGACGTCGAATTATGTGTAACTTTGTTACCTTAATCAAATGGATAAACAAGTAACCTTTTTCGAATAAGTATAAATGCGACATATATATACGTAGTAAGGCTTATATATATTTTCCATACGTTTTTTGGGGTAAATTTACAAAGTGACAATTTGCTAAAAAATGGGGGAGTTGAATTGTAGCAATATTGTTCTCTGAAAAAGAAAGGCAAAGGTAAATCACCATTGGTTTTGCCAATCTTGGATAGCTAGATGAAGAGCATGATTAGGTAAGAGATTGCAATCTTCCATCTTCAGGTTTGTCATGGGCGATGTATCGTGCCCATTCGCTAACCATTCTCTAATTGCTTCTGCTTCGTAAGTGAACCCATCTGCTGCTATCAGAGGATCTTTCATCACTTCCTGCGATGACAACAAACATTAAGTTAGAGTTTTGTTTTATTCCTTGATCATCGAATCTTGTTTAGGCATTGAAACTCACCTGGAAAATGGGGCAGAGGTAATGAGAAGGAGGCCGACGTGGAACTTTTTGGTTCGTGTACGATACTTCTGATGAAGGAACTTCTGGTACTTTCATTCTATCTATAAACCGTAGTACCACAGCTAAGTCTGGTCGATTCATTGGGTTTTTCTTACAGCAACGGATGGCTACATTAGCTAGCTTTTTGCCTCGTGCGATTGGCCAGTCTCCAGCTGAACTGTCCAGTACCGCACTGATGTTATCGTTCTCCACAGCACATTTGACGTCTCTCAGTATGCCAGAAACTGGTCTTCTGGTCAGAAGCTGAAGGAGAATGATCCCAAACGAGTATATATCTGATTCCAGTGTCATTTCACCAGAAACAAAGTAATGCGGATCTACATGAACATCAGATTTGTTGACTCCATTGATCGGGATCAGCTGAGAGATCCCGTAGTCGTTGATTTTGGTGACGAGATTGGAATCCAGGAGAATCTTGGATGGTTTTAGGTTTCCATGAATGATGCAAGGAACGTTTGAATGAAGAAACAGGAGAGCAGAGCATATTTCAGAGGCAATCCTGATCCGAGATTCCCATGAAAGCGCAGGAATGTTATTCTCAGATGAAAAGCAGTCTTCGAGGCTTCCGTTAGAAATATATTGATATATGAGAGACCGAGACTCTGGACAAGAACCCATCAGTGTTACTAGATTTGGATGTCTTACCCTGCTTAAAATTTCCACCTAAAATCCAAAGAAAACAATCAGAATTTTGTAAAAAAACTTCGACGATGTAGACATGTATATATTTAATTCAAATTTATTTGTATTTAGACATAAGTTCCTTTACCCGACGCTCGAACTCAAAGTGATTCAGAGATCCATATGAGGGCAACATCTTTACAGCAACTTGAAGATGTTGAAGATTCCCTTTGTAGACACTTCCGTATTTGCCTTCTCCAAGTTTCCAGGATTGATCCAATTCGTTAGTAGCCTCATTGATTTCCATAAAAGAGTACTCGAGCATTTGTGATCCCAAAGACTCTCCACTATCTCCTTTAACCAGTCTTCTCAGTGAGTTTACTTCCTTGACTGCGTTCTCATGATCGATCCGGATCTCATCCCTTTTCTGCCTAAAACTTTTCAAGAGCTCCATAGCCATATCAAATTTCTCACCATGCTCTTTTTCCAAGTCTTTCAGTTTCCTTATCTGGCTTTCCAACTTAAGATTCTGACCCTGAACCATCTGAAGTTCTTTCATGAATCCATTGTTCTGCTCTATTACCATTGTTACTTCATGCTTTCCCTTTTCCAGCAGTTCCTCCAATTTCTTTCTTTGGCTCGACTCCCTGATGCATAGGCCTTCCAAGGCTTTAGCCTGTGAGATGGCATGACAAAGAAAAAAAAAATTAAAACTGGGAAAAACTAGTTAGAAAAAGTGCCAGTGCGGCTTAAGAATCTCCAGCATTGGCATCAACTATTCAACTATATATAGCTTTTGACAGCAAATCTATAGCGCCCTCTGAGCGAAGCTTGCTTGCTCATCTTAAGAATCTACACTCTTGTTTTTTCATTTGTTGTGGTCCACAAAGGCAGATGGATCTACATGTATTTTTTTTCATCAACCAAAGAAGATCTGTACCTAATGTTAGCAATCTAAATCCACAGTGAAATATTTCTTTATGTAAATCCTTTTTTGCATGTGGTAACAACATGTACTAATTTAATCGCACTACTAGCAGAAATGGATAGAGACTATCACTTTGAAAACTATCATCACTTTTTCTTAATAACTGGGAAATGTATGGAAATATAACCTTGCATAAAGCCTCCGTGGTACTGGCATCCTCTTTCCATTTGTTCTCAGCTTCCCCATAAACAGTTCTCTCTGATTGGCCAATATCATGCATGGCTTTATCATACCTATTAACTTTGCGCGCTACATCCCCTTCACGCTCTTTTTCCTGAAACTCCACAGGATCACCCGATTACAAAACGGTTTAAATGTTTGTTCATACTAAAAACTATACAGCATCATGTTTACTTTAAGCAGAGCTTCAACTATAGCAAAGACAATATTACTCTTCATAAATTGTTTCCACAAAGTCACATTTTAAATCATATGACATATCTGTACGAAGACCTTGAAGAGACTTATAATTACTTGCCATAGTAGTCTTTTCACGTGAAGGAAGTATTTAAGAGACTTATAGCATCATCAGTATGAAAGGAAAGATGAAGCAAATTCCTCTTACCTTAACATTTGAGGTAGTTAATGTATCTGAGTCAACCAATTCTGGGCCAAGTGGCTCGGGACCAACTGGCTCTCCAAAGGAAGAACTTGAATCTGAAGAAAAATGAGGAGTTGGTCTTGGTTCGACCTTCTCTCTCTCCAATTGACCTGTGTCTTTCTCACCATCTGCACAATTCTGTAACAAAGTTACATACAGAGACAGATACAACTTGATAGCAAAGGAAATGATATGCCGAGGGAAGTTGCAAAATCCAAGCCAGCCGCTACCTTGTTCAAGGAGGCTACGCCAGTATCTTAATCTTCTCCTCATATAAGAGGATTCCAACTTTTCTGATTTCCTTGTCTCATTATCTGAATCAAGCTGTACTAGGGGGGGCATTGTTTGTGTGCTACTACTATCCTCATGTGTTGCCCTGTTTTTAAGAGTGTTTCTTTTAGTTAAATGAATAGTGATACTGTGGTAGAAAACAAAAACAGATAGTATAAGCAGTTGACTGAAGGTGGTAGACTAGCTAAATCCGAGAACCAAAGTGCCAGCACGTATTATATTATTTCGAAGTTTCTACAGATGTATCCTAATAGTTCAACTTGGAAAAGACGATGATTAACACATCTCATTCAACAACCTTCAAAAGGAAGAAAAAAAATTACCTTGTAAAGATTAGGTAACCTTTACACAGAAACCAAATATGGCAGGAATCAGGAGCTTTTTTGCATACGTATATGGCTTTCTTGGACTTTAAATCCGTCATTTTCCTGTTATTTCAAATTTAAAAATTGATAATATGAATTTCAGAGGTCAGAAAATAAACATTTGAAAAGTATACGATAAAATATAGAAATCATATCTTACCATGAGTAATGCTTATCTGATGCAGCTCCCATTACTAACCACTTAATCTTGTACCGAGCAATTAGTTCTACAATACCTTCCTCAATATTATGCTCCGCAATGCAAAGTTTATCTGTTTGAACCTAAAAAGAACTATGTCAATTCGTTAGTTTATCATATGAAAGGGTCTTGAATAAGAATGCCTACTAATTTACAGAGTCTAAGCTCTACATTTATAACGACCCAAAGAACATGCCACAAGGTTTTCCGTTTAGGTACAATATTTATATGAACAATTGCAGCCACCAAGATAACAGGAATATTCAAAGTGAGTTGACTTATTTCGAATTAAACTTGTGCACCAAAATGGCTAACTGATGGCCTGCGTGAGATTACAATCAATAACATTACACACACACACACACAAAAAAAAAAAAAGAAATTGATACCTCAGTTTCAGATAATAAATGAAGATAAGAATTCATCAGCTCATCCACTTTTGGTTTCTCAACGCGCTCAATCACCTTGACATCATGTTTTTTAAAAGAACCACCAACAAATTTCTTGTGCGCTGTAGGTAAACAAGTCTTAACATCCTTAGAAATGAACGGAAAAGGAAAAAAAATGCTATAAATAGTAGGTAAAGTCATCAATGTCCTGCTTCCACAAGGAAAGAAAACTTTCTAGCTCTAAGACAAATTGGATCTAAACATTGCAGAAAACCATAGTTAATCTTATCTAACCAAACTACAATCATCATCATCCCGGTATCATAAACTTCAATTTGATATTAAAATCCTAGAATCCCTTGTTTACTTCTTCCAAACTCTTGAATAGCTGATCATGAAAGTGTTTTTTTTTTTTTTAATGGCTTATCTTCCTCTTTATATAGATAACACAATTATACATTTCTTTGCTATCCGTAGCAATCAAAGAGATAATCCATTATTAGCTACATGATTATACATAGAACACTTCTCACAGAAAACTTCCAAAATTCCAGAATTCTCAGATTTTTTTTTTTTATAAAACAAACAAAAATATACTCATAAATTTCGATTACATCTAGGTTTAAAATTCAACAGACAGATCTATACATCCAAAAAACCATAATTCACCACAAATAAGTAATTTAGAAAGAGAGAGCAGAAGAAGATCTCACTCCAGGAGGCCGGACGAGCAGTTCGATGAACATAAAGCAAGCAAATCTTCTTGCCGGAGAAGTTTCGCGCCGCCCATAACACCGTCGTTTTGCTCCTCTCCACATCTTCCGCCACCGCGACGAAGATCGTCTCATCCACATCTAAGACCAATTCGTCTCCTCCACCGAGTTCTCCAATACTGCCCATAATTTTTTTCCCTTTTGCTCTCAATCTTCTGTATCTCTAGATTAACTTTTCTACAAGCATTTTTGTTCAATTGTCCATATTAACAAAGTGACTTTATATAAAAGTGGAGAACTCGTGAGATTCCTCGAATTGGAATCGTTTTTATGGTTCGGACGAGTCGCTGACTCGGTTTTATGAGTCAACTGATTTACCTACAATTGGATGATAGAAAATACTAAAAAAGAGTTGCTTCGTTTTTTTATGAATAGTCTCTCCTAACTCCTAAGTCCTACCCAAACAAGAGGCCGTCCAATTTTTTTGTTAAAAAACTTAAAATCGATTTTCCTAATTTCTCGACCTATATTTTTTTAAAAAATGGAATAAATAACAATTGAGAAACGTAACATTGACACATCTAATGGATTTTGGGATTCTTTTGACAAATGTTAAAATATGATCATTTTTAATTATTTTATAAAAAGAAAGTGTATGGTGTTGGATTCCATGTGAGCAGTGCACCGAGTGAGTTGAGTTAGGTTGGAATACGTTTTTCCCCGGCTTTCGGTATAGGATAATGTTTTACCGAATCACAAATAGCATGGTTAAAACTTAAAATGGCTTCTACAAAGTGATGACCAAAAAAAAATGGCTTCTACAAAGACAAGGTAGGGCTTTTATTTCCAAAAAAAAATTGGTGCTTAAAAAGAAAAGAAACCAATGTGTTAGTTCTAGGCTTTGCCAAAAAAATATGTATATTAATATATTACATTAGTATACCAAATGGAAGTAAAATGTTAATTTAAAAAAAAAACTATAAATAGTACAATTGACGGTAAGCATAGAAATAATATACGGTTAGAAAAAAGAAAAACAAAAAAAAAACTAAAATCCACAGAAAAAGATGAAAAATAAAAAAATCAATACAATTTTATTTGGATTTGGGAGCGAATGAACAATGAGGTGGATCATCCGAATCCAAAATCTCTCTAACAACAAGATTCCTTGCCCGATTGATAGTCATGAAACACAAGTAGATATGTTCTTCAAGCTCATCAAGTTCTTCACGGAAGCTCTCTTCACATCTCTTCAACTCTCGAGCCACTTCTTCACCGGCTCGAACCCGACCCGACCCTCTCCCGACCCAAAACTCAGCCATGGTTCGCACGTGCTCCACCTCATCGTTAATCCGAATCACGAGTCGGCTTATCGTGTCCAAATCACGGCTTAAAATGTAAGTACCTTTTGCAGCCACGTCGAGCCTAGCCGCTGTTTTCGTTAGCTTATTCCTTAAACCGGTTGGTTTGAATCTACCGGTTAAAAGAGTAGGTCCAGCTATGAACAAAGCAAAGGCGTGAGAGGCTATGGTCACAATCAATGTAGTGGTTAGAGCCAAAACGAGAAGCCCTCAGCTATGAGTTAGTCCGTTGATTAGCTTGAGTTTGGTTCGTGTCTTGTCTCGGCTCGACTCTAACCGTTTTAGCAGGTTTAAACAGCCGGATCTGATTAATTGGATCCGAGAACCCGATGAAATAAACGGGTCAAACCATCTTGATAGCTCCGTGAATTGGTCTATAAAATCCAATGAATTATGATTCTCCGTTTGAAATTTGGGTTTTAGAGATTCGTATTTAGAACGAAGACGGTGAATGTTTTTAAGTAATAGCGTGCAAAGCAAGAAAGCGTTTGATGTCTCCAAAAAGTAATCAGAGAGGAGAGCTCGGGTGGATCGTCCGACCCGGGATAGATCCAGGATCCGGGTGATAGTGTTTGGGTCTGGGTCTAGGAGATTATGTGCGAAGAGACGGTATGACATGAGACGCGCTGACGTGGAGGATGATTCGATTGGTGAAGAAGAAGAAGAAGACACGTAGGACTTTTTGCGGCTTAAATATATGACACGTGTCCAAAACTGATTGTATGATTCTGTACGGAAGGCGTTTGCATATTCTTCTCGGACATCCACGTCATTACCTTCTTTGGGACTTGAACTACCCGAAGCTATAAAGAGAAACGTTTCAAAATGAGAAATTCGAATTTTTATTTGTTTGGTTACAAATTAAATTGCATTAGAAAATGTACATGGTGTAGTTAAAAAATGAAAATAGGCAGTAAACCTGTGGATGCGAGAATCCTTTTGATCTTTGATGAAACTTTTATACCCATCCTCGAGATCTTGGATGAAGCAAAATCTATTTGTGACAAAGTATATATATATTCGATGGAAGAGTTTTTTTTTTTTTTTTTAAGATGCTGGAAGAAGGAAATGAGAACGACAAGAAGGTATTATATAGTCCTTGTAATATGTTATTTTAATGAAAGTGAAATAGTTACTTCGATTGCTAGAAAAAGGATATCAAAGGATTTTGTTGGGAAATTGCTCATTTTGTTAGTACTTGTAGTAGGAGTGAAGAAATGTTGAGAATTTAATGAGTGGATGCTTGCACGTAATATATAAAATAGAGCCTTCAAGATATCAACAAAATGTCAAAATATATCCATTGCCCTTTTATGGCAAGCCTTTACACAAACTCACAAGTCATGTTTGCCATATTTAGAATCTTTGATGGTATAATAGAGATAATCCAATTTGGTTTTCTATAAGATTTTACACTCCAAATATATATAGCAAATGTAAACAATTCTTGATTGTCTATGAGAATTGGACATTCCTTAACATGCTTATAACATTTTTGAACAAGAGTCAAAATTTACTGAATAATATAATTCATATAATGAGTTGATCATTATGTTTAAAAATATCAGTGCACCTTTTGAAGCAGGACAAATTGTCGGTACAAAACATACAAAAATATATGTCCGACTCAACAAACCAAGAAACTCAAGTTTCCAAGACTCGAGTCGTAAGAGAAGAATGTGTTGAATGTTGATACAAGAAGATAACTAAGGGATCGAACCAAAAGAACAAGTTATTTTCCGGTGATTCTTCTAAACCGGGTATAAGTAGATGATGACCCGATGAAAATGACAGAGACAAAAAGAAGAAGAAATCGTATGCGCTTTCGGATTTAACGTTTGACCCATTGGAAGCTCTTTCTTGCCTTGGCTTTTCCAGGTTTCTTCCTTTCCACAACTCGCGAGTCTCTTGTCAAAAAACCAGCTGAAACATATTGAAGATGCAAAAAAGAGCGAGATCAAGACCAATCAATTTTACAGACATGAATACACACAACCTGGCTAACAAATGGAAACACATCAGACAATATATTGTATCTCTGCTAAAGAACATTAAAAGGATTACACAGATTTTATATCACTAAGATGCGTGCAATATCTTACCAGCTCGAAGTGGTGTCCGCATATCTGGTTCCCAGTTTTGCAAAGCCCTGCTGATACCCAATTGAATAGCTCCGACTTGACCTTCAAACCAAACATTTGAGTACATGGTTAACCATTGTTAGAACAGATTAAATGCTTGGAAAAGTGTTTATCTTTGTAAAGAGATGGCAATCTAATATGTTAACTTGTGACCAAATTCTCTATCCTATAAATCAGGCTTCCTCGTGTAAATAGAGAAATTCGAGCTCTGAGTGACTATAAGTCAAAGAAAATAAGGTCATTGTTGAGGGGTTTTACCTGTAGTACCTCCACCTTTAACAGTGCACTTAATATCCCAACAACCCAAGGTTTTAGTTTCGGCAAGTGGGCGTAGAAGAGCAGCGCGATGATCAAGCATAGGGAAATAGGCATCAAATTGTTTTTCATTAACAAGAAATTTTCCTTCCCCAGGTGCAATCCAAACACGGGCAATGCTACATTTTCTTCTTCCGGTTCCATAGGCTCTACCTGTTTCGTCCACCTGTCTCACCCGCGCTTTGGCAATGTCCTCTTGCATCTGGAGTTCTATCTCAGCTCTTGAGGACTTCTTTGAACTTTTCTCACGCCGCAGGTTTTCAATCTCAGTCAGAGGAGGCAATCCTTCAACCCCTTGGAAATCCTTTAAGGCTATCAAACTATCTAGCATTTCATCTGTTATACCAGACTTAGCAATAAGGTCTCCAAATGCTCGATCAGGACCTACAATAGTAAAAATTCCAAATCAGTTCAACTTCCAAAACTTACTCTACTTCTGGTGCCTATTTTATTAGCAGCAGAACCAACTATTTATCCATGTGATCAAAATAGCAAATTCTTCAGTTCATTCAACTGAGCATTGTTAATCCCAAACATGTTTAGCGATAAATTAATAACAAAGACCACACATTAAGCAACAAACTGTTCTGCAACATAAGTAAGCACCATACTATCCACTTCAAGAACAACTCTTTTAAACCAAATGCTCATGTCTACAACATCCAAGCTTTCTCCGTATCGTCCACACAGCATACATGTCTATCAAAAGGTTGATTACACAAACTTTGCTACTTGAATGATCCTCCAATCCGAATCTAACCTTAACAAGGCAAGTCATTTGATCATTATCAGCTACCCATTTGTCCTCTCATTCCAAATCTAGACACATTTCCAAAGTACTAGTACATTGCATATCAAAATCAAAACGTAAGAAAAACCAGCAAAACATTTAACAAAATCTCACCCTTGATAACCTCATAGAGCTCTTTCTCCTCTTTCTCAATCAACTCCTTCTTCAAACGCTCTTCCTCCGCATTTTCCAAACTGGTTTCAAAGCTAAACGGCACCTCACCTCCAGTATCAAACACAACTCCTTTCTCTTCCTCCTTCAAATTCCATGGCTTAGACACATCCCATTCATTAGATTTCACTTCTCCTCTCGTTCCAAATCCACTCGCCACCTCACTTCCAACACCGAACACGACATTCTCCTCTCCTTCCTTCATATTCCATCTCTTAGTCTCCTCCCAGTTATTAGCTCTCCTCTCACGGCCAGTTTCAATCCCTTGCGTCACCTCTTCACCAGTATCGAACACAACCTTATCCTCTTTCTCATTTATATTCCATCTCTTAGGCTCTTCCGGCCATTTCCCTTCACCACCAGCTGAACCGGATCCTGCTACTCCAGAAGAATCCCAAGAATCATCGGAAGAGAAAGGACCGGACTTGTCATCGTTTACTCCAGTAAAACTCCACGGAACATCATTCCGATTACCTCCATTTCCATTTCCACCGCCGCCGCTACTGTTGGTGGAAAGCGGACGGATAAACGAAGAGAAGATCTGAAAGTTCGATTTGGATGAAACTAGGGTTACGAAACGTAGATTCGAAGGTCTAAGAAATAAACGAGAGAGCATGATGGTGAAAGAACAGAGAGATTCAGAGATTTGGCTGGGAAAAAAAGAAGTTGCAGAGGTTCGAAGAAGAACGGTTAGGGTTTTCTCTTAGAAAAACCACTTAAAGACAATAGTTAAAGTCTTAACACTAACGAACCGGTCCGATTTTAGTCGGTTTATTCCGGTTTGATCATCAGTCAATTTTTTAATTCCGTAAACGAAGCCGTCTTCCGTCTTTTGCCTCTCTCTCTGATTCTTCGTCGAGTCTCCCGGATATTTCATACATTCCCAATCGCATCAAATCCGTTGATTCAAGATGGTTTATATCGTTTCATGGGACGAATTCGTGGATCGATCTGTTCAGCTATTCCGAGGTGATCCCGAATCTGTAGGTTTAACTCTTTTTGCTCTCTTCCTTCTCGATTTCATTCATCACTGTTGATTTGTAGATATTTGGTTTGTTCTATGCTATTTGAACATAGTCACTCGATTTATCACTGGGAATTCGATAAACCTGGATAATTGATTCGAATCTGTACCTGTTTCGTTTCTAATGATTGGATATTTGGATTCAATGTTGTGGTGTAGACTCGATATGTGATGAAGTATAGACACTGCGATGGCAAGTTGGTTCTCAAGGTTACTGATAACAAAGAGGTAATTGCTGTGTCCACTTCTCTATGATCACTTGTTCTTAGAGTTTATCATTATTATAGATACTTCTCAATTGGAAATTCAATTGTATAGAATCCGATATGTGCGATTGAACTTGAATATCTGATTCTTCGAATGATAGCTTGATGGTGTGATGCTGGTTTGGAGAATGTAACTTAAGGTTCCATGATGATTACTAGATTTATCTTTTATGTTTGTTTTTCCCTTCCTACTTTCTTGTAGTTATGTTGTTAATTTGATTTTGGCTTGGTGAATGTGATTTGCTAATAGGCTACATTGTCGATATTTTCTTAGTTTGCTTAGGTCTTGACGAATTGTGTCTTGCCCTGCATATATGTATGATCTAATTCACTCTCCAGAGCAATGGTTCTTGGTGGATGTTGAAGCATGTTTGTGGTTTGTTGTTAGTCAAAGTGCGATACGTTAGAGCTCATTGATCTAGGCGGAGTTTGATAGAAAGCATTCCATCAACTTCTTGTTTCTTTCTATGTGAATTTAGTATAAGATAGATTTTATTTATACTTGTTGTTTAACTCAGTGTCTCAAGTTCAAGACAGACCAAGCACAAGAAGCAAAGAAGATGGAGAAGTTGAATAACATATTCTTCACCCTGATGGCTAGGGGACCTGATGGTAAAATCTTCTTCCTTATAATCTTCATTTTCGCCTACCAAATATAAACACAGAGAGATTCAATCTCCTTTGATTTTATGGTGCTATGAAGTTCTACTCCTCACTGACTATTGGGTTTATTGGTGTATAATGCAGTTGATCTTTCTGAAGTCACTGGGAAAGAACAGATGGAGACACAGCCTGTGAAGAAAGGAAGAGGAAGGAAGCAATAAGTCTGATGAATCTGTTTTTGTTTTTATTTTCTTGGTATCAAGATTTTGATCCAATTTTGTTGGATATTTAAAAATTGCGGTTGTGTTGGTAGGATTATCAAAAATTTGTTCTAAAGCTAACTTTGGATCTAAAAATGGGTCCCATCTGAAAATACAGTTTTTATCCAAAATGCTAATCTTCTAGTCTTATCATCTGAAAGATTAGAGGAAGCTTGCTAGAATTTGCTAAATTAGACTTCATTATTCTGCAAGTGTTAGATATAAGTCTGTATAGGTGCCATTGGAACTAGATATCTTATCTATCTTTTTTCTATCTAAGGAACACTTTTATGGAGAAACCTGAATTCATGGAAAAAAAAACCCTGAAATGGCTGAATAATTTTGATATGTTTTAGGTGGTACAAAAATCTAAAGCTACAATATGCAACGAATAGGACGATCGAAAATTACAGGTTTTAGTCGTAATTGGCACATCTCCTTACAAATCAATTTTGTGTCGCAGCTTCATGCAAACAATAATATAGTATTTGATCTTGTGATAATCTAATATAGTTTGAGCATAAAAGAAATCACGTAGGGACATTGATTGTTATATGATTGAATATATAGTGTTTCACGTGAGAAAGCCACAGAAGAGATCAAGATCATGATATTGGATTTAGAGAAGAGTCTTAACCAAGAACTAAGAGCAGCTCCAACAACGGTTTCTCTATGGGTTTTTCTTCTACTTTTTGATATTTTGTATTAAAGAAAAAGAAAAAATGATGAAAGATGATAGAATCGATCATGTAGGTAGAGACTCAAGGGAAGTAATTCTTCTTGACATATGTCAATAGTCTATTAGTTTAATTTTTTTTGTGATTAAAATAAATAGATAATAGTTTAAAAGGCCAATTATGTTGTTTGTATATGATTATTTTTATTTTTTATTTTTGCATAAATCATTGTACAAAATCTTTGACATTTTTAAAAAATCATGTATAATTGTAATTTTTTCTCCTTTATAAATACACTTCATATCTTCATCTTATCGTAGATTCATAGTCCATAACACTTCATATCTTCATCGTATCTCTTTTATAACATTTCATATTTCTTTCCTTTCATCACTTAATTATGGATTCAAACTCAAACAATCCATTTTATTTCTCATCAAACTTCACAGGTCTTCTTAATTATCAACAACAACCAAACACTACAAGTCCTTGTCCTACCATTTCAACCTCAGAAATTCCACAATATAGTACCCAATATATATAGTAATATTGGTGGAGAAAGTGATGATCCACACCAAATTCAAAATGGAGCTGAACGTAGGGAAACAAGACACCATTGGAGTTCAGCTGAAGATATTGTTCTTATTAGAGCATGGTTAAATACTAGTAAGGATTCAATTGTAGGTAATGAACAAAAAGCATCTGCTTTTTGGAGAAGGATTGCTTCATACTACCAAAAAAGTTATAAAGTTGAAAATCTACCAAGGCGAGAGTGGAATAATTGCAAACAAAGATGGCAAAAACTAAATGATAAAGTTTGCAAGTTTGTGGGATGCTATGATCATGCTTTGAGTCAAAGCACTAGTGGCCAATCTGAAGATGATGTTTTCAAAGTTGCATACCAATTCTACTACAACGATTACAAGACTAACTTCACACTTGAGCATGCATGGAGGGAGCTCCGACATGATCAAAAATGGTGTAGTTCTTTTATCCCTCAAAACTCAAAGGGTAGTGGAAGCTCAAAGAGAACAAAGTTAAATGATGGTGGTTTATATTCTTCAAGCTCTAATCCAGAGAGTCCTATAGCTCTAGATGTAGAAGAGCAAACTATGGCTCGTCCTCTTGGTGTGAAGTCATCAAAGCGCAAAGGAAAAAAAGTTTCTACTAAAACAACGAATGAAGAAAAGGAGGCAAATTCTCGATCACGGCTCGAGAGTTTGTGGGCGCTTAAGGAGAAAGACATAGCAGAACGAAGTAAACTATCAAGGATGAAAGTGCTTAGAAGTCTTCTTGCAAAAGAACAACTTTCAGAAAAAGAAGAAATTTTGAAGAGCAAGCTCATTGATGAGGTGTTTTAACTTTCTTGTTGTGTAAGTTATCTTATTTTGCAATAAACTATCATGGTTAATTTATGTCTTATTTCTAAAATTTTTGCACTATGTAGAATATATTGTGTACGCTATCTTAATCAAGTTATCAATTCCTTAAGGTTAAATATGAGCCAGCCCAAGTGATGTAAAATTTTCCTTTTAAGTCATCACTTGCTCTTTATTTTCTATGAGTCTCAATTGATCTTGAAACACCACTATCATATGTGTATAGTTATAAATCGTTGGTAAGACTATATATATGTGTTTGTGCCGACCAAAAAAAAAAGTCTATAATTGTATTTAGTAGAGTTACTAATAGTTGACTGTAATTATAGTAAAATTTGGAAGATATATTGAGTCATTAACTCTCAGATTTGTGGTTAGTCATCAAACGAAATGAGAAAGTAAAATCTATGCAATATAAAACAAAATATTTCTGCGAAAGTGGGAAAATAATTCAAAGCATGTGAAGGAATCTCTGCAAAAGAAACATCAAATCCTCTGCAAAAGTGGAAAAACAATTCAAAAACGAATATATGCTATAGCAAATATAAAATCACTTACTAAAGTTAAAAATTTCAACTCAATGTCGACAAAAGAATCTTTAAAATCAAAAGCAAATAACAAGTTGATATCAATGAGTTGTTGACTATATAAGGTGATATTCTACATCTAATAATTCACTCCTCTCTATTGTTCGCTCCTCTCTATTGTTCGCTCACCCTACAAATATAAAGTTCACACACAAACCTTATATTAAATGTCGTCTCCACTTCATAATTGAGGAATTTGAGAGCGTATTTGATGAATGGTTGGGTGATTATGAAAAACTTCAAGAAGCAAACAGTTCAAGGCAAAGAAGTCGTCGAACATATATTGAAAGAGGTTACGAGGAAGGACATACACGCATATGAAATGATTATTTTAGTAAAGAGGTGATCTATTCAAATGCTCAATTTCGACGTCGATTTAGAATGAACAAGTCGTTGTTCTTGCGTATAGTTGATCGACTCTCAAACGAAATAGAATTCTTTCAACAAAGAAGAAATGCTGCAGGAAGGTTAGGTTTCTCCGCATTACAAAAGTGCACTGCAGCAATACGTATAATGTCTTATGGTTGTGCAAGTGATGCGGTGGATGAATACCTTCGGATTGGTGAAAGCACTGCAAGCTTGTGCCTAGAAAATTTTGCAAATGGAATTATATGTTTTTTGAAGATGTCTATCTAAGAAGGCCTACAACAGAGGATTTCCAACGATTACTCGATATTGGAGAGATGCGTGGATTTTCGGACATGATGGAAAGCATTGATTGTATGCATTGGGAATAAAATTATTTATAAGTTTTAAAATTATTTATTTATTTATTGTTACAATTATAGTTATTAATATTAAGTTATTTATTTATTATTACAGTTATAGATTAAATAAATAAATATAACTCATTAATGTAATTGAGAATATTAAAATGTTAAGATATTAGTGAGATACTCTTTAAGTTTCTACTAATGGAGCTATACAGTAAGGGTAAGTATCTTAGATTAAAAAAGGTTAAAAATATTAATTAAATATTATGTAGAACCTTAGTGATATACTCACTAATGAGGTTGCTCTAATGACGAGACCTCACCCTTTTCGTTTCCATATGGTCACGAGATTCCTAAACTTCTCGAGCGTCGTTGAGGTTTTCTTCAAATACACTAACATTTTCACACATTTTGAGTTGATAAAAGATTATATGGTTTTTTTTCCCTCGACAAAATACCCATTTGATGAGAATTCTATGACCCTACAAATTGTTCTCGCTTTGGGATTATGTGTAACATAACTGGCTCTCTTTGGTCACATTTATCACATGTGTTTCTGTCTTTTCTCTTTCTGTGTACTAATACTAGTGGTTCCTAGCTCATTTTTCGGTTTTAAGTCGTGTGACAATAAGTGGCTGTGTTCATGAGTCATATGGAGTTTGTGTGATTCGATTCCTTGGTGAGAGGATCATCCATTCAAGGTTTTAACCTATATATCTGTATCTTTATTGTATGGTTATGTCTTTTTATAATATACTCTAATTTGGTTTGATTCCTATTATATATGGCAAACAGTCTAAAGAATATATTCCCATACACCACACCACACAAAAGGAACTTGCCCTTTAACTTGGTTTGATTTCCATCTTGTTTGAACTTTGAAGTTATTGGGTACTCATTCATATTTTGACCACCGTAGAATTCAATTTGTAAGTGCAGAATTAAGAACATAGTGCGTCCGTATATACTTTTTTGGGCTCTCGAAAACTTCGTGTATTTTCTTGAATTTTACTCCATATAAAGTTTGCCAGTTGGTGTGTTTTTACAACTTTTTCTATTCAAATTTAATAATGTCGATGTTGAATGTAAAGTAGCTTTCCTTAGTCATATTTGTCACACGTGTTTTCGTCTTTTTATTCTTTCTTTTTTTTCTGGTAAAATTTCGTCTTTTTATTCTTCTTTTTCTTTTCCGATTACAAGTGGGTTTCTAGCTACCTTTTTGGTTTTAAGTTGTATGAAAATAAGTGGCCGCCTTGGGTTACGTACTAACATGAAATGAATCATGATCAAGTTATCGTGTGTTTTTTTTTTTTGGGACAAACTACTAGAATTTTATGAATTCATTTGATAATAAAATATTATTGTGCGTGTGGTGTTGCAACTTGCAAACGACTCGAAGGCGAGAGTTGTTACTGTGGCTGTAAAAGTCAGCTTATGTTGGATCTGTTCGTCGTCGGTTGAAGATGTTGACAGGACCTCTTCTATAATTGAGGATTGCGTGTTGTTACTGTGAACTCACGTGGCTTTTTTTTCAATTTTCACACAAAATTAATCAGAAATCTTATAGAGATTTTTTCAAGCGAACCGAAATATATTTGAATTACATATTTCAGATAAGATTTAGACAGATAATCATTTTTTATGTGCGGTCTGGATCATAAGTCGCTATAGATACGTGTGGTAATCTCGTTTTATATTATTTTTTGGGTTTTATTTTCTAATTATTGCCACAGCCCTGCCAGCAGAAAACGACACCGTTCATACTCGATCTTGTATTCTTGTTATTATTTGTCTTTGAAACAAGATATCATTATTAGCTATGGTCCTATGGAGTTTCTCCGGTCAGGATGACCTTAACCACAAAATGATAACGTTCTTTCTGGTTATCTACTTACATAGCCACAAATTATAAGTACGTAGGAGACTAGCTTCACATTCAATTTAGATAGAAATTCATTTTTAGTTTAGGTTTTTTCCATTTACCGATTTTAACCAAAGCAAATTTGATAAATTAAGATTTAGTTTGGTTCAATTCTAGATTTTAAACAAATTGTTCGGGCAGAGATGATCTTTCTGAGTGAGGTTAGATTTTTTTTTTTGTGATGGGTTTGAGAACTGTTAAAAATGAAAAGAAAATAAAAAATCACGAGGAACTTGAGTAAAGGTTCGAGGGCACCGTTTAGGAGTGTAGGTGAAGAACGTGGCGGACACGAGGATCGATCTTATTGTCAAAGAGAGAGAGGAAGAAAAGGAAGAAAAAAAGCTATTGGCCATGTTGATATTTGTTTTTGTCTATTAGCGGGTGACGACCAATAGATTTCTTAGGTCTTTGAGAAGTTATCTTATTTTCAGACCTTAGAAAATCTAAGATTTGTCCTCACTAAGATTTGTTTTGGTTTTGATACAAGAATTATTTTGGATTTACTATCGAAAACATGTTTAAGGGTTTGGATTTCCTCGGGTTACTATATATTTTTATTAAAATTATCCTTACGTTAAGAATTTCGTAGGGTTTTCTATGTGTTTCAAAAAATATTTAGTATAAGGAGTTTGGTTACAATTTTACTATGATTACTAGAAACACTTGTGTTTTTAGTTTATTCTTAGTCCAATATAAACTGTCTGAGACAAATAACTATTTGTAAAGTTACAAAATTTTGCATTTGCGGATATTACTATTATTCTCTTTGAAAAGATTGAAGAAGAACTGAAGTTCTACCCCTTGATATAGTGTCGAAAACAATCCAAATGTTTGTTTGGTTATTGTCTATTACAGAGTAGTCTTGACTTGCATTGTCCATTTTAGATATAATGTTTACATCATGCAGATTTTATATGGTAAGCGGGGAAAGAAGGATGATTGGAGATAATTTGAGAAACAAAATACATGTAAAAAAAAAAAAAAAAAAAAACATGTATCTTACGTACCAACTACTCTGATTCGTCAAAACCGGACAATAAATTAAAGCTCGTAAAACCCAAGATATGTGAACGGGAGAATATTATTTTAAACAAGAATATTTTTGTACAAAAATATTTTCATCTTGTTTATATTGCATATTCGAACTTCGACGTTTCAAAGTTTTTTTTTTTGTTTTTTTTGATAAAGAGCTTATTTCAAAGTGTATCCACAAAATACATATATTAATATTATTCTTCAAGTTATTTCAAATACTTTAATTTTTAAACATGAATAGTACGTATGTATTATATTGAGTTAAATTTTAAACAATTTAAGAAAAAAAACGTATACCAGTATATAATCTGACATGTTAATTTTTTTTTTTTAAAGTTTAGTATCGATATACATTTTTTCCAACCTTTTAGTATCCATATACATATCGTGAGGAATAATAACACCTTTTAGTTAGTTGAAATAGTTGACAAGAAGAAAAGCCTTCGTTTGCTGTTCAAGAGAAAGCCCTTGTAATTGAGAAATTAAATAAAAGCCTCCAGGTTTGACCCGTATTGCCTATAAAAGGATTTCTTTAAGATACGGACATAACTCATATTCTCGGTTAAACCCAATTAAATAGTTTTCTTCTTCTCTTGAAAATATGAACTCCCCTGCTTCTACTTCGTTTACTTGGGCAACCGTAATCACATTGGGATGTCTTATGCTTCATGTGTCTGCTCAACTTACCCCTACCTTCTACGACACTTCATGTCCTAACGTCACAAACATCGTACGTGACATCATTATCAATGAGCTAAGATCGGATCCTCGTATCGCTGCGAGTATCCTTCGTCTTCACTTCCACGATTGCTTTGTTAATGTAAGATATTACTTTTTCATATTTCTATAGCTTTATGAATTCTTGTGTGTTTTTATCTTTTAGATATTGATAAATCACCTCAAGTCAAAATTTTAATGAAACATAAAATAAAATACAATATAAAGAGTCATTATTTTTTTGTAGGAGTATAATAGAAATTTTAACATGTTTCTTAATCTGGCTAAAAAATGTCGAAATGACACTTGTTATGAAAAAGAGTGAGTATATGTATTAAATCATTAATTTGCTACAATTATTGGGTGGTAAAAATAAGTCTGTTCATTTTGAAATTTAGATGGTTGCATAGTTTTCTTCTACAACATTTTTCCTGGATTCATTTTATAAAGTTATAGACTCTCTTGCCTTCAGAAAATATGTACAGCGTTAAAAAAAACTCTGTGGTGTTTTAGTTAGGGTGAAACCGTATCCTAAATATCAGTACCAAATTTCACATGGTTGGATGTCGTATGCTTGATTTTGCTGTTGAATAATTAATACCTAACTCTCGTCGACAATGATAATGCCAAAGCATTTATGAAATCGGATTTACGAACATGAATTGTCCGTTTGACAGTATTAAGAGGATGATGCCGTACCAAACACGATATGAAATTAATGGATGACAAAAAAATAATTGTTAAAACTGTTACCGGTGGTAAAGATTTAACTATCGATGTAATTTGTTAATTTAATAAAATATTTTGGACTTTTGATAGGGTTGTGACGCATCGATCTTGTTAGACAACACAACATCATTTCAAACAGAGAAAGATGCGTTTGGAAACGCGAACTCGGCTCGAGGATTTCCTGCGGTTGACAGAATCAAAGCCGCAGTGGAGAGGGCATGCCCAAGAACTGTTTCATGTGCAGATGTGCTCACCATTGCAGCTCAACAATCTGTTAATTTGGTATGTTCCACTAACTTCTGTCATTACAAAACATTGTTTTCAAATTTAGTATATCAAGTCGTCACTGTTACATATCAAACAACGACAGCCTAAGTTTAGTGATATTGTTAGTTGGTTAAAAACGTCACAATCTATATGACAAAAATATTGAAAATGAATCGAGAATATTCAAAGACGCGTGTCCCTGTTAATAAATGTTGACAAGTTTAATATCATTGAAAAAAATTAAGTTTCAACAACGATTTATCTGGTTAGGCAACAAGACTACGTCAGTTGACCAAAAAGAATAATTTTCATTTTTTTCATATTGAAACTTCCGAATACCAAAAATAATGATTTTGAATATAATGGTTAATTATTATATTGTAGGCAGGAGGTCCTTCTTGGAGAGTTCCTTTGGGGAGAAGAGACAGCTTACAAGCATTTCTACAACTCGCTAATACCAATCTTCCAGCTCCATTCTTCACACTTCCACAACTTAAGGCTGCTTTTGCAAATGTTGGCCTCAACCGTCCTTCTGATCTCGTTGCTCTCTCCGGTAATTAACAAAAGAAAACTATAATTAAACACCATTTAATATAGTTTAATTAGCGGTTTCATTATTGATCTTATTATGGTCTTTCTTTTTGTTAGGTGGTCACACATTTGGCAAAAACCAATGTCGATTTATCATGGACAGATTATACAACTTCAGCAGCACTGGATTACCAGACCCTACCCTCAACACTACTTACCTCCAAACTCTTCGTGGACAATGTCCTCTTAATGGTAACCAAAGCGTTTTGGTAGATTTTGATCTGCGTACACCTACCGTTTTCGACAACAAATACTATGTGAATCTCAAAGAACAAAAAGGTCTTATCCAGAGCGACCAAGAGTTGTTCTCTAGCCCCAATGCCACTGACACAATCCCCTTGGTGAGATCATTTGCTGATGGCACAGAAACATTCTTCAATGCTTTTGTGGAGGCTATGAATAGGATGGGAAACATTACACCTCTTACAGGAACTCAAGGACAGATCAGGTTGAATTGTAGGGTGGTGAACTCCAACTCTCTACTCCATGATATGGTGGAGGTCGTTGACTTTGTTAGCTCTATGTGAGAAAAGTTGACTTAATATCTGGCTACCAGAGTATATGTTAAGATAAATAAAACGCTCTCAAGATGTTATTACTTGAGAATGAGAATATCTTTATTGGTGAGTATCTAAGTTGTTCTCTGTTTTTATGTTTGGATTGGCCTTTGAATGTGTTTCGTGAATCGGTTTTTAACTTGTATGGGTTTGGACGTTCTATCCTAATAAAGATAACAAAATAAAAAGATGTTACTTGAGAAAATGTTATTTTACATCTCTCTTTTTCTATATTTTTCTAAAACATAAGCATATCTCATGTTGTGTTGTACACAGAGTGACAGAGATAACAAATTCATAAAGAATTAGAAAAATGAATATTATGGGTTTTACTCTATATTCTTTAAAATATAAAACGTGAAAGATGGTACATTAATATATTTAGTCCACATTTATTATTAGTGAAATGATTATATGATTTTTTTAAAAAAGGATTCATACTAATTAATTAGTATGACTAACCCAAAAGAAAAAGCCTCCAAGTTAGACTCGTTTAAGGATTGTTAAAGATCTGGATTTTTCCTCATCTTCTCGGGTAAACTTAAACTGATCTCTATCGGTGTGGAGTATCAGAGTAATAAAGATGACAGTAAAAGAGATGTTATTTGAGATTATTTTATTTTAGATCTCTCGTTTTCTTGACTTTTCTAAAACATTTTTTATCACGAGGTGTTGTCTAGCATTGTCTCGTACTGTACTAATTAATATTCTCAAATTTGCTAACGGTTGCTTCAACCAGTGATTTAGTCATTTGCGACGAACGTATAGCTACAATTTGATTACCGTTACAAATCCATCAAAAAGTAGAATTTGTTACAGAAATTTTGCTTATAGCAAAAAAAGATCGAAGCTATTGCTAATTTTGTTTTTGTAGACCCATCTGCAAAATACCAGAAAATGACAATAACGTATTGATTTCATGATCTATGAAAGTCTTCCGTCGCACCAAGCATGTTATATTAAGGGAAAACTAATAAAATAGACAACATTTTTTGTTTTTTTATTTTATTTCGGTTATGGTAAGCCAATCATACCTAAGTCCTAACTCATCTTCTATATATTGAGCAACCACATATCTAACATATGCTGATTTCATTTCATTGATGGGACTTAAATGTTCCCTTCTTAAGCTTTACCATACACGTTACAATCTCTCTATATTCATTATCTAACTTCTACTATGTATTACGTGTGGTGTCAAGTGACAACTGTTAATCGTTACTGAAGATGCTTTTAATATCATCTTTATTGACTGAGACCATATTAGTTGGATTTCTGGCAGGGTTTAATTAAGGACTATAAATTAAAGAAAGAATTACTTAAATATACTAGAAAAGTTGTTAAATGACTACCATAAATATTTATTTTTGAAATTATTAAAATATTAGTTTTGGTAATAAAAATGTCAGTTTAGCCAAATTTAAAACTCAAATTACGGATTTTGCCATTATGATTTATTTTTTCATAAAAAAAAAATTTTAAGAAGCAAAAACGTTTTTTTTCCCCAAATTTTCGGTCGTGCCTCCTCTCCTCTGTCTCCCTACATCCGCATTCGTTGCACTATCTCCGGAGAAAAAAATCGCAAAGAGTTATTCATCTTCCGCAATTGAAATTCCAAAAATTAGAAACTCAAATTTCTGCAAATGAAACTCGATTTGGGAATTCAAAAGCTATAAAGGTTTGTGTTTAAGTTACCTTGAAGTTATTATGTTAAGGTTTGACAGTGATTCTTAAACAAAATCATTAACGCACATTTTTCTAGGTTTACAGGATTTCAATCGAAGAAGATGAACAGTCATGGATGGTTGTACAATATATGTTTCAGTCATGGCTGACTTACGCTTCAGTCATGGCTGACTTACGATTCAGTGGCCGACTTACGATTCAATCATGGCTGACTTACGTTTCAGTCATGACTGACTTACGATTCAGTGGTTGACTTAAGTTTCAGTCGTGGCTGACGTAAGTTTTAGTCATGGCTGACTTATAAAATAATGGGGCTGACTTCAGAGCATCATCGCGAAGTTAAACAGTTTTCTGTCTGATTTTGTTTGAATTTTCATAAATTATTAGCTTAAGATAAAATTGTTAAATCAATTGATTATGAACCTAGGATGAGTCTAGTATTTTTTAAAATTGCTTTCAGAATTTTTGGATGTGTGTTGATAATTTTTTGAGATTGATTTCATCGAACAGTAGTGATTAGTTAAGCAGTTTATGTCCAATATTGTTTGAATTCTCATTAATTATTGACTTGTGCTAAAATCGTGAAACCAATTTCATCTGAATCTAGGTTGAGTATAGTATTTGATAAAAATAGTTCATGAACTTTATGGATGATGATCAGTGTTGATCAGTTTGAAGATTTACACCTAAACCCGTTGGAGAGCTCCAAATTGAAGTACATGTTAATTAAAGTGTCGCTTTCAGCTCAATAAACCTCAGGAAACAAGAAACATATGGATCTAAAGATATTTGAGTCTAGTTTCCAAAACATCCACGATCACCTCAATCCGCTCAGCCAATCACCCTGGAGAGGCCCAACAGTGGAGGCATATCTGATGGATCCTATCATAGCCGAAAATGTCAAGTGGGATATTTTGAAGATCAAACATGAAGATCATCTGAGCATGATTTCTATGACCTTAAGAGACACCTAGGAAGCTTCTAAGACTAGCTGAAGTTATTAAAATATGTTCAAAATAAGTGAAAACTAAAGAGAAGATAAGCTCCTTAAATTCCTCTTAAGTGGAGCTTATTGTTCATTTGAATTTTACTTGAGTTTGTGTGCGTTTTTTTTACTTTGAGTTTGTTTGTGTTTTTTTTACTTAGAGTTTGTGTGTTTTTTTACTTTTGATTCCTTTTACTTAGAGTTTGTGTATTTTTTTTACTTTTGTTTACTTAGGGAACTTGGGTATATAATGTCATACTTGTACTTCATTTTCTTCATCTCTTGATTAGTAAAGTTTATGTTTTTTTGGCTATTCCAAAAACTCTTTCTCTCTAGACTTGTAAGCTAGGTCCATGCTTGTATCAGATGAGTTTTGCTATTTGTTTGTGACCGATCATCAGCTAGTGTCGCAAATAGGGTTCTATATTTCAGTCATGGCTGACTTACGCTTCAGTCATGGCTGACTTACTCGAAGTTACGGCTAACTTACGCTTCAGTTACGGCTGACTTATGCTTCAGTCACGGCTGACTTACGTTTCAGTCACGGCTGACTTACACTTCAGTCACGACTGACTTACGCTTCAGTCATGGCTGACTTCAGTCACGGTTGACTTACGCTTCAATCACGGCTGACTTACGCTTCAGTCACGGCTGACTTACGCTTCAGTCATGGCTGACTTACGCTTCAGTCACGGCTGACTTACGCTTCAGTCACGGCTGACTTACGCTTCAGTCACGGCTGACTTACGCTTCAGTCACGACTAACTTAAGCTTCAGTTACGGCTGACGTACGCTTCAGTCATGGCTGACTTCAGTCACGGCTGACTTACGCTTCAGTCACGGCTGACTTACGCTTCAGTCACGGCTGACTTACGCTTCAGTCACGGCTGACTTACGCTTCAGTCACGGCTGACTTACGCTTCAGTCACGACTGACTTACGCTTCAGTTACGGCTGACGTACGCTTCAGTCACGGCTGACTTACGCGAAGTTAAGCAGTTTTCTGTCCGATTTTGTTTGAATTTTCATAAATTATTATCTTGCGATAAAATTGTTAAATCAACTGATTCTAAGCCTTGGATGAATCTAGTATTTGTTAAAATTGATTTTAGAATTTTTGGATGTGTGTTGATAATTTTTCAAAATCGATTTCATCGAACAGTCGCGATTAGTTAAGCTGTTTATGTCTAATATTTTTTGAATTCTCATTAATTATTGGATTGTGCTAAAATCGTGAAACCAATTGCATCTTAACCTAGGTTGAGTATAGTATTTGATAAAATTGCTTCAGGAACTTTTAGATGATCACGAAGAACTGATCAGTATTGATCAGTTTGAAGATTTGCACCTAAACCCGTTGGAGAGCTCCGATTTGAAGCACATGTTAAATAAAGTGTTGCTTGCAGCTCACAGAACCTCAGGAAATAAGACACATATGGATCTAAAGATATTTGAGTCTAGTTTCCAAAACATCCAAGATCAGTTCAATCCGCCCAGCCAATCAGTCTGGAGAGGCCCAACAGTGGAGGCATATCTGATGGATTCTATCATAATTTTGACATTTTTCATTAGTTTTGTTTTATTAATCCACAAAACATGTTCTTTTGTTGGGTGGTTTCTTAATATTCTTGAAGTTGTATTGTGTTTATTGTAAGGTTAATCTAATTTAATATTTTTGATTGGAAATATGAAAAGTAATTTAATATTGATAAAAAAAAACACCCAAAAAAGTTACTAAATCTAATCATTTTTAATAAATTTTGAATAACAGGGTTTTTATAGAAATGATATTATTTATTTTCGGACATTCTAAAATTGTTATTATTTTTGTTATACTTTTAGAAAATATCAAAATTATTTTTAAAATATTAAAATTAATTATAAAATATCCTTTATTAAATGTTTAAGACTTTTTATCTGAAATTAAGTGGCTGACTTATAAAATAATGTAGCTTATGTGGAAATTAACATGAAAAACATGTCACCAAAAAAACTTATAAATCACACCAAAATCAGAAAAAATATATTTAAGTAATTATAAAAATTTATAAAGTCAGCCATTAAACACACATAAATCAGGTAAAATATTTCATGGCGCTACATCACAGAATCTGTCATCAAAAGCATTCTATTATAGTAATTACTGAAAGATTACTTAGACAGCCGTAATTAACCTGACTTTTAGGTTAATCGGCCATTTAATGGCAGATTTACAGTAAGTCAGTAACAACAAGTTAACATAAGTCCGCCGCTTTAATATAAATCAGCCAAATAAGTCAGCCATCCAAATATAAGTCAGCCATATCAAAGCAATAAGTCAGCCAACATTTTCATAACTCAGCCGTGTCGTGTACATTTAAATCAGTCAATATCTCATAAATCAGCCAGAATTATTATAAGTCAGCCGATATCTCATATATCTCATAAATCAGCCAGAATTATTATAAGTCAGCCGTTTCCTGCATATATATCAGCCAATGTTTTATAAGTCTGCTATAACTACAAGCTGATTTACGGAGATAAATCAGCCATTCTTTTTTATAAATCAGCCGTTTATAATAAATCAGCCGTTTATAATAAATCAGCATTTTGTCCAATAAGTCAGCCGTCAATAGGCGAGATAAATCCCCGACAGACTTTCATAATACACGTAGGTTTTTTGTGTGCCACGTAGGCGTGACACATGATTTTACACTGATGTGGAAATTAATAGTAATGGCATTTGTGTAATAACGTTTTTGTTATCAAATGTTTAGAAGGACATTTTGGGTACGCAAAATATTTAAGTAATTAAAAAAAAATTTGACTCATTTTTGTAATTTCACCTAAATTATGTGCTATTTAAGTTTTTCTCCCTAAATTAAAATGTTAACTGGGAAAGATGTAATAAGAAAACAATTTTTTTTAAAATTCTTATTTTGTGAATACTTTTAAAATAATATGTTTGGAAAATATTATTGTATTTTGTTTAAACAAGTTGTTTTAAAAAAATAAGAAGAAGCATGTTGTGGTTAATTAGAAACAACAAATTTTTACTAGATTTGATATTTCTTCCTTAGTGCTAGGCTAGCTAATTATAATATATATATTTTGCATCTGTGCATCAAGATCAAGCTATAACTGTGAAGCCCCTAACCTAAATCGATTTGTCGAATCATAGATGTTCACACACGCAACATCAAAGTGTGATTCTCCCTCACTGGCTACCTATCTCTCTGAAATAGTTCCTATACATTTATTTTTTCTTTGGTAGATATGTTCATTAAGTTATAATTCCATGATATTGTTTTATGCCAAATCACAAAGCATACTAAAATCCGAATCTTATTGTGTAGCAGAATTACAGCTGTGTAAATCACAAAGCATGCCTAAAAATTTGTACCCAGTTTTGAAAATAATTATGAAAACTTTCTGCCCTTTCAAACGTTTTGATTTCACGTATCCTTTTTCTAATTCTATGCAATTTAGATCCAAACTAGAATGTCCCATTGACATGACTGGGTGATCCATCGACATGGCTGATGAATGAAAAATGAAATGTAGTTTAAAAAAAATGATTTAATGGACTCTTGTTTTTAGGTTGCAACCTAATTATATCATTCTTTAAGATCTACCATATACTGTACATGTCTTAATTATAATCACGCCATCTCCATTAATTTCATGTGAATGAAAACAAAACACTATCCACGAACAACAGTATATAGTTATATATACATACACACACTGACTTGTACATGTAAGAGAACTTAGCTAAGTAAAACATTTGGTTAAAAATGACAATGAAGATGGAATTCATTGGCGAAGAAGTTATCAAACCATCTTCACCAACACCTAATCATCTCAAAACTTTTCATCTTTCTCTCTTTGATCAATTTCTTCCACCAACTTAACATACCATTATTTTGTTTTACGACAAAGAATCTGTATTTGATCAAACAAATCCAAAAGAAGAGACCATAAATATTAATGTGATCCAGAGGCTCAAGAACTCTCTCTCACACACTCTCACTCGTTTCTACCCGCTCGCGGGACGAATCCAAGGCGTCTCTGTTGATTGCAACGACGAAGGAGTTCTATTTACTGAGGCACGAGCCGATGCACTTCTCTCGGATGTACTAAGTAACCCTCGTTCTGATTTGCTTCAGCAACTAATAGCTCCTTCGAATGTGTCCGATCCAGGTACTAAACGTTCAAAGGTTTATTGACTTCCATTTAACAAAACTAAGTGGTAACATTAAAACCAAAAAAAAAAAAAAAAAAAAAAAACTAAGTGGATTAACATCTCTCTATTATATTTTCGATTCTGGTTATTATATATATTTTTGTTAAGAATTATTGTCATTATATTCGATTATGGTTTCCCTTGTTTGTTTGTTTTTCCCATTGTTTGTTTGTGTTGCATTATTTTTTACACTTACATGTTTATAATATTGTGTTTTCTTTTATAAGAAGAAGCCAACGGAAGGAGAAACTCTGTTTGCGTTTCTACTTTGCAAAAGTATTTCTACAAAAAAAAATGGTTGTATTTCTAAAATAATGTATGAATATTTACTTTTTAAATTTAAAATACATATACTCACGTCACGTTACTATCAAAAATTGCGTTTAAAATAACCAAAAGACTTAGACCTCTTACATTTATTTGTTGATGTAAAATTTTTAACAGGTACGTGGCCGCTGATGCGGGTCAAAGTCAGTTTCTTTAGAAACAAAGGAATTGCGGTTGCGGTTGGCATTTCTCACAAAATTTGCGACGCAACTTCCTTAGGGGCGTTTGTTTGCGACTGGACCAATGTCGCAAAAGGACACGTTTTGGCTGAAAATCCCGATTTCGAACCGCTAATTTTCTACCCTCTGGGTGATATTTCTATCAATTTCCCTCCTATTTTGGAAAGAACGAACACTTTGACAAAAAGATTTGTCTTTGGTCCTGCCAAGATTAAAGAACTCAAAACCAGAGCTTCAAGCAAACTTGTGCCACACGCTACCCGTAACGAAGCCACCACGGCGCTTCTCTTCAAATGTATGATGAAGGCAGCTCGATCAAAAACGGACGCAGTGGTAACGCAAACTATGGACTTGCGAGCTAGGGTTCCTTCTACTTTCTTGTCAGACAAGTCAATAGGCAACTTCTTCTTTTTACCTACAGTAAAAGAGAACACAGAGAAGGAGATTGAAACCCATGAAATGGTATCCAAGCTGAGAAACACCAAGAAGGAACTTGATGAGCTGATAAAAGAAGATTCAAGTCAGGTGGGTGAGAGACTCATGAGCGCCATGTTGAGTTCGTTGTATGAGATGAGTCCTGAGACAGAGACATATGCTGTGACTAGTTGGTGTAGAATGCCCTTTTACGGAGCGGATTTCGGTTTGGGAACTCCGGTTTGGGTCGCGGCTGATTCTATTGACAAGACGCAAGTCGTGTTGGTTGATGCAAATGATGGTGAAGGGATTGAAGCGTGGGTTACATTACCTGAAGACGACATGATTGCGTTCGAACATGACGAGGAGTTGCTAGCTTATGCATCTACCTAATAAGCGCTAATATTTCCAGGTATAGCAATATATACAAATCAATAGTTATATTAAACCAAAAAAAATCACTGGATGGCCTGTTTATTTACAAATATAAAGTATATTGTAATCTGTATAAGCTTAAAAAGAATTGACCAATAATGTTTTTTTTTTTTTTTTTTTTTTTGTTAAAAAATGTTCGTTGTTGTTAGGAGTTACTTTGATAGACGCGAAGGAAAAAGGTAAACTAAAGGTGACGGGAGAATTTGATAAGTTTGAAATGACGAAGAAACTGAAGAACGTGTATGAATATTTCATCTCATTTTCTGAAAAAAATGTTTGGTCCGTCATATGTAATAATTATACCTGGTTGTAATAATTATTTGGTGCTTAAATTCATATTGGCATTCTATTATTATTTTTTTTTGTTAACCTTAAGGTTTCGGTCATCCAATATTAGCAACTACAAATTGGACTTTCCTCTTATCAATCTAAATCGCAGCAAGCTATGAATATAAAAGTGCGACAGTAATTGGGTTAGAAGTTAAACCAAACAGAACCAATCTAAGAAATTTCACGATGGTTAAGCTTTAACCAAAATGATTTCAGGCTTTAAACTAAACCAAAATTTTAAGATCCTCTTGTCTAGTTTTTGTTTAAGTCAAACTTTTTGTTACATCTCACACGTCACACACCTCACAATTGACCGTTTGAAGAAGAAGTTTGCTTAACAAACTAACGCACATTCGGCGGTTTCTTTTGTTTTTTCAAATTTGAATTTTTCTGTATAACGGAAATAAAATGGGCCCGTTAGAAGAAGAAGAGCGACTCCAACTACAAATCTCTCTCTCATATTTTGAAAACCCTAAATTCTCATTTTCAAAATTTGTCTGCAAAAGTTAGAAATGACGTTTTCTCTGAGTTGGACGATTCCAAGGTTAGTTATACGAGAGATCAATTCCGATGATTCTGATCCTTGATTCCGATTTGTGTTTCTCTGTTACTTGATTCGATTACTGTTACTTCATTTGTCCAAATCGATATGTTAATCTTCCTGATTTTGTTATTTCATCGCCGATAGTTTTTGTTGATTTGGGATTTGGTTTTGACAGATGAGTAAAACGATCGGGCCGAGACTGGAAGATCAAGAGGATTCTGATTCGCAACCTTCATGGATCGAAGACATGAACGGGAAAGACATCAAGAGGAAGCGACGGTGGAGGAGGCCGCAACGGAGATTACGGTGAAGAAGAAGAAGAAGAAGAAGAATAAGAAGAAGAAGAAGAATAAGAAGAAGAATCATTGTTTGATTCTTTGCGACATCATTTTCTGCTTCTTTCTTTCTTTGCTTCTCTGTTTCTTTGCTTCTTTGTTTCTTTGCTTCTCTGTTTTTTTGTTTCTTTGCTTCTCTGTTTTTTGCTTCTTTGTTTCTTTGCTTCTCTGTTTCTTTGCTTCTTTGTTTACTCATTTCCTTTCTTGAATCAATGTTTGATTCTTTGCGACATCATTTTCTGCTTCTTTGTTTCTTTGTTTCTTGCTTCTCTGTTTGCTTGCTTCTTTGTTTTCTCATTTCATTTCTTGAATCATTGTTTGATTGTTTGTTTCTTTGTTTCTTTGCTTCTCTGTTTCCTTGCTTCTTTGTTTTCTTTTCTTGAATACATGTTTGATTCTTTGCGACATCATTTTCTGCTTCTTTGCTTCTCTGTTTTTTGCTTTTCTGTTTCTTTGCTTCTTTGTTTCTTTGCTTCCCTGTTTACTCATTTCCTTTCTTGAATCATTGTTTGATTCTTTGCGACATCATTTTCTGCCTTCATTTTTACTTGCTTGCTTGCTTCTTTTATTTCTTCGTTCCTTGCTAATTACCAGCTTCCTTGTTTTTTTTTGTTTTACTTCATTGCATGCTTGCTTGCTTGAAATATTATTACAGATGGAGACTCTTAAGGGTCCATCAAGGCAAAGTCATCTCGACACCACATAGACCATCCCTTTTGCGCATGTGGAACAAAGGTTTATGGAATCCAGTTATACCAGCCTCACTGAACTTTATCGGAAAGACAAAGATCAAATTCTATGATCATTCCTTTCTCTTTACTTTCCGAAGGCTTTTCTATGTATATGTACCAAATACAAGGTGATCTCGATTGTACCTAAATATTTTATTTGTTAGTTTTAAAATTTCAGGGTTTGAGACCTGGGAGTTTACTTGCAACTAGCTTATGAACCTAGAGCCAGAGCCATTCGCTGGAAACGCTTCCTAAGCCTAAGCCTGTGTTGGTCAGTGGGTCTCTTTTTTATGTATAACTGTATTCATATTTGAATGGACAAGAAAGCAGAGTCTGCTACTCTTTCTCTTCAATCTGTGGCAGAAGAAACGTGTTCTGCCGAGTGTAGTGGTTCATCAAAGGGGAATCCGCATTTGGCTGGCGCAGTACTGAGAACTGAGAATGGAAGAGTGGTATGGATTCATACAATAATGCTATTGGTACAACTTCAAGAAAACTTGAAATGAAGTCTGTGTTGCTGATTATGCGATAATTCTAACCCTCATCTGAGCAGGCTGATGTCTATCAAATTCTTGCGTTCCTAAAGGAACATCCTTCAACTTTCCTTGTCAGTTTCTTCGCTAAAAAATCTTGCTAATCCTAAGGCAGCATTGGTGAGTGGTTCTATTTTTTTTTGTATATAACAGTATTCATTGGTGACTCTAGACCAAAAAGCATCTCTTCATTCCTTGGCAGAAAAAAACATGTTTTATCGAGTTTAGTGGTTCATCAAAGGGAAATCCAGGTATGGCTGGTGCAGGAGCAGTATTGAAAACTGAAAATGGTCTTGTGGTATGAATATTTATCCAAGCATGTTATTATTACAACTTCAAGAAAACTAGTAATGAAGTGAAGCTTATGCATCCATAGTTATTTGCTTTCTTTATTTCCCATCAGATATGTAAACTGCATCAAGGTCTAGGAATAGCTACAAGGAACATCAACATAGCTCAATATCGTGGATTAATCTTAAGATTGAAGTGTGATACTGTGAAAGGTCACAAGAGAATCGTTGTAATAGGTGACTCCTTGCTGGTCTGCAATCAGGTTTTGTTATACACACGGCCATTAATTTCACAATTTGTATTTAATTTAATTTAGATTGACTATTTAAACTTTTTGTTTATGAAAACAGCTAACAGGTCAATGGAAGGTAGGTGAAGAACAAGGAACTCTTAGAGCTATACAAGGAAGTAAAAGAGCTTGTACGCAAAAAATGTATTGCCTTCAAGATCTGTATAAATCAAGGGTAATGTAGATCAATGTCACACATAATTTTAGAGAAAGCAATTTTAAGAAAAAAAATCCTATATGATGACTTGTTTCATAGATGTACATTTCTTAGGAACACATCTCTGAAGCGTATGCACAAGCAAAAACTTGGCTACAAGTCTCTATGGTTAGAATCCTTTGACCTCTTTCTCCTCTGTAGATTTCAGTTGTGAACAGTATAATACAGGAAATAACAAAGCTTTGCACTTTATATGCAGACAATCAAGTGAAGCAAAAGACAGTTATTAATACAACATTTAGCAGCACATAAGGACATGTTTTACTAAGAGAAACATGAATGCATGAAGGTATTGTAAATTTAGTGCTCTTTTCCCTAATCTAATCTCTCTCAAATTTAGTTTGCAACAGGGAAGAAGCACATGGTCAAGAAAGCAATTGAGTAAGCTCCTCTTGAATTCTAGCCAGTGAGGCCAATCAAAGAATCCACTTTCTGGAACATGTGTGTATGTGTGATATACATTCATACATTGCATGTACATGCATATTTTCTTGTTTGGTTGTTTAGTCTTCTTTACTTACATCGTTAACTTGTTAACTTGTTTTCTTTGCTTCTTTGCTTGTTTCTTCACTGCTTTACATGCTTAACTTGTTTGTTTCTTTGATTGTTTGATGTTTCCTTAATCGCTTAATATTTTTTGCTTCCTTTCTTCTTTGCTTCTTTGATTCTTTGTTTCCTTACTGCCTGTCTTTTTTGTTTCCTTACTGCCTGTCTTCTTTGTTTCTTTGCTTGCTCATTTGATTCATTCATTGCTTAACTGACTTGCTTGCTTAATGCTTAATTTCTTTACCTTTTTAAATTTTTAATAATTTATATTATTTACACTTTTTAATTAGCTTAACTTGTTTGTTTCTTTGATTGTTTGATCTTTCCTTACTCAATCGCTTCATTCATTGCTTAAAATTTTGCTTCTTTGTTTCCTTATTGCCTGCCTTTTTTTTTCTTAGAGGGTAAAAATTATAAAAATGATTTTTAATTATTTTTTTGCTTGCTTGCTCATCTGATTCATTCCTTGCTTAACTGTCTTAATGCTTAATTTCCTTATCTTTTTAAAATTTTAATAATTTATATTATTAACACCTTTTCAATTAGCTTAAGTATCCAAAAAATAGATGACCTGAAAATCTGTTAGCATTCTTAAATGATTGAAAAAATATATAACTCGTTCTTAATAGTATCATTTTTAACTCGCTTGCTTGCTTACACCCTTAATTTCCTTACATTTTTAAAATTTTCAAGTAGCTTAGTTATCATACAAATATTTAGATGAATTGATAATATTTATAGCATTCTTATATGATTGAAGAAAAAAACATACAACTCATTTTAAATATTAGTTTGTGAAAAAAGTAAAAGAGTTTAACCAAAAAAAAAGTAAAATATCTTTTGCCTTACAGAATAAAATTTGAAATATGACATTTTGTTTTCTTGTTTCAGTAGTTATACTAGACAAATGCCATGAATGGTTGGTAGATTCTAAATGGTTTTTGGCTTTTAGTTTTTGGTTTTTGGTTTTTAGTTTTTGAGTTTTTTGGTTTTTGATTTTTGGTATAGATTTTAAGGGAGAAACAAGTTTATTGTGGTTTTTGTTTTTTTTTTTTTAAATTAGAGAAACCATCAAAAAACTAGTTTCCCTAACTTTTAGGGAATCTACTTTTATAAAATCTTGAATGGGTGAAAACTAAATTTTCAAAAATCTAAAACCAAAAACCATGGTAGAAACTACTACCATTCAAGGCCAAAAAAAACTAAAATAGTAAAATTTATGAGTTTTGACTTTTCGTGAATGCTTTCCGTGATGTTTTTCTGTCTTCATTTACTCTTTTTATTTAGTTTTTTGCACAATTCTAAAACCCCAAAAAAAAAAAGATCTAAAACAAAATTTTTAGTAACAGTTTTTTTTTAATGGTATTTGTGAACCTCCATCCGAATCAATAATTTTTCGATCCATTTTCGCTTTGCAACTAACCGGATATATGGTCTTCAAATATCCGTTAAAATCTAGATTATTTTTCTGATATCCAATCTGCTTTGTAAAATTTTAAAAGTAATTATAAAAATAAAAATAAATAGAGAAATATTCAAAATTTAATTTAAAAAAGGAAAATTTTCACTAATATTATTGTTAATTTGTTAAATTTTAATAACCAGTTTTATGAATTTCATAAAATTTACATATAAATAGAATTATTAACCACAAAATATTTAATTAATAAAACGTACTCCTTTCTCACACAAGTATACAATTTATTACGACTTTTAGTTTTATATATTACTTCGGTTCTATCCGAGGATGATGATTGCGATGATGACGATGAGCACCATGCGCGAAGACGTCCACAAGGTATCATACATTTCTTGTTTCTGCAACCACGCATAACAAATAAATAATGGAAAAAAAAAAACATAATAAATCGGAGCTGTTTGACCAAAAAAAAAAAATCGGAGCTGAGAAATAAAGCAAAAGATCTGAAGCCAATGTTCCAAAAATTGCTAGGAGCTAGTCGGGCGGCAAGGGTGGGCCTAGCGCCTAACCAATAAATCGGAGATTAACTGGAGATTAGTTTTATAGTTTTAAGACTATTTTAATGTATTTAAAATATATTAATCCATTATAATTAAATTTTTCTATAATATTATTTTTAAAATTGCAGTAAACACATAAAAACATATTTTTTAAAAAAAAATTTATGATTTTCATTAAAATTTTGAACATAAATTATTGTAAAATATCACAAAATCCCAATCTAAATGTCTGAATAACAAAAAAAAAATTAACTGGCGGCGAATGTGAGTCTAGCGATTAAACGCTAGTCGGGCGGCGAGGGTGGGCCTAGAAACTAAACGGAAAGTAATTGGAACTAGGCGAGGATTTTTAGAACATGGATTGAAGCTAATTACCTCAAAGTGAAGGTTTTTAGCCAAACCAGAGGCACAGATCCTTGCCACCTCATGCCTCAGCGTTCTTGGTCCACAGACCATTACTCCCACATCTTCTGAACCTTCTGCCTCAAACAGTATCTCTGCAAAAACGATAACGTTTGGTCAAAATTTACTATTGAATTTGTGTCATATATCTAAATCTAGAAGACTTACTCTGTAGATTAGGTTTAGAGCCGAAGTGAACATTAGTGGCCTGTACTATAGACTGATACGGGAAGCTCTCCAGCTCTCTCTCGGTGCCGCTACAAAACCACGAAGATGAGAAGATGTAGGTGTCTGAAAGTCTAAGACGCTCTGTATCTGCTTTTTCGAATCATGATGTCCCTCGTTGTTTTGATTCTTGCGCCACAAGAAAACTGCGCTGGAGGCAATGAAAATGCAGACACATCCAAGAAACTTGTCCCAAACTGATCTATAAGTGAAGTTGTAGATACTTCCTGTGTCACGGTCGATAGGGTAGATGTAATAGCGCGTGACGATCGCTGTGAGGATTAGAAACATTGCAAATGATGATAAGATCGCAACGCCAAACCATAAGAAGTTGTTGTGTCCAAGAACAGGTGAGATGGGTGAGTCTTTATCGTTTGGTTTGAACCATTTCCTCTTCAAATGATTGCCTTCATCGGATATTGTTGTTTTCGACTGCTCGTTATCCCTTGTTACGTAGGCTTCGATTCGAAGTTTCAACTTAGAAATGTCTGAGACTGAGATGCCTGAGGGAGGGAAGATTAGGTCTAAAAGGGAAAGATCTTGGTAATATTTGAAGGAGAAAACAAGAAGAAGATCTGGTAGTTTTGTTCTCTGGTTTTGACTCTGGAAAATGATTTCTCTGATGATTGAAATGAAAGGCGCGATTCCGCTTCCGCCACTCACTAGTATTAGAGAGTCATGTCTTAAGAAATCGGAGGGGGTAGGGCCATAAGGTCCTTCAATAGAGACTTCGACAGAATCAGTAGAAGAAGAAGAGATGTGGTTGTAGAGCTTTTGAGTCCAAGTTCCTTGGCTTCTGATGACAACGCTTAGTTTGTCTTCCTCTAAATTGCTGCTTGAAGTTATTGAAAAGGGATGCCATTGGAGCTTGGAAATGCTTGGCACATGTATAAATAGTATACTTGTTGGGTTATAATGAAGCCCTGCAACATTCACCATGACTACAATATTAGATACATTTATTCAAGAGTTAAATGTTGAAAAAAGGAATAGCAAAAATGTTTGTGGAATTGAAGTCTGTAGACTACATCCAAACTGCAATGTTAGTGACCAAGTGATGTCAAATTGAACAAACTATTAAAACTTCTCATCATGATGTAGAGTATTACATGAGTTAAATTCGGTTTTCCTCGAATTAGAATCATCCAAAAAAAAAAACTATATCATTTTAAAAAATATCAAACCATCGGAAAACTATATCATCCTAATTCCTAAAAGCATAGCCCATTGAACTAATAATTCATTTGACACAAGTCATCCAAAAAATATTTTAAAAAGAATTATCCATAAGGTCATAAGTTTTTTCATTTAATTTTATGAAAAAAATCCCATGAATATTTTTCACAAGTTAAACCGATGAAAGGACACGAGACCAGAAAGAATGGAGTGATGTAATAAAAAAAAAAATAGTGTGACAAACCAGGGAGTTTGGCAAAAGTGAGTTCGAGGCTATCAGAAGGTAAGAGCCGAGCACAGACAAGCCTTGATCGCTTCATTGATCATGACTGTAAGAATCTCAAGTAGCGATCTATGAAGAAGAGAAATATATTAGGCAAGATCATGCAGAACCACGAGTCTCCCACGTGTAACACATAGAAGATTATGTAGAGACCGTAAAGATGGTGAGTGTAGAAGAAAATCTCAAACTTCTTTCGTCTGAAGTAAGGTAAGCTCGTCACCCAAATCACTATTCCGATAAATATTGCAATCACTCCAGCTAAATTCGGCACATAAGTCTTGTTCCATTCAAACACCTTCCCGTACATATAGATAAACAACAACATATATAAGAGCTACGTATACCTTTTAGACAAATATCATAAATTCTAAACCCTAAAGGCTAAACCATATCGAGAACATTTCATTTATAAGAAAAAAGGTTAGATGTAACGGACCTCGATCAACCTACCGACCATGGCCCAGTAGATAAGGAAAAAAAATGGCGTGAAGGAGGAAGAGGAAGTTGAAGAGATGTCCGAGCCACATGTGATATTTGATGCTTGACTCTGAAGTCAACCCGACAAGTGGAAGAATCGTAGAGGCTCTTGTAACTGGGAAGAACAAAAAGGCCCAACAGATGTGTCCCACGTACCCTAGTCTCAACCCAAAAGCCCTAAATTTGGCCTGCCATCTGCAACATTTCGATTCAATATATTTTTTGTCTTTCTCGTCGAATATTATTTTTAAAATTTACTTTAAAAGCTGAAATCTTTTTGGTTTACCACAAGTAATAATAACTCTCATGCATAGCATTTTAGGGTGGTTTTGGTTTGAATATTGTGTTTTTAAGCAATGTTTATTACGCTGGGAACTTTCATATGCTTTGTCATATTTCCATAGAGCCAAGAAATCGAATACACCGTAATTAAGCCAAGAGATCAAGATAGTTCGAGAAATACCAGATCAGAGGTCTGGTAAGAGGAGATTTTGGAATAAGCAAGCATTTTCTAATTAAATGGGTTGAAACTTCAATGCTCAATTTGTGCATAGTAACCCACAAACTTGAAACCAATTTAACACAAAATTACAGCGTTCAAAAATTCAATTGAAAAATTGCTTGAAGCCACAGATCTTATGCTTGAGCTTTAGATCTCCAAGAACTTGTTCATGTTTCTTCCATAGACATGCTTTGGCACTTTGGACTTTGGTTCATGGACTTTTTTTATTCCTCTGAGCAGATTCAGAGAAGATTGGTAACCATCAACACTCCTTCTGACTTGTTCGTTTCGGTTTCTGTGGCTTCGATGGGTTTGTTGTCGGGAATAATAGTTCTCTTAATGGTCCCTCTGCGTCGTCTTCTGATGTTGCCTACAAGAGTTTTTGATCGGCATGACATATTAGTAACAACAATTATTCTGTTAGCACAGTTTCTTAAATATCATAGATCAGGAACAAGAATTTTTAAAAGATCCAAGGTAAGAACCTATGTACCCTTGTCGAGAATGCAAACCGCAATGACTCAATTTTTGCTCATGCGCAAAGCCTGAGGTCAAAACCCAGGGAATCTATCCCAATTAACTTCACTTCCTGCCAAAGAAAAAACAAAAAACGTTCTGATCAGATTTTCATACAAAACCTGAACCTAAAGAAATTAGAGTTAAGTTGATTTTCATACATAACGTTCTTGTTGAAAGTCGTTTGAATTCTTGGTGTGATTTATGCAGTAGAGTGTATTCATACCCATTGTTTGAATTCTTGAACCCTTCTGATAGCCGTTTCAATTTTTACAGTGGGTTTTTTGCTGCGTATTCCAAAGTGTTAAAGTCTTCTAAAAATCTGAAGAAGCCTGATGCGACCGTGCTAGAGGGTTTTCTCCACCGTCTTCAATTGTGGAAGCTGCACAAGGGAATGGAGATGGCTACGATTGATTTGCATGCTTTTGTAGGTGGGGTTGATTGTTTTGCTCACATGGAGGATGTCGACTATTCTGCTATCATGGCACCACCTCAACGCCCTTCGATCATGATTAACCAGCTAACACAAATGCAGCCTCCACTGGAACCTGATGCTCCAGCTACTCATGAGTATGACGAACACGATCTTGAGTTTATTTCCTCAAGGAAGCGACGTAGCTATTATTTTCCATATGCATTTGGTGGCTGGATATCACTCAAGGAGCTTGGTATTATGAAGTTGACAGCTCTGTTTGTGGCGCGTTATGGGATGCATTTTTGTCGGGATTTTTGACGAAGGGTGTTGTTATGAAACCTGAGTTTAAGTTTATGGAGGCAAGTAATAGCAAGTTCAGTTTATATAATGTGGTTGTTGATGCGTATTCCAGAGTAGTAGAGCCTTGCTATGATGCTTGTACGGCGACCGTTGTTGAGGATTTTTTCCGCCGTCTTCAATTGGAGAAGCTGGGGGACGAAGCTACGATTGATTTGCATGCTTTTGTGAGTGGTGTTGACTATTTTTCTGACGTGGAGGATGTTGACTATTCTGCTTTAATGCCACCACCTGAACTCCTTTCAACTATCATGCGTAAGCGGCTTCCACTGGAATATCGCCGTTTGTATCCTCCTAGTCTTTATTGTTATGGTCAGTTTGCAGACCTTTCAATGGGAGCCGAGGAACCAGAGGCAAAGAGACTAAAGTTAAGCCACGAAATAAATCTAATGTATGAGGATCTATCACTCTCAAGGCCATCAACATCTTGATAAAAGCTTCACAAACCATGGAGACCAAATGCATAAACTCATCAACACAGCATAATGCAATGCAGGAACAATCTTAGATAGCACACCAACTTTCACTTAGTTCTAAGCATCGTGTGGGCAATAGTTAACTGATGATTCTGCACAAGGATGTCTAACCAAATCTCCCCCTGTCTAGAAAGCTATCTTCTGAATCCGTACAGAGAGTTCATGAGCAATGAGCATCGGATAAGCACACAACTATGAATCTGTATTTCTAATCAAAAATCCAATTACAATGAAGAGGACACAAGGTTTCAGGCCTTGATCCTCACGCAACACCAATACTCACTAATTGGATAAATTTCTAAAACAACCTGAGTATCTCTATATATACAATCCTCTTAATCTTCTCTTGCCACCTTATCTCCAATTCTCCTTCTTCTAAAATAAGCTCCCACATAGGCGCTTATCATTACCCCCGCCTCCAAAGCTCAGCTTGCCCTCAAATTGATATGAATGAAACTGCTGCATCAGGTCACTCACACGCAAGTCAATGTTCTCGTGAGATGGTAAGCACCTCCAACGCACCAGATCCTTGCACAGGAACTTGAAATGGTGACCATGATTACCTGTAGTGCTGTCCCTAAGGACATCATCATGATCCAGTATAAAGTTGCAGCAATCAGAATTAAGGACTGACTGAAACCTCCCTGCATTGACTTTAGATGCTCGCGTCTGAACCAACCCGCAAGGAAAGACCTGCATTTGTACGTAACTTCCCAGGATGGCAAAGATTTTTCCTTTCTTGATTGATGATAATCATTGATTTGAGTCTATTATGGAAGCTGTTTTGTCAAATTTAAAGATGCCTGAGTGCTTGGATTCTTCTATTTATGAACCTTAAATGTGTGGCTTTGATGTTGCAGATGCTAGGAATACACTCTACATCATCAATGGAGATCACGGATCCAGCTAGTCTTGCTGGACATAGGATGGTTTTGGTTTGGATATGGTCACTTTAGGCCATGTTTACCACGCTGGGAAACTGTTATATTTCCATAGGGGAAAAAAATCGGATAGACCGTAAAAACCCAAGAGATCAACATAGTTCGAGAAATACCAGAACAGAGGTCCGGTTAGAGAAGATTTTGGCATAAGCAATCATTTTCTAAATAAATGGGTTGAAACTTCAATGCTCCATTAGTGCAGAGTAGTAACCCACAAACTTAAACCAATTTAACACAAAATTACAGCGTTCAAAAATCAACTGATAAATTGCTTGATGCCACAGATCTTACTCTTGAGCTTAGATCTCCAAGAATTTGTTCATGTTTGTTCCATAGACATATGCTTTTGCACTTTGGATTTTTGGTTCATCGAACTATTTCCTCTGAGCAGATTCATAGAAGATTCCTATATCACTAACACTCCTTCTGACTTGTTCGTTTCGGTTGCTGTGGGTTTAATGGGTTTGTTGTTGGGAATAACAATTCTCTTAATTGTCCCTCTGCGTTGTCTTCTGATGTTGCCTGCATGATATGTTATAACAAAAATTATTCTGTTAGCACAGTTTCTTGAATATCATCGATCAGGAACAAGAATTTAAAGGATCGTAGGAAGAACCGATGTACCCTTGTCGAGAATGCAAACCGCAATGACTCAATTTTTGCTCCTGCGCAAAGCCTGAGGTCAAATCCCAGGGAATCTATCCCAATCAACTTCACTTCCTGCCAAAGAAAAAAAAAAAGTTCTAATCAGATTTTCATAAAAAACCTGAACCCACAGAAATTTCCTGTTGAAAGTCCAGTAACTAAACTAGAGCTTATAGAGTTAAATTGTAGCGATTTTACCTCTGCTTGAATACCATTATGTCTCCAACACAGAGATTTGAGTGCTTCAATTAATTTATCACCCGATTCTTCTAAACGGCTTATGATTCCAGCTGATGCATGAGCAACACTATCAGGTTGTGCTTTTCTCACATCTTCCACTTCAACTTCAGTCTGTTCCCAATAGTTAAAGACATTACTAAGCATAAGCTTGCAACAAAAAGAAGAGTCTAGGTAAGAAGTGAAACTCAAAAACGAGAACCATGAGATTTGCCAATCATGAAATAAACCAAAGAACAAGCATGAAACAGTTTCCAAATATGCCGACAATGGTTAGATAGAAGAGAGAAATATTTCGTAAGGACACCGATAAATTTACATCAAAAAGATGAAGAAGCTTTATTACAAACCTGATCCCCTTGTGCTGTAATAAGCTGAATTCTTATCATCTCCAGCTTGTAAAATGCTACCACATTTCGCGTTTTCTCAACCTGCGATGAATCAGATTCTTCACCACCTTCCTCACTAATATCTTCAAGCTTCTCTTCTAAGTTTACAGCACCCTTGTTTCCGTTAGTACTTGTAGAATTGCTATCAGCAAGTTTCTTTTGGATATCTGAATAATCCTCCACTAAGATATGACTCAAAAGTCCCTGGATAGCAAGGCCAGTAGACGGCTGATCCATCCAATCTACAGGATCATTTGAAGCAACCTAAATTTGAAAATTACATGACGTTTGTAATGATCTTGCATATCGTTTTTTAATAGAAATCACAACACATTTTGTAAGAAATTGAGATTGAAAATTAACCTCAGTCATTCTCTTTGCAAAAAACATGGGATGACAACTCCTCATTGTTTCCAAATTTGCCCAGTCTCCAAGTGATTCATCAGAATCGGAATCATCATCATCATCATCATCATCATCTTCTTTGTCTTCATCTTCACCTTCTAGAACAGCAACCCATTCCTTATGTCAAAACAGTGAAGCATGCTTAGACAAGGCAAAAGTATTCCTTTCATAGAGTTCCTTAATGACTTCATATTAAAGGTGAAATAAAATTTGTTAAACCTCCTCACTGTCATCTTCTCCTTCATCCCCATCCTCCTCACTGTCATCTTCTCCACTTTCATCGTCTTCAGTTTCAAAGTCACTATCAGAAAGACCCATCAGCTCCATTTCCTTGATCATCTCCATTGTATCAAAACCTACTATTACTTGCTGCAAAGCATATTCATAACTTCATATAAGTTAATGCAGAATAAGGTAGAGCAAAAGTCACACAAAGCAGTATAGTCAGTCAAAATATAGCTGCTTTAGCTACTGTAACAGAAAAAAGAACAGATCTCTCATCTGACAAAGCTTGGATACGAAACACTTAGAAAATTCCCCATTTCACTATACATATATTGTAAATAGCATATGCATGTCTAGTGCAACATACCACATAACTATTTTCAGAAGTAACAGACTGCATGACGTCCTCATCCTCCTTTACTTGAAAGTATAAATCTGCAGAGCATTAGGGTAATTTAATTTTGACCGTGTTTGGTAAATTAGATGATGAATCGGAACTAAGGATGATTAGACTTGCTCTTACTTCCATTTTGATCTGTTATATAAGGTATATCTGGCCAGAGAATATTCTCGTGAACTCCATCACCAATTGAACCTGTAAGCATCAGGGTTCCTTTATTGTTCACCTGAACATGACACACTACGGGAAATGTTAGACGCACAAAACGAATCCTGGAAATGTTAGATGCAGACTTGCATATGTTTGTCAAGATAAAATGTGTTTCTCTATATAAGAGGATTCTATAGAGGAATAATGAAGCAACCTGACAATAGGAGCAAGCAAAACTACTAAACCCACTAACATGTATGTAACATAAGGTATTGGTCCAACAATGTTATCACCAAAAAGATAGCTTATGCTGATTGAAAGACGCAATATAACACCTCAATGATGGTTCTAGTAGTTTCTGCAGGTGAAAGCCTCGAATCTCTAGCATTCTGCGGCAAAGAGGCTCTGATTTCTTCTGATGGGTGATACCTTGACTTCCCAGTTTGCTTTTCTGGATCTGAAGTTGAATCTACATACTCGGCTGTGGCTTGAGTTCGATTCTTCCTCGGGTGCTTTCTAGTTGAATAGTCACTATTGTACTTCAGAAATCCACACCTAGAAAAGTGCATATAAGTCAATTTATTTATTTTCCACAAATATGAATGTGAGAATTTGCATATACATGAAGAAAGCCTAATATTCAGAATCTGCATTATCCAAAAAACATTTCAAAAGAATCGATCTTTGACTGGTTCCAAGGTTCACTGACAAAGTATGTAACTTAGTGCTCTATATAATCAAGAAACATCCGCTTCGCACTAACTTTAACATTCACAGTTAACAAGAAACCTATTTCACGATTCAATGACGATACATCTACAGTACCTATCACTATGGTTGAGACGTTGAGGTTGGAAAGCACGGCGAGACGCATAATGGAAGCAGCTTCCTCCTTCCTCCGAGCTCAGTCCAGGACGATACTCTGCAAATTTAGCATTAAAATCTTACGAGACGAATGAAAAAAATACACAATTTCAGGAATTGAAGAACATAAATTCGGCTATTAGTCAATCGAACAGAGAGAGAAGTAAAGATTACTGAGTAACGCCGTCGACGAGCAGAATCCGGTGGAGAGACGGACGGCCATAACCGACTCAATCATCGGTAAAAGTATTATCTCTAACCTCTCGCTCTCTATCTCTGAGCTCAGAAGCTGGAGAAGGATTTGCAGATTAGGCTATCTATCTGGTGATTTTTCATTACCAGTGATGACGTGTCATATTTTCATTAGCCGTAACCCAAGAAGATATTATAAAGGTGTACCACTTACTATAATCAAAACGCTGCGTTTTTGTAATGTTTCTTTACATTAGTTTTTCACCAATAGTCACCACAAGAGCAAACACCACACCGGAACACATGAAATCTATTAGTGTCTCTGATGATGATCTCTCGAGATGTTATCTGTGAGATAAGCTTTGCTGCAACATGACAATCTCCACAGATCCTAAGATTCTTCGTTATTCTTATGGCATTATTACTGTCTTCTTCTCCTTCTGTGTTCATCAGAGCAAACACAATGGCTAATTTCTCACTGTGAACAGCTAAATGCGTCTCTTTATCTTCTTCTTCTTCCACATCATGAAGGGCTGATTCCGAATCGGGAACATACCCTAACTCTTTCATTTTCTTTACTAGAACATCTAGCTCTCTGTAAATCTTATCACAATGCGGGTGTGACCTGCATCCGGGTGTGATCTAGCTCTCTGTAACATCTAGCTCTCTGTGAACATCTAGCCTACTAAGAATGTATGAATTTCTCCATTGACCTCAACATTGCTTGCTCCAGGATTCTTCTTTAAACCTTTGCTCTTCATTATACGTCTGATGTTTGTCACTTCTTCCCATCTTCCAGCCTTTGCGTATATGTTGGAAAGCAATACGTAGTAACCCGATTGCTCAGGTGCTAACTGAAAAAGCTTATCAGCTGCTAGGAGACCGATATCTGTATCAGAATGCACCCGACAAGCTCCTAATAACGCTCCCCAAACTCTCTCGTTCGGTTCCATTGGCATTTCTTGTATGAATCTATAAGCTTCTTTCACTTTTCCGGCTCGGCCAAGAAGATCAACCATACAAGCCAAATGCTCTAACCTAGGAGTGATTTTGTAATGCTCTGTCATGAGTTTGAAATTACTACGACCTTCTTCTAGTAACCCCGCGTGGCTACAAGCAGCGAGCGTTGTGACAAACGCAATTGAATCAGGGACAACACCCGAGTCTTGCATTTTCGAAAACAAGGCCACGGTGTCATAGCCTCTTCCGGTGAATCCATAAGCTGAGATCATTGCTGTCCAAGACACTATGTCACGGGACTGCATGTTCTCAAACACATCTCTTGCTCTATCTAGACATCCACATTTTGCATACATATTGATCAGTGCGTTCTCTAACAACAGATTCGGTATCAACTTCTTCCTCTTAATGTATTCATGGATTTTCTTACCAAGAGACAGAGCAGATGTATCTCCACAGGCAGGTAATACACTTGTGATTGAGACTGCATCAGGTTCGAATCCATCAACCTCCATTCGGGAATACAATTCCACAGCTTCAACAGGCATCACATTTTTCATATACACACCAATCATCACATTCCATGAAACCAATCTCTTTTTCCCCATTTTTAAAAACATATCTTTAACATATATAATGTTTTCAGCTGTTGTGTTGCTCACTGCTGGTAACAGACTAGCCATCGTGCCAGCATCGTGGCTTATCTTCACAGATTCCATTTCCCTACAAACCTCCAAAGCATCATCAAATCTCTGATTTTGCGCATAACCAGCAACTAACGAGTTCCAAGAGACCACATCTCTTCTTGACATCTCATCGAGTACAAGCCGTGCTTCAGCTAAAAATCCACACTTTCCATACATAGAAACTAAACCATTCCCAACAAACAAAGTCGAAGAAAGTCCAACTCTTGTAGCGGACCCATGAATCTTCTTGCCAATGACAATATTCCCAGAGCAAGAACACGCCTTTAGAACACACGGGAAAGTGTAATGATCAGGTCTAACATGAAATCCATACATCATCCCAAACACTTGAATACCTTCACGATAAAACCCGTTATTAACATAACTTCTGATCATAACATTAATAATGATCACGTTTCTCTCAGGATTTTCCTCGAACACCTTGCGTGCTGATGCTAAATCTTTTAGAGCTGCGTAAGCTCTAATAAGTTTAATACCTAAAGAAGAATTGCAATGTAGATCTTCCAGAATGATTCTGCAGTGAACTGTTCTAAGTGTTTTGAGATCTGGGTAAGTCTCAAGTACCTGACCCAGCAAGTTGTCATGAAAAGATGTCCCATGTGGTGATTTCGATTCGAATTCCGGTTTAAGTGCTGAAAAAGCCACATTTCGGGTTTGAAATAGTCTGAATTTGGAAAATGGCGGAGAAGAAGACCGACATTGATGCGTTTCATGAGCTTTGAAACCAAGCCTCCACCTCATCATCTAGATTCTAGACAGCAACGGTGACGAAGAGTGGGTAAACCGATACTAAAGAGTTTAACCGTCGAAAGCTAATTAAACCGGATCAGACCGGCCAAGCATAACGAAAGTATTATTTTGCAGAACCCCTCGACTTTAATTTAGTCTCATATTTGGTTTGCTTTGCTCTTTCCTTTTCTCATTTCAATAACCAGACTAAACCGGGAATCAATTAAGCTCCAATTCCTCAGGTTTTGGTACAATAAACTCCCACAACAAATTGGGAGATATACGGTCAAGTCGGAGTATGAGTTAGCACATGCTTTATAAGAAGAAGTAGTTTGGGGTCCGAGTTGTACAGCTCTAAAAGCCCAGACATAGAAAATTAAAGCTCCTCCAAAGATCAAACATTTACTTTGGCAAATTGCATCAGGAGTACTCGCAGTTAACTCAGGTTTAAATCATCGGGGTGTTAGATGTGATACTATTTGTCAACGTTGTGGAACGACTGAGGAAACTATTAATCATGTTTCTTTGAATGTCCCTTCGCTTCACAAACTTGGACGCTATCAAAGATTTCGTCGACACCTGATTGTTTCCCAACAGGGTCGGAATTTACGAATTTGGATTATTTATATTAGAGAATATCATCCCATATAAAGGAACATGGTAATTCCAATTGTTTTCCCTAGATATTATGGTTTTTGTGGAAAGCTAGGAATAGAAAGGTATTTCAAGGAATACAAACTGATTCCACTGACATATTTAATCGAACAAACAGTGAACACTTGGCCTGGGAGGCGGCACAGACATCTCCCCCTGAGGACTTTGAAAATAGAGAATTAATGGAGCACCCCTCTACATCGCTTAGGTGTCGGATTGATGGTTCATGGAAATCTACAAACCCTAATACAGGTTTAGGTTGGATTTGCCTTCAGGAAGAAGATTAGGTCGTGTTGCTAGGTACTAAGTGTTAGCATTAAACATTAACACCTTTACACACGGAGTTGGAAGCACTGATATGGTCTATGAAAACCATTCTATCGTCAAAGTTAATGTGTCAAGTATTCGAAACAGATTGTGTTGAACTTGTCTCAATGGTGAAATCTCCAGAAGAGTGGCCCGCTTTCTCTAATCAGCTAGATGACTTTGCCTCGCTTTGTACCTCTTTACAGGATTTTATGATCTCTCGTATTCCTCGTTCTTGTAATAGACCGGCCGATTGCTTAGCACGGACCTCTAGAATGTTATCTTCAGAATTTTCTTTTGTAAACAATGTTCCTCCAATTTGGGCAACCAATTGTAGAGTGACTTTTTAATTTAATGTTTGGTTGGAAAAAAAAAAAAAAAAACTCCCACAACAAATACAAATACAAAAACATATACATTCACTCTTAACGTAAAAGAGGTACGAACCAGTAATAGTTAGTAATTTATTATATCAGGTCACTAATTTTTATTTATAATTCCTTTTGATTTTGAGTTTAACTTGAATATATGAATTCGAATAAGTAATCATCGCATAACAGTTGGTTAGTTTCAATTATAATTCGTTTCTAGTATTTTTTTTCCCTCTATAGTTATTTTATGGTAACATATAACATTATTTATATATAGTCTCGTTATGTGGGCATCAATGCATTAAAGCACAACGATGTTCATAATTGAAACGTTCTACTCTTAACCGATATTTATCCACAATAATACATATTATAAAGAAGGAACTGAAATGTATAAAAACTAAAGTAGAAATAATATTGTAGTCATTCGAAAACCAAGCTAATTACTACTGCAATATTCTTATATACATAGTGTCAAATACTAAACTAATATCATAATTAGTAAATAATCGGAACTAAATTATTAATTATTCCAACACGACTAGTAAGATGTTTTTGTAGGCAAATTCTGAGCACATATTATTTTCTTTGGATGAGATTTCAAGAGCGTAATTATACAAGTCTTTAATTCATCTTGTTAGAGTAATTGATAATTTAGTTCCGATTATTTGCTAATTATGATATTAGTTCAAGTATTTGACACTATGTATAAAAGAATATTGCAATAGTAATTAGCTTGGTTTTCGAAAAACAAAAAAATTTTTTTTCTCCCAACTTTTTTAAATTTTTGTTTTTTTTTTTTTTTTATTATTTTTATAATAAATTTTTTTTTTTAAAAAAAAATATTTTTTTTTTTTTTTTATTTTTTTTTTTTATTAAAAAAAAAAAAAAAATTTAAAAAAATTTATATTTTAAAAAAAAAATTTTTAAAATTTTTTTTTTAAAAAAAAAAAAAAAAAAAAAAAAAAAAAAAAAAAAAAAAAAAAAAAAAAAAAAAAAAAAAAAATTATTAATTTAATTTTTTTTTTTTAAAAAAAAAAAATATCAAAACCAAAATGAATTATAAATAAAAATTAGTGACATGATATAATAACTGAGTATTCAATGTTCAGTTTCAAGAAACAAAAGTGATAGCCAATCTCAGTGCTGAAGTTTTTTTCCTGCAATTTTTGTCATCACTATTTTAATTGCTTTGCTTGCCATTACCTCATTAATATTTAATTGTTGTCATTACCTCATTAATATGTTATGTTTGTTGTAGAGAGAAATCATAAGACAATTGTGAAAGAGCTTGGTATCGATGGTTTGATAGAGTTGTTGAGTGCAGATCGTTTTGATGATATTCACAGAATTGCTGCTGGTGCATAAAACTTGATTTTGTCTTCTCATGTGTCATGTTGTGTTTATAAACACAAAATTTATATATTTACTCTACTTTCATTTTCGGATGCCTACCATGATAAAATCATAGAGAAGGGCGATATCAATGTTTTATCATCCGTAGAAGACAAGGCTCGAGATGTTAAAATTGTCCAGATGGTTGCTAAAGCAATTGCAAACCTATGTGGAAACAATACTTTCACTTTATCTCTTCTTCTTTTTCCTTTTATTCTTTTTTTGTTTTCTCTCTATTGATAACCCATTTGATCTTCTGCCTCAACATATAACTTGCAGAAAGAATTTAAAGAGATTGAAACTTTGTTCGAAATGAATTAATATATACTTCTATTTGTCATCATGGCCATAGGTATGGACGAGCTAATTCTGTGCACATATTATTTTTTCCTAAGTAAAATCTGGATTTAGTATTTGTTTATTTTATGCATCTTATTATATTTGTTGACTCTCTTGTTTTATAGCTTTTGTTTATTTTGTGAAACTTATTATATTTGTTGACTTATTTTAATTGTTAATTAATGGGAAGACTGGTATAATAGTTGAAACTCCTAACCTAAGCGATCGTTAAAGTAGAAGTTCCAAAGTCTTTGATTTAGAAGAGCTTGAACATTCCAAAGCATTTATATTCAAGGATCCCCTTTCGGATTCACTGGATCCTTAGAGAGAGAGAAAGTGATGAATTCTTATATTTGTAAATTGGTACGTATAATTCCTTATTTTTGTTTAAATCAATCATTCTTCTAACATCTAATATTCATTCATTTAGTGTTGTTATTGTGAGCGCGTTTGTATCTGCGAAGGCAATCATCGCTCGGATGTCCCCCTAACCCAACCTGGGAACGTGTGAACTATCACCTCATTATCAGTGCTCCGACTCTGAAAGTTTGAAGTGGAGGTACATCTTTTGTCTTTTTTTTTTAATTATTATTTCATCTAATATATGTATAAACTAATGCATATTTTTCTCTATAGAAACGGAGGAGACTAGTAGATTTTCATCTTGATTTTCAAAAAATAGATTTGTTGAATACTATATTCTTCCATATAATTTTCATGAATCTCTCGCTCACTTAATCAACCTAGTAAGTAATATTTGTTTGACTTGTTTACTTAGAATATTAGTTGGGGTTTAGTTGCTTATTAATTTTTTGTTGTCTTTCTAGCAGATGTTTTGTTCGATTGCAGTCCTCCGGTTGAAAGCGGTTGCACAATTTTTCGTTTGATTGCTAACTAAGTAGCGTTTTGCATTCAACATCGGTTGAATGATCTCGCGTTCGACCATTACGAGGAAGAAGTAGATAAGTACAATGTACTTTTCAAAAACCTTCCATCATCTGCTCATGATCCGACAGTTTGGCATGATCTCACTAGACAGCAGAAAGATGCAAGGAATAGTGTTGCGAATTTACTTGAGTGATTGAGATCTATGATTTTGGCTCTTGACAAAAAGAAGAAAGAGCATGCCATGTACGAAATAACTAGGAGTCAATTGATGTATTGGAACAATTATGATAAAAAATATTTAAGGTTTATGAATTGATGTTCGGGTTAAAAGGTTACTTGAGAATGTATTGGATTGCTTATTGTAAAATTTCCATGGAAAGTTAATCTTTAATTAATTCACTACAAGTTAAATGTTTGTTTTTTCTAGACAGATTTGTTGAAAAAGGTAAAAACGTTAGTCTTAAATTAATTCTCCTTTTATGTTCTTTAAATTGTATATTTTTTGATATTTTCAGACATTATAAAAAGAAAATTGTACTGCGAGTAGAAGAAAGGGATTTATGATTGTTTCCACTTAATAACTCTCTTGCATAGTGTTTCAAGATGGCATTACCAGTGATGATGACTAAGTCCTAACCCAAGATTGTCTAAAATGTGCAACTTTCACTATCATCTTCGCCGCGTTTTCATAATGTTACAATTAATTTTTACCAATAGTCACCACAAGACCAAAGACCAAAACAAAAAAAATGTCACCACAAGACCAAAGACCAAACAACCAAACCGGAACAAATGAAATCTATTAGTGTCTCTCCTGATAATCCCTCAACTTTAATTTAGTTTTATATTTGGTTTTAACTTTTCTTTGTTACAATTTTGTCGCCTTCTTGAGGCGCAACAGTCATGAAATTGTACAACAGTCATGAAATTGTACATTCTGTTTAACCCACCTAAAAAGCATGAGCTTGAATTTCCCAAAAAATCCATGCTTAACGAGTGGTTTGCCTACGGCCTACCAAAACCCTAACTCCGAACTTACTTCGGCACTGTTCTTTGTCACCGTGTAGATTTCAGTCAGCTTCTCATCTCTCTGTTTCATCTTACAGTTTGTTTGAGCATGATGAGATTGAATTACTCCTTATCAGCTCTAGCTTTCTTTTATTTTTCTTTCCATTTTTGTGTTCAAGTTAACAAGTTTCTGAGCTTTTGTTAATCACTCAAGAAACTGATTATTATTTCTCACTGAATATAAAAAGACATCCTTTTTTTATTTTCTTGGCTTCGTTTTATCCTTAATCACTAGTTTTACTGTTTACATTGTTTTAGTGGATTCTGTGATGGCCTTAAGACGCACTTTCTCACTCAGATCCTTGTTCAGTGCTCGCTACTACAAACCATCTTGTAGCGGCATCATTTTTCGTGATAATGATCATGAAGAGAAGCTAAATTACGGATCTTTTCTTCATCAGAGATCCTTTAGCAGCTCAATTCTCTCTCAGCATCTCAGAAGCTCTTCACATTTGTCTCTATGCACTCCTTTTGGTGTCTCTATCTGTCGGTCTATGTCAACTTCACATGTTCCAGGCTCAGATGATAGTGTAAACAATGTAAACGATGTTGCAGGAACTCCAATAGATTCGGTGATTGAAAATGTGGTTTCTCCGGTCCCTAGTGATTGGTCATTCGGTTTCGATATTGTTCAGGGGTTAATTGAAACAGTGCACTCTTTTACAGGCTTGAACTGGTAAGGAAACTAAATAGCTCTTATATTTTGTGTTTGTCAGCTTGAAAGTTATGGACATTGGACACAATTGTCAATCATGTATTTCTTGGAGGTTGTTACTATAGAAAGAAGGGCTTGAATGTTGTCTTTCATGTATTTTCAAATCATCTCTGTGTGTATTCTGTTTTCATATATTTGTTGTGTGATTGCAGGTGGGCTTCCATTGTTCTTACCACCTTTTGGATTCGAGGAGTGACGATTCCACTCATGATTGATAACGAAAAATAGAGGTCAAGACATTGGGTATTTGAAACATTTAGCAACGTTCTTGTGTAAACACAACTCAGATTTGAAATATTAAAAAATAGCTCTTCAGAGATATTTCCTTTCTTGATAACCATTGATTTGAGTCTATTATCAAGAAAGGTGCCTGAGTGCTTGGATTCTTCTATTTATGAACCTAAAATGTGTGGCTTTGGATGCAAGTTTTTTTGTGATGGAAAGTCATATATGATATATCCATAGCGGATCAACATATTTTGCATCATCCATATTACTATTTGATGTTGCAGATGCTAGGAATACACTCTACAGCATCACTGGAGATTACGGATCCAGCTACTCTTGCTGAACATAAGATCGAGTTTTTCAAGTTGTTGAAGAAGTAAGAATCTTTTTACTTCCTTTATACAATCTGTTTATTCATTTCTTTGTGTTATTCTTCTACCTACTGAAACATTACAATTTCGAAAATTGCTGAGAAATTGAAAATCATGTCACTGACCTGACTTCATATCCTTAAAACACAAAAAAAAACATCTCTACTCTCTCTATTGGTTATGTAGCTATATAGGATTGTAAAAGATTTATCTATATATAAGTAAAGAACCATAAGTTGAGTTGTTTGAAAAGAAGTTGAGTTTGTATGCAATGTTCGATTAGTGATTAGTATTATGTTCCATATCAACCTAATTGTGGTATTGTTTCTGATGTGGTGTAGGTATGGTGATATGAGTTCTCTTTCTATGACAGTGTACCCTTTACAAATGCTGGTTTCGATGTGGATGGGCTTCGCAGTAAGCAAATTAATGTTTTCATAATCTGTTTAGGCATGTGTTTTCTTCCTAACAGTAATCTTTGCTCCCAGATCAATGACATGTCAGAAAAAGTAGCATCCTTCAAAACAGGCGGCGCGCTTTGGTTCACTGATCTTACAACTCCAGATGCATTAATCTTTCCATTTCTAACAGGATTGACTTTCTGGATTACAGTAGAGGTATCAATAACAATGTTTTTGAAAATAACAAGTTGTATATATCTTATTGGTTCTGATTTAAATTCTTCATCATCACAGTGTGATGCAGTGGTAGGTCTTGAAGGCGCAATGATGCCTAAAAAGCTGACCCGGATTGCGGTCATTCCCTTGTTCGTTGGTGGAATAATTTTGTCAAAGGTGAAGTTTATGAGTTTCACCAAATGAGGAATATGATAAATCTCAGAACACATATAATGAATGATCTTAAGACTTGGTTAATTTTGTGTAAGTTGCAGGCTGTTCATTGCTATTTGATGAGTTGCATGCTGTTCTCGATCGCGTTTATGCTCGGTGAGTTTCGAATCTTGTGTGATCGGTCAGGTTTGTATATTACTGCTGATGTTGCTATTTCTATCGATCTGTCTGTGTGCAGTGATTCGCCGTCCTGGAGTGAGGAAATATTTTGACATTCCAGAGGTTCCTGCACATGTGCCTTTAATGTTGTACAAGAGGCTTTCTTCTGGAACATGGTTACGAAAATGGTTTTAAGGGACCTCAAGAAGATATCTAAAATGTAGACACAATGAGTTATGTTTCTTGACAGACCAAAAATATATATCGTTTGTGTTCTTTGGGATTGAATTAGGAGAATATTACAATTGTAGTAGTCGTATTGATGTTAAGCTTCTCAATATTGGACTTTTATTGTCATTTGTCAGTAGTAAACATTTCCTTAATCTTTTAATCACTAGTTTTTGTTTCTATTGTTTTTAAATCGTATAATCTTTCTTAAGCCGTTAATGATATATCTACCGCATTGTTTACTGTTAAAAAACTCAATCATCAATTTGTTTTAAGAGGTTGAAAATTAGAGTGAAGAAGCTAAGTCCTTCAATGTTACCAAAGTCTGGTACTCAATACGACATGTTTATATCCTAAATACATTTTAGAATCCCATTCAAAAATCTCTTCTTTTTATAGAACTTACGAATATAATAAAAAGGCTTAGAGGCTAGAGCTTACATTACATTACAAATCCGCATAATACTAGGCATTGTGAAACGGTCTAAATCCTGGTTTAAAACTCTCGACAACATCACTAGACCAAAACTCACTTTTGTAGTCTAAAGCAGAGTAATGGAGATCTCTATGGTGGCGCGCGATCGCATGAATTTGCAACAGTCATGAGACAGTACATTCGGTTTCTAAACCAACCCAAAAAAACATGAAAATGATGAATCACCAAATCAACCAAGGCCTAGCTCAGTAAGTAGTTTGCTCACGAAATCCTTGACCCCCAAGATTCCCTCGGCTTTCTTCTTTGTCTCTGTGTAGATTATAAATCCAAGAGATAATATTACAAAACATATTTTACAATCTTCAGTTAACTGTTTAACAGGGTTTTGATTGGATTTTGTAATGGCCTTGAGACGATCTTCTTTGTCCCTCAGATCTTTGTTCAGTGTTCGTAGCTACCAACCAGCTTATAGCTGTATCATTCATCATGAGCAGAAGCCAAATTACCACCTATTTAGCAGCTCTATTCTCTCTCAGCATCTGATTGGCTCTTCACATTTGTCTCTTTGCCCTGTCTCTATCTATCATCGCTCTATGTCCACGTCACAAGTTCCAAGTTCAGATGTGAATGACGTTGCAGCAACTCAAGTACCGGATTCAGTGACCACTACAGTCACCAAAGTTAGTGATGTTGCTACTGTTTCTTCAGTCCTTTCTGATTTAGGTCAGCACTTAATTGACAGGATGCATTGTTTCATAGAGTTAGACTGGTAAGAAACTAAAACACTTTACTTGAGCTTTTATCTTAAGTCAAAAGTGAAATCATCTATGAATATTATATAATTGTTGTGTGATTTTCACACTGCAGGTGGCTTTCTACTATTCTTAATGTAATGGCAATTCAAGTTCTAACCCCTCTGTTCATACTGATGAAGACTGAAAATATAGATCAGCGTAACAAGGTCAAATTCTGGGAAGAGCCCATGAAACCATCAAAGTGGAAGAAGGATGATGTAAGTATCAAAAACTTTTATTTTTGTTTATGATTGACACAAACTCATTTGCAATACAATGTTTTGCATACATTTTAGTTGCAGGTTATTTTGCTATCTGGGGCTGTATTGCTTATGTTTGGTGAATACAAGCTCTTGGAGTGGTTGATAAGCATCAGAGATGAGGTACTTAATTCTTCTCTTCTTTCATGACTTGTCTTCCCCCTTTATTCTAATGATTTCTCTTTTATCTTTGCAGAAGCTTGTAGAAGGTTAAAACAACGAATCTAGTTGTCACAGAGAAAGGGTTTTATGGAAAGATCTCTCTTTCTTGTTCTTGCAGTTTCATTTTCTTTCGGTTTTCAAATAATATGAATCACTTATGTCTGCATTGGATGGTTTCTTATGTGTATGGACATGTTTCAAACAGATTTTCTTGTTGCTCTTTGTCTTGCCAATGCTTACTTCTTCTCATGATTACTTTTGGTAAATAATGTGAATGTATGGCTATAAAAGTATTTTTTGAAGTATAAACTGACAAGAATCATAGTTATTTTATGACTAAAAATGATAAATCTTAACAATGAAATACATAAAAATAGGGGTTACAATACTATATCTGAGGAATCAAAACAGTTAAGTAAAAAAAAAAAGGGAGGATCAAAACAGTTATAAAACAGCCGGCCAGAGAAAAAAAGAGAGAAAGAGAGCTTGAGCCTTTAACTTGACCATCATCAACTGGATCAGGAGCCTCGTTCGAGTCTCTGAAACTTTGTAGCAGCTCTAGAAAGCTTTGGACAGTTCTGGACACCAAATTGTCTCAGGTTTGGTAGAGTAGGAGGATTCCAGCAGATTCTCCTTAGTTCATCCATATCACTTACTTTGAGTAATTCCAGCTTTCCAAAAGGTACAACAATACTTGGATGCACATTGCTAATACTCATTCCTTTCTCTCTGTTTATTATTTCTCTGATTTTTGATGACCGCGCCACAAATAGATACTTGACATTTTGAGCAAACAACAGCCAAGTCAAATCTTTTGGACCTTCCAAATCCACTATATAAACAGTGGACAGGTTCTTGAAGCCTCCTCCTCCTCTCTCTCTGCTTTCACAATCTATCTTTATCTCAGATATTTTGGAGTTTACAATTGCTAGACGCTGCAGACCATCAAGAGCTACCGTGTTTAGTATTACAACCGTTGCTGACATATTCTTGAGACATAAAGCTCGAGTACGACTTGCCAATCGTTCGATTCCTTGTAGACTTTTCAAAACCAAGGCATCATCTACTGTTGCTGTTAAAATTTTCAAGTGCTCCAAGAGTTGTAGCTCTTCCATTAGTTTGTCATCGACACAAACACGCGAATAAAACAACTTCAACACTTGAAGATTTGGTAAGCTTGTTGATATCCCAACAATACTTTCAAGTTCAAAAGTAAACTCCAGATTCAAGTTTATTAGCTTCTTCAACTCCTTTATACCAACTGGCAAACATTTTATCCCTGTGTATGATAAGTTGAGGTATTGCAAGGAACCTAAGTTATAAATCTCTTCTGGCAATTCAGTAAGACTCTTATTCTTGGAAAGATCCAAGACCACAAGTGCTGGCATAAATCGAAAGCTTTCACCTGAAATATCCACCAACTTGTTTTTCCTAAGTAATAATGTTGAAAGGTTGGGACAGTGGAAACTGCAAGATAGTTCTTCAATCTGATTACTCATTAAAGCCACTCTTCTCACACTTTCCCAATTGATGTCCTTTGGAATATGACATAACTGCGCACCAGATTTCACACAACTTTCCGATTCTTTGTTGTTTCCAATCCAAAGAGCCATCTCGCGGATCACATCATGCATTTTCACTTTGGTTGTGAGTTCACAATCCATCAATAAATGTGTGCGAACTAACGATCCGATTATATCATGACCTTGGGTGTTATCTCCACAATCTCCATCTATTAAACCTTCGCATATCCAATACTCTATCAACTCTTCTTTGCCTATTTCATAATCTTCCGGAAACAAAGAACAATATAGGAAGCAAGTTTTGGCATTTTCATCCTTTAAACTATCATAACTGAACTTCAAAATAGGAAGAATCTTTTCTGCCATACCTGGAAACTTGTGGCCAGACAAATTCAGAACGTTAACCACATGTTTCCATTCTTGTACACTCTCTTTACATGCCATGGCTTTGCCAATAACATTAAGTGCAAGTGGCAAACCACAACATTTCTCAGCAACTTTTCTCGCAAGTATGGGAATATCTTGATGGCTCTTTAATGGAGTTTCTCCAACTTTCTTTTGAAACAGTTCCCAAGCTTCGCCCGGTGACAAACAAACAACTTCCATCTCATCATCAACTTCCATTTCTTTGCAAACTTCTTTAGAACGAGTTGAGAAAACCATTTTGGATCTGTTTTCTTGAGTTAAAGGTGGAACTCCAATCTTGTTCAAATCTACCTCACTCCATAGATCATCTAACAACAGCACAAATCTTCTTCTGCTAAGAATATTGTATATCCGAGAAGCTTTCTCCTTTTCGGTTTCTTGTTTCCATTCTTTGTCAACAAGACCTAAACTTCCCAAAATCTGTTTCTGAATGCCTTCAATTTGCAAATCTTTAGAAACCACTACCCATATCACAACATCAAACTCATTGACCACTTCAAGAAATTTGTTATTGATACGAGCTAAGAGTGTGGTTTTGCCTACTCCACCCATACCATAAAGACCCAAAGTTGTTATACTTTCACCATTCATGAGACTGTTCCATGCCTTTTCAACCATTGAATCTAAACCAACTGTGGTTTGAATATGCTTCTTTTCTCCTTTAGCTGTTGGAATTTTCTCAGCCACCACTTTAAATACACCTTTAGCTACAAGTGCTTCAACTTCTTTCAACTCCTTGTATACCTTTTTACCATAATCATAGCTTGATACGAAATTCCCAGAACAAAATCCACAAAGACACAATCTTTTAGTTTGAGTTGACTTAGCTTCAAGCAAGTCATTGACTTGAGACTCGACACTTTCTACCCTTGAAAACCATCCTTGAACTTGAGCAAGCCGCTGCAAACCTTGACCTTCCTCTATGGAAACTCTTCTTAATAGATCATCTCGTTTCTCCTTGAGTTCTTGCATAGCTTTCTGCAGAACTTCAAGATTTGCTTCCATCATGAGAATGTAGTTGCTTTCACCAAATAAGCAACCACAGGCCCGATTTAACGCTTGGTCACATGATATTTGAAGTGATACACAATTTCCCATCTTGCTCAATTTTTTAGAAAGCAAACAGAACAGAGGATGAATGGAGGAGAGAAAGTGAGAGAGAGAGATACAATCAGAAAGCGAAATAATTTAAGAGGTGGACTTTTTTGGTAGAGATGTTATCACACCAATAATTGAGAAAATGCTAAATAAGTTCACATCAAAAAATGATGTGGACCATCAAATATTAAGAGAACCGATGCAATGATGGTCCAACTCCAACGTCTTCTAGCCCAAGAATTGAAGTGACACGACCGTAGAGAAGAGAAGAGAAGGGAAACAAAACAAGTTATTTGGCTCCTCTGTTTGTACAACGAGTAAATATATAATTTAGTTATTCATGTAGCCATGTAGGTAACTCCAACTCCAATGAAAAATCCTTTGAAAAATAAGCTCTTTCTACTAAAATCTCTTTCTTATAGGACTGACTATTCAAGAAGGGTATTGGCTTAAAACTAACAAGTAAGGACTAAAAACAATCAACTATGCTATTGATTTGGGTCAATGCTGAGATCATCATATTAGAGATTTAAAATACCAGTTAAAATCTGAGGTATGGAACATGATCAAGATGCATATATAATCATAAGTCTAGAGACTTTCTAAAGCAGGACAGCATATTACCAGGCATGGTGAACCCATCTAAATCCTGGTCTGAAACCGCGACAGCACTAGAAGACCAAATATGACTTAACAAGACGCACCCAGTTCATGGACTGGCCAACCAAACTACAAATTATGTTTCTAGTGAGAAGCAGATCAATGGAGACTTTTAAAGTCCGGTTTCTTATAGGTAAGCTTGGTGTGAAGAATAGTATCCAACATCGAAACAGCTTCAACGATATTCTTGCCTTTGTTCAACATCACACAGCTCGCCCTGAAAATTTTTAAAATCCAGAATTAGACAAAGTAACTGTAAGTTTTACCAGGATCATATGTTTTTGCTGTGGTGCAAAAGTTTTTTACCTTTTGGCATTTGCAGCATCTGTGATCTCAGCTCGAGTTGGAACACCGAATTTAACAAGTGATTCCAGAACCTGAGTTGCCATAATTATCGGTACACGAGCAGCTTTACAAATAGCTATAATCTCTTCTTGTATATTAGCCAATCTTTCCCATCCACATTCTACGGCAAGATCACCTCGAGCTATCATAACTCCCAAGGGATTCGAACACTTCATTGCTTCTAAAAGAATCAATGATAAATTCTTGAATCCACTCTCCGTTTCAATCTTTAAAACAATACCAAGCTCATCTAGTTTCTTTTTCTTGAGCTCTTGTCGAAGAACAGTAATATCATGGACATCGCGTATGAAAGAAATGCCAACCATGTCAGCATTTGAAGCTACATATTCAAGATCTTTGATATCTTTTGATGTAAGGCCTTTGAAATGGATATCACTTTGCGGAATGTTAATGGACTTCTCTGATCCTAGTTTTGTACCTTTTGGACCAGCGTGAGTGATGGAGACAATTACCTCTGAAGGACTTGTTCCTTTGATTATTCCCCAGATTTTTCCATCATCAAAACCAATGGTTTCACCAGGCTTGACTGAATCGAACAAATAACCGGAAGGACAAGTTAACCTATGAGCTCCTGGAACAGTAACAGAAGGTTCATCGAGTGATCCTTCTCGGGTTATGACAAGCAAATCTCCCACTTTCAGCCTTACAAATGATTCCTTGGGAGGAACATCCACTATTTGTCCAACCAAGCGTCTCCCTTTCTTTCCCTTAACATATAACTCAGTTCCAGACTCGATATAAGCAGTATCGAAACATTCAGCAACAAACCCGGTACTCGAGAAAACATGAAACTCTTTTGAGATTTTCAGAATCCTCTTTTTCCCTCTAGCGTCACATACTCTTATAGAATCACCAATTTGGAGACCAGCCAGAAACTCTTGGTCTTGCACGGATATAGTAGCATCAGGGGAAATATGAGCAGGAGGTTCTGTTCCAATGAGGGAGAGCCATACCACAGCAGGAGAACCAACATTTCCATAAGCATTTTTCTTTGGTGAAACTTTCATCACGCAAGGACCGGGTTTTAAGGTACCAGTTCTCAGTTTAGGTCCTGCTAAATCCATAAGAATGCGGCATGGCATCTCTAGCATCTGAGAGGTTCTTCTTACTCTTTTGATGATCTCACCCCAAATGCTCGGGTCTCCATGTGCGCAGTTTATGCGGATAACGGAAGCTCCAGCTAAAAGAATATCGGCTATAAAAGTTTCACTCTCAGTTGCTTCTATACCAACAGTTACCATGATATGAGTACTTCTTCCCCCATGAAGTTTACCCAGTAATAACTCTTTGTATGATAATACAGGGCTTCCTTGATCATTCTTCTTATTACTTTTGCCCTTGGGATATGTATCAGTCAAAGCATTTTTTTCGTTGTAGGGAGAGTTCATCAACAGATTAATGGTGGCGTTAAGACTGGCGAGCACATCCAGATTGTTGTTGTCTAAACTTGACAGACCAAGAGAAACAAGATGGCTGTTGAGCTGCTCAATGTCCAGGGACCTCAAAACCATATAATGAATTATATTTGTTGCACATTCCAGATATTTTCTGCAATAGACAGGATTACGAATTAGGCGATAGCAAAGCTGAAGAATAAGTAATGCAGATAGACATGGCCTGATAATGCAAGATTAGATATAATAAAATGGTTAAGTTTATAAATCTCAGCAGACCTGTCACATGAATGAAGTTGAGAAGCATTCCACTTCTCTGCTGCCAATAGATGTGACCGAAGAGCATTGAGTTTTTCGAGAACACTTGTCACATTCTTGTCTCCAAAGCTTCCTCCAGAGAGATATGCTTCTGACTCGAGCTGAGAAAACTCAACTTCAGACTCTGGAAAGTCAAAACTCCAAGTACATTCTGTAGAGGTATCATCACCAGAGATAGCGTCTAATTTGCTATAACTTTCAGCTTCGCCTTTTTCGCGCGCTGAGGCTAAAGCTAAGATTCTTGGAACACGAATTTTCATCTGATTAAGTGACAATGGAAAACTCTTTTTAGGCTGGTTGTTCATGAGAAGCCTGCTGGAGAAGCAAAGAATATTGCTTCTCAACAAGTGGTTTGAATCAATTGGTACCATATCGACTAATTGGATCACCTGAGAAACAAAACGTAAAGTGAAAAATGTTGGAGTTAAGAATCGGGAACCAAAAGCTCTCTTTAGTAACTCTGAAAAGAAACAATAGTTTAACAAGACTTCATCTCTATATTTAATAAAACCTAGGAAATAGAGAAATAGAAACCCTAAACAGATTTTCTAAAATCAATGAACAGAACATCCTAAATCAAAAGGAAATTATCCTAATAGAAGAAAACGCTCAGAAAACAGTAACAATGATGATAGCTGGAGAGACAAAGATATATGATCATATCATGTTAAACAATTCAACTATGAGCTTGACATGTTGTTTAAAAGAAAGATGTACTCACATTGTTATGTATTGTGCATAGATTTGTGACCGAAGTAGTAGAACTTGTACACAAAGCCATCTGTTCATCAGTGACACAAAGCGTCAACAAGATTGATCAATTTCGATATTTGATGAAATCAATGTTTAATACGTTAACACAGTTTCAGAAAAAAAAAAATTCATTTAGGCCTATGTTCATTCATTATCATATTTTCACGATACTGGAATTACGAAGCTGGAACGAAAAATTAACCGGAAGAAGAGAAACAAACACCTTTGTTATGGAGAAGCGGTTGTTCAGATAATCTCTTCGCTCGTCTAAGGGAGAGGAAGAAGAAGAAGACAAGTCAGATTTTTCAAGTGAGAAGAAGAGAAGATTAGAAGAATGATTGAATTTTCCGGAAAATAGAAAAAAAGTGTGGTTAAGGATAAAAAGGGAGTGTGGCGAGCGCGTGGCAGATTCATCAGACGGACCCACATCTCTCGGAATCTTTAGTGCTACGGAAGCTGAAAGCGAAACGTCCATTTACTACGACGTCGTTTCGTTTAACCTTTTTTATATAGAGTCCCAAATCCAAGTAAGACCGGTCAATTCGGTTTAACCAACCCAACTCCGATTTAGACAATCAGACCGCTTACCTATGAGAAAATGGGATTAGGCCGTGCATGGCTTCAAAGGAAACTTTTCAGACATGTCTAATTAAATGTACATAAATTCTAAGCAAATATGCTTTAAATTTTTTTTTGTGACAATACAAATATGTTAAAGTAACAAAAACTTTACGTTATTAAAGTAAAAACTATACAACAATGATGTCAAGAAAAAAAAAAAGTAAAACTATAAAGTTTATAAAAGCTATACGATTCTATTTACAAAACTAGCCTATAATTACATAAACTCATTAATAAAATATATGATCATGAAGTGGTAATTGACCTTTTCAAATACTTTCAATATATGACTTCAAACATGTTTTATACCCAAAAAAAAATTTACGAACGACTAACATTGGTTAATTAGATTTTATAAAATTTGACATATTATTTTAAAACTACTTTTTATTGAAAAAATCGATTTAAAATTACTTTGTTGGATGTTTATTATAATTTCTGAGAATTATTATCGGATTTGTAAATTGAAGAATGAACATAAATCTCCTACCAAAAAAAAAAAACATAAATCATTCCATCTTAATTATTACTTAAACGATCGACGAAACCTATATAAACCAATACAAAGTTACAAACACATTTTCTAAGCATAACATTTGTTCAACACAACACTCTCAATAGGAATCTTATCCTTCGGAAAATCACAGTCCATCGTAGTTCCCTTATCCGGCAACAAACCACACGGCTCCGGCGTAACCCTACTCGTAACTCCGGATACATCAGTACAGTTCCACTGCAGCTTCTTCGGATCCGGCGACAAAGCTATAGTCACATTCGACATACATAAACCCTTAAAAGGATCGTTCTTGATTCCTTCAAGCTTCGCCGAAATCGTAACGTTCTCCGCCGTCATGTCACGGTAATTAATATTGCTAATCTCCGGCAACGCTCTGGGATCAAATCCATCTTTAGGATGCAATTTATACGAATCGGTCATCCAGAAAACGTATTTCATAGTCTTCATTATGAATCTTCGAGCGAAAATGTCTTTGACGTAACCGCCACGTCCCACGGCGGTTTTGATTCTGATAGCGGATTGTGTGTTGATTAGAGTCACGTCTTCGATTCTAACGTCTTTGATTCCTCCGGACATTTCACTTCCGATGGCGACACCTGCACTGTCGGGAGAGATGCAAGTGAGACGTCTGATTGAGAGCTGTTGTGTTGGCATTCCCGTGGCGATTCCGAATTGGTCGATTCCCCTTTTAACGGCGATGCAATCGTCGCCGGAAGTGACGGAGCAGTCTTCTATTAGTGTGTTCGTGCAAGAATCTACGGAACCAACATGAGTGTTAAACCAAGTGAAAACATGTTTTTTTTATATATAATACAACATATATAGGATCTTTGTTATTCGAAAAAAAAAACAAACATTTTGATTAAATGATCGTAGCAAATTGTTATATCATAGAGAAATTAAAATACATATATCGATCATAATGTATAGATAGAGAACATACCAGGGTTGATTCCATCGGTGTTAGGAGAATCAATAGGAGCAACGATTTAAATATTTGTAATGATGACGTTTTTGCAATACACAGGATGAATATTCCACATTGGAGAGTCGATTAAATTGATATTTGAGATTTGGATGTTTTCAGAAGAAATGATTTCTATCAACAAAGGTCTCGATATTGACTTGAACCCACCACTTCGATACTTCACCCACCATGACTTCCCTTGTCCATTGATTGTCCCTTTGTTACCTAATCGAAAAATTTGATCTTATAATTCCAAACATACATTTTGATGCAATCTTATGTCTGAATTTATTAGAAGAACACAATACTTGATCCGCAAGATACACATTTAGCTCATCTAACATAAATCAATAGTGTTTATATATATAATTCTATGCTTACCGGTGATAACAACATCAGTTAGGTTACTTCCGTAGATTAAACTAGCGAACCGTTCATCTCCGTATGACGGCAAAGGCGGAATCATAGGATATTCAGATTCATCCTGTTTATCCGAACCAAAATAAAACCAAATATGATTATTTACGTCAAATCGAATTGTTAATCTATTTTTAAAGGCTTATATTACACTAACAAGAATTTTTCTATAGGCTTATATTACACTAACAAGAATTTTGAACGTGGATATATTAATTACCTGAGAAGCAAGAATAGTTGCACCTTGCTGGATAAACAAAGTGAAATGGCTTGTGAGGTTGAAACTTCCGGTGAGCCAATTCCCCGGCGGGACAATGAGTTGGACTCCACCGTCAGCTGCCAGCGGAGTAAGCTTGCTTATGGCTTCTCTAAAGGCTTTTGTGTTTGAAGTTTTTCCATCTCCAATAGCTCCAAAATCCGTCAAAACTGCACTGTGTTTCTGGCAATTCAACGCCAAATATTCAATATTCTTATTGCTTTCAATGCTTGTTGATCCCATATTGGTTTGTATGCGAGATTCCAATATCATCGGAAACGCGGATATTGTTAATACCACTCGTATCATAAAACTTGTCTGAATCGTCTTCATCTGTAAGAAAATAAATAAATTAGATGTCTCCCTTTTATTTATATTAAAATGAGACTCATAGAAGAAAAGAGAGTGAATTTGAAACAAAGAGAAAAAAAAAAAAGTGAATCGAGAATTCATTACCTTACAAATTTGAGAGTCAAGAAAAAAACACCATCTACCAGATGAAGAATCGACGACACATGAAAGTGATTGTCTAAAATGATAATCAATATCGTAAGTGAAAAGAAATATAAATCTTGAATTTATAGATTGTGTATTGATTTACCAAAATTAGCAAAAAGGTTAACGCGTGAACTATTTTCCTTTTACTTAGGCTACATTTAAACTTCTGATTAGCAAAACGTCTTTTTCGTTTATCCAAACAATTCAATTTTAGAAATCGTATATCTTTTTCTTTTCTTTTTTTTGTTAAAGGGTTTTCGTATATCTTTTTCTTGTAATAAGAAAGGTTAATATTATCAATAGTATTATTTACCTTAAACTTGTTAAAAAAATAGCATTACAAATTACAGATATTGTTATTCCCTTAATGGTTAGATTTAGATACAATAACTCTTCAAATGATATTTATCCGTCAAATCAAAATCAATCCAAAGAACCGATGCGAAATGACCTAGACCGGATTAGTCAGTTGCATCATCTATATTTTGGTTTAGTTTTTTTGTTTGACGTCTATATTTTGGTTTAGTTATTTTCACGAATGCGTCATGTGTGCATCCAAATCTCAAAGTCACCAATAGTCATTACAAGAACATTTCCCATCTTTAAAATGATGAAAACGATTCAAATCTCTCAACACAATCTCTCTACCAGAGACCATTGATATATGTTTCATCGCGTTATGGCAATCTCCGCATACCCTTAAGTTCTTGAACACCCTAACCGGTCTTGATTTCGCTGTGCTTATAAGCCCAAACGCAACCGCAATTTTCTCGCTGTGCTGATACAATAACCTCTCTTTCTCTGCCTCATCATCCTCTTTCTCTAACTTGTGAAGAACAAGATCCGTATCAGGAACATATCCACAACGTTTTATTTCTTTAATCAATCGGTCCAATTCATCGTATATTCGATGAGCATTCGGGTGAGATGTATCGCCTACGTAGAACTTATGAACCTTATCTCCCACTTCTATCCAACTGCAACCTCCTTCTTTAACCAAGTTTCTCTCTTTCATCTTCTTCCTCATCTCTGCAGATTCTTCCCATTTCCCTACATTAAAACATTCAACATAGACTTCACACAAGTTTAATCTTAAAAGAAAGAGTTTTCTCGGTTTTTGTTTGAATTATATAGATAGATACCTGCACTAGCGTATATGTTTGAGAGCTGTATATAAGCTGCAGGCTCATTAGGGTCTAGTTCTAAGATTTTCCTTGCAGCCATCTTTCCAAGTTCTGTGTTTCTGTGAACTCTGCAAGCTCCAAGAAATGTACGCCATACTAAAACATCGGCTTGGAAGGGCATTGTGTTAATGAACTCAAATGCATCTGTGAGAAGCCCTGATCGACATAGAAGATCAACCATACAAGCATAATGCTCCATTCTAGGTTTGATCTTGTGGTCTGCATACATTGATTTGAAATGTCTCCATCCTTCGGAGACCAAACCAACATGGCTGCAGGCCGATAGGATTGCAACGTATGTGACCTCGTTTGGTTTCACCCCTTCTACTGTCATTTGGTAGAATGTTTCGAGTACCCTTTCAGCTAATCCGTGTTTTGCGAAACCTGTGATCATTGAAGTCCACGAGATGACATTACGATCTTCCATTAGATTGAAGACTTGGGAAGCTCTGTCAATGCTTCCACATTTTGAATACGTAGAGATCAGAGCATTGCAGACGGGTTGATTGCACGAGAGCCCGAGTTTAAGCACCTGTGAATGGATTTGCTCGCCTTTTCTTATTGAACCAATACTTGCAACTCCACTCAACAAGCTAGCAAATGTGAAAGCGCTAACACCTAATTCTCTCTCACTAATCTCATGAAACAGCTCAAAAGCATCCTCAAAATCCAAGTTCCTGCAGGCTCCGTCAAGAAAGGTGTTATAAGAGACCAAGTTCTTCTCAGAAAGTGATTCAAAAGCTTTCCGAGCATCTTCCATCCTTTCAGATTTAACAAACATGCTGATAACCGAGTTTGCAACACTGTCATTCGAAGCAAGTCCTCTTTTGAAGGCATGACCAAGAACCTGTTTACCTACCCGTGGATCCGAGACATTTCCACACGCCTTGAACGCACTTGAGAAAGTGAAATGATTTGGCCGAACGCGACCTTGGGTTATCATTTCACAGAAGAGATTAATAGCCTCTGAATCAAGATTACAGTTTTGCATATAACCTGTGATCAATGCAGTCCACGACATAACACTATGATCCTCCATTCTATCAAACACCTTCCTGCAATCATCTACAGAACCATCCACAGAGCATTTCGCATACATGTCAACTAAACTACACCCAACATCATCCACAAGTCCTGCTCTAATGGCCCAAGAATGCAATTGCTTTCCCAAGGACAAGTTTTCCAACTCAGCACACGCCGACAAAACAGAGCTTAGTGTGAACTTATCTGATTCAAATCCACTTAAAACCATATCCAAGAAAAATCTAACTGCTTCTCTAGGAAACGCCATTTGCATACACCGAGTAATCATCAACGTCCAAGTAACAACATTTAGTTCAGACATTGTATCAAACACTTTATACGCATTCTCAAGATTATTCTCTCCTTTCACAAACATGTCAATCAAAGAACAACCCACACAAACATCAGATTCAAAATGCCCAGTCTTCATCAAAAACCCTAAAAGCACTCTTCCAACTTCAAAAAATTCCGAATTCGAGCAAGCTCGTATCACCGCCGTGTAACAATAATCATTTGGCACCAAACCCAACTCCAAAAATCGAACAAAAAGTTTAATCGTATCAAATTCTCTTCCGTTGTTACCAAAACAAGCCATCATAGCACTCCACGAAACAACGTCTCGTTTACCAAATCTTTCCATAGTCTCAAACACATCCTCAGCGCGCGCCAAATCTCCGGATTTTGAATACAAGCTGATTAGTGAATTGTAGAGAACCGAGTCAGGCTCGATTTCAAACTCAACTAATCTGGAATGAACGAGTTTCCCGAGTCGAAAATCGCGTGCTCGGATACAAGATTTGAGGAGTGAAGAGAAAGTGACAGAATCGGTGGGACGAATCCCATCACGAGCCATGAGATCAAGAGCTGAAACCGCTCCACGAAGATCGCCGGCATTGAGATGACGGAGGATCAAACGGTCAGCGACGTTGATCCGATTTGGAACGGACGGTTGAGATTTAACCGGAAGTTTGGCGGGAGATGGAAGCGAAAAGCTTATCATCGTCATCGTTCTCCATCAAAACGAACCGTTACTGTATTCTAACAAAAATGTAAATATCTACAATTTACATTATGACTCTTTACTTTTAGTCTAAATTACCAATTTCGCGCAAAAGTATTAATTTATTCAAACAAATAGAGATTTCATAAACCCTAATTTATATAGTAGATATCATTAAACCCAGACACTTCGATTCAGTTTCTTTTTTTTTTCCCTCTTTCTCTGAGCTATGGAGATTTCCGTTATCGCTTCATCGTCAATCGATGGTGGAATTGGATGTTGGGATCTCAAATCCGGGAAAGAGCAGCTTCGATTCAAGCCATGTGCTTCTCCGGCGCACGGTCTCATCGCCGTCGGCGAAAAATTCCTCGCCGCCTCTCAGCTCCGTAACGCATCAGCTTCCTCTGGCTCGATTTTCTACTGGTCTTGGAATAAGGTTTTCAACTCTCATTCTCAAACTTGAATCACTCTCTTCTTCTATGGACTAAAATATATTTGATTGTAGCCTCAAGTTGAAGTGAGAAGCTTCCCAGTGGAATCCATAAAAGCTCTTGCAGCAAACAATGAAGGAACTTACATAATTGGTGGTGGAACCTCTGGAGATATTTATCTTTGGGAGGTAAAAGTTTTATACATTTTAATTTCACTTCTCATGATTCAGCATATTCTCAAAACTTGTTCTTTTTGGTGAAACTAGGTTACTACAGGGAAGTTGCTTAAGAAGTGGCATGGTCATTATCGTTCAGTGACATGCTTGGTGTTCTCTGGAGATGATTCTTTGTTGGTTTCAGGATCTCAAGATGGATCTATTAGAGTCTGGTCTCTTATTAGGTCAAACCTTTGCGTATTCTCATGTCTGGGTTTTAGTATTATTGAAAGCATTGTCTTTTATTCTTATTATTTGCTCTTTGTGGTTAGTTAGGCTATTTGATGATTTCCAGAGGCAGCAAGGGAACACTCTCTATGAACACAATTTTAATGAGCATACAATGGCTGTAACTGATATTGTCATAGACTATGGAGGCTGTAATGCTATGATAGTTTCTGCTTCAGAAGATCGTACTTGCAAGGTACTTATTTGGTTCACTAATCTAACGCATTTTTAACTGCTCTTGTGTAAATGCTTAGCATAAGATGGTAGATTAGATTCATTTTTATACTTTTTGAACACTGTTTGAATCTGAAAGTCTCGATCTTTTGGCGATTATAAAACCCCCGATATAGCTTTGTTTTTTCATGACCTTGGTTGGATTTCTAAATGCATAGGTTTGGAGCCTGTCAAAGGGGAAATTGTTGAGAAATATCGTCTTTCCTTCAGCTATCAATTCACTTGCATTAGACCCTGGCGGGTCTGTGTTCTATGCTGGTGGCAGAGACAGCAAAATTTATATTGGTGCTATTAATGCCACGAGTGAGTATGGGACTCAAGTTCTTGGTTCAGTGTCAGAACAAAGGTACTTCCCATTTCTTACATTAATCTAGTTAACAATCCTAATCATAAAATATTCTTCTTCTTTTGATAACATGTACTAAATCATAATATCTGGATTTGAACTTGATTCTGAGACTGTTTTTATTAGATCTCTGGACATGTTGCATCTTATCTTCCGTTATGATGAATTCACATGACTTGAATTACTAGATTAACAACCCTTGGATTATTTGTCGGTCATCGCTGTTTAAAATGGTCTATTTAATATCTTTGACTCAATAATTTTTGTCTAAACAGCAAAGCTGTTACTTGCTTAGCATATTGCGCAGACGGAAACCTTTTGATTTCTGGATCAGAAGATGGTGTGGTTTGTGTGTGGGATCCCAAATCACGTCGCCCTGTTCGTACTTTTGGCCATGGAAAAGGTATTTTGTTAGCATTTCCTTCTGCTTTAGTTTCACTTATGCAAAAATGATTTTCAGTTAACCCATTTTTTCTTATCAGGCCCTGTGAACAATATTCAAGTTGTTAGAAAAACGATTGTTGCTAATTCCAACAAAAGTCAATCTTCCTGGAAAAGACACGGTTCTTCATTGCCACCGCCTTTGGATAAGTATGAAAGATCAGGAGAAGATGCTATGGATGGTATAGTTATCGTTGACCCACCGCCATTTTCTGATGTTCCTGCTTACTCTTCTTTCCTCAGTGCTGACCTTATTGACGAGCAAGTTAAAGAACTTCAGGTTTGTGTTTCCTCAGTTTCTAGACGAAAAAGAATAATTTTGTTTCTTGGGGAAAATGATTCAAATCTTGAACTTTCACAATTGTCTAATTGTTTTTTGCCTTGTTTACAGCAACAAGGCTCTGCAGCAACGGAGATTGAAATGGAAAGATTGAAACTTGAATACAAAAAATCTTTACAGATGAATAATCAATGGCAGAAGAATTATGAGGATTTGCTTCAGGTGGTTATGGAAGAACAAAACGGTGGTACTAACTGAAGCTTTAATTTAATGTCCTTGTTTCTACACATTTTTGGAATTGTATTGAAAGATATATTCTGTCAAATGCTTATGAATTCGCCATTAAAGATGTTTTATTAATCCTAATTTTAGCATCATCGCACTTTTGTAAAGAAGCCAAGCTATTGCTAAAGATGATCCCACAAACCACACTAGTAGTTAAGTGAAATACCAAAAAAAGTAGTAGTAGTTAAGGCGGTGGTGCTTTGTTAGTTAAAGGGAGAAACAAGTCGCGAAACATTCTTTTCTTTATTGCTGCCAGAGTCAGAGTTGCTTCCTTAGCTGCTTTGTCAAAGAGAGATCTCCACAAGTCCAAAATGGTAGACTCCATCGCATCGTTCATCGCAAATATTAATTTTCCGGTGAAGGAGAACATCTATTTTGTGGTTGTTTCTAATAATCAATCCTTCATGTTTTTTTTTTGTAGTTTTGTTCTGCTCAATCCTCAAATTCAAGAATTGCAACGCTACGTTTTGTAGGCTTCCTCATAGATCCGAGATTTTTTTTGTTTTTTCCCTCTAAATCAAAGTAAAAAATAGCTCAGTCTACTGCGTAGAACCTCTTTCTTGGACAGAAACTTTGATGTTTCTTAGAGATTCTTCCCAATCTTGACATGTTCTGTGAGGATCATTAATAACCGTTGGACAGAAGCTTAAGGAAACCGTCATCTTGTTCATATAACTTTGAAAATGCATTGTCAACGCCTGATAAAGACCAGAGAAATCGTCAAATAGTGTATAAACTAAAATTAAAGAAAATAATAAAGAATAGAATGGTCTAAAATCTTACATTCGGATGACCATAAACACTTGGGGCCATGTAAGCGACGGGATGTCCATAGAAGCTAATTTCTTCAATAAGACCAACCAAGTTTCAAAACGACATCGTTGTGTTAGACAATGTTCTACAAAAGTTTCTTACAAATATTCTCGTATTAAAGTAATGTCTTATATAAACAGGTACAGTTTGATTACATTTCGTCTATTATGTAAATTTAGAAATTTGAGGGTTGAAACAATTATATTTAGTCATTTAAAACGATTCATTTTATTGATTATTCTATATAAAATTCTAATGAAACTTTGTAGTTGTAGATAAACTATATAAAAGGTTTATTTAAATATTTGCTCACTCTAACTTTTCAAATAATAAATATGAGTATGCTTACAACAAAACGACATAATTTTTAGGTGTGACTTCCTCTCTGACTAGTACTATTGTTGCCGGAAATATAAAGTTTTGAATAAAATAATATTAGATTCAATCTATAAATAAAAATATTTAGTCAAATAACATTAGACTATTGTAATATGTAATTGTGAAAGGGTCTTGTTGTACGTTTTTATTCCCACATATCAATACAATTACAATGTACATATTAGTACATGGTAAAGCCCTGAAATCTCTTTGTGTAGTTTCTTAATTTTTTTCTTTGAATAAAACCCCAAAACAAAAACAAAAAAAGGCTCAATCTAATGATCAGGAGCCTCTTTCTTGAACAGCAGCTTTGATGCTTTGTAGAGATTTCTCCCAGTCGTCAAGTAGCCGATGAGGATCACTTATGACCGTTGGATCTACAGTCAAAGAAATCGTCATCTGGTTCATGTAACTCTGGAAATGCATCGTCAAAGCCTAATCAAAGAAGACCAATAAGACCACCAAATCTTATTGACTCATTAAAGTGTGTATATATATTGTTAAAAACTTACATGAGGATGGCCATACACACTTGGGGCCATATAAGTGATGGGATGTCCATAGAAGCTAATTTCTTCAATGGGACCAATCAAGTTTGAAAACGACATCGTTGTGTTTGACAATGCTCTGTTTATTATATTAGCTGCTGCCTGTATTCATAAGATTGGATTAAAGGACAAACAAAACATTAATGGTGGCTTAATTAAGTTTTGTTTGTGCTAGGTGTTATTCAGACTAACCTGAACTCCAAACGACTTGAGAATGAATTTACCGGCTATGAACGTTAGTGCAGCTTCTAACGAATGCTTCTTGCGATCAATGATCCTTTTGGCTTTTCGGAGATGTTCCAATGGATCATCGCGTAATCCGACAGAGAATGGGAAAACTATGTAGCCGATCCAATTTCCCCATCTACACTTAGATTTTTTGGCCATCATATCGGCTAGATCCTGTTTTAACCAAATAATGATTATATTAGATGATCCTATTTTAAAACATCTAATAAATTTATACAAAACATAAACGAAGTGTAAGTTACATGAAATTACCTGAATTCCAGTGTTGGGTCTTAAGTTAACAAGTAGAGCTGATCTTAGCCTTATTCGTTTAGGCATGTTACTAGAATTACTTTTAGATTCTTGATCTTCTCCTACGTCCTTCTTCGTCTCTCCTATATAAATCACAAGATAATTAAATTTGATTTGTTTATAAAACATGAGAACATGTATATATGTCAGAAAGTACAATATATATTTTATATACCATATCGTCTCTCCAAGTATTGCGAGAGACCAGCCTGACTTACTCCAAGTACTACATCGTTGACAGTCTACTAAACCAAAAAAAATAGTAAGAAACACATGAAAAATAAATACTATATATATAAGGGACATGATTAACTAAATATAATAAAACACACATACAAATATCTTACCATCTTCATGGTATGCTTGATTAGCTTTATGTCATCTAAGCTTACGGTACGATGGACCAAACACATCTTTTTACTCTTACTTAACCGAAAATCTCCTTTGATCGGTGTTTCAGTATCCTGAAGGAACATTGTCGTAGCAATAAACTCCAAAGCATCACAAACTGTATTTAAAGCCAACATAATCGCCGACCATAGAACCAAAACTAACCACAAGAACCGGGAATCACCTCTTGAACAGGCCGTTAACCAAGAAGATCTAGACGACGGCCGGTTCTGGTGCGGTAGATTTGGGAGCTCGTCGGGGTTTGATGTTTTACGCATACATGCGAGGACAAGGGACATGAGAGACATACCATCTCCCAAAGAGTGATGAAACTTTATAACACCGACGTTTTCAGCGTCGGAAGTTTTCAAATCGAGAAGGTGAAGCTCCCATAATGGCTTTGAGATATCTAATGGGACCGTTGTGAGGTTAGAGACGTAGCTCTCAAGAAACGCGTCTGCGTTTGCGTTCTCTATGTTTTGCGTTTTGATGTCGGGTATGATGACGTGATCTACGACGGCCACGTTTGTCCTAACCCAACTTTGTGTTTGTCTTTTCTTGTTCCCATTGTTCACCTTCAAGGAATGTATTTATTTAAATAAATGTTAAAATTAATAATTTATTTTAAATGATGAATAATTAAAAAAAAAATAGTTTAGTAAATATATTTACAACTTTATAAATTGGGTGGAAATTTTTTATAATAATATTCAGTCAGATTTTTTTAATAACAAAAAAGGAACAATATTCTTGCATTTTGGAATGCAATCTTAAGAACTTATATATTTCATTGACCAAAAATATTTCACTGATTTTAGGATTTCTTTCTTTTTTCTATTTTCTAATTCTAAATTGTTTCCTACTTTTTTCAGTGGTGACCAAGAAGAATCAAAAACTATATGTTTTATATTTATGTTTAATTTGTTATATTTAATAAAACATGATACTTTCCCCCAAATTAATTTAATAATTGTAGAGAAATGAAACTAAAACGACATGTTAACTTTTGAAAGTGAAAACAAAAAAACAAATATACACAGTGGTTTTGGCTCAACTAATACAGAATTCTGATTTGAATTTGCAATGTGATATCGTAGACAAAGAAAAATACAAACCTAAATTAGAAAAACAACCACCCTAAAGATTATTATTGGTCAAAGAAACACAATCCCACAATCCAGTTCTCGACGATCACGCAACACCCAGGAAAGTCAATGGAAAATACTATCTTTATGCAGTTAATAATGGTTATCTTAACAGTAAAATTGATATGATTATTTTAAATATATAGTATATGTATGTTGTTGTGTGGGACTCACCAATTTACTGGAGAAACGAGGATGTCTTATCAAAGTTTGCTTTAATCCTTCGATAATCACATCTGGCTCGATCTTTTTCTTGATTCCAATCACGGCGATGACGTAGCAGTTAAACTCCGGCGAGTGAAATACACGTGCCGCCGGACTAAGCGGTTGCTCCTCCTCTTCTTCCTCTTTCTTCATGGTTGTATAAATCTCCATTGTTTGCTGCTTAATCTTTCTCTCTTTTTCTCTCTTTCTCTTTCTCTCTCTGTTTATAATATTCGCTCTCTTAATATAGCCTCCAATTGAACTAGGCCATTTTTTTCTTTATATAACTTTTGGGAATTTTAATTAAATTTAACCAAATAAATTAGTAACTTGGACCCACAATTTAAAATACACACGTCCCCTATATACCAGTGAACATTTTTTTTGTCTTAGTCATTTTTATTTTCTAAATTTTATCCTGCATACTTTATAGGGATTTTATAGTTTTTAAATTAATATTGTGTAATCTGAAAACAAACGAAAAAATTCTTCAAAAATAATATATTTCGAAACATTAATACTCTTAAATCCTATTTTTAGATTTTCAAGGTAAAATTCAAAAATAATATTTGTAACCATAAATTAGTCTTCTGTTTTGATTAACTTATCACAAAAGGAACTACGAGTTAACTAAAATCTTCAAAAAAAAAAAAAACTAATCACGTATATAATCAACATACATAAATAAAAAATTCAAGGGAAAATTAAGAGAAAAGGATAAGAAATTAAATTAAAATAGGTTTTAAAAATTAATGAAATGCATTATTTTGGGTTTAGATTTAAGTTTTTGAGGTTTAAAATTAAAGTTTTAGGGGGTTAATTAATAATAATTATGTGCTAACAAAAAAGATTAATAATAATTAGCTTGGTACAGGAATTTAGTTTGGAGACACATTATATATACGTGCATAGCAATGCATGATAAAAATAACATTGTGGACGATTTTACTCTCGTTTAACTATTACTAGAAATTTGATTTTTTAAGTATCATATTATTTTTAGCATCAAATTTATTATATGGATAATTGGATATTATGTTTTAGGAATAATTTTTTTTAGTGTGTCCATTTGATAAATAAAACGTATGTAATATTTTCCTTTTTGCGATGAGATACAAGAAAAAAGGACTAGATGAGAAAAGAGATATGTGTGCACTGTGCAGTGTGGTCCGGAAATCAAGAAAGTCGAAGACATGTTCATTTAAATATTTAATTATGGTTTACAGATCGATTCGTTGTTCAGGTTGGCTAACAGTCATACATTTCTTACTTACTATAATGAGGTGTAATTTTAAAATTCTTACCTTATAACATTTTTTTGTTAAATTCCGTACAACTTGTTTACTTCCCCGCAACTTTTAGTAAGCCTATTTTTTAATATTAAACGACATCCTTCTTTTAGCGGCTATTATACGGCATTCATATATTCATATATTAAAATCAAATACGATAATAATATGACCGTCACACAGAAAAAAACAACATAAAACTGACCACGTCAAATAGTATCCAGTTTTCGGTTTTAAAAGATAATATGAATTAATTCGAGTGACCAAAATATACACACGTATACATATGTAGGCAATGTCTGAACATGTACATGTAATGATAATAACGATAAATCCATGGTCTAACACGGCACGATGCTGTGATGTGACGACGACACTTATCAATAATAACATTAGTCAGATCAGGCCCGGTTCTGAGCCCAAGCAGAACAAGCATGGACTTGCGGTCCCTTTTTTTAATAAAAAAAATTTAGGCCCTTAAGTTTACAAATTGTCCTTTATAGTCTAGTAGTAATTTTTGGAAAACTTACAACAAGAGGTCATAAGTTCAACCTTCACACGCTAACTTTTTTTTCGTTTCTTACTTTTTTTTTGTTTCTTACTTTTTTTAAATAACTCAATTAATACCAAATTTATCAATATAATGAATAGAATAAAAATAATAAAGTTATCTTAATTTAAATCTAATAAGTCGTAGAACAAAACAAAACAAAAAACCCTACCAATACAATCGATCTCTTCTTCTCCAATTTGCTTTTGTACTGCAGAGTTGCAGTCATAATAATACTGGCTTTGTTTTAACCTAACTTCAGTAGTTATCTTTGATCGGGTTTGTTGGTTTTTTTCTCTTGATTATTAAGTTGAAATTCTGGGTTCATACAGTTATTTTATTGTATTGATTCTTGACTTTTGTCTTATTAGGTTAGATTAGAATAAAGAAAACTTATTGACTTATTGTTATATATGTTGAAATCCCAAAAGCATGATAAGTTTGTTTGTTTATTCGTTTATTTAGTGTGTGAGTTTGTGACTAATTTAACATATATTTTAATTGCATTAGCTAAGAAACATGTCATCGAAAAGAATAAAACATGTTATGGGAGGTGCATAAAAGTTAAGAAACAAGAGGAAAAGAGAAGAAGAGACAAAATCATTAGCTAATTCATTGTTGAGGTTTGTAACTAAAACTCCTAAAACTGATGAGGAGGATAATGAGAATGAGAATGAGAATGAGAATGAGAATGAGGAGGATGAGAATGAAAAGCAGGAGGAAAATGCAGCAGCCGATGAGAATAGAGAGGAGAAAACATTTAATGTTAAGGAATATCTTATAGATGGGGATGTCAATGATCCTGGAAATTGGGGAAAAATCGACAATAGATTAAGAGATTTTCTGGTTGAAAAGGGTCCAATAATAAGGCTTCCAGTTGATTATCATTTTCCCAGAGATCGTATTGGCAGATGCTTTTCTCATTCATCTTATACAAGAGAAATAAAAAATAGAGAAAAGCAAGATAGGAATGGCTTGTTTACTCAAAAACTAAAGACAGGATCTTTTGTTTTTGTTGTAAATTATTCCAGAAATAAACAAATATTTATCAGTTAGCAGCCAATGGATACAATGATTGGAGGAATATTTCAAAAATGCTAAAGGAACATGAAAAAAGTCATAGGCATATTATATGCTACTCCGATGGATGGATCTAGAAGTGAGATCGGGACTAATCAAACTATTGATAAGCATATTCAAGAAGAGATTAACAAAGAGAAAAAACATTGGAGAGATGTGTTATTGAGGATTATTGCATTGGTAAAGGGTCTTGCACAGCGGAATATAGCATTTCGTGGAAGCTGTGATAAGATTCGTACGGATGGGAATGGGAATTTTTTGGGCATGATTAAGGTTTTTTCAGATTATGATCCAGTGATGAAAGAACACATTCGGCGAATTGAGAAAGGTGAAACTCATTATCATTACCTAAGTCACAGAATTCAGAATGAGTTGATAGATATGCTTGGAAATGAGACAAAAAAATGATCTTAAAGAAGATCCGGTGTGCAAAGTATTTTTCAGTTATTCTTGATACTACTCCTGATATCAGTCACCGAGAACAAATGTCTCTAGTTATCCGATGTGTGGATATTTCTGAAACCTCACCAAAGATTGAAGAAATTTTTTTGTCATTCTTAGAAGTCAGAGACAAAACTGGAGAAGGGCTTTTCAACACCCTTCAGGATGTACTACTTGATCTTGGGTTGAGTATTGGTGACATTAGAGGACAAGGTTATGATAATGGGTCAAACATGAAAGGAAAAAACAAAGGAGTGCAAAAGAGATTGCTTGAAATTAATCCATGTGGTTGTCACAGTTTGAATCTTGTACTTTCAGACATCGCTTCCTCGTCGGACTTAGCAGTATTATTTTTTGGGATTGTTCAGCGTATCTATCGTTTGTTTTCCTCTTCGACAAACAATTGTGACATTTTTAGAGATATTGTGAATGGTATTACAGTCAAGCCATTATCACAAACTCGTTGGGAGAGCCGCATAAAAAGTGTTAAAGCAATACGATTTCAAGCTCCTCATATCCGAGATGCTTTGTTTCATTTGGCAAATAACAGTGATAATCCATAAACAAGAAGTGATGTTGAGGCTCTGGCAATGAGTGAAATCCATGGAATTAGGAGTTTTGAGTTCTTGTTTGGAATGGTTATTTGGTATGAGCTTTTGTTTGTTGTTAACAAAGTAAGCAAGATCTTACAATCAGAAGATATGGATATTGATATTGCTATTTCTCAACTGGAAGGACTAATAGCTTTCTTTAAAAGCTACAGAGAGACTGGTTTTCAAGCAGCAAAGGTAGAAGCTGAACGGATTGCAATTGAGATGAAAATTGATCCTGCATTCTCTTGTAAAGCAAAACGTCGCAGTAAAAGGAAAAGATTTCATGATGAAGCGCCTGAAAATAATGGAGAAGATCTTATATTGACAGCTGAAGAAGATTTCAGGATCAACTACTTTATCAAAATCGTGGATCAAGCTTTGGTTTCTCTTGAAAAAAGGTTTGATCAACTTCAAAGTTATGAAAAGACTTTTGGGTTTTTATTTGACTCGAAGAAGTTGAAGTTAGCAAATGATGAAAAGTTGATAGCTTCTTGTGACAACCTTGAAGGTTTTCTGAAACATGGTGATCATTCAGATATTGATGGTAGTGATTTATTTTTGGAGATAAAGCTTCTAAGAGGAGCTTTACCAAAAGAGATTGAGAAGTTAGTCGAGATACTGGATTATCTAAAAAGGATGGAAACTTGTTATCCAAACACATGGACTGTATATCGAATAATGATGACAATTCCAGTTTCAGTTGCCTCTGCAGAAAGAAGTTTTTCAAAGTTAAAGCTGATTAAGTCATATTTACAGTCAACTATGTCACAGGAAAGACTAAATGGATTGTCAATGTTGTCGATTGAAAAGAGTATGGCTGAAAAACTTGACTATACAAGTTTGATGAATGAGTTTGCTGATAAAATAGCAAGGAGAATCATATTTCAAGAATAATATATTGTTTTCTCATGTATTAAAGTACTTTGTAACTTTTATTTGATACATTCGTTATTTATTTCGTAAGTTTAAAAGGATATAAAGCAGCCTCTTTTTTTTAGTTTGCGGCTCTATAAAACTCAGGACCGATTCTGGTGTTAAGTTATACTTAAATTAGGTTACAATAACTTATCTTAAAAGAAAAGTATGTGGATAAGAGAGAGACATTTTTAGGATGTTTGAATGTTTATATAATATAATATGTGGATTTCTCTGCTGGTTAATTTCAAAGTTGGTATATACAGGTTTCAGTATTATGTTTTTGATGGGATATCATTATCTCTGAGTTTTAGAGAAGTTTGATAACCTTTTTGTGAATAAAAGAGTCAAAAGACTCTTTTATTCTAGCTATTTTTAATGGATTTTTTTTTTTGGGGGTCGATATTGGCCAAACTCACTTTTAACAATCATGAATATTTTGATGGACATCTGACTGGCCATTACAGTATTGAATTCGAAATATCTGAATTCATAGTTGATTGATTTTAAAATATATAGTAAATTTAGTAGGAGGATATTGCAGGATATTTAGAGACATGGGCATTGACGATGTCATGATAATGTATTAATTAATTAATACATCATTTTTTTTCATTTACCAAATCAACTCAAATTGCAGTTTGGTCTCTATAAATATTTTCATTTTTATGCAACTTAAAAAATAAAAAAATTAAGTTGTATCTTGTCATGTTATCATTTTTTCGTGTGTAAATATCGTCATGTTATTTTGGTATATTCTTGATTATGCACATGTTAATTGTTCGATGGTTCTTTTTTTTTTCTTTTTGTTAACAAAAAATCGTTTAATTTCGTCTTCAAATATGAATGGTTGAACATAATAATTACTATTCTAATTGACATAGAACAAGGTTTAAAGAAAAATCAAAAAGGTTTGGACGAAATTTGACCATTACTATAAATTATAAGGTTAATTACTTAAATATATCAGAAAAGTTGTGAAATGACTCATATGGTAAATTTTTTTTCAAATTACTTAAATATCACTTTTGGTTAAGGAAATGTCAGTTAAGCCAAATTTAAAACTGTAATTACGGATTTTGCCATTTTGACAGAATTACGATACAGTGGTCGCGATCACTAATTCAGGCATATCTCTCGAACCACAACTCGGATTGGCTTCAAATCACCTCCAGTAGAACGCTAAGTCGATTTTCTATAAGTTTCATGCAGAGCTCATGAGCTAAATCGCAATGGAATGCCTTCATATATGTTGATCCTTAAGGTACCATCCCTAAATACCACAACGATCAACATATATGAATTTCTTGTTTTTTAAAAAAAGAAAATCAAATTATCGTTCTACTGGAGGTAATTTGAAGCAAATCCGAGTCGTGGTTCGAGAGATATGCCTGAATTAGTAATCGCGAACAACACCTCACAACCAAAAATCATAAGTCAGCCATGACTGAAATCACTAATTCACGCATATCTCTCGAACCACTATTCGGATTGGCTTCAAATCACTTCCAGTAGAATGCTAAGTCGATTTTCTATAAGTTTCATGCAGAGCTCAGGAGCTAAATCGCAATGGAATGCCTTCATATATGTTGATCTTTAAGGTACCATTCCAAAATACCACAAAGATCAATATATATGAAGGCAATCCATTGCGATTTAGCTCATGAGCTTTGCATGAAACTTATAGAAAATCGAATTCGAGTCGTGGTTCGAGAGATATGCCTGAATTAGTAATCACGACCACATGTCACTTCGCGAAGAGAAAAAGATAAGTCACATAAGTCGTATGTGAAGCATAAGTCACCATGTAAGCATAAATCAACCAAAAAGCATAAGTTAGCCATGATGAAGCATAAGTCACCATGATGAAGCTTAAGTCACTTAAAAAACATAAGTCATTAAAAAACATAAGTCAATGTCGTAAGTCATGAGGTTAAGTCGACCATGACTAAAGATTAAGTCACCACGAAGTTAAGTCACCATTCTTGAAGCCACCAAAAAAGCTTAAGTTAGCCTGATCGAAGATAAGTCGTGATGAAGATAAGTCATGATGAAGATAAGTCGAGTGTTCAAGTCAGTTTGACTAAGTCGGTTGTTGAACTTAAGTCGGTATGAACAAGTCAAATATTGAAGATAGTCGCTTAAGTCATGTATGAACAAGTCATGATGGTCATTGACTTACAGCGTAGCATGACTGAAGCTGACTTATGGTAACCTCAAACCTCTTATTATACTACTTATAACCTACCGACCTAGAGCTTGTTACTGTAATTTCCAGTTAGAAGCTTTCTTCTTCTTTGCCTATCATCAAACCCACACGATATTCAAAAATTAGGGTTCTTCTTTCTCTTCCTTCCCTAAATCCTCTTTGACCAAATTAGGACAATGAAGAGATCTTCGGGTAAATCCTCTTTCTCTTCCTTCCCTAAATCCTCTTTGATCGATTCTTCTCCGTCTCTCTCCGATTGAAATAAGCCCTTGATTTCACCTCACAAGGTACCTAATTTTCCAGTTGTTCAATCGAGTTCAACGTTGTAGATCTCAGTTTGATCTCGCGTCTCATCTCGATCAAGTCTTATTCTCATTTGTTGTTGCATTAACATATGATTTGGTCTTTTCTGGGGTTTGTTTCATTACTTATTATGAATTGAGTCCGAATTCGAATCAGCTCTAGCTTAAAAACCAAACCTTTTTGACGTTTCAAGTTGGAAATGCAGCTAATTTTGTTCCATTTGTTGGTTTCTTATGCTCTGAAAACAGATTATTGTGATTGGGATTTGAATCTTCTGATCATGGTAAGTGCTTTTAATACTTGTTTTCGAAAAAGTTTCCTTCTTTGATTTGGTTCTCTTATACTAAAGTTTATACCTTTTTGGGATTCTATATCACAGAATTATCTTCTTGGAGCTTTCAAGCCGGCTTGTAATATTTCAATCACATTTACTGATGGGAAAAATCGTAAACAGGTACACATCCTTTTTAGATTTAGCTTCATTGTTCCTGGACTTCGGTTGCAGGTTTCCTTATTGTATCTCCTTGATCTCTGTTGCGTTAGGTACCCATTAAGAAAGATAATGGACAAACAGTTATGAATCCACTTTTCCAGAGTCAAGAAACTATTTCTGGGAAGGTAATTTGGTTTTGTTGTGTGATCTCTAGTCATTAGGAGGTTTATGGAATTGTTTTACATTAGTTTTTCTATTACTTGTTACTCTCAGATTAGCATTGAACCATATCAAGGGAAAAATGTGGAGCATAATGGTGTAAAAGTTGAGCTTCTTGGTCAAATAGGTGTGAATTATGTCGATTTTGTTATTTGGTTTCTCTAACTCATGTCTCTATATGCTTATTGATGATATTTGTGTGTATGTTTTTGATAGAAATGCACTTTGACAGAGGAAACTTTTATGACTTCACTTCATTGGGTGAGTCAAAACTTAAGAGTTCTATTATGACATGGTTATGTTTTTTTGTTCAGTTGTCTCTTAGTTATAAGTAACTACTTGATTCAACTATCTTCTTTTTCTAAATTCCAGTACGTGAGCTTGATGTACCTGGAGAAATATATGAAAGAAAGACATACCCTTTTGAATTTTCGACCGTTGAGATGCCACATGAGACATACAATGGCGTGAATGTGCGCCTAAGGTATATCATATTCTTCTATGACAACAGATTTGTAAACAATTTTAAGTTCTAATGTCCATATTGTAGTACATTATTTTTGTTTCTGTTTTCTTCAGGTATGTTCTCAAAGTAACAGTTACACGTGGCTATGCTGGAAGCATCGTGGAATACCAGGACTTTGTGGTATTTTTTCTTCACTTATGCACGTGACTTTGTGGCGCAATAGTATTTAAGATAAACTTAGCTTTTTGTTTTTATGGGTTTTCAGGTCCGTAACTATGTTCCGCTTCCTCCAATCAATAACAGCATTAAGGTGAGTTCTACTATTGTCCAAGTTTTTCATTTTAGAGAGATCTGACCTTCTGATATTTCATTTCCTTATTAGCATTAGATATGCTTAATTCCGTTGGACTCTTACCCATTGTGCAGATGGAAGTTGGAATTGAGGACTGCCTTCATATCGAGTTTGAGTACAATAAAAGCAAGTAAGACAAATTGATTTTCATAATTTAGGGTAGAGTGATGAGGAAAGTTAAAAACAACAGCTAATTCCTCTGCTCTGTCTGCAGGTATCACCTAAAAGATGTTATCCTTGGGAAAATATACTTTCTTCTGGTGAGAATCAAGATAAAGAATATGGATCTTGAGATCAGACGGCGAGAATCAACAGGAGCAGGAGCTAATACTCACGTTGAGACAGAAACACTAGCCAAATTTGAGTTAATGGATGGTGCTCCAGTTAGAGGTATATGCACAAAATATTTTTAATCGTAAGTTACATGAACTCATTCAGACCTTTTGCTAGTTTCATAACCAAGTATTGAGATATTGTTGTTGCAGGCGAATTGATACCTGTAAGAGTGTTCTTGACACCATACGATTTGACACCAACGTATAAGAACATAAACAACAAATTCAGCGTAAAGTAAAGAGTCTAACTTGTAGTCCAGTAAAGTGAGTTATCATCAAAGGATCATATCCACTAAATATAACAAAAGCTACTCGCCAGGAACTTGGACGCCTTGTTTCAGCTTCTCTTTCTTCATCTTCTTCTTAGAAACATGCTTCTTCTTCCTCTGAAGCAATTTCTTCTGTGCGTATGTGTAAAGGATGAAGTTTCCTACAAGGAATGTCACTAGCAATCCTCCAATTACAAGAAGGACAATCAGTCCTGGGTTGAGCCCTTTGCTTTCGATTTTCCCCTGTTCATTGTTTTTTTCCAACTTAGAATGATTTCTAGATGAAAAGAGAAAAGTTGCAGACTTTACAAGATATATACAGATGGAAACATCCTAACTAGCTTCTCAATTTTATTGGCAATTCACTTTCAACCAATAAGTGTAATTTCGAAGAATAACTTAGTCTCATACTATCAAATCTGGTAAAATAGAAGATGTCTCTGCAAATGAAAGTCATGAATCCAATACATGTTCAAATGTGCATTATATTATCCAGAGATCCACAGATTATACGATTTGGAGATGTATAATCATATTCACCATGAATTTTGGGCAACTTTAAATACTGAGACGGCAAAAAATGAAAAGAAAAAAAAACTTGACATCTCATGGTACGTAAGATCAATATATATGAGAAATGATGAAGTTCATGCTCAGTAACTAAAGTCTTCAACAATAACCCAACTCAAAAGGCATGAAATTCTCGAAAAAGAACAAAACTTTACCGATCCGATAGTGCTAGTTCATAACGCATGCTAAATTTAAGGAATTTTGATCAGTATTGACCAAAATGCTCGAACACAAATCTCATACATCAAAAACCAAAAGATCAGACACAAAGCAACACAGAAGATTACAAAGACTAGGAGCTACGCATGAAAGAGTGGCATATAATTATAGGAAAGCAAAATTTCAACAAAGTCAAACGCAGATCCAGCGATTCATCGTGAGCAACAAGAGATTTGATCTCAGACTCTCAGTCAAGGAAACACAAGTAGAGACGGGATAGAACTTACAGAAAATTCTTCGGCCACGGCTGACTTACGTTCTAGTCACGGCTGACTTACGTTCGATTCTGCTGACTTATGTTCCAGTCACGGCTGACTTACGTTTCAGTCACGGCTGACTTACGTTCCTGTCACGGCTGACTTACGTTCCAGTCACGGCTGACTTCAGAGCAACACCGCGAAGTTAAGCAGTTTTCTGTCCTATTTTGTTTGAATTTTCATAAATTATTGGCTTGCGATAAAATTGTTAAATCAGCTGATTCTGAACATAGGACGAGTCTAGTATTTGTTAAAATTTCTTCCAGAATTTTTGGATGTGTTTTGATAATTTTTCGAGATAGATTTTGTCGTACAGTCGCGATTAGTTAAGCAGTTTTATGTCCGATTTTGTTTGAATTTTCATGAATTATTGGCGGGTGATAAAATTGTTAAATCAACTGATTCTGAATCTAGGATGAGTCTAGTATTTGTTAAAATTTCTTCTAGAATTTTTGGATGTGTTTTGATAATTTTTCGAGATCGATTTTGTCGTACAGTCGCGATTAGTTAAGCAGTTTCTGTCCGATTTTGTTTGAATTTTCATAAATTATTGGCTTGCGATAAATTTTTTAAATCAACTGATTCTGAACCTAGGACGAGTCTAGTATTTGTTAAAATTGCTTCCAGAATTTTTGGATATGTTTTGATAATTTTTCGAGATCAATTTCGTCGAACAGTCGCGATTAGTTAAGCAGTTTCAGGGAAAATAATATTTAAGTAATTATAAAAGTTTAACAAGTCGGCCATTAAACACACATAAATCAGGTAAGAGAATTAAGTCGGCCGCTACATCACGTAAATCTGTCGTCAAAAGCATTATATTACGATAATTCTTGAAAGATTACTTAGTCACCAGTAATTAACTCGACTTATCGTTAATCACCTATTTAATGGCGATTCTGATAAAGTCGATCACAACAAGCTTTCATAAGTCCGCCGCTTTAATATAAATCAATCAAATAAGTCAGCTAGTGCTTTGAAGGGCAGTTTGGGTACGGGAAAACATTTAAGTAATAATTTTTTTTTTGACTCATTTTGGTTATTTCAGCTAAATTGTGTGCTATTTAAGTAACTCTCCCTAAATTATATCGCTATCATGCGTCCCTTAAAATTAGGAGTGTCTCTCTCTTTTTCTTTTATGCTTTCTAGAAACATGTCTCTCAAGTCTCTACGACTATTTTATCAAAACAAAAAAAAACAGTCTCTACGACTCTTGGCACGTTTTAGGAATATCTACCAATTTTTACGAACCAGCCAAAATTAGTCTATTGTTCCCATTTGGTATCAGTTGACATTTGGAACTCCGAACTTTTTTGTACTTCGGTTTGAATTGTTTCTTTGTGTTTTTTTTTTCTATTTATATATGTTCACGTATATTTATATTAACAATCTGTTTCTTTCGATTAGTTTTTTTTTTTTGTTTTTTGGGTAATCTTCAACCGACTCGGTGTCATCAATTACAAAAGTGCAAAAAACATAGCCAAAAACCAACAACTTAAAACTAACCGCAAAAATCTAAAGATGAGCTTCCTCCACCACCCAATTGTAAATGCAAAATTAGATTTTGAAGATAAAATTTCCGGTTTTGATAATAGAAAGTAATAATCTTTCCCTTTTTAAAAGTTATATTTTTAGGAAAAAGTTTTTCTTAGTTTTTCTTTTCTTACTCAATGAACCCAATTTATAGTGTTGCTGATTTGTAGTAACGGTCCGAAACTAGAGTTAGGCCCATTTAATATTCTAAGCTTTCTAGCTCATAGTCTTGTGAAGAGTTGTAAGCCCATTATACTAAGAGTGATTCAGAGACAGATGCAGTTTTTGATAGCATCTGTCTCTGAAAAAGTTTTGACCCAAAAAACTTTTTCTTCTTTCTCAAACTTCTTTTGTATTTACTAAACATTGGATTGAGTCTTTTATCACATCTTAGCAGAATCCATAACTAAATCGAAACTTCTTTATCTGAAAAATATTGGTTCCCTTGTTTGATTTAAGCATTGAATCTTTTTTTTTTCATGAGGGTCGTATTGACCATGCCATTGTAGATCATGATTTTTAATATCTTACGGATATTTTGTTATAATTTTCTACAATTCTGACTAACCAAAAAAACATCTACCATTATTTAAAGGCAGCGCATGTCAAAGTTTTTTGTGGATCCTATTTTACTATATAAGTCAATTTGATACTATTTTTGGTGAAAATTTCAAAAATTACTGAGTCAAATCATTTTGTTAAGTACTATTTTTGTCTTCTGTGCGTCACACGTTGTGAGATATAAGGTTGTTGTTATGTTTTCAAATCGTCACAACCAGATCACATGGTATGTCGTTCCATCATCATTATTTTCGTCATCACTATTATCATTGTTTTGTTAAATAATGTTTTTTTTCATTATACGCTTTCTTTCGTTGTTACTTTTATGTTATCAAAATAAAATAAAAAGGCCACTGTATAACAATTGTAACATGCTGACAAAAAAATTTATATAACATGACATAATATAAATTATGAGGATTAGAATGAAACCTATATAATATAGCTGAGTATTATTATGCTGCATCCCGTTTTTTCTTTCTGGCAACATCCCGTTGACATGTTTAAATGTTTAATATCATGCACATAGAGCTATGGTAAAAGTATATTGACCTTAACGAAAGTTTGATTTATTTGGTATTTCAATTATATTCGATTCTATGAATGATTTAGAACTCTATTTTTTAAAGCATCTACTTTATGTTTTATTAAAAGATGACTATGACTACTTTTCGTTTGCTTAACCCCGAATCATAAGTTATAAAAGTAGGATAAGAAAAAAATATTGAAAAACAACAACTGCATTCATCGTTTTATCCAAAATGAAAAACTACATTCATTTCTACAAATACCATGCACTAACAACAAAAAGCATCAAACAATTTTTTTATTAAAATGTAGTGTCTCCATGTCATCATATAAAACTAAATTGAAACCTTCACGGAAAAACAAGTTTAGATCAACACAAAGTGTCATGATTATATGGAAGAATATTAACTAATCACTAGTATAATGTAACATGTTCATATCAACATATAATACTATTTCAAATCCTTAATGGAAAAAATCTTAGTCGATAAAAAAGCAAGTTTAGATCAATATGAAGTATCATATGGAAGGATATTTAACTAACACTATAATATAATTGAACTTTAAAAGAATATGAAATTAGGTCGCTAAAAAGTGAGGAGCTAAAAAAACACTTCAGGTTTCGATTGATGGACAAAGCATCAACTTGTTATGTACTAAATTTTCATTTACAGTATTTTTGAATAAGCACAAAAGCCGTATAACATATACATTTTTGTTGGAAAGTCTATAGTCAAATTTAATGGATGTCAAATCAATAGTCGTCAATTTATAAATGGTCTTAAAACAACATATATTTCCAGTTACCAAATGCCAGCATGATTATAAGAGCATCATTATCGCAGATTCTTAAATGGATTTCTTAGGTATTTTATCATTTAAATTAAAGATTAAATGCTAATTTCCTTAAGAACCGGTTCTTATTTGAGATACTTAAGAATCGACTCTTAAGGTCCATGTGTTTTCTTCTCCTTCGCCGACTTCTTCTTCACTCTTCCGTCAATCCTTTTTCGATCCCGTCACCACCGGGATTCTCCGTTGCCGGTGAGTGTTTATCTTCCTCTCTTATAATCTTCATCGTGGATCTTCAGTTTCGGTTGTGAGAACATGGATTTTTACTCTATTGCTAGCTATTTGTCTAATTTCCGAATTCGATTTTGACGATTCGTTTAGTTTTGTGATTTGATTCTGAGTTGTTTCTTTGGATTTTAACATTTTAGATCTGGAATCGTTTTGGCTTGAGAGTTTTATTACTTGAAATTTAGATTCTTTATCCTCAATTTTGTTGTTCTTGGTTCTGGTAAGAAGAGCCAATTCAGTTTCCTATTCCATTGGATTTATGTGCATATCATGATTAGATGAAATGTTATTGTTGGTTTTTTCACCAGGGGGACACACAGCTGAGATGTTGAGTCTCCTCTCTGTTTTGCGGAAGGACAGATTTACACCAAGGTTTTACATTGCTGCAGCTACTGATAACATGAGTCTCCAGAAAGTTCGTAGTTTTGAAGATTCTGTAGCTGACAAGGTTTAGTTTAATTCTTTTATTTTCAGTTTTGTTTTGATTTTTGTCCTTCGTCTTTGGATTTTGCTGCTTCTTGCTTATAGTTGCCTTGTGGTAGAATTTGTGTTTTGAAAGATGTGATTGGTTTGTTTCTTGGTTGATACTACATTGATTCGTATGAAACTGGTTAATTCTTCAACCACAATGACTAATTTCTGTTTTTATGTTGTGCCTCATCACAGTTCATGCAAATTTACTGGAGTCACGAAGTTAGTCAGTCTTATGTGACTTCTGTTTGGACTACCATTGTCGCTATTGTTCATGTTCTGTGGCTAATGATCCGGATTAGACCACAAGCGGTATGATCTTTATCTGAATGCTTTCTTAAAATATTTTTAAGGCTTCTTCATAAAAACATTTGATCATGTTATATTATTAAATCTTGTTGATGCTTTTCAGATTCTTTGCAATGGTCCTGGGACCTGCATTCCTCTGTGTGTGATCGCTTTCTTATTCAAGGTATGCACACTTCAGAAATATTTTACCACGCAGTTCTTTCCTCTACTCTTTTTATTCTTAGTCATGGTTTCTCCATTTTATGTAGAATTTCATTAAGTTTTTGTTTCATCTTTGGTTACAGGTGCTGGGAATTAGATGGTCATCTATATTTTATGTTGAGAGTGTAACAAGAGTGAAGAAGCTCTCATTAAGTGGATTGCTGCTTTACAAGTTGAGGATAGCTGATCAATTCTTTGTTCAATGGCCCCAACTGCAAAAGAAGTATCCTCGGGCTCACTATGTTGGATGCCTGATGTAAGCTGATTGGAACTCTCCTCACACCTAGAAATATTACAATAACTTATAATAGCTACAAGACACTCTCTCTTTCTATACAGGATCCAGTCACATTTTAGTAATATCTGTCTTTGGTTTCTATGAATTCAAGTTTTAAATACTTAAGTTTTGTAATCAGCTGTTTTGAAGTTGTTGATACCATTACACTGAGCTTACAATGTGATATGGGTAGTCTTCTTCAAAACTAAACTAGGAGGATAAACGAAGCGTAGAGCCGAAAACAAAACAAACAGACTCCAGATCGGTTTGCAACCCATCGAGCTATCCGATCGCGTACGCTGAATCGGTCTCCGACCGAGCGGACACACCGAGCGCGTATGCTGAATCGGTTTGCAACCGATCGCCGACAGATAATAATTGAATGTTGTTTTGCTTTTATTTTTGAAAATCTATGTTTAAAATGTAATATTTTTATGTAGCTATGCTTAATTAATAAAATAAATTCTATATTAAAAAAATTTATTAAATTTTTTTTTTTTAAGAACTCTATTAGGGGTTCTACCAATAAAGCAGCAAAAACAGAAATTTCTTAACGCAGTTTCTTAACTTCAAATTTATATTAAAATAGTATTTAAGAAACCCATTTGGGTTTCTATCAACAATGATGCTCTAATGGTCAGATTAATTCACTAGATTCATCCGCTCCTGCATCAACTCAATTTAAATTCCGTATAATCCATCCCAAAACCATCATATCTTAGAACTTTCTACATGATAAGCCTCATAATTACACTCTATCCACCCTTCTGTCGGCATCCTCCATGGTGTTGATCTGGTGCTTCATAAACACATTTGGTTTGTATAAACTATATTAAATATTATTATATATAAAAAAACTATATTAGAATTTTAATTAAGAAATCACATAGTCACACGGATAGAGAGGTCGCTAGAAATTAGAGAGATCTTACGAATCTTTCCATTCAAGCAACTGTTATCTATGTACCTTACCTTTATATTCTACCCTTTATTCTTTTGGATCAACCTTTTCCAATAGAATAAATTTAATCTTTTCAGAGCCTTCCTCAAAAATATGTTTTAAAAGTGATATATTTCACGAAGTTTGTATTACGTTAAGGAAATGCTCAGAGGATTACTGAAAAAAACAAATGAATGTCACATTATTCAACTCATAGTAATAATGTTGCAGTAGGATGCATCCATTTCAAAGAAATTTATCACAGTGGCATATGAAACTAAATCGAAGTATGTGACTTTTCTGTTACAAACAACTGTCACATGGGTTTTTAAAATAAGCCGCTATAAATAAAAAACGATAGTAGTTTAGTTTTGGAATCACCAAATAAAATTCAGATTTTGAACTGATATAAAACTTACTCCTTAAGTTAGCAACTTTTTAAAATTAAAAGAAAAAGGAGGTACAGAACTTTCCAAAAATTATTGAACATGTTCTGATACTTCACTAACCATAATCAAACAGATGGCATAATCACTTTAATTATATAACACACATATCTTATCTTATGTTCTATTAATATATGTATACACACACATATATTTATATATATTAATTTACTAGTATATAGTATCACTGCATAATACACATATTAAAAAATATTCTTTTTTTGAGTTCTTAATAGACAGTTACACTTACATATTTACATACTATCGAACTTATAAGTCTTACAAACGATATATGATTTTAAAAATTTGTGATTTAACACCGGGTTACCTGTAACTGGTTATGCGTGTGTAACCGATTTATCAATTGTGGAACTTTATCTACACGTTTTGAAAATAAAATAAAAACTAAAAAAGAACAACGTGAGATGTCTATGTAATCAGAAACAATGGGGTCTTTTCTAGTTGCATTCTGTGTTAGCTGTGAATACTAAATTCAACATTCAAAATATAAATAAAATTTGTATATAAAATATTTATATTTCTCTTCTATTTTTGTATGCTTATTCGAAAATACTTTAAAACAAAAAATGTTTGTATTTAGTCCTCTTTTACAAAGCTAAAGGTCCCGTATTTGTATATCATATAGATTTAAATACTGCTACTAAATTTTATGATTTGTATTTAGTCCTCTTTTAAATGTGTTCGTTTCGATTTTGTCTTCAATGCTATAACGCCTCAATTTCGAATCAAACTGGGCTTTTAATGGGTTTCTTGTTCTCATGGACTTGTTTGCTGGTTCAATGGCATGTGTAGCTTCGCGGTCCGACCTCTTGACAAGTTCGCTAGATTCGATGTCTTTGATGCGAATCCCTCACTTTTCTTATCATGACGTGGCAAACACATGACTATCCAATATGGGTTTTGGATATCTGGTGTGGGATTTGGTACTAATATTAGCTGAGTCGTGTTTTTTGTTAGTTGATGTTGAAACAATTTATAGGTTTAATTAAGGATTTTTTGAAAAATACCCTGATTATGTTTCATAATTTGAAAAATACACCTTTCATTTTTATTTTTTAGAATCTATTTTTACATATATGATATGACCATTTTTCCGTCATTAGATTTACAAGTCATTTATATTTTTAATAGATAAAAACGAATTTTCTAAATAATTATAATAATTATTATAATTTTTTAAAATGTTTGAGAAAAAGTTGTTAAAATTCACTTATAGATAAGTCTTTAGAAATTAACCAAAAAATAAAATTATATAACTTTACTTAATTATATATTAAAATATGTTTTAATCTTCAAAACACATTATCAATTTTTTAAAAAATTTAATTTTTCTAAAAATTATTATTCATCCTTTTAAGATTATTTTAGTAAAACAATATCAGTTTTTTTAAAACAAATAGAGGAAATCAGAAAAAAATTTATTTTCTTTTCTTCAAATAAGTAAATTAATATATAATTTTATAGAATTTATTTATAATTTATTAATAGATAAATCAATAGATTTTTAAGAGATTTTCTTAGAATTTGTTTCCATATAAAATATTAATTTTCCAAATAAGATCCTTATTTTTTGGGTAAAATAAAATATGTTTTTAATCTTCAAAAACATTAGCGATTTTATTTTTTATTGATTTTTTCTAAAAAAATATTATTCAGCCTTTAGAAGATAGTTTAGTAAAACAATATCAATTTTGTTTTAAAAATAGAGAAAATAAGGAAAATGTATTTTTCAAATTACAAAACTTAAATATGGTATTTTCCCAAATTTTATCTTTAATTAAATTAATCTCAGTGAACTGTTTAAGTACTGTATATAACTGTTACGGAATAGTCTTAAAATAATATTACAACAAAATCAGGAAAACAATGGGACTAGTTTATAGTTTCGCTATCAATTTCATCAAGGTTTTTTAACCTTGGTTGGTAAGTGCCAGCTCATGCTCTTTAATAGTCACAATGCAAACGTGTAAATTAGATTGTCTATCAATTTCAAGATTTATGTGTAAATGCTATACAAAATTAACTATAGGTTTGAGACGAAATCATTTAGCTTAGTATCCATAACTAATAAACTACTATCGACATTATATCGATATATTATAATATATGACTTAACAAACTGCTGAAGTAGAGAACAGCAAAATTAGTGATATGTAGGAAAATAATAAATAAATTAATAATATATATATATATATGATAGATTTTTGTTGTTCTTAATTATTTTCTATCCATGTCGAAGAATAACAAAAGCTCACTATCAAATGTCGACGAATAACACAAGAAATTAAAACTATAACACAGAGATAATTTCTTGGTTATTCGTCGACATTTGATAGTGAACTTTTGTGTTATAGTTTTAATTTCTTGTGTTATTCGTCGACATTTGATAGTGAGTTTTTGATATTTTCAAAAGTTATAAATTTCCATTAATGATATTTCTAAATGACTGGTATATGTTCAAGGAATTTTCCCTTTTGTTTGATTTATGTGGACGAGTAACGAAAGCTCACACTATCAAACAATGGGCAATAACAAACAATTAGAACTAGAACACAAGTAAATGATAAAAGCAATTTTATTCTTACCAATAATAAAATTGGTAAATGAATGTATCAATGACGCGTATCCCACCAATAATCACCACCACTACTCTTCTTATATACATATGCTCTCTTCTCAGTTCTCACTCATATATATACACTTAAATCACAAGAAACTCAAAAAGTACTCAATAACGAGAACAAATGGGTTACGAAAGACTCGGACCATCCGGAGCAACTGGTTCGGTCACCACCTCCACCACTACTACTCCTCCTCCGAACCTCAACCAAGTCTCCACGTCAGCACAACCGGAGAACAATCGGAGAAGAAAGAAGAAGCTTCTAGTGTCATCAATCATCTTGGCCTTCACACTTATCCTCGCCGCCGCAATCTTCGCCGGAATCCGATCACAGGTCAAATCAGGCCAATCCGCTCCAGGCCTAGCTCGTAAACCAAGTCAAGCAATCTCTAAAGCTTGTGAGTTAACTCGTTTCCCCGAGTTATGCGTTGACTCACTCATGGACTTCCCAGGCTCACTCGCCGCTTCTTCCGCCAAAGATCTAATCCACGTCACGGTGAACATGACGCTCCACCACTTCAGCCACGCTCTCTACTCCTCTTCCTCCTTCTCCTTCGTCGACATGCCGCCACGTGCACGCTCCGCTTACGACGCTTGCATAGAGCTCCTCGACGATTCCGTTGACGCACTCTCAAACGCTCTCTCATCAGTCGTATCAGTCTCCGGAGCTCAAACGAAACCACAAGACGTGATGACGTGGCTAAGCGCGGCTTTAACGAACCACGACACGTGTACCGAAGGATTCGACGGCGTCGACGACGGTAGTGTAAAGGATCAGATGACGGCGGCGCTAAAGAATCTTTCGGAGCTTGTAAGTAACTGTCTCGCGATTTTCTCGGCGACTCACGACGGTAACGATTTCGCCGGAGTTCCTATACAAAACCGGAGGCTGTTGGAAGTGGAAGAGAAATTCCCGAGATGGATGAAGAGAAGAGAACGCGAGATATTGGAAATGCCGGTATCTCAGATACAAGCTGATATTATCGTATCGAAAGACGGCAACGGCACGTGCAAAACTATATCGGAAGCTATCAAGAAAGCTCCTCAGAACAGTACTCGCCGGACTATTATCTACGTAAAGGCCGGAAGGTAAATTTACTATTTTACCCTCGTTTCTTTTCGCATTTACCGATGTTAACTGTTTATATGATGTCCGTGAATGACGAAAGTACAAAGAGGTTTAATATATGCGTATCTCTGTTTGTGTTTTGGAAGGTATGAAGAGAACAACCTTAAGGTCGGTAGAAAGAAAATTAATTTGATGTTCGTTGGAGATGGGAAGGGTAAAACTGTGATTTCTGGAGGCAAAAGTATATTTGATAACATTACTACTTTCCACACGGCTTCGTTTGGTAAGGTTTCTTTTCTTTAGATCGTGCTTTTACCATTCCTTTTTTTCACTTTTTGAACTCTTTTTTAAATAATTCAACAATAATGATAAATAGTTAAAAAGTAAGAGACGTAGAATCAACATTACTATTGCAATTAAACAAATAAATGAATCATAAATCGAAACCAAGTTTGTCTTAGGGTCGAAAATCAGTACGTAGGTCTTTTTAATTAGCGCCGTAATAGGATTATTAAATTAAAGATCCTTTTGGGGATAATTACAGAATAAAATCATGAAAAAAGAGTTTCTTCAAGGTGGTCAACATTTATGATATTATATATGTCTTTTTTAGCATTGATTTAATATGTATTGTTATGTATAAAAATATTTTTGATTGAAGAAAGGTTATAAGTTAAGAAAAAAAAAAAGGTTTTGATTTTTTTTTTCTTTGTTTTAAAGAATTATTTGGAATCAGATACGTGAAGGGGGACATGAGCTAGCTGTATAGATTTCGGATGGATAGAGATTTAAAGTGTCCATAGATTCTCTTGAAGTCAGAATCAATTTGCTAATATTAGTTGTCTTTTACCACTTGTGTTTATTCTCATATGGATTATGGACCACTAAAAAAAGCTAGATTTAAGTAAAATTAGTAAACAGGAGTATGTACTCCGAACCAGTATACAAATTAAGTCAACATTATAGACCAAGACCACTAAAGTTTTTTAAAAGTGATATTTAAGTTTTTTTTTATGTTTTGGTACTAAGTAATCGTGTTTCTTTTTTTACCAAATAAAATTTAGAACAAACGTCATTCACCCATTTTCTACCACTTCGGCTCAAAAACCTTCTTAGAAATTACTCTCGACCAACTTTTTCTTACTCATGCTAGTTAAGACCTAACTTGTAGTTCCTACGTAAGTTCACTTGTTTGTTGTATTTTAGAGAAAACCATGATATTTTCTTCAAAAACCTTTTAAATATATTCAATTCTCATGTAAAAAATACCACAAAAACTAGCAACAAAAATCGAATTATAACGGAACTTTTTCGAATATCTTTTTATAATTTCGGTTTTGACGTTTCGGTTCAGTTTTGATCGTCAATTCGTTTTTTACAGTAACTTAAATTTGATCTGATCTTTGAATGCTTAGTAGTTCGATCATTTGAAGAAATAAAACCGACTACCTCAAATTAAATAGATCTTTTGCTTGTTTCGGATTAGCTTTTCAATATGATTACGATCAAATTCGATTAAGTAACACACTTACAATGAATCGGACATCCTATGTGATGCTGCCGCTTATCCAACCAAACTCACATGCATGTAGTTGTGGTTCTTAATGTTCATTGAATGCACCTACTCAAATCAATAACATTCTTTTGATAAAACAATGTTTAAATACATTTGTTTAACAAAAAAATAAGAAGTTTAAATACATCTCATTCATCTAATAATCACCCTCTGATCATCCCTAAATACCCACATCCACGTACGTACATTAGTAAATGGCTTCACATAATTTATGCATAATGCATATACGTATAGACCAATATACATAGAGACACCCCCCACTTGAAAATACATATATGCATAGACATATAGAATGATATGAACGTATCGTAAGGGTTGGAGATAGGCCGCGCATTTACTGACCCACATATTTGTATATATATACATGCATGATGGAAGACAGAAGAGTAGCATTTATTTATATATATAGTTGGATGTGGGTCATGGCTCATTACGTGATTGGATGCATTAGAGCCACTAGTTGCATACTACTATAACATTTCTAGGTAAAGACATTTCTCAAATACTAGTATTTGATTTAATTGCATTAGTTTTGTCTTACTGCATTTGTTGCGTCGTTTAATCACGTATTGATAACAATAATTAATGTATTGCTGCATTGATATGATGATTTAATTATTTTGAGCTCTTTTCATTTTTTAAATTTAAAGAGTTAATAAACACAAAACATAAATGTGTTTTTCTTTCTTTTGTTTCTTCTTCCAGCCGCGACCGGAGCTGGATTTATTGCAAGGGACATTACATTTGAAAACTGGGCCGGTCCAGCGAAGCACCAAGCAGTCGCTCTCCGCATTGGGGCTGACCACGCCGTGATCTACCGATGCAATATTATTGGTTACCAAGACACACTCTACGTCCACTCAAATCGCCAATTCTTTCGAGAATGCGATATTTACGGTACAGTCGATTTTATCTTCGGTAACGCAGCCGTAGTGTTACAAAACTGTAGCATCTACGCACGTAAACCCATGGATCTTCAGAAAAACACAATCACAGCTCAAAACAGAAAAGATCCAAACCAAAACACCGGAATCTCAATACATGCTTCTAGGGTTTTGGCAACATCTGATCTCCAAGCGACCAACGGTACTATCCAAACGTATCTAGGTCGACCATGGAAGCTATTCTCTAGGACGGTGTATATGTTATCTTATATTGGTAGTCATGTACACACTAGAGGTTGGCTCGAGTGGAACACAACGTTTGCTTTAGATACGTTATATTATGGAGAGTATTTGAACACTGGACCAGGTTCGGCTCTTCAGCAACGTGTGCAATGGCCAGGTTATCGGGTTATCAATTCGACGGATGAGGCAAACCGGTTCACAGTGGCTGAATTTATATACGGTTCGTCGTGGTTGCCTTCGACCGGGGTTTCGTTCTTGGCCGGATTAAGCATTTAGGTAGAGGAAACTTAAGTGCTTATTTTCCGATGAATTGTTTCATTCTTAGGGTCCTTATATTAATGGACATATTATTAATTCTATATTTGAGGAAGTATATTTTAATTACCTTTTTTTATCCAAAAAAGAGTATATTTTAACTTTTTAATTGTATCATTTCCAGAGGTATTATTCAAGAAGATCGACATTGAAGAATAATTTTCAATTATTTTTCTTGACCGTATAAATTATCCAACTCGGTGCGATGCAGTCGATGACTATATAGATACCATAAAAATTAAATTAGTTTATACTTTTCCATTAAAGAGAAAGATATATAATCGACTGATTGAATGTCAAAACGAGGGATAAAATCCAGTGACATTATTTTTTTAATCGACTGATTGAATGTTTCGAAATATTCAAACAGTTTAATATTCGAAAATTCAAAAACAATGTGAATTTGGATGTGTCGGTGCTGAGTGCTGAGAGTTGGAGAGACGAAACAATGTGATTGAAGTCAATAAGGTCACGGCCAGCGACCGACACTGTCTGTAGGGTCCCATCCACGATTTTTGGTAACTTTGGTTCCAATAATTCCATGTTCGACTTAACTATAATAATACCAAACAGCAAATTTTCGTCAACCTTCAATTAAAATGTCTTCTTACGTTATATACACATTATCATTCATTTTAACTTAAATTGAGAAAATAATTTACACAATTTAATCAATCAATATACTTCTATCTGAAAATAAAAATCATAGCAATCATTTGAGCGCCTGTTTGTTTGCTCATTTAGCTGATCCATTCAGATAAAAATGAGAATGGATGTTTGTTTAGTATGCAAAATGTAAATCATTCAAATGAATCATCTCACTGTTTTTTTAAATTTTAGGCAAAATTTTTAAAATCAGCCAGCTGATCCTAATTGGATCATTTAGCTGGACCTGAATCAGCTAAAATACCAAATGACAAATATGTCCTCATTTAACAAAACAATTACACATGAAAATTCTTTCATCTCTTTTTCGTGACTTCATCGATCTCTCTAACCATATCACAGAGCTCTCTGAGTCGTCAGCGATCGAAGCTCGTCTGCGATCGGAGCTCATTGGAGATCGGAGCTTATCGGTGATCATCAAAATCATCAAACTCATCCGTTGTTCTTCACATAGCTCTTTGAGTTCGTCGTTTGTCTTCTCTTTTTTTTTCGTTGATTTATATTTATGGATCTCTGATCATAGGAGAAAATTGAGAATTTATGGATCTGGGTTTGTCTATCTCTGATCATAGGAGAAGAACGTAGCTAGATGATTTATATTTTCGTAGAAGAAACTCTGATATGAGTTTATTTTGCTTTGATTTGGCTAGTGTGTTATTTGACATTGAAGTTTTAAATTCTCTGTGTCGTTCATAAGTATGTGCTAATAATCCATTTTGATTTGCAGATTTGTTATTTGACATTGAAGTTTCAAATTCTATGTGTTGTTCATAAAGTTCATTGACACATAGCAGTTTCATAGGTAAAAGTTTGATTTGCAGATTTGTTTGCTAAGTTGTTGGATTGTGTTCGGTTAAGATTGTGTTTATTCTTGTTGTTCTTTTGGATTTGCTGTCATGCGATTACTACTTTGTATTACCAATTTAGCTTGAGTTTCAGATTTTTTAAACCAATCTAATTCCTTGTTGCAGGCTTTGTGAACTAAAGCAACTTGGTCAATGTTTATGTTGTCACCTCTTCAAAGAAACGATGACATCTATCCCTGGTACTGATGTGAGTATCTTCCATCTCTAAACTCATATTTTAGTGAATGTTTTTTTTTCTGAAAGTTAAATTGCTTTTTACATTCAACTAAGAGTCTTGCATGGACTGATGAGCAAACCCGCTTATATCTTCAACTAAGAATTGAAGAGAAACTGAAAGAAAACATTAGAAAGCAAGCTGTAAATGATGCTGAGAGACTGTCAATCACTGAAAAATTCTGTGAGACCTTTGGGGAAAGATACCAATGGAAAAAGTTTGGTAGCAAGTATACCACTTGTAAGAAGCAGTATGAAGCTTTCAAGAGGCTGACACACAATAGAACTGGACTTGGTTATGATGCAAATGGATTCATAGACATGTCTGATGATTGGTGGAATGAGCAGTGTAAGGTATGTGTTCATTAGAGCAGTGTAATGTCTTTTTGTTATCACTTGGATTTTGTACACGGCCTTATACCTTTTTTCTTGTTTTTGATTTCATTGTTTTATTACAGGAATGGCCTGCAGCTAGAAAAATAAAAAAAAAACCAGTAGCAAACATGGATTTGATGGAAACAGTCTTTGGTAAGGTTTATATAAGTGGAGATGAAGGTTGGACTGCTCAGCAAGGCGAAGAGCATTTAGACACTATGCATCTGGATCAAGATGATTATGATGATGCTGAATCAAGAAATGGTGGCCCTTCATCTTCCAGTAGGCCAAAGGTTAATAGAAAAAGATCAAGGAGTTTACAAGCAAGGCAAGCTGTAGCAGATGTGATTAGAGATAGTGTTCAGTCACGTGATAAGATTTTTTCTCATAAGAAACAACTAATAGAGAGCCACCCTGAATTTAGTTGTAGTCAGCTTCGAGCTATGGAGGTTTTACACTCGCTGCCTGCTATAAGGATATGGTCTCCTTTATACAAAGTATCAATTAACCATCTCAAGCAAGATCCTGCCAATCGTCAAACGTTTCTGTTTTATGAAGAGGATGAAAACAAAGTTCTCTACTTGGAGTTTGCAACTGGTGAAAGCAGAGATGATTGAGAAGCGTTTATGTTTTCAGTTTCTTATTTATGTTTTTTAATGTTTTCAAACTATCGACAATGGCTATGTTTTTGTTATTTTGTTTGTAAGAATTATCTTGTTTTATGAGAATTATCTTGTTTATGTTATTTTTGTAAGTTATTTCTTCTTATGACAATGGCTATGTTCTAGTTTATTTTTTCTTATTGTTCGCAGGTTCAGCAACTGAACTGATGCTTCTTAGGCTTGGAGCAATCACAATCTAACAAGATCAGATATGAACAGCAAGGTAATCTTCAAATGCAGCAAGGCGCTTGATCTGCATGTGTTTCGTCTGTGTTTGAAATCTCCAAATCCATAGTAGCATACGTAGAACTCTATACTCCTCATTGTTTGAGCCTGCGTTGCATTTTTTGTTTTGCAGAAGACATTTAGATTTTTAGTAGAAGATGATGACATGGATTTGGTACTAGATGAGGAGAAAAACATGTATGCTCTTATTGAAGAAACATATAGAGTGATGGATGTTAATATTGACAGACAATTGGTGAGGACAAATCGAGGTGAAGGTTGGCATCGTGTGCAGCGGTTTATGTTTGAATCTGAGGTACAATGCTATGAAATTTTACGCATGAACCAAGCAACATTTAGGAGTTTATGTAAGATATTATCAGAAAACTATAAGCTAGAAGAATCTTGTCATGTTTACCTTGAAGAGAGTGTTGCAATGTTTGTAGAGATGGTTGGACAAGTTTTAATAATACAGGTCCTAGCTGAGCGATATCAACATTCATTTGACACAGTGAAAAGGAAGATAGATTATGTTTTAAGTTCTCTCTTGAAACTTGCAGCAGACATAGTGAAACCTACAAGAGATGAGTTTGCAAGTGCTAGTCCTATTTTAGTAGATAGTCAGAGGTATTGGCCTTACTTTAAGGACTGTATTGGTGTTATTGATGGTACTAATATACCATTTCGTCCACCATCTGGGAATGTTGAACCATTTAGAGGCAGAAAAGCAGAAGCAACTATGAATGTGTTAGCTATGTGTAATTTGAGTATGAGATTCATATATGCTAATGTTGGGGTTCCCGGAAGAGCACATGACACAAATGTCTTAACATATTGTGCTACATAAGAAGCTTCTTTTCCTCATCCTTCGCTTGGAAAGTATTACTTAATAGACTCTGGTTACCCAACAAGACTTGGTTACCTAGGCCCTCATCGTAGAACTAGATACCACCTAGATCAGTTCAATAAAGGAGGACCACCGACGAACAGTAGGGAACTGTTTAACCGCAAGCATTCTAGCTTGAGATCGGTAATTGAGAGAACCTTTGGTGTGTGGAAGGCTAAATGGAGGACTCTAGACAGGAAACACCTCAAGTATGAGCTGAAGAAATGGGTAAAGATTGTGACAGCAACAATGGCTCTCCATAATTTTATCCGAGATTCAAACGAAAAGGATCTTGATTTTGCACATTGGGAAACAGTGGAAGTGTATGAACAACATGGTGCTGAAAATGTTGAGCATGTTCCATTCTTACCAGCTGGTGATAGAATAATGGAGGCTATACGTGATTCTATCACCATAGAAATGGCGAGTGGAACTAGACTTCCATATTAACAGGTATGTGTTGTGTTATGTTGTATTGATTAGAATCAGAGACAGAGACCAGTGAATCTTCCTAGATGTTTTATTGTGTTGTGGACTGTTGATTATTGTTGTTGTATTGATTTCGATTATCATAATCATGTCTTAGTTACATTCGATTTGTTGTTTGTGGATTCTGAGTTATGAACTCTGTTGTACTTTTCAGGTTTGAGTGTGCAATACCTTTGAAGAAGTTTCTGCTGATGGAAAAGTATGTGTGTTTTGGATTTGATTCAGTTTAAAATATCAGATACGTTCTACATTAATCACTATCATATTTGTCATTAAATCATTATATAAATGTCAAAAGTATGAATTTTAAAATTATTTAGTTGTAAATATATTTTAAAGCAAGAATTAAACTTAATATAGTTTAAATTAAGACTAAAATATGATTAAATTTTAAAAAGGACATTTTAGTTAATTTTTTGTTAAACTTATTTAGATGAAAATGAAAATTTATTAAAACTGATCAAACAAACAAAAGCTCATTCAAATGAATCATTCACATTAATAACACAAATGAAACAAACATCATTGGGACTGATCATCCAAATAGAGTATTGTAATGGATCATTTGGCTAGAAATGGTGGATGAGCAAACAAACAGCCCCTGAATGTTAAAAAATATAGTGAAATTTGATAATTATTTTATCAACAAATTTTAATTTGGTCACCATTCAATTTTTAGTGCGACGGTCTCGAATTAACCACTGATTTTTTTTTTTTGTTATATATCGCTCTTTAATCTCAACCCTCTTATTTTAATTTTACTTTTTTTGTATATATTAAGCAATTTCTAACAAACAAATTTTCAAAATTTTACCAAAATATAAATCATCAAAAAACAAAATGGATCGCTCCAAAAACCAACCTTATAGCCCAAAAGAGCCCATATATGAATTGACCACAAGCCCTAAGCCAAAATATAGTTATCCCAATTCCCAAACAACCCCTCAAGCCTCATCAGTCATCATCCCCAAGCGCAAAGTATTGCCTAAAACCCTAACAAGAATCCTACTTCTCATTTCTTCTCAAAGGATTCATTTTTCCCACTCTCACTGATAATTCTCAAGAGCAAAAACATTTTCAACCATGTCGATCTCTAAAGCCGCCTTATTGAACCACCTACAAGTGCTCACAAGAGCCTACCGGCCTCGCGTCCCGCCGCAGCCACTTCTCGCCGTCCGATACATGTCTTTCACGACGCAAGAAGAAGCCGCCGCTGAACGTCGCCGTCGTAAGCGTCGTCTTCGTATGGAACCACCAATTAACTCATTCAACAGATCCCAACAACAACAGCAGCAATCTCAAATCTCTAAACCAATCCAAAACCCCAATATCCCGAAATTGCCTGAATCTGTATCGTCTCTCATTGGTAAACGCCTCGATCTCCATAATCAGATCTTGAAATTGATCCGAGAGAATGATTTAGAAGAAGCTGCTTTGTTCACTCGTCACTCTGTGTATTCGAATTGCCGACCTACGATTTTCACTGTAAACGCCGTTTTAGCTGCGCAGCTTCGACAAGGCAAATACGGAGCGCTTCTGCAATTACATGGTTTTATTAATCAAGCTGGTATTGCTCCTAATATCATCACTTACAATTTGATTTTCCAAGCTTATCTTGATGTTAGAAAACCCGAAATTGCTTTGGAGCATTACAAGTTGTTTATAGATAATGCGCCTTTGAATCCTTCTATTGCTACTTTTAGGATTCTGGTTAAGGGTTTAGTTGATAATGAGAGTCTTGACAAGGCAATGGAGATTAAGGATGATATGAGTGTTAGAGGTTTTGTTGTAGACCCTGTTGTTTATAGCTGTCTAATGATGGGGTTTGTGAAGAAATCTGATGCTGATGGTGTTTTAAAGCTTTATGAGGAGTTAAAGGAGAAGCTTGGTGGGTTTGTGGATGATGGTGTGGTTTATGGGAATTTGATGAAAGGGTATTTTATGAAGGAGATGGAGAAAGAGGCTATGGAGTGTTATGAGGAAGTCACTGGAGAGGATTCGAAGGTGAAGATGAGTGCTATGGCTTATAATTATGTGCTGGAGGCTTTGAGTGAGAATGGGAAGTTTGATGGGGCCTTGAAGTTGTTTGATTCGATGAAAAAGGAACATAATCCACCGAAGCGGTTGGCTTTGAATTTGGGTAGTTTTAATGTAATGGTTAATGGGTACTGTGCAGAAGGAAGGTTTGAGGAAGCTTTGGATGTTTTCAGGCAAATGGGTGATTTTAGGTGTAGTCCCGATACTTTATCGTTTAACAATCTGATGAATCAGTTGTGCGACAACGGATTGTTGGCTGAGGCTGAGAAGCTTTATGGTGAAATGGATGAGAAAAAGGTGAAGCCTGATGAATACACATTTGGGTTGTTAATGGATACTTGTTTCAAGGAAGGTAAGATAGATGAAGGAGCTGCGTATTACAAAACAATGGTTGAGTCGAATCTAAGACCTAACTTGGCTGTGTATAACCGATTACAAGACCAGTTGGTTAAAGCCGGGAAACTCGACGATGCAAAATCCTTCTTTGATATGATGGTGAACAAGCTTAAGATGGATGATGAGGCTTACAAATTCATCATGAGGGCGTTAAGTGAAGCTGGTAGACTCGACGAGATGCTTAAGATTGTGGACGATATGCTGGATGACGAAACGGTTAGAGTAAGTGATGAAATGCATGAGTTTGTGAAAGAAGAGCTGAGAAAAGGAGGAAGAGAGGGATATTTGGAGAAGTTACTGGAAGAGAAAGAGAGATTGAAAGCAGAGGCAAAGGCGAAAGAGTTGCAAGAAGCAGAAGCAAAGAGGAAGAGTCAAGACTTTAACATAGCTTCCATAATTAAACCAAAAGCTGTGGAAGAAAAGGAACTAACGACAAAGCTGCGTTGGGAAAACGAAAATGGTGGTGTTGAAGAAGCCAATGTGGAGGAGCTGGCTCAAGGTGAAAAATCAGGTGGATCCAACGGTCAGGATCCGCCGTCATCGCTTGCTTGAATTTAGTAGTCTCTATTATAATCTTATTATTTTAACTTTATGTAGTTAGAGATTTGGTTTAGACAATAAGCTATGATCGATCTCTTGGTTTAATACAGGCTTTGGTGAAATCTATTTGTTCAATTTAACATCGTCTGTAGCAAGATTGATCATTTGTTTTACTTATGGTTGTGTACTTGGGAAACATTGAGTTTTCAAATTCCGGTACAGGAAACAATAGAAGTAAACCACACATTGGAACATTAGACTAGAAAGGCCTAGAGAAGAGGTTGGATATCAAATGCCCATCATATGTACATGGTCAAGTCGAAACCGAAACAAAAAGGGGCTAGAAATACTGAATCAAAGATAACCGATCTAAACCAATCCGGTTTACTACACTTCCAGGAAATTTATCCAAGTCTGTATCGTCTGATTAGATGCGTTCCATGGAAGCAATTTATCAAAAACTAAGATGGAAACAACTTCTTAAAGTCAAAATAGGATTCTTTCAGAAGCAAAGATCATTGTTACTCACAGCTCCATGCTGCTTTGCTTGCTCTCTTTTCATCTGGGTGGGATGGTTTACTGGAGCATCACAACACAAACAAATCAATGTTAGCCACAGAAACCTTTCAGATAGAGATAATTTGAAACTTTGAACTGAAACCTAAACAAAGATATGATCATATAGACGATTCCATAATATTGGTTCGATGGACATAGCAAAGTTTGGACTTCGTTGAAGCATCTTTACTATCATACAAGAGTCAAACAAGACATGAGAACTAGTAGTACTACCTGATTAGTGGCTGAGCTCAGAGCTAAGAATCGTACAAACTCTTCTTTTTTCCTGCCAAATTTTTCCAAGGCGTCCTTACGAATCACATGCTCTCGGGCCATGTCCTCCAGCATTTTTTCCTTCTTCCATGTCAGCTCTTTGATTTGCTTCTCCATCTCACTATAGTTGTCCATAGTAGGCGAAGTAGCTGGCTTTGCAAATCTCACGTTCACCTCACCACTGTAAATTGCATTGGTTTCAGGACAGAGGAAAACAGCAAGAAGGAAAGAGAAGACTCAAAGAGGGAAATAAGTTTTCGAGTTATAAAGTTGTGAGAATTTTACCCGTTTCCAAGAGTGAAGATCCCAGCTGCCCTGATGATTCCTCCATCCAAAGATATTGCACCATCACTTATGCATGGGAGGGCACTAATCATATCGACCCTTGTTTTGTAAACTTGAAGACGGGAGAATAGACTGTAGAACAAGGTCTCACGAAGGCCATATCCATATGATGTGACACAGAGCAAGTAAGCAGGATCAATTTTTATCATGTTCACAGCAAATCCGAGAAACCCGGGAGGACACTCACCATTAGGCAATTTTGGTTTCAGAAGATCAAGTCTTCTTTGTGGATCATCAGCTATGTGCCGACCAAGATATGGCCTGGAAGTCATCAAATAACCTTATAAGTAAATGATTGCAGACGAAAGTTGTATCTAACAAGATATGTAATACAACAACTACAAGATTAAAAAACAAAAAATTATTACCTCACAGATTCAAGGCAGATGGCATCAAAATTGCCTTCAATGGTTTGGCCAATCGAAGAGCCAAGTCCGTGAAGGCCAGCACTTCTATCAATGCTGCCTTGCTTGTCATAAGTCTGCAACGCCATAACACTATCATGATCCTTACATACAACTGCCAACATTGAGCGCATCCCCAAATAATCCGACAAAACCCTGCATTTTTAAAGTCAGTTTCAGATTACAAAAACAAAGTTTGTAACAGAATCTGAAACATTGAGAATTTTAAGTTAATTAAACAATGAGAAATGGAACTAAACTGGCTGAGGTTTTCATCATTGATCTTCCCAAGTTTTGCTACAATGCCAACGACACCTTTCATCAACGGCAATTGAGAAACATGTGCGCCATGACGAGCTTCAATCACACCTAAAACTCCAGCAGCTGAGTTTTTGTGACGAATGATCTGTTCATTGACATCTTCACCTTGAATCTCAAAGTTCTCCCCGTTAGGAGTAGATGGAGGAATGCTACTCATACGACCTGCAAAAGAAATGAAACAACGACATTGTAATCCACACGAAAATCTCAATCCACAAAAAAACAAATAGTTGAACAAATGTGGCTTTATATTTGCAGGAACAATAAAAATCAAACCTTGCAACTCGTGGATAGTTTCATCCAATTTGATTTTCTGAGACTTGAGAAAACTAATGTTATCTTCATGCTGTTTGAGTTTGATACCCATGGCTTGAAGATCAGATTGAAGCTTAGCGGAATTAAACACAGAAAACTCCAAATGAGCACTGCCTCCTCCATTATGAGATTCATCTTTTGAAACTGGTGATGATTGTTCCATATTAACCATCATCGGTGATGGATCTTGAACATTCAACGGAGTGTTCTGAAACGACATCTACAATTGCAAATACAAAAGTCTGATTCAAACAAAATCCACTCTTTTCATAAACCCTAATTCTCAAAAATCTGAAACATAAAAAATCACAAAATTGAAATCATCAGCACAGTTTTAAAATCAAAAAGTATGGAAATGAACAAATACGAAACTGCATTCAACAAAATCTGTAAGCGAAGAACAAAATTCGCATGCAATCAAAGAGTAAACAAAATAAAATCGAGAGTGCAGATAGATACAGGAATAAACAAGAGATTACGATTTCCTCAGATTTCCAGAAATTTCAAAGAGAGTCAGTGATTAGATCGCGTACGAGAGATTATATATAATAGTCTAAATTGTTTTTTTTTCCGGTGACAAATATGCTTTCATTTGCAAAATTCTGGGTGATTAAACTGAGATTATTGAGCTGACCTGTTGACCAGTAGGATACATTTGTCCTAAGCTTCAATGACACCACCGGAGAATCTCTCTCTCTCTGTCTCTGCTTCGGCTTCTTCTCTGGTCTCTCCGACGACTGAGGGATTAATTTTGAAGGTCTTCTTCAGGAAAATAAAAATGCCACATGTCTTCTTCTCCTCTCAATTCTTCTCCTCCCTTTTGAGCCTAGACACGTCAGCAATTATTGATCTTTTACTTTTTATTTTATTTTTTTGATGTCTAAAGAAAACAAAAAGTAAAATATCAATATTTGGTGCCGTGTTTGAGGCCAAAAGAGGGGAGAAATAAACCCTTAGATTAACTATATTTTTTATAATCGAATATAGTTAAAAAAAAGGTCAAAGAAGTAGAAGTTAACCACTCAACAAAAGCCACTTTCCTAAATTTTTTTGTTATCTAATGAATTCATTGATATTAAACGATTGACAAATATCGAAACCTTTTTGAAGACAAATCAGCTGAGATCAAAAGATATCTTGGAGCCAAAAATCCAAATACGAGAAGACAAACATAGAAGAAACTAAAACGTTAGAAAACGTCATAGAAAGTTAAAAACTTAAACATTTCTGCATAAAATTCAACAATGGCATTAGGAAGGTAGCTAAATTTAAATCTCATGCACCAAAGAGAAATTACAAATACATATTGTTTGTTTGATATGGTGATACAGAGGTACAACTTCCATGAGCTTACCATCATTTCCAAATGCATTAATGAAAAGATTCAGCCTAATCAGATCAATTTTTTTTTAACATGAACCATAATCAGCTAAATAAATAAAGGTAATCTTCTCCGGAAACAAAAATTCTTATAAATTAATTCCAGTAACCTGGCAATGAAACAACATATGTTGTAACTATATATTTTTTAGAAAATTTACAGAAAAGAAAAAATTGAAGAGCACATATACTTCATATAGCTATAGAGGGACGAATATGATGATATGTAGCAGCTTCTAATCCGAATTTCAATAGAAAGACGTTCCCAGTTTAGTTCTTGTAAGCATTTTGGGTTTGCGAAGAAGTTTAGAAACGTAGAAGTTATATAGTGCGCGCATGAAACGATTAAAAAGAAATATTGCATCGGAGAAAACATGAAACAAGGTATTCGAATCTAATAACTACCAATGATTTTTCTGTAATCGATTTCATACCTGAGTTTGATGTGTGATTATAGATTTTTGATTTGATTGATCTGAGACCGTCATGGAAACGTAGAAAACGAGAGATAAGAGGAGGCGGTGTTTTTTAGGTTATCTTTACATAAACATGTTTTTTTTTCTTTTTAACATCAACAAAAAATATACATGTCAGCACCATGTGGTGAGATAACGTGGCAATCAAATGGAAAATGCGTGAGAGGGTGTATTGGCTAAATAATTTGAAGAAGAGATTTGAATTTTATTGAGATTTGAGATGATTTGGTTGAATTTTGGTGAATTCGAAATTTTGTTATTAAATACTCTGAAATCTCACATAAAAGCTATATAATTTTGATATTTGTATTTTTTAATTAAGAAATCCTTGACATCTCAGCTGAAACTTTCAAATCTAATTTTTAAAATGTTTTCAATAACAGTGAATTTGATTGTACATTTTAAAATCATTAATCCAATAACACTAATATTTTTAAAAAATTTTAAAATTTAAATTTCAATAACACATAATTTGTTATTTTAACTTAAATCTCTTCAAATGCTAAGTTCAATATACCTTCCTAAGCATTTTCATATAGTAGTTTATATCATAAGGTATATTTCCTTTGTTTAGACAGTAGAAGAGAGAAATAAAGGAAAACTAGCATCAAGTTCAAAAAAATGTGTAAAGGGCTTAAAAGCCTTGGCAGAAAATGAAAGGCTCAAAAAGCTTCTAAGATGATGGGAAATCTCACTATCCAATCAAGTGATATGAATGGGCTTTGTGCTTCATACTTCTTTATGGGCCTGATAACGGAAAACCCAACCAAAACTGATTGTGACGGCTTTTTCTAGGTGAACGATCACCGCACATTCTTCCAGATTAAAGCATGAGAACATGATGCTCCATTTTTCTTTTCTATGTGGTGAAATGTATTTATAAGGAATGTTAAACTTGAGCTTTATTTACACAAAAGAAAAAAAAATAAGCTTTGTTTATTAATACAGATCACACATCTCTACAATTTTGGTGATCTACTCATCTCTAACAATATTTGATGCATAAAATACAGTTTAGCTACTCGTGAGGATGTATGAGAGACTCAATGAGTAGTGAAATCGAAAGGTGGTCCAATTTAGAGGTGGTGTAGGTCTTGGGTCCTCATTAAGAAGTTAGGTCGCCGTTATTAAAAAAACTGCACATTTTTGTCATATTTGTTTTTTTTTTCCTTTTAAATCTAATTCAATTTATATCTATAAAATAAGACAATAACTCGGCGTCACTAGTTAAACATGTAAATTTTAAGTTCATTTTCTAAAATGTTTCAGATAGATCTAAATTCATGTCACCAATGTTAATCATATATAACTCATAAACTTTATGTATAAATGCATATTATATGTATACCCATTAATTCTTTTTAAGCTCAATATAAAAACAGATAAAACTCATGAATTTTTTTTTAACATAAATATTTCAGCATAAGTTAATATCGTATCTACATATATACAAAAAAATTTCTCACTAACATACAAATTTAAATACTATCCAACTTGAAATTCCTCGGATTACTACATATCCGAAATATAGATTCATCTTCTTATCAGAAATATGTAAATATGAATTTGGTCCACAAGTCCACACATGTAAGAAAAGTCAAATATTATTTTTATATAACAAATTTGTAAATATAAAATTCGATCATCACAAATGTCAGAAGACTTTATACAAAAGGGAAAAAAAAGACGATTGGCGTTAAAATAAGAAAAAGACAAAAGTAGAAACCTCGTGAACTTCGTAAAAACACTTAACGGCGTTTAACCGAACCCCACGTGACTCCGTTAATGATTTCATTATCGGTGGTGAAATGTACACTTCCTCCTTCTCAACTTAACTCTTTCTGTGACTTCTATCTCTTACCTCTTATCTCTCTCACTCTCTCTTTCTCTCTAAACTTCAAAAATCGATTCTAATGGCTTAATCACATTGCACAAACATGTAAGTTTCTGAATTCACATATTTTTACTCATATGTGTAACTTTTATGCATATTGATTGAATGTTGAGGTATATTAGAATGTTATACATTTTGGTTTTTAGTTCTTTCTGGAATTTGTTTTTCTTTTGCAGTATCAAAGCTAGTTTTGGGAAACTTTCTATATGATTGAGCATTTTTAAATAATTGTTCAGTAATAATAGAGCTTATCATCAACGAGTTTTGCCAGAAATGGGGAAGAAAGGAAGTGGTGGGTGGTTCTCGACGGTGAAGAAGAAAGTCTTTAAGTCCTCTCCTAAAGACTCAAAGGTAATCCAATTACACTATTAGTTTACATTGATATTATCAATTTTTGTTTGTTTTAATGTATTATCAACTTATTGCAACATTATGACATTACAACATACTAGAGAAAATTTGGACACTAAGTGGGCTATTTAGAAGTATGGGGATCTTCACAAAAACCATTGAAACAATTTCACCCAAAAATAAAGAAAGAAAGAATTGACAGTAATCAGATTATAAATAGACATAACGTTTTAATTAATTTTAGCACTATTAACAAAACATAACTTGAAGAAAAGGGTATAATTAACATGACCGCATAACTATTTCTTTATAAATAAGCAATTTTGTTTTAATGTCTTTTTCTTCTTGATTGAAAGCGATTTCCATGTTACATATATGTTTTTTTGTTGCAATAAACACTGTTTTATTTTCTTATTTTTGCATATTATTTAATGACTATTTGTAAGATATAGTTTTGTATATTATAGCTTAAAAGGGGAAAAAATAATACGATCTTTCATCTTATAAATGTATGAGAAGTGAAGTTACAAAAATTAAATGTTTAGACCGTATAGTTATTAATTAAAAGCCGAAAAGATTGGTCCCCTTGTGAAAGAGATAGACTACGAAGGCTCCTTATAAGAACATTTAAATATGATTTTCGTGACACCTAAAAAAATCTTTTTTCCTTCTCCAAATTTTCATGTGCATTTCTTTGTTCCCTCGCTATCACTCCACCCCCCATTAATTTCCCCACCTATAGATGAGATCTATGTATCAACTTGTATCTATATATATAGACATAGCTTCACATTACTATAGTATTGATCCTTTTTTACCACTATCCAAAGTTTAGCCCCACAGTCTTTATCACTTTTAGTTATATTTTGAATCTCAACTCTAATCTTTATTGATTCTCAAAATTTACGGTCGTTTTATTAACTAAAAGTATAGATTAATTTTAGCCGCGATAACTAATTGTATTAATAAGTTGATAACAAAAAGTATGCGTATCAAAAGAATTCTAAAAAATAAAATATATGCGTTTATTAGAATTTGGTTTCTAGTTCTAAGTTTTTGACTAACATGATAATATCTCATCAGAATAGCTTTATACAGTTTAGTCGAATCTTTGTCAAAAAAAATTAAATTCTAAAAGGAAGTAATCATAAGCCAGAAAGCTTATATATAGGAGTAACCGAGTAACGTTTTTTTTTTAAAAAAGCTTATAAAGATAAAAAGATTTCAAAATGATTATTACTATGACGTCATGCTTAATTATAAATACATGCAGAGAGAGAACAACAGCATCGGTAATAATAACGGCGACAGATGGCAGCAGCAACAGGACACGCAAGAAGTCGTGTCGTTTGAAAATTTTCCGGCGGAAAGTTCACCGGAGATCTCCCATGACGTCGAGAGCACAGCTTCTACTCCAGCAACCAATGTTGGAGACAGAAAACACGCCATGGCTGTAGCTATAGCCACGGCAGCTGCTGCGGAAGCAGCTGTTGCAGCCGCGCAAGCCGCTGCTAAAGTTGTTCGGCTTGCCGGCTACAACAGCCAGACGGAGGAAGATAGCGCCGCCGTGCTCATCCAATCGCACTACAGGGGATATTTGGTAATTTTCCACCCCTATTAATTATTTTCTAATAATTTTCAACTCTCATCATCAATATCTAATGCTCTTGAATATGACTTTATTTACCACTTTATCAACTTTACCGATTCTTAGAAATCGCATTTCAGTTAGAGTGATATATTCATTTAAGTACTGTGATTAGAGAGGTATTGATGAAATTTTGTGCTTTAGTATACGCAATTTATGACTAACATAATTCTTTTACGCATTGTAAACTATTTGTACTTGTAAACTAATGTCAAATCAGAAATTCTAAGAAAATATTCGCAAATTATTAATGGTTTTGTGGTTTTTGTTTTTTCTATTCTAGGCTAGACGAGCACTTCGTGCCTTAAAAGGACTAGTTAGGCTACAAGCATTGGTCCGTGGCAACCACGTACGAAAACAGGCGCAAATGACTATGAAATGTATGCAAGCTCTAGTTCGTGTCCAAGGCCGAGTCAGAGCAAGAAGACTCCAAGTGGCTCATGACCGGTTTAAGAAACAATTTGAGGAAGAAGAGAAGCGGTCCGGGATGGAAAAACCGAACAATGGTACATATTGAAATAGTTTCAGTAAAATATTAAAGCACCCAATATGTATACATTAATAATGGTGAACATAATATTTGTATTGTTTTTGTAGGGTTTGCAAAACTCCAAACCGAACGAGAGAAACCGAAGAAATTGCACGAAGTGAACCGAACCAGCTTGTACCAAAGTCAAGGAAAGGTAATGTGGAAAAACTTACGTCCTATTTTTCTCATTTTTCAATAGTTTATCTTGAACTAATTTTCAAAATTTAATAATTATTGTATTGTGAATATACAGGAAAAAGAAAGGAGTGAAGGAATGATGAAAAGAGAGAGGGCTCTTGCTTATGCATACACTTACCAGGTTGGTCGCCTCCCTATTTTCTATCCCTCTAAATAGAATTTTTTTGCTTGTAAAACTTGATTTGTTTCTATCTTATTGTTCTGTTTAGAGTCGAAAATATAAGAAATCCTTAACTATATCTTTTACTTATGATGATTTCGGTTTTCATATTGAAGCGGCAAATGCAACATACAAATGATGACGAGGCGATTGGTCTTTCTGTTAATGGGCCTGATAGTACACAATGGGCTTGGAATTGGCTTGACCATTGGATGTCTTCTCAGCCATACACAGGGCGTCAAACCGGCCCGGGTCCAGGTCCCGGACCATACAATCTTCCTCCGTATCCGCCTTTCCCTACAGCCGCGGTAACCACCACTTCCGATGATGTATCGGAGAAGACTGTAGAAATGGACGTGAACACTCCGACTAGCCTCAAAGACAACATCATTGGTCTTATTGATCGAGAGTATATAGACTTAGGATCATATAGACAAGCCCATAAGCAACGGAAAAGCCCAACCCATATACCAAGTTATATGGCTACAACCGCATCTGCAAAGGCTAAAGTCCGGGACCAAGGCACAGCCGTCAAGCTTCAAGGAACTTCTTTCATGCCGTATTGGAACTCCTCGACTAAAAACGGGTCGATTAATGGATCGGGTTGTGATTCATCAAGTTGGGGTGGAGCAATAACTACGGGTTATCCCGGTCCTAGGAGTCCTAACCCGAAAACGGATATCCGACGTAAACCGGTTAGTCCTAGTCAAAGTCCAACCGGGTTTGGAAAGAGAGGTTGGAGGCATGATCATTAGAAGAAGTATCTTAATTCTTTTTTCTTTTTCTCTTAAATAAAAACTTACATGAGTGTGGTTGGTTAATTATCTTGCTTGAAATATATTTTCTTTGTTACTTTTATAATTTGTATATGACATTAATAAAGGAACATGTCTTCTCAACTTTTCCATGTCACGGTCTAACTAACAAGAAAATTCCCAATTCTACTTTTATTTCTTTGAATGAAGTCATATCGGTTTGGTTTGGTTAAACCGATCCACCACACCAGGAGTATACTATATAAACCAACAAAATAAGCTCGACGAGCATTTCTGATTCACCTTACAAGGAAAGTTTAAAATAATGGATTTGTCTGTCTTTATTATCAAAATGCATTTATCATTTTTGTAACTCATCATGAAAGAATTTCACTATTAAGTGTGTTTCAGCTTAAATGATTTCACGATAAATGACATATTGAAAAATGATTTTCAATTCCGTGTGAGTGGATACAATATGAAAATAATCTCGTGGAAATTTTGCATGACTAGGAGAAAAATCTTAAGTTTTCCTAAATAGCAAACAGACCGTCGAACAAGATTGGAGCCCACAAACTGAGAGTGGCTAGAAGCCCACAAACTGTGTTGCTTGGACTGTTCCAAATGGTATCAGGACCAAACTCAAACAAATGTGGACTTATGTAGGCTTTTTCGTCGAATTTCACGATTTTGGTCGCTACGATGATATCACACACTGTGAATATGATAGATTCAATTTCCTAAAGAGTGTTTAAAAGAAGTGATTTGGGTAGAGTGAATTTAAGATGAATAATTTATTGAGAAGTAATTTTCAATATACCTTGAGAGTGATGAACAGTTAACACGGGAACAAATTTTGTGGTAAAACAAGGAAAATTCGAATGGTTTTGTGATTGGATTTGTATAATAAAATAATTTATGAGTATTTACAATTTATGATATCTCTTTTTTTGGTCATAAGAGTTAAATTAAAACGATTTAGAAATCTAAAACGGAATTATAACTTGAAAATTTAAACTTTTATTGTTAATAACCAACTACATATATCATTTTAGAAAATTTCAAAAATATACATAACCTTATTTTCTAGTTTAAATTTATAACTATTTAATCTAATGAATATATTTTTATAACAACAAACTAAAAATTTGCAAAATCTGTTAATCTAATATCTTTTTTTGTTGACATTACTAATCTAATATCTATATTTCCACTAACTCATATGATGATAGTCGATAGATATACGCTACACAAACATTTGTATTAAATTTGTTGATCTATTTAAATATTAAAATATACGCTATAATCCTTTATAACCAAACCAGAAACCATTTGCCAAGTGATTTTCAGATTTTTTTTATATTAAAATAAATTTGTTTCAATATGGAAAACTAATTAGACACTAATAAAAAAAAAGACTTCGAGTAAACATGAGGTATATAATTCAACATGTCATTTCGTTTTTTTTTTCCTTCTAAATTTCATTAAAATATCAAAATACAAAGAAGATTACAAACAGAGCCGTGCCAAAGATTTTAGACACCTAAGGCGAACAAAAAAATAAATCGTTTTGTATATTTCTGTAGTAAAATATGTATTGTAATAAAAATTTAACATATTTTGTAATAAACTATATATAATAAACACTATTTTTAGTCTATGAAGATAAATTTGTACGATTTTCTTAAGCTATAAAATATATAAGGTTCATAGTCTAAAATATACATTTTTAAAAATTTATTTTTAAACAAAGTCCCTTTGGAATGATTTTTTCAACTATAGAAGACGCTGTTTGGAAATAAATATTTGAAAGTATCTATTTTCGGATATTTTCTCTAGATATAAATACTAAAATTTAAAATTAATTAAAATTTGTTAAAATATTAAAAATTTGTAACAATATCTTTTTAATATATGAAAATAAATTTTAAACTAAAAAAATCACACTAAATACATATTTTATTAATATACCAAATATTTTTTTAAACATTCGGGCTCTAAAACTTGCCTAATATTTTGGAGCCTAAGACAAATGTCTTTTTGTTTACACCATAAGCACGCCTCTGATTACAAAGTCTAATATAAAACATCAAAATACAGATTATTGCATAAGAAACTCACATATTATTTTATTGTTGTTTTTACATATCACTATTGGAGATACTGTGAGGAGAACCATTGATGGTGATGCTCTAAGTTTTCAAGAAAACGAAAAAAAGGTACAAGTTTTGGATAGAATGTAGACGGACGATTTGCATCTGTCAGTAGGCGCTGTTTATGAGCGAGTTCTGGGGAGGGAAACCGTCTCCAATTGACAGCGAACGGGTTAAGATTGTCTCGCACCTGACATCTTCTGTGTCTGGCTGACTGTTGTCGCCGTCTCCCGGCTGTGTTTCACTTGGAACTCCTTCGACTTGGGAACCGTACGCTGGCCTAGGAAGGAACCACTGAAAAAGTCCGATAAGCCAACCTGGCAAAAGCCCAGATGAGCTTTGCTGTAGATAGGTCGGAGCTTCTTCTTTTGCCATGCCCTTTTTTTTTATTCTGAAAAAAATGATTTTATTTATTTATTCCTCTGAAGAATGAATTTAATTTATAAGAAGCAAGTCCAAAATATATATTTTTTTTAATCTGCAAGGAAAATTGATTCAGAAATCTTACATTAATGAGTACTAGTAATCTTAAGAAAGGAAAGATTATGGATGCAACCTATTTGCTAGAACCAAACCAAATATATATATTGGTTGTCGACATCCGACAAATGGTTTGCAAATGTTAAAAATCAATGTTCGTTGGGTGAAAAAAAGAAACCAATTGTTCTTTAAGATTGAGTTAGACAGATAAAAAAGCCGGTTAAAATGTTAGAAAGAACTAAGAATCAAGATATGAACACACATGAAGGAGTTGAATAAATAATGCTATCATGAACCATATTTCATTGATAACTTGCAAAACAAAGTCTTAAGGAAAACATAAACTTACACTGATTCAGAAGATAAGCGAGAAAAGGACAGTCCTCTTTGAAGTTGCAAGACAAAAACAACCAGAAAACTGCCAAAAGAGACAGAGAGAGTGTTGTTATATAGCCACAATTGTTTGAAGAAGAGAAATGACAAAACTAGGGATTTCAAGTATATTGTTTTTTTTTTTTGAGGATTTATAAGAAAAAATCACAGAGTAACCTTCAAAAAAAATAAAAAAACCTTTTAAAAAGACACACTCAGCAACCAAAATCTGAACCGAAAATCCTGCGATCGCCAAAGGAAAGCAATTCACCCACATGAGACGAATCCTTGTAAGTAAAATGGAGAATCGATTCAGGAAAAAAAGAAAAAAAGAAAAAAGAGAATCAATTTTCCCAGAACCTCACGGCTACACGCTTAAGTGAAATATTGCGATCCTATAACAACGCTTAACTTACCGAAACACTCGCAGGTTCGGAATTGCGCTTGAAGATTATACTGCTTGTCACCGGAGGGCGGCTTTCGTGGTTGCTTAAAAAAGAACACTGACTAAATATTTATATAAATGATGATGAAATGCTGCCTGGCCTGAACTAAAGCCCATGAAACAAGGGCTTTAGGCATCAAAAGGATATTATTTATTTATGGGGCACCAGTTTAGTAAAAATTCTTGTAGTGTAGTGGTTATTAGGCCTGTTACGGAGCGGATATCTGGCCCATTTGGGGATATCCGTATCCGTATCCCTATCGGTCCGATCCGTGATTTCATTATCCGTATCCGGATCCGTACGAAAACGGATATCCGCATCCATTTTTTTTTTAATTTAATATATTTTAATAATTATTTTGATTAAAAATTAACAAATGTCCGGATATCCGAGTTTTCTTAAGGATTCTGGGAAAAAAATTTAAAAAAAATGGATAATTTACGGATACGGATATCCGGTCCGAAATATTTTCATTATCCTTATCCTTATCCGGACACTCCGGATATCCGCTTTTTTGGATACGAACCCGGATACGGATCTGGATATCCAGCGGATACGGATATCAGCTAACATGCCTAGTGGTTATTTCCATATGTACTCCTGTAAGTTCATGAGTTCAACCCCCAACAACACAAGCTTTGGCTAAAATATTACTTTTTGATTTAGGCATCAATAATATTTGGAAATAAGTTGAATATTGAAACTGAGTTGAATGTTTATTTTTAGTCCGTTCAGAGGGGAAAAATGGATTAAAAAAACACTTTAGGGACCCATTAAAAAACATTTGTTCAGAGGGGAAAAGTGGATTAAAATTTAAAAAACATCCGTTCAGCGGCAAAATGGATTAAAAACATTTTATGGATTAAAAAACATCCGTTCAGAGGAAAACTGGATTAAAAAACACTTTATGGATTAGTTTTTTTCTATTAAATAGTAGATATTAAATAATATGACAAAAATGTGGTTGTGGGTCCCCAAAATGTCATGCCGCCACATCACTCAGTCAAGATAAGACAAACATTACCCGCAACGCATATAGGTATCCTCATCACTTATTGCTTCCTTCCTTGATCCACCAAGAAGAGATCCAACCTGTTTCTTTCCACACAAAAAAAAATCCTTTTGTGTAACTCACCCTTTTGCATTCACTGATTTGGATGACTTTCCTTCAATGGCTCTTCCAATATATAGCCTCTTCGGCCATGAATCGAGCCCATGTTTCTTTAACAAATTGCTTACTTCTGCTCCCAAAATTTTGTACCCACTTGTCCTCATTTCTTTTTTCTCGCAAGAGCGGCTTTGCCAATCCTTGGCACCCCAACTACTCCAGTCTCCAGCTATACGGGTTTTCTCAGGCACTAGCTTGAGGAGTTGTTCAATTCCAAATAGAAGTTCATCATCAAGCTCTTCTCCTTTTTTGCTTCCCAGTTCCTCTGACAAAATTTTGATTACCACTTCCTTCACCTTTCTCAATGATTGCGCTGGTGAATGTGTGCTCATCCCTGCACCTGAACATACAAGACACACACACACACACACAAAAAGACAAAAGAGTTATAGTCCAAAATTAATGTTAACGTCTATAATAAACTATAGTAGCCCGTGTATCAACTACCTTACATCTCAACATAAAACTAACAAGACTTTAGTGGATTTGGGGTGTTTGCTTTGCTCCAAGAGACGATTTGTTTTTATCCAAGTTCAAGTTGGTGCGGGTGTGAGATATCATTATTAAACAAAAAAAAAAAAAAACACACTGTTGTCTTCCAACTTCAACCACCAAAGCTTTCTCTCAGGTTACAACTCGGAGTTGGTCACATGTCCAGCCCAAACCTCTTGTTAAAAGCTCTTTCAGGCCAGAGGCTTCCAGCTTGTAGAAGAAAGGCATGGGAGCTATCTTCTTTAAGCTTTTCTGCTATGATATTGGGTGAATGAAAGTTGCAGCAATTTAATTCAACATCTGCATCATAACTAGGACCATTATGATGTAATTATTTTTCTTGGACCCACTCAAAAGTCAATACCCAACTAGGCACACCTTTGGATATAATTTCGTCCATTGTACTCATTTGGTTCACTTTGACAATTTCAAATCAATGAGAAACGAATGCAAAATGAGTGGGCCTGATTAGTGAGAAAAAAAAAATGCTTGTACCAGGTTGTTTGCTTCAATCCAAACCGTTTCATATTTTCTCTGGCGCAAGAGGTTCTCATAGGCCAGATCAACTCTGTACAACTTGTTCTCTGGTGACCTCAAAAGTAAAAATTTTTGGTGATGCTAATACGAAACAGGATTTAAAATTTCAGATTGAAACGTGTACATATCAACGAAGCATCAAAGATTTCACTAGGAGGAAGATGTGCTCGCTAGGAAAATAAAAATGCATCTTTCACCAGAAAACGATCATATATATATCAATGGTTAACGCTACAGTTATCCTATCATTCTACAATCTCCATTTGATGAAATTCACACCAAATTTATAGAATCACAACATTATGATTATTGTAAAAAAAAAAAATTCAACACCAAGTACCTGAGTAAACTTCTGAAGCGAAACCGAATTTATAACGCAACAGACTTCACAGAACCTATCCTCCTGTGCAATCTGCTTGCTAATTTTGGATTCTGGTGTTGTTGACGAAGCCTATGAAAAAGACGACTCTCTGACATCTGAATGGGAAGGTAAAGACTTTGATGAGCTGAGACTGAGAGAGACGTGAGTAATTAAAAAAAAAAACACTCACGTTCCACTAATAATAATACTGTACTTAACTAAAAAGAATAAAAAAACGCCAGCTTTTTTATAGAAAACAGAGGGGTTTTCTGGTAAAATACCATTGAACTTTATTTTGTTTTCAAGATCAACCATTATCCAAAAGTTATACAGGTCAACGCTATATAACTCTTGCCTATTGTCAACATTGCCTCCATTCACTCTGTTAAAAATTTGACGGGAACCTCAAAACGACGTCGTTTTGATATTCAAGAACTACATGCTGTTTTGTTTCTAACTTGTTGTTTTTCAGTGACCAAAACAACATGATTTTCAAGTCATCATAAATAATGTTTAAAATTATGAAAAATTAAAATTAGGGTTCATCATTCATCATTCATCATTCATCATTCATCATTCATCATTCATCATCTTAAGACATAATTCACCGCATCAAAATCAGCTCCAATATCAAACAGCACCAGATCGTTCCTCAAGAAGACAAGATCGGATCAAAGTATCGATTGGTGATCCTTTCAAATCATTTCCAATCTCTTTGCATGTCCAAAGGATTAATCCTCCTCGTGTAAAGATTAAAAGCTGTTTTAACATCTTCGATCTTCAATTTCGTAACCCTGAGAAACAAAAAAAATGATCTTTAAGATCAAATCTCAAAGATAACTCTTAAATGGATTGAATTTGAATCAAATCAACACGCAATTCGTCCAATTTCTAATGCTACCTAAATCAATAATCATAAATTCAGAAAATTTTGGCAGATAGAGTTGAAAGAAGCAATCAAATTAACGAATCAGGAAACGCAAACAACAAATCCTAGAGAGAAGGCGATTAGAATTCCCAATTGAAGATCATGAGATGTACACAGAAACGTATTGAATCCGAGAGGAAACCAAACAGAACACGGATCTTTGATTTCAATAGTAAAATTGGAAAAGCAAGAGGAGGATTTGACGAGAAGAGATTGAGATGCGAATATATTGAATCGTAGAGTGATGAACCCTAATTTTAATCGAAGAGGAACAAGAGATCTGTGATGATAGAAGGATGAACCCTTTTTTTTTTGGGTCAAACTCAATTTCATTCAAGCACAAACTTTAATCTCCACAAAGGAACAGACGCCTAGGCATAAAAAGCCTAATACAACAAACAACAACCAAGATAAAGATTGGGTAAATGGAAGTGCTAAACGCAATAAACGAGCTCGATATGAGCCTTAGGGATAGGGGCGAGCTCAAAGGCTCAACCAAAACAACAAATTCACGAAGACATTCAGGTAAGAAGGCATCTTCATCATGATGATCTAGGATGAGTCTCCAAAGCGGAAGAGATAAACCCTCCAACGAGGTTGAGGTTGAGTCGTCAGCATCATCAAATGCTAAGCGAGAAATGGAAGATATCTTCACTTCTGCTACAAGCATAACACACTTCAACAAATTGCTTCCTATCGAACCACTATCCACTAGTGTCGTACCTGGGAGGAGAAAAAGCTCCATCACGGAGAGATGAGGACATCGAATGTCCAAAGGAACCAGATTACTTGGTAATATTACAATGTCTATCTGCAACCAAATGATATGTTATAATAGAATGATGAACCCTAATTTTAATTTTTTCCCCAAATTAAATTTTCCGAATTTTAAATATTATTTATGATTACTGAAAAACAACAAGTGAGAAACAAAACAGTGTGTAGTCTTGAATATCAGAACTACATCGTTTTGAGGTTTCCATTGATATATTAGTATTTTGTCCCATTTTAGCTAGTCTTTCTATATTATTTTCGAATCTTTTCTAGTTCTTTTTGTGGTTTTTCAGGTATTTTGAGGCTCTGGAGCATGGATTGATGATATTGGAAGACATTGGAGCAAAAGGAGCAACTTTGAGTCAAAAGACGATTTTCCGCCTGCACGAGCACCTGCTCGGACCTGGCGAACACCTGCTCGACCTATTTTACCTAGACACGTTTTTTATTTTATTTTTAGAATAAATAGAGGCTAGCCGCCTCAGACTTAGATGACGTTCATTCTCAGACTTGTATTTTTCATTCTAGATTATTTTGGTTCTAAGACACCACCACTTTGTTCCTTTTTCGATTTGGATTTGTATTATTCAGCTTTGGATCTCTATTCTCATATTGTCGATCATTCCACAACTCTGTTTGAGAAGTTTTCCTGAACCTTATTCTTTTTAATAAATCATGAATTCATCTTATTGCCTTGTTGTGTTTGATTTCGCTATGTGTGAGTAGATCCCTAGCTAGGTTAAGGTTTTCAATGGTGATTTAGGTTGTTAGGTTGTTAATGGTGATCCCTAGCTAGGGGTTCGTAATGCTTAGATTAGCTTGATCACCTAGTCTATGATTTTTAGGTTAAACTTATTCACGAGAGTGCTCTAGGTTGCTAGATAAATCATTGGTGATCAATTGGTGCGTAGCCAACGAGAGTTGATTGCTGCGATTGATTGTGAACATATTGAACCCGTTTGTCAATGCTTATCGTCTTCGCTAGATCCAGGCGAGAGTTTCGGTATCTAGGTTGTTAGATAAAGGTGTCGATACATCACGAGAGTGGGGCGGCATTTATTTATGTTTGAGTTCTAGACCGGTAGTTAGTTAGCCCTGAATAGTTGCTCAGCCTTATCTCTGAATCACCGGCGAAACGCCTTAACCTAGTGCTTTTTATTAATTGATTTTACACCGATTTATTTCTTTGTTTGCTGTCCCGAAAATTACACAAAACCCATATTGTCTTAGCTTTAAATTAAAATCTATAATTTCATAGTGTAACCTTGGTCTCTGTGGATTCGATACCCCATATACTACTGCGTTTATCTGTGCACTTGCAGAAAATATTTTGGGTTAAAACTCGACATATCATCCATCAATTTTTTTAACAGAGTGAACGGATGTCACGTCAACAATATAGGCAAGAGTTATCTAGCGAGTGACTTTTGAAATTATAGGGTTGATTTACACAACTTTCCGATGATGGTTTTTTAGCAGAAAATCCAAAACAACGCTTTATGATGATAATATTGAAAGGCGTGGGAATGGAGCTACCATGCAGATGTGGCGATAAGGTATTTGTCAAAAACTTATTCATCTGAAATTCTGATCCGCAGTTCAACAATATTTTCACGGATTTTAATCAGAAAGTTACAGACATCATGAATGAGGAAGTAACGGCACACTAGTGTTACCAAGGAAGAAATTACTAAAGTGGTTTTCTCCATAGATCCGCATAGAGCTTCAGCCCCAGACGGCTTTACTATTTCATTTTATCAAAATTTTTGGCTTGATATTAAAGCAGTGATTACAGAGATCAAACAATTTTTCGAAGAAGGTTTTTTTGGAGGAGAGTCAATACCATACTAATCTTTGTTTGATACCTAAAGTTAAAAATCCAAGAGTTATGAGTGAATTCAGACCGATTAGTTGCTCTCTCTAATGTCAGCTACAAGATCAACTCCAAAGTTCTTGTTAATCGTTTAAAGAAGCATCTATCATGCATCTCTCTCTAATTTCCAAATGTTGTATACCAAATGCTGAGACGATCTTCTTCTTGACCCATGTTTTAACTCAGCTTCAAAGGTTGTTAATTTTGTTCCATGTTTTCTACTTTTTACCCGACACTAAATTGATTTCTTTTTGTGTTTCTCTTGTCTCTATATATCACCATTTTTCCTATCAGTCTTTTCATCTTCTATTTCTAATGGTAGAAAACACCATTACAAGAACCATCATGGAATAAGTTTTACTGTGATATTTTATAATGTCAACTAATTTTCCTTGAAAACCATAAATTTGTAATTTTCTCTAAAAATGTGATTCATCAATTCTTAACGAAAACCTAATTTCATATTTCTGTGCTAAGAATGTGATCTCTTTCCTGTGTCGATACGGCGGATTCAAAGGCTGCGAAACTGATCATCCATTGATCGTGGGGATTATTCCTTTTTAATGAAAGTCTATCATACCATTATTCTTCCATAATACCATTGACTAACCATTGACTAACGGCAATAAATTTGAAAACTATTGAAAGTCTCATAAATTTGTATAATTTTTATATTAATAAAGATGTGGAAGTGAACAATTTTATGTACTTTTTGCAGAAGTTGGTAACAAGTCTGCGTGTATTTCTAGGAATTCTCTAAAAAAAATCATGTACTTCTTCTTTATGTGTATTGATTCTTTAGGACTTAGTTGATCTTCTTGGGTTTAATTAGTTTCAGGATATATAGAATTGGTTATCAAAACATTCAGTTTGGTTCCGTTCAAATTGCCACCGCTATTTTTTTAATTGATACGCTCCTAAATGATTAACCATCAAATCACATTTTTGTTCTTATGGACAAAAGAAAAGAGAGAAAGTCAACGCATCTTTCAATCTTTTTATCAATTTTTCATTAGAAATTGATTCACGAACTCTCCATCATGTCAATTATTTTTATCAACCGAGCTGCGTATTGTTGGAGTTAAATAAAGCGTCAAAGACTAAGTCGTTGTTAGTCAATGATGTTGAGTCGGTCAATAAAGCGTAGAAGTAGGAACTAAGCCAGTTCAAATCAGTTTCCTTAGTTTTCTCATTTCAGTTTGTTGTAAGGCTATTTAAAAGCCATTCCGATATCATTCTAATGGATTAGAAAATATTTTCTCAAAACCTGCAACTCTTATTTTAATATTGTGGTATCAGAGCCTTCTCAAAAGGGATCGGACGGAGTGAGAAACGAGTGTGTGTGTGTTTTGAGTGAGTGTGAGAAAAAAAATCAGTGTGAGAGATGGCAGCTGAATCAAGCAACTTCAGTGCCCTGTGTGTGCCAAAATTCGACGGAGATTACGACCATTGGAGTTTACTAATGGAGAACCTGATGCGTTCTAAGGAATATTGGTGTGTGATTCAATCTGGTTTTAAGGAACCTGGAGAAGGAGAAGTGCTGTCTGTAGCACAACAGAAGGTGTTAGATGAAGCAAAGTTAAAGGACTTAAAGGCAAAGAATTATCTTTTTCAGTCTATCGACAAGTCAATCTTGAAGACCATCACTCAGAAGGAGACGGCTAAGTTATTATGGGATTCCATGAAAGTCAAGTATCAAGGCAATGAAAGGGTGAAGCGTGCACAGTTGCAGAGACTTCGAAGAGTTTTCGAAACTTTAGAGATGAAGGCGGGATAAACAGTGACAGATTACTTTAGAAGAGTCATGGTGACAGCAAATGATATGCGGAACTGCGGAGAGAACATGGAGGATGTAAAGATAGTTGAAAAAAATTCTCCGGACACTAACGGAGAATTTTAACTATGTCGTGTGCTCAATAGAGGAGTCAAAAGACATTGACCAGATGACTGTTGACGGGTTGCATAGTTCATTACTTGTTCACGAGCAGAAGATACGACGCAAAAGAGTCGAAGAACAAGTACTGAAAGTTGAGTACGATAACTATGAACGAGGAAGAGGCAGGGGCAACAATGGAAGAGGTAGAAGAGGAGGTAGCAATGTGTCAAGAGGGAGAGGAAGAACCAGACCAAGTTTCGACAAAGCCTCCATTGAATGTTTCAGATGTCACAAATTGGGACACTTCCAATACGAGTGCCCAACCGCTGAAAAGGAAGCAAACTATGCTAAGTTCGATGAAGGAGAGGCGTTGCTTCTAATGGCGAGTACGGAGATTCAAGAAACGAAGAGAAGAGGTCTATGGTTTCTTGATTCGGGATGCTCTAATCACATGACGGGAAATAAAGAGTGGTTCATGGAGATCGATGATAGTTTCAGGCATGCGGTGAGGCTTGGTAACAGCTCAAGAATGGAGGTTGTGGGAAAAGGAGACGTCAAATTGGAGGTTGAAGGGGTGACTCAAATTATAAGTGACTTGTTCTTTGTTCCAAATTTGACTAATAATCTGTTGAGTGTTGGGCAATTACAAGAAAAGGGTGTGGATGTTCTGATTAGCAAAAGAGTGTGCAAGATCTATCATTCTCGCAGAGGTTTGATTGTGAGCACAAAAATGACTGCAAACCGCATGTTCATTGTGTCAGCTATTATGAAAAGTGATATGAATCAGTGTCTGAAAATCGAAGAAGATGAAGTGTCGACTCTCTGGCACAAACGTTACGGACATCTCAACAACACATCTATCTGGAGTATGCATGACAAAAGACTGGTGAACGGTCTACCTCAAATGAAAGAAGTCTCTAAGGTATGCGAAGTCTACAACATCGGAAAGCAACACCGAGAAGTTATACCCAAGAAAAGTCAATGGAGAGCTGCAAAGAAATTAAAGCTCATTCATGCAGACTTATGCGGCCCTATTTCTCCAACCTCTCACAGTGGAAAAAGGTACATCTTTCTTTTGATTGATGACTTTAGCCGCAAAAACTGGATTTATCTTCTCTCGGAAAAAGGTGATGCGTTTGATACTTTCAAGATTTTCAAAAGTCTTGTGGAGAAGGAATCAGGGACATGCATTGGTTGTTTGAGGACTGATAGGGGAGGAGAGTTCACTTCAAGTGTGTTCAATCAATTTTGTGAAGAAAATGGGATCAAGAGATAGTTAACCGCAGCCTACACGCCACAGCAAAATGGTGTCGCCGAAAGAAGAAATCGCACAATAATGAATATGGTCAGATGTCTGCTTACAGAGAAGAGTATGCCAAAACGTTTTTGGCCTGAGGCTGCGAAGTGGACATGTCATGTGTTGAACAGAAGTGTGACAAGTGCGGTGAAAGACATGGTGCCTGAAGAGTGCTGGAGTGGGATAAAACCGAGCGTGTGTTACTTCAGAGTGTTCGGTTGCATCGGTCACGCACATGTTCCAGAGCAGCGAAGAATAAAACTCGATAGCAGAAGCCGGAAATGTGTTCTTCTTGGAGTAAGTGAGGAATCAAAAGCATATCGACTTTATGATCTAATCTCCAAAACAGTGGTCACTAGTCGAGATGTTATTTTTGAAGAGGAAGAGAAGTGGGATTTGAGCACAGATGAGACAAGTTCCAGCGATGTTTTAGATTGGGGAGACGAAGAACAAAACAGAGAAGATGCATCTCAACGTTGAAAATCTTAATTCTCTGCAGCCGGAGATACACCAGCAACGAGAGAAAAGGGCACATATCTGGATGCAAGACTATGAAAGTGGAGAGAGGATCTCGGATGGAGAGGTTGAAGCAGAGATGTCGATGGCTCTGTTTTTATCTCATGATGATCCGGTTAAGTTTACGGAAGCAAGTAAAGAAGAGAAGTGGATGGAGGCAATGAGAAGTGAAATTCAGTCCATTGAGAAGAACAAGACTTGGGATCTTGTAAGTTTACCGGCTGAGGTGAAGAGGATGGAAGTCAAATGGGTTTTCAAAACCAAGTTGAATGAGGATGGAAAAGTCGATAAGTACAAGGCGCATTTGGTCGTGAAAGGTTATGCACAAGATGAAGGCATTGACTATGATGAAGTCTTTGCACCGGTAGCTCGTTGGGACACTATCAGAATTCTCTTGGCTGTAGCTGCGCAAAGAGGATGGAAGGTATATCAATTAGACGTAAAGAGTGCCTTTCTTTATGGTGAACTGAAGGAAGTAGTGTACGTGGACCAGCTGGAAGGGTTTGTCAAGAAAGGTAAAGAGGATAAGGTGTATCGTTTGAAGAAGGCGTTGTACGACTTAAAATAGGCTCCTAGAGCTTGGTTTAGTCGGATCGAAGGATATTTCAAGCAAGTGGAATTCAAAAGAAGCAGCCATGATCATACTCTATTCATCAAGAGAGAAGGAGAAAAGTATATCATGGTAAGTATCTATGTTGATGATTTAATCTTTGCTGGAAATGATGAAGTATTGCTTGAAGAGTTCAAACAGTCAATGAAGCAAGAGTTTGAGATGACTGATCTCGGATTGATGAGGTTCTTTCTTGGTGTGGAAGTTCGTCAAAGTCATGTTGGAATTCATTTATGCCAAAAGAAGTATGCTCAAGAAGTGTTAGAAAGGTTTAAAATGGCGGACTGTAATCCTGTCAAAAATCCAATTGTTCCCGGAGCTAAACTCACAAAAGAAGGCGGAGGAGAAGAAGTGAATGCCACTCTGTACAAACAAATGGTTGGGTGCCTAATGTATCTCACAGTGACAAGGCCTGACATGATGTATGTTGTGTGTTTGATCTCTCGTTACATGTCAAAACCGAGGGAAGAACATATGCTGGCGGCAAAGACGGCTTTGAAATATCTGAAAGGTACGTTGGAGCTTGGTATTTTTTATAAGGCAGGTTCTGAGCTGAAAGTGGAGGCATACATAGACAGCGACTATGCCGGGGACACTGATGATCGAAAAAGCACTTCCGGTTATGTGTTTTTATTAAATGGAGCTGCAGTATGTTGGAGTTCAAGGAAACAAGAGGTGGTGACTTTATCTTCTACTGAAGCAGAGTATGTTGCTGCAACATCTTGTGTTTGTCATTGTGTTTGGCTTAAAGGAGTCTTAGAGCAAAACCTCAGTGAAGAATGTAAGTGTATGGAGATTTATTGTGATAATACTTCATCAATTAAGCTGTCAAAGAATCCGGTGATGCATAGGCGTACGAAGCACATCGATGTGAAATATCACTATCTGCGTGATCTTACAAATCAAGAAGTGGTGAAGCTAGTGTTTGTTGGAACTGGAAAACAAGTTGCAGATGTCATGACGAAACCTGTGAAGCTCGAGACCTATGTTAAACTACGAAGTCTTCTGGGAATGCAAGCACAAGGAGTTTAAACTGAATGTTGATGCAACATGTTCAGTTTAAAGGAAGAATTTGTTGGAGTTAAATAAATCGTCAAAGACTAAGTCGTTGTTATTTAATGATGTTGAGTCGGTCAATAAGGCGTAGAAGTAGGAACTAAGCCAGTTCAAATCAGTTTCCTTAGTTTTCTCATTTCAGTTTGTTGTAAGGCTATTTAAAAGCCATTCCGATATCATTCTAATGGATTAGAGAGTATTTACTCAAAACCTGCAACTCTTATTTTAACACGTATAAGTAACAATGGCGATTGCACCACCTTCCACAAAATCCTCTGTCTAGCCGTTACTTGTCTTGCCCAACGACAAAACATATTCAAGGTACGATTACCGAATCCCTTGGTTTTTTAAGAGAAACCCGAGTATCTTGTTCCATAACCTTTTAAACGCAACTTGAAAATGATCTCCCACTTGCAGTAACCTATAATATTAAATTTGAGTTACAGTATAGATGTCATAATTTGATGTAATTTGCTTCAAAATTATATACGTGATAAAAGCTCTAGATTTCAGTGGTTATTTTGCTATAAAAAACATGATTTAGCAGTTTGTACTAACTGGTAATATTTATGATGTATACGTTTTACATGTTAATAATAATAATAATGATAATAATAATAATAATAAAATATTTTATAGTTTTCCATAATTAAAAAAGTTAACTTTAATAATAAAAGAATTACAAATTTAATTAATTATAAAAATAAAACGAAAATTAAATACTACTAACTTGAGCAGAAGAAATGGAAATTTTATTATTAAAGTCATTTTCATCTTCTTTTAGCTGGAGGTCATTTTTTTATTCTTTTCAAAATTTTAGCCAATAATTATCTCGGCTATCAATAATTTTCTTTCAAAATCAGAGTCTGGAAATTTCTAAATTCAAAATATTGTTAAGAGCCATAGTAGCATTTACAATAATTTATTTTTGTACTATTAATGATAATAACGTTCATATAAAATTTTCCATGTTTGTGTAGACATCATTTGGAATAAATTTCAAAATTTAAATGAGTATATATAGTAACTTATTGACAAAAAATATTCAATTCAATTTTAATTTTTTTATATATAAGTAGTTTTTCCATGACCAAAACACATTTATCATGTTTTATATTTTACGCTATACTGGATCATATTTATTTTAATATCATAAAGGATATTATTTTTATAATAAATACATTAAAATTAACTATGAACTTTAGTTTTTGATTTTGAGTTACAATAATTTTCTTGCTGAAAGTTTTTTAATGAATTGCGCCATAAAGGGGTTTACAGTAATTTTAATTTTTAACAATATAAATTTGACATGTAGATATAAAATTTTCACACTAATAAATTAACTTTTGCACTGAGCTACATCTAACATGTTTTATATGTGGTTTAGATAAATCTAATCCCCACGCGTACGGATTAAACGATGCTAAATTGCTAACACCCAATATGTATTATACGCAGAGATGGACCTTGATCCATTGTTTTGAAACATTTGCATGGGTTCTCAATTTTAAGAGTCCAACTGAAAACAATTTAATAAAATAACTTTTGAATTTTTTTTTTTTAAATCCAATTATAATAGAAAAGTAAAATTAATAAAAGATATATTAAATCTTTTTCAAACTATTAAATTATTGTTAAAAAAAAAATATGTTACAATTGTTATTTATTCTGTTAGAATGAAGATATATTATAATTTTATAATATTAATGACTAAAATATTATATTTTATGGTTTAGAAAAAAATTATTTAGCTTCGTATGGGATCTCAAAAATTTCAAGACCGATTGTGGTTATACATATAAATTTAGAAAGATCTTGACCCAAGGAAGATATGGACAATCTAGAGAATAGCCACCAGCGTGCTACAATTATGGACGAAGCCAAACAAGCATTGAGCTGGTTCCTCGAAATCCTCCGTATATCAGTTCAATGGCTTGCTCAACGACTAAACCTATTGGAGGTATTAAACTAAAAATGATGTTGTGTCAACCTCTAGAAAGCCCCTTCATCTATTTTTATATAGGATGATCTTGCGTTCTTGACGGAAGTGACTAATATTCTATTGTTCTTATACGAAAAGTTTTAGTAATTAGGGTCGGGTATTACCAGACCTGAAATGCATTAATTTTTTAAAATGGAAACTGAAAGGTTACTTTCAGTTTTATAGAGTTCTTAACACAAATAACTGTTTTTTTAGTACTGTAAACATGATTTAAAATAAATCAAAATAGCATAATCCGTAATTATAGTTTTAAATTTAGCTTAACTGACATTTCTTTAACCAAAAATTGATATTTAAGTAATTTGAAAAATGTATACCCTATAATAGTCATTTCACAATTTTTATGTGCTATTTAAGAAATTAACTCTTGAAACTTTTTCCCATAATTTCCCGAATTTGTTGTCGTCTCCATACATCTCATATATTATCATTTCTTTTTAATATAATAATTTCTGAAATTTATAAAGTTTTCCAAAAGTTTTTGTATATTTTTCCACAAAATTTTTAAATTTGACATATGTCAAAATCTAAACAAACTGGATCAATTATAATTTTGGCACTTGTCACTTTCTAATTGAACGAATCCAATTTTATATAATAAGATTGATAGATTGTTTGTCCTTGAATAAAAGAAAAGCACTTTAACAAACGTATATCATAGATATATTACATAATACTATTAAATCTTTCGATGGCATCATTATAATGTTTTAAATGACATATAATATCTTTTTACTGACTATATAATTGAATATATCTACTTATATCATTAACTAAATAATCTATAACAAAACTTTGTCAAAGAACTAATACATAATTGTCCGTGTATAGGGCGGATAATTATCTAGTTATATTATTATTGTGGCTAATTATGATAATAACATTAATGTATCATTTTCCATGTTATGAAAACATCATTTGGAATAATAATGTTGAAAACGAAAAACTAATTAATTCGTACTAGCACTAAAATAATTATTTACTCAACTCCTAAGTTCTAACACATGACATTTTTCATGTTCAGGGTTAATTAAATATTTCTTTAATAATCTTACAAAACAACATAACTTAAAATTTTCCAAATCACTCATAATATATTATAACCTAAATTCAATTTCTATAAACTTAAATTAATTTATTATGATAACAGTTTTGAATTAATTATGAGATACATCCATAACTCAAGATAAATGATAATGCATGCTACTAATCACACCTGTCACGTGTGGTTAATATCAATATGTCCAAGGAAGATGGATGATCCCGAGAGTATCAATCAAAGTGAAGCTGCAACAGTTGGATCTCAATCTACAATTATAGAAATCACAAGTAATCTGGAGAGTATCAATCAAAGTGAAGCTGCAACAGTTGGATCTCAATCTACAATTATAGAAATCACAAGTAATCTGGAGAGTATCAATCAAAGTGAAGCTGCAACAGTTGTATCTCAATCTACAATTATGGAAATCATGGCAGACCCAAGTAAGTTCACTGCACAATGTTCAGGGTAATTAAACTTTCATGTGATAGTATGCAAATCTTGATATAGCTTCTCTTGATTGATCTCTTGTTTCCTCTCGTTGTCTTACTTCTTCAACAGATGAATTACGAGCCGAGGGCATCCGATTGTATCAGGCTGCTCTGAAAGGAGACTGGAAGGATGCCAAAACTGTAATCGATAAACAAAAGGATATTGTCCGCAAACCAATTACCAATAATTCTGAGATTGCTCTTCACATTGCTGTTGCAGCAGAGCACGAGGGGTTTGTGAGAAATCTACTTGAAGAAATGAAAGACAATATTAATGACTTGGCTCTGCAAAACAAAGAAAAAAATATATCCTTAAATTTTGCAGCCGCATCGGGAGTCGTTGAGATTGCTAAAATGTTGATAGAAAAGAATCCCAATCTTCCGAATATTCCCGGCAGTGGAGGAATGACTCCAATCCACACGGCCGCTTTATTACGTCATGAAGAAATGGTTAAATACCTTTGCACAAAAACGAACTTCAAAGAGCTTAGCGATACCTATTTGAGAGAGCTCTTTTTTGCCATCATATCAGCTGGTATCTACGGTATACATAGATAATCCACCCCTTAAGTAGCTTTTTTTTTTTGCTAAGTTTGGTACTGTTCTCAATCATGCGTATTCACAGATGTAGCTCTGATGATGTTGACCAAAAGTGAAAGGAAGAACGAGTTACTAAAGCCTTCCGTATATACTAATAGTCGACAAACAGCCTTGCATTTGATGGCTAGAAAGGCTTATGAGATTTCCGATAAAAGTGAGCTAAACTTCTTTCAGGAGAAAGCAAATTCTTGTAAGTAGAAGAAAAAAAACACTTTGATATCATGTGTGCATTTAATATATGAATTAATTGAAATCAACTCTAACACATTTAAAAATAATAATAATAAATACTAACACATTTTTTCTTTTCCATTTTAGGGTTTAAGGGCTATTATTTTCGTGAAGCAAAAATGCGAACCTCAGCTAATCAACTGGTAACAGAGTTATGGAAACCAGTCGCGAAATTGCGATGGAAAGAAGTTTCGGATTTTATAAGGTCACCTTCAAGGCTAATCTTTGATGCTGCAGAATCGGGAAATGTTGAGTTTTTAGTTATTCTTATTCGTTTTTACCCAGATCTAATATGGAAAGTTGATGACAATAATCGAAGTTTATTCCACGTTGCTGCGTTAAATCGTCATGAAAGCATCTTCAAATTAATTTATGAACTAGGGGGAATCAAGGATTTGATAGCATCTTATAAAAATGATACAACAAAAGATAACTTGTTGCATCTTGTGGCACGCTTACCACCTCCAAATCGGCTACAGGTTGTATCGGGAGCAGCACTTCAAATGCGAAGAGAGCTCCTCTGGTTTGAGGTACATTAAAATCAGTTCCGCAATGGCTATAATATGATCTCTTATTAATATCTATCAGTGATTCCGTGTATATATCCTTACAAAGCAATTCTAATAACATCTCAGGCTGTTAAAGAAATAGTTCCTCGTTCATACATCAACACCAAAAACAAGGAAGGCAACGTAGCGCATGATCTATTTACAAAAGAGCACACGAACTTACAAAAAGAAGGAGAAAAATGGATGAAAGAAACTGCGACAGCATGTATGCTCGTAGCAACGCTGATAGCAACTATGGTCTTTGCGGCAGCCTTTGCTTTACCGGGTGGCAATGAGGATTCAGAGGTTGTGGGTATATCGGGCTTCCCTAAATTTAGAAAGAAACTCTGGTTTGATATATTTATCATATCAGATGCAATTTCCCTCTTAACATCCGTGGCATCTATTGTGATATTCTTGTCAATCCTGACTTCTCGGTTGTTGAAAGTTAAACTTGATTTTGGATCAATTATCCAATAATTATTATTTTGGGCCAAATCCAAATTCTAGAGTTTTCTTTAAGGTACCTCCTTAAAAAGTTCTAGAATCATCCACACATTTCTCCACCTCTTTAAAGATAAAAATCTAGATATTTACATATAATTATCTTAGATAATTTGTAATAAAATAATCTAATATTAGAGAAGAATTATCTAGAATTAGGATTAAAATATTTGAGATATTTTGTAATGTGGAGGCTATAAATGCTTTCTTCCCCTTCTCATTTGTAACTAACTTAAGTTAAGAAGTGAATAATAAGAAAGAGTTGAAAACTATATCAAAATCTTCCATTTCCTAAATTTCTCTTCTAACCACTTTAACACTTTCTCCATCATCTTCTCAAAAGTTTTTTCCTTCCAACATCGCTATGCAGAAGATGACTTCCGGAAAGCCTTACCAAGGAAGCTAATGTTGGGACTTTTTGCGTTGTTTATTTCAATAATCTCTATGATTCTTGCCTTCACCGCAACAATGATATTGATCCGTGATAAAGAACCAATATGGAGCTTAATCATCATCATTTCCCTTGCTTTGTTCGCGGGTATCTTGTTTGCTTGGTTGCATTTTCAAGTTTGGTTTGACACACTTCTCTCAGCCTATTCTTCTAGGTTTTTCTTCAGTGGAAGTAAAGGTCGTATCTTCCCCTAAAGTTATAGAGTCAAAAAAGCTGTCAATGTTTTTTTTTTTTTTTAATTATCCGGAGGTTCCTCCGGGCCTTAGGCCCAGATTAATCCTCTTTAGGCCTAACTTCCTTTTTGCACAGTTTCGCTGTGAATTGGGTGGGCAAGTGGATTCGAACCCGGGTCTCAAGGCAGGCACATATCCAAGCTCAAGCCACTGGAATACCACCACTTGGTTTCATATTCTTTAAAGCTTTAAATCTTGTGTTTTCAATGTTTTTTTTGGTCAGGTTCCTGAACCAGATTTACGTGTGTAAAATTCTAGACTTGAACTTGCTGGATGTTAAAAATTATCAAAATAAAAAAATTTATACGCTTTTATCAAATAAATTGGTCTCTTGAGAAATATTTTAAAATAAACTAACTAACTAAAAATATATTATTTAACATACTTTTACAAAAAAAATATGGGGAACGATATATAACAAGACCTTCCAAAATTATATTGATAAATTGTTTTTATTCGATGCTAAATTAGTTAGAACAACAAAAATATCAGCGACTAAAGTTGTAAGACTCCCAACGCTACTGTAGCACCAACATAATGATCCTCGCCAGGATTTTCTTTCCTCTTTGAATTATGAATTTATGATCCTTAGTGATATTCTATTGTGCCAAGATGGATTAAAATAAACCCTTTATATATATAAAAAAGATGGATTAAAATCCTTGTGAAACTAGATATGATGTAAATATGTTATGCTTTTCAGATAATATGAATTCGTTGTTGAGCCAAAAAAGAAAGGAAAAAAAATGATGAAAAGAGAGGGGTCTTGCTTATGCATGCATACACTTACCACGTTGGTTCTCTCTAGCTAGTTTCTTGCTCCCAAATATATTTTTTTTCCTTGTAAAACTTAATTTGTTTCTATATTATTATTCTGTTTAGAATCGAAAATATATGAAATTGAAGCGGCAAATGCAACACACAAATGATGACGAGGGGATTAGGGCTTTATATAAATGGGCCTAAAAGAACCCAATGGGCTTAGAATTGGCTTGACCATTGGATGTCATCTCAGCCATATACATGCCACAAAACCGGTCCGGATCCAGGTCCTGGACTGTACAATCCTCCTCCGTATTCGCCTTTCCCCACAGCCGTTGTAACCACCACATCCGATGATGTATCGGAGAAAGACTGTTGAAATGGACGTGACCACTCCGACTAGCCTCAAGCACAACATAATCGATCTTATTGATCGAGACTACATAAACTTAGGATCACATAGACAAGCCCATAAGCAACGGAAAAGCCCAACCTATATACCAAGCTATATGGCTACAACCGCCAAGCTTCTAGGAACTTCTTTCATGCCGTATTAGAACTCCTCAACTAAAAACGGGTCGATTAATGGATCGGGTTGTGATTCGTCAAATTCGGGTGGAGCAGTAACAACGGGTTATCCCGGTCCTAGAAGTCCTAACTCGAAAACAGATATCCGACGTAAACCGGTTAGTCCTAGTCAGAGTCCAACCCGGTTTGGAAAGAGAGGCTGGAGGCATGATTATCAGAAGAAGTATCTTAATTTTTCTCTCTTTCTTTTGAATAAAAACTTACATGTGTGTGGTTAGTTAATTATCTTGCTTGAAATATATTTTATTTGGTTACATGTAATTTGTATATGACATTAATAAATGAACATGTCTTCTCAAGTTTTTTTTTATGTCATTAAAAAGAAAAATCCCAATTCTACTTTGATTTCGTTGAATGAGGTCATATCGGCTTGGTCTCCTTATACCAACAAAATAAGCTCAACAACCATAAACAATTTGGAAGCGAGGGTAAAGTGTTAGTTTTGGTAAAAAGACATTTACATAATCCATAAAAGAAAAAATTGATGTCTTGTTTCACAAGATTACTTGCAATGATAAACAGTCCACAATTTTATTTTTGGAATAACTCAAGGAGTGTTCAGAGCATCTCCATTAAAGATATCTAAACAAGATATTTTTTATTAAAATATTAAAAAAAAATGAGAGACAGAATGTGTAAATTTTTTTTATTAAGAATCTCATTTAACACTTGTCTGATTCCTGTTTTATTTTAAAATTTAAATTTAAATACATAACTAAATTATATAAAATATTAATATTTTAATGATAAGAGAACAATAAAAGGTGTATTTAATATTTTAAATTTAAATACATAACTAAATTATATAAAATAAATTTGATAGATCTCTTCTATAGAACAATATATTTTTTCATTTATTCTGAAATATATTTTGTCTCGACACCGCCGCTGACAGTAATCACACATTGGTCGAGAAAACTTATAGTTGGGAAGAATTTGAACCTTATAGTTATTTTGTAGCTTCATAGCTACACTTGGTTTCATATACCGGTGACATTGTTTTCCAAGTAAACAATCAACATGAAGAGTAGTGCAACATTGGTTGCAAATATAGAACCTTTCTTCTCGGCCAGGAGGTGATTCCTCTTCACAAATCTCACACCAATAGGGTTTAGTTGTCTCATCGTCTTTAAAGCCAAATGTGAGGAAATGTTCTTCATGCTTATACCTTGTCATGTATGGTAAGGTAACACAACTGAAACATGTGATGAAATCACATTCGATGCAGTTTATTGCTTCTTCAGTATCCTTATACAATTTGCAAGAGTGACATAATTCAACTTTTCCCGGACTTAAGGCTAGGAATAAGGGATGTTCGTGGCCTTGATAATGAAACGGTTCAGAGATAGAAGCACACTTTAAGTCTAATAGGAAGGAACAAACACGTTCGTCACATTGGTAAATGGAACCACAACAATCTAACCAGCAAACATTACATATGATGCCATTGTAGATATATTCCTTTATGACCTTAAGTGTTAGTGGATGAGAATGTAAAGCATGTTGTTTCTGGCGCGGAGCATTTGTGCATGTATCATGAAGGATGAAATCGCATTCCATACATGAATAAAAATCACCTTCATAGATAGGACTTATACACGCCTGACAGATCTTGCTTTCGTCGTAAACTTTGCTAGTCTCCACTCTCAAAGGGTGCTCATGAGAAAAATGAAGAATTTTCTTCTATATCATCTTTTTCTGGCACTCCTTCAAGGTCTTTTTCATCCCATACATCTCCTTTTCGCAACGCACATGTTGAATGAACTGCATAGTCGTACATTTGTTGCAAGTGTATCCACCATACTTAATATCAACATTTTTACCACAAATTCCACAAGACCATTTTTTAGGTGGAAAAGAAAGAACAAAAGAGATACGATGGTTGTGACGAGATATTCTTATGACGCCAGGGGAATAAGCACAATCTCTATGTGCTACAAAGTTGCACTTGATACATATGTATGTGGGATAAACTTTACTGGTCGTTAAGCCACAAACATTGCAATCTAAGTGTACTAGTCTTGTAAAAAAAGTGAGAGGATCGTCATGCCTCTTTGGTTGGTCTAGAACAAAGGGAAGCGGTTCTATGGCACAAACAGGATGCATATATAAATTGCATAGATCACAGGTGTAAACCATCTTCGTTGCATATTCTCCGCAGTGGACACAATCCAAAATATCGCAATTGGAAACAACAAGTTTGAGAGAATGTTCGGGGTGGTAAGGATGTTTGATCTCAAGTGGAGACTCGACGCATTCTTTGTGGAATCTTCGACAACATTTTCTGCAGATATAATCTTCTTTGCCAAAATTTTCGTCGAAACTCCAACACGCGCCACAATCTTCCTTGACAAAGCCATCTTTATTGTTGGAGCAAAGCAGAGGAACTACATGATGGTTATAGATATCTAACCTTTTGTAGTAATCAACGGAAGACTCGTTCTTCGTTTGGCCGAGTCCATGAAAGTGAGGTGAGGCATCTAGATCTACCATTTGTGCACCCCATGCTGTTCTCTTATACTGACCCCCTGATTTTTTAAATGCTGGTCTGAATCGAGCTTTAGGGCATAAGAAAACAGTTTGATTACTAGAGAGATTGTCGCCAGAATTAATGGTTGGCTTATTGGAAAAGGTAACTTGGTTGTCTGCTTTTTCTCCGATGAAGGAATCCATGACTAATTATCCACCGGTGAGTTTGATAGTTTGTGTTTTGTATATATTGTTATGTGTTCTACGTACGAGCTTTTTATATACAAATCAAGAAAGGAATAAATCGTCGTGATTATTTTGAACTTTGAAGCATCTTTCTTTTCTTCCCGACAAATTTTTAGCATCTCTTTTAATACTAATATTAATATTAATATCTCATCAATGTAATACTAATATTTTAATACAGTTTAATTGTATGACTAGTTTTTAGGTATAATTAAACAAATTGAACCATTTCTATTAAACATGTGTGTTTAAGAGTCACTCCAAAGTTTTTTAAACGTTCTAATGAGAATATCATCTCTCTCCTTTTTAATTATTTATATTAAAAAGTTTATTAAAATAATTTAACCATTAGTGTTTTTGCTAATAAACAAAGACTCTTAAAAATAACATGTAGCATACAAAGGCTAATGAGAAATTTGTCTAAGATAACCCACTATTTTTAAAGAAATAGCTATAATAACAACATCTTTTCATTTTTATTACTAAAATGATCTAGTTTGAAAAAATAATTTTCTATAATATCAAAATTTTCCTTCATAACTAATAAATCATTTTTTAAAATAAATAAATTATCATTTTATCTGCAAAGGGTATTTTTGAAAAAATTGTCTTTCAAATTTTAAAAGTTTTAATAAATTATTTTGGCTATTTCTAAAATAAAGTGGGTTATAGTGGCAAATCACATAAGACTAGTTCTATTATCAATATTATTTATTTGATATGGGATATGCTTTTATTGAGAATTAAAACAAACAAAAGACGTGTTGATGACTTGATGTTACAAAAGAGGAAGCTCAAATGAGTAAGGAAAGAATCTAACCACTAAACCAAAAAAATAATAAAGAATTTAGGACTACACGATTGGAACATTGAAATCTACTGGGACATGCAAAGAATTTTATGGAAACTGTTCATATGATAAAAATTTCTAGGCCAAAATATTGCTTATCTACTTTATAAGTTCAAATCAATTGCTTTTATTTATTTTGTCACCATGGATATTTAGTATAATTTTATTATAAATAATGATACAAATAATCGAATCTAATTATTTGTTGTATTACAGTTATGATTATGATGAACGACTTCACAATTGATTTCATGGTAGTATTTTTTCTCTTGTAAGTTATAACACATAAAAATCTATGATGGACAGTTCTACGTACACTACATCCAAAATAGACAATTTTATCCTTAACACTCTAAAGCACCATAAATAGCTCTATCTACATCAGTTTGAAACATCCGATTAGTCTTATACATGACTGCTTAAAATACCGAACCATAAACAAACTATAAATTTGTGGCTTCTTGATTTTTCAAATTTTACAAATTAAACAAGGTGACTAAAACTAAATTTTATCTATCAAATTTTTTTCATCTTAAAAATATGCAGCAGTAAATAACATTCATTTTTATAATGTAAATGACAAACAAACCATTTGGGTTCGAGCACAAATAAACCAAAATTGCAAAAATTATTGGATAGAAATATTTGTTTTAGATTTAAAATGGAATGGTGGTACTGCACATCTAGACATGAACTTTCCTTTTTAAGTTAAATAAATACTTTACCGAAATGCATTTTAATTGCTTTGAGTCCAGTAATTTTTCTCTTCTCTACAGTTTAATTTGTGACTCAAAGTCCGGTAAAATATAATGCATAATGACCCACCGTTATTGTACTAGATGACTAAATTAAAAGTGACGCAATGGAAGGAAAATGTACCGCATGTTTAAAAAGCTTAACCAAAAAGTTTTTTTTTTTTTTTGATAAAAAGCTTAACCAAAAAGTTTCGTTGGTAGGAAGTAAAGGACTAAATTTGCACAAAATAATGATGGCTCTAATTATAGACACTACTAAAAGAAAACCTCTGTGTGATAATATTTCTGAGTTAGAGAAGAATGGCTTATAGGAAGAAGTCATGGCATGGTGGCATTATATAGTTTTAATTAGAAAAAAATAATAAAGCATTCCATGAGTGTCTAGAGACGTGCTTTCCTTAAATATCATTGTATGTTCTTCATTTTGGTTTTTTTTGGTCTTAAACTTTAATGTTAAAAAACGTATATAAAATTGTTATCCTTCAAGCACGCACGACATGATGATCATGATTCATGGCTGCTGCATAAGCTTGTTATTTACAAAGACAAATACTTATATCGTTTACAGCAAAAAAAATACAAACTAATATTATATCTTTTTTTATTACAATATATCTACTGTTTTACTACTAATTTTTTAAATTTTAATTAGAACGCTTGGTCTATTGAACCTTACGTTCTCTCAGAGATGCGATACAACCATGTTAGTTGTCATAGTCACTAAAACTTGAATCAAATGTGTTAATATTTTACATCCTGAAATGACCAATTTGTATACCATTATACATTTGATTCACTTTTTTTTTCTTTTGACTAACAACAAAGTCAAGGCATGGGAACGAGATTGATCAATATTTGCTAATTTATAAAAGTGACTTATCCAAAATGATGATAATAATGTGAAGTATATTCTCGTTTCTGTTTTCTATTGCAACTAAACAAAGTCTAATGGCTCAAATCAGTTGAATTCTATGGTGAGAATTACTGAAGCTGTTACAATCTAATGTTTTGAAATGGATTTAAAATGGTGAATAAAAGACATCTGTTTAATGCATATAGGGAAATTAGTTTGAAAAGAAAAAAGAAATCGGAAAAAAAAAGGAAAAAGCGAGCGTTTCTCTCCGCAAGTGAAGGGACATAAGTAGGTCAAGTCAAGAGGTTTCGACTTGTCTCTATACCAACAACACTCGTTTGCTCACTTCCTTACTTAAAATCTCCTCTCAATCAATACGCATTTTCCTTTCTCTGTCGAAATTCGAACTGTTACTATCCTCTAATCTTCATTCTTTTTAGACGAATTGGATCTGTCCTTGGAGCAGAAACACCGAACAAGAGAGACAGAGATTAGAGAGGGTTAGATAGAATAATCACAGTTCACAGGTTTGGTTCCACTCTCATCATTTGAAATTTCAGTTGAAATTAGCTGAAAGGTTGAAACTTTATGTGGACTGCGTTCTTTATTTTCTACAAAGTCATCGACTTGTTAGGATTCAAGCTCTTGTTTTGAATTGGGTCTTGCTACAACTGGAGTAGTAGAAACTGTTTATTTTTAAAAATTCTCAGGACTTGACTTCACTTGGGTTTATATGCTATGAAAAAAACAAATTGTAGTTCTAATGTTCTTGAGGGTTTCATGGTAAGTTAGACAGTACTGTCTGAACTAGTGTTCATCTCTAGTTGTTGAAAATTGTATTACTTAATTTAAAGAAAATATTTCTTTTTTGAACTGGTTTTTGCTCCCTTTCTTTCCAATAAACAATTGCATCTTCTCCTAAAGTTTCTCTTTTTATTTTTGTGATGAATTTTTGTAATTTTTAATAGAGGTTAGAAGAATACCAGATGAAAGATTCAAAGAAGATCTTTTTTGTTTTAGATCAAACTGTTGGTTACTTTTAGAGAGCTGTGGATTCTACTTCTTGTCTGTTTCTTCTTTATTAGATTAGTTATATGGATCAATGTAAAAGTTCTTATTATTGAAATCCTTGATGATAACGCTTCTTTGCAACAGAATGTATTTATTCTAGTTGTTCGTGAAAAGAGTTTTCAATCTCAGCTTAAATGAAGATTACTGTCTCATATGTGTTTTAGAAGAATAGATTGCTTGGATCTTCTTTTATAGCATTTTATTGTTTCTGTTCATATGTTGGTAAAAAATTTGTGGTTTTTAAGTGTTCTTGATAAAAAGTCTAGGAAGATTGAGGTTTATATATATATATATATATATATATATATATATATATATATATTTTCCATAGTGACAAGGAAAACAGGGCTTGAGAATCCGCTTCCTCTCTGTTGAAGAAAATAAAAGAGTGCAGCTGCTATGATGCCCGAGTCCCACGAAGCATCGAATTACGATGAGGTCTCTATGGAGCAAAGCATTCTCTTCTCTGATGGTCTTCAGGTAGATTCTGAATTTACCAAACATATCATTACAATGTTCTTTTAATGCGTTAAATCGATATAACAGTGTAATGATAATTAATGGTCTCTGTGATTGAAGATCCAAGTATTGTAACTATTGTTACAATGTTCAAACATATCTCGTTTTTCAAAATCTTTGAAGGTTCATTTGGAAAGTAAATGAAAGGCTTTCTGCTCTTTTTTCCCTCAGGACTTGAAGAATCTGCGAGCGCAGTTGTATTCAGCAGCTGAGTATTTCGAACTTTCTTACACTACCGATGATAAAAAGCAAATGTGAGTTAGTATTCAGCATGGCTCAGATTAATTGTGTCATTAAAATTGTTCTTTTCTTTTCATGGTTTTACTCAATAGTTGTTTATCATGTTAAATGCAGAGTTGTAGAGACACTGAAAGACTATGCTGTGAAGGCTCTGGTGAATACAGTTGACCATTTAGGCTCTGTTACTTATAAAGTGAATGACTTTATTGATGAAAAAGTGGATGAAGTTTCAGAGACCGAGCTACGAGTATCTTGCATTGAACAGGTATATAAAAGTTCCTCAAAAACTTGTTATTATCCTAAAACTTCATACTTTAGGTTCTTTTGTGAGATCGATTTTTCTTCTTCTGGTTACCGAGTTTTTAACTTTGGTGTATATGTTGTTAAAAAATCAATGGGATGGTGGTTAGAGGCTAAGGATGTGCCAAGAGTATATGAATCATGAAGGGCATTCGCAGCAATCGCTTGTGATTGACACTCCAAAGTTCCATAAACGTTACATCTTACCCGGTAAATCCTCTCTCTCTCTCTCTCTCTCTCTCTCTCTCTCGCTCGGGTTGAAACTTTCCGGGACTTACAAGCAAAAGCTACTTTCTTTATCAGCTGGTGAAGTTATGACTGTGACCAACCTGAAAAAGCTAAAGTACTTTGGAAGCAGTTTAGAAGATGAAGATGACTGGAACCAATTCCGAAATGGTAATTTGATCTTCTCTGTTTCTGTCTAATACAATCCAAGATTCAAGATTTCTTCCTAACATGGATTCTTGTGTTGGTTTGGTATCCCTATCGCTCTCTTAAAGCTGTTCATGCTACTATCCGGGAAACGCCTCCACTACCCGTTAGGTAAAAACTGACATCTCAAACACACAAAAAGTAATGAAACTGAATGATGTTTAACCGCGTTCCAATCTAATTGCATCTGTAGAAAACCGTCATCTCAGACTCCATCTCCGCGGCTACCACCTCAAAGATCAGCAACCTTTTCGTTTACCTCCACCATACCGAAAAAAGAACAAGGTAAAAAACCCCAATAGCTCGGCTTTTTTCATTGAATTACAAATTCAAGAAACCTATCTTTTTAACATTTTTGGCGTGTGATATAATCAGCTAAGAGATCGGTTTCACCGCATCGGTTTCCATTACTAAGATCAGGATCAGTTGTTACTCGGAAGTCAACATCAATAAGCAGACCAACGACACCAAGCAAGAGCAGAGATATAACTCCTATACGGGTATAACAAGCTTCTAACACATTTCTGTAAATTGATGATAGAGCTATAACTTCTTTTGCATCTTTCAGTATCCATCAGAACCGAGAAGGTCAGCTTTGGTTCGGGTTGCGTTTGAGAAAGAAAACCAGAAAGGAACAGAGCAGCAACAACCTAGCAAGAGTAAACGACTGCTCAAGGCTTTGCTTAGTCGACGCAAAACCAAGAAAGATGACACTCTGTACACTTTCTTGGACGAATACTGAAAGGTCAATACCGGTTTATCTCTGCAAGCGGTCTACTGAACCGGAATATTGTCTATTTCTTTTTATCTTATTTATTATATCATATACACTAGAGAAATATATATTGTTGGTAAAATTATGTAACTATTATTAATTGTGAATGCAATATTTGTATATTTTAAAAAGTTGAAATCAAACCAAACATAGAAATGGAAATCTGGTTATTTCCCGGTTCAGTAAGGCTTCCAATTTGCTAAAGAGTAACTACCATCTCTTGATATTTGAATGCAGACTATCTGAGCCAAGTAAAATCTACCAGAATACTACCAGTGGCCAAGTAACTACCAGTAGCGGACCAAGGAAAAAAATTATCGGAGCCAAGTAAAATATAAGAAAAAACGATTATTTATAATACTTTAGTCTTATAACATAGGACACATACTCAAAAAATTAACTATAGACATTTTAATTATTTTTTTTTTTTTGAAACAAAAACATTTTAGATCATTTTAGTTTGATTAGAAACTAAATTGAATTGATATTGAGGGGAACAACAGAAGAAAAATGATGAAAATAGTTATATGGGTTATCTAGGCCCAATAAACCAAAAAAAAAGTAAATTAAGGGATCAATTTAACATGAAAGAGTCTTGAACCATGGAAAGATGGGTCAATTTATCAATTATTTACCAAATTAGCTACCATCACATATCAGTTTTTAAAACTCTTGTCATTCCATACCTCATTTTAAGATACTTACGGAGACCAAAATTTAACATATTCTGATATGTTAAATTAACAGAGCCAAAAAGAGCACATTTATCACTTTCTTCAACGTCAAAACTGGATAGGAAATGGTCAATTACGAGGGTTGAGACTGCAAAACTACATGTAAAGAAGACAAAGAAAAGGAAACGTCAGAGAAACATCATGCAAAATTAAGCAAAACTTTATCATTTTGTTTTTATCAATTTTTGAGCGAATTATGGTCAAAACTTGACAGTTTTCTTATAGTTTGCATGAAGTAACTCAAAGCTTCTAACTAGAATGGTATTATTATTATTTTACAACACCAATTCAACTTATACAATGTTTATACTCTTTATCAAAAAAATAAAGCAAAACAAATGATCCGAGATTTTAATTTACTCAATATTATCAGCATCCGATGAAGATTTAAAATTTTGAAGCACCACACCAACAACTTTGGGCCAACAGATCGGTGTCACTATGACATCTATTTTTGTAACAAGGCATGCTATAATGTTTAATGTCTCACGACCTGCATTTGAGTAACCGAAACACAGTAAAAGTTTTGATAATAAAAAACTGAGTGCATAATCTGTCTCTCATCGATTCTCATATTTATCATTTTGATACTCATCATAAGTTAAACTGAAACACTATAAAAAAATAGATACTTGTTGGTCGTTGGGTAAGCAACAACCACCACAACTTCGTCCAAAGGTGGTAAATCGTCTGCAAACTCCAAGAGATTCAAGCCCTCCCAAAACTCTTTGTTATCAATGTCCAAAACAGCTAAATCACATTTGTGTGATATCTTGTGAATTTTCGCCTTGTATAAGATTTATGAGTTGTGCTTCCTAACTTGGACAAATGTTTGTGAGTTGAGGACATCAACTAGATGAGCATTTGTAATAATTTTAAATCCCAAGAATATAAACCCTACACACATCCAAATAACCATAAAACAACAACCTTCTATGATGTTTATTTAAAACTAGGGAGAAAATGGCAAACAATATGGGTTTCAAATGTTTATTTTTCTAAAAATCAAGAAATATTTTACCTTTGTACTTCATGTTTATTGTATATAGATTGATCAGTGTAACTTGACCTGGATTCGGGCCGATTTTGTAGTCTATATAAAAACATTTATATGCTTTTCTCAAATAAATTGGTCTCTTGAGAAGTATTTAAAAATAAACTAACCACCTAAAAATATATTATTTAACAGTGTTGGTAACTATTTATTAATCTCTATATAGTACAAGTCATTTATAAAATTTCATAGATTGTTACGTCGATCAATTTTTTTAGTTAGGAAAATTAATAAAATCGATCAAATCTCATACTATGCCGAATAATAAGGGTTTAACTTTTAAGCATTGGGATATAATATGTAAATAAATACATACAAGAGAATATAGCGAGGAGGGAAAGGAACGTGAGGATGTTCAAAAAATTATTAATTCTTATGAGAAGCTTTGTTATGCAAAAAGATCGAGAAGATGAAGATGAATTTATTTATCAAAAAGATAGATACTCGTTGGCAAAAAATTGTGTTGACAAAAAATATATTTACCATTATGTGTGTTGTCCATCATGTTAACCAAAAGTAAAACATATCTGAATATGCCAATAGATCTTGAATATCTTTTTAGCCATTTTTTGTTGACCGCGTTATGCATATTTAGTACGATTCAAACTAAATCTTTTGGTTAATTTTTTTTCTCAAATTATGAATTAGTTTCCAAAAATACTAAATCATATTTAGAAGATAATAATTACAAAATAAGAAAATTTTTGATGTATAAAATGATAAAAAAAATATCAAATTTTAGAAGAGAAGACTAAAGAAACTGAACAGGAATAATTTGACTATTTAACCAATTTAAGGTAAGCATGTGAATAATTTTGAATTTCGTGAGATGACGAGCTTAAGAATGAAATAGGTCGAGTTGAACCAAAAGTTGACCCCTCATCAGTGTTTTGAGTAAACTGTTTTGTTAGAGAAGAAAACCTTAGAGTGTGATCGATGGTGTTAGACTTCGATAAAGGCTCAATGAGTGTCAATGCGAATAAGATATATTGCAACGTAGAATATTTTTTGTCGCGTTGACTGTGAAGAGATGTAACAGAGAAGATGACATAGACAATCAATTATTGAAAAAGATGAAGCAAAAACTCGAAAAAAGTTAAAGAAAACTCACCATTTAATCGGAAGTCATTTTGATTTTTCTTCTTGGTTTTTGAAATACGATATAGTAAATTTATCTCTGATTTAGGAGTGTTTTGGTTAGTTTTTTTTTTTATGTTTTCTTTCGTTGGTCTTGCAAAGAAATTAAATTTCTTTAATTCTTTTAACTTTTTTTGGTATTTGACTAATTGACTCGTGACAAAAACCCATTCATAATAGCATTTTATTTATTTAAGTGATTAGCTTGATAATACATATCATATGGTCATCATATTATTCAGATTTTTGCGACATCATGATTCATGACTAGTAGTTCTTCTGCGGCGGTGGCGGAGGATTTCCAGGATAACCGGGTGTTCTCGGATCGTGTTTTGGGTTTGGGCCTGGTTCCTTATAATCCATCAACGTCTCAACACTCTCTTCAACCTATATTGCATATTAACAATTACTTTTTGTTTTAGTAAATTTTCATAACAATTATCATAAGTTAATTTTTAAAAATTAATAAAAAGATTTATTATTATCAATAAATATGAGAGAAAAATTAAAATCTCTGAAAATAAGCATTTTATATAATGAGATTGCTTACCTTGTTTAAGGAATCTTGGTCGGTGTGAATAACTACATGGCCCTCTCCAAGCCCTAAAAAAAAATTATCCATATTATTATTATTAATTATCTTTTGGTCAGACAACCATATTGTTAGATTTAAGTGTGAAATTCGTAATAATCAGACTAAATCTTGGATATTATAAATGTTAAACTACTTTTATCAAATTTTTTTTTTGTAGAACTATATACATGCATAACCTTTTTGAAAATCAAAATAGCAGTGTTTACACCTTTAATATATCATGCATGTAATCTTTCCTTTACTTAATTAGATGTTTTAAAATATTTTTGTATGCAAATTAAATTACCTGAAGAACACAAGGAAAGCAGGAGCAAACACGACATGAGAACCACCAGCTTCATCTTTAAAAGGCTTTTTTTTTCGTTAATACCAAGATTTATATTTAGATTTTGTTGTTTGGAACTAACCCATGCTTCTATATATATATGCATACATACGTTACCCGTCGGTGAAAAAATGTGTTGGCAAATTAATAGATATGTATATGCCCATAGGTCTTCAATAACTACGCACTACGCAGTTTCTTTTGGCTAAACTAAATCTGTTGGTTAAAAATGTTCTTTTCAGACAAGTAACACATTTATAATTCATCAAATTACCAATTAGTTTCCCAAAATTATGAGATCATATTTAGAAAATAATAACTACAAATAAGAAAATTAGATGTCTAGAAACTATATTATGAATTTATGATTTAAAGAAAAACACTCATGAATAGTGACTTTTAAATTTTAATTAATGATTAAATACATTGAAAGACAGAATTTTAGATTAGTAAATTAATTAGTCATCTGAAAACAGCATATATATATATACAAGATAATAAAAATGTACAACATTTTTTATACATGATTCAATCACACAAATGTAGTAATTTTTTTTATATATTATAAATAAATTCCAATTTTAGATTTTCTTACCACTAAAGTGGCCAAATTTTAAATTGCAAGATTTTTTCTGAGACATCTGAAGAGAATCGATCACTAGTTTAGGGCCACTAACCCACATATGTTAAATGAAAAATACTATCATTATATATAAGTTGTATAAATAATTAAATATGTAGTTACCTAGGTTACACAAAATATTATTATCGACCAAGAAAGAAATTGAAAGAAAAGTTATATTATTTTGTGATAATAAAACATTATAATTAATTGGATTTTGTGTTCTAGCTACTAGTGTGTATTAATAACAATTAACAAGTTCGTGTTATATTTTAACAAAAAAAAAAAAACAAGTTCGAGTTACAATTTGAGTTCAAACTCGTAAGATACTAAGATGCGTAAAATTTTCACTAGTGAGTTACATTTATACTATAGGGGAAAAAAACATTAAAACTTATGTGATCTACTTTTTCACTAGTGACATTCCCCGTCACGAGAAACGTTGGATTTCTTGTAGTACAAGCAACGTTAAACCATTACTTGGACGTTTGAATTTTCCAAAGAGAGTCATTGTGACGATATTGGTCAATATTTTTTTTCGTGCTTTGAAAATCAAATTGAAAGTACGATACCAAGATGCGTAAATTTTCCGATCAAGTGATCAACGGATCAAATCTATCGTGGATGAAAAGAATTGACCGATTCTTGGACTATCTAATTATATTTTAGTTAGATCATAAAACAACTCATAAAACCTTGTTATCTTATTCAAGTAATTAGTTTGACAGCACATAACATAATCATATATAAAGATGGAATGATCCAATATAGTCATATTACATATTATTGCTTCATTATGACTAATCAGTTCTTAGCCGGTGGAGGAGGAGGAGGAGGAGGATATCCGTAATCGGGTTTGGTCGGATCGTGTTTTGGATTTGGGCCTGGTTCATCATAGTCCATCAGCCTCTGAGTCTCTCGAACCTATATATCACGTATTATATTTCTTCACCAATCATCAAATGTTTAATTTATTAATCAATGACAATATAGGAGAAAAAATAAATGAAAAAACAAGCATTTTATTTAATGAGATTGCTTACCTTGTTTAAGGTATATTGGTCGGTATGAGTAACTTCATGGTCCTCTTCAAACCCAAAACAAACATGCGGTTTGTTAATAATTCTATATTGTGATTAACTACATCATCAGATTTTAAGTGTAAAATCCGTATCAATCAGACTAGATCTTGGATATTAAAAATGTGAAGCTAACTTTTCTAAAATCAAATAAATTTTGTTTACACCTCTAATATATCATGCAAGTATGCATCTGTAATCTTTTCTTTTACTTATAAGTTTTAAAATATTCTTCATATACAAATTTAATTACCTGAAGAACACAATGGAAACAGAAGCAAGAACGACATGAGAACCACCAGCTTCATCTTCAAAATGCCTTTTCTGATGACACAAGATTTTTTTTTGTTTTGTTTGGAAGCTAACACATGCTTATATATATATATAGGCGTAGTTACCCGTTGGCACAAAATTGTGTTGGCAAAAAATATATTTACGGATTTACCATTATGTATATATATATATATATATATATATATATATATATGTGTGTCCATGTTAACAAAAAGGAAAAAAATCTGAATATGCCAATAGATCTTGAATATCTTCTTATCCATTTTTTTTATTGTTGACCCCATTATGCATATATAGTACGATTCAAACTAAATCTTTTGGTCAAAGTTTTAAAATCAAATTATGAATTAGTTTCCAAAAATATTAAGTCATATTTAGTAAATAATAATTACATAATAAGAAAAATTAGGATGTCTAAGAAGATAAAAAATATATATATCAAAATTTAGAAGAGAATACTTAAATAAACTTAACGGGAATAATTTCCAATTCAAGGCAAGCATGTGAATAATTTTGAATTTCATGCGATGAAGAGCTTAATAATGCAATCGGTCGGGTTGTGCAGTAGTATCCCACACCAAAAGTTGATAACTCAGTTTTTTGAGTAAAATGTTTTTTTTAGCGAACAAATATTAATAACAAACCGCTTAGGAACGAGATCTCATAATCTATTACAAAGTATAAACTGACGTTGGATTTTAGCGTTGTGAGGTGCATGGACTCAGGGAATATATTTAGAGGTTATATGCCAAAAAAACATTTTACGCTTTTTTCTTCATGTTGGAAAAAAAGGGCCCTAAAAAAAAAATTTAGATCCTGAATATTTGCTCCACTTACTCATGTCTAAATCCGTCCCTGCATGGACTCAACTTACTTATCTCAAGTTGAGATTGGAATAAACATGTATGAAATAATTTCAGCTTATATGTCTCAAATAGAGTTCGAATATAGAGTCACCTTTAGAAGCTGAATGTAAAGCTCTTTTGGTGATTGTCAAACACTTGTTAACTCTGTTAATAGTTTTCAAGAGGAAGTTTCGATTCTTAATCTCTGCAAGGATATAACAGATTGAGAAATGAAATTTGAAGATATATGTTTCTGACATGTTTCAAGAAGCAATAATGAAGTGGCACATTTATTAGCTAGATTTGGTCTTCCAGATACTAGTTTTTATTCTAGTTGTACTTATCCACCTGTTTGGTTAACAAACTGTTTGTATCATGATATTGTTTCTTCAAGATAATATAATTTATTTACCCTAAAAAAAAAAAAAGAGCTCGAATATAATTCTTAGACACTTTGGTCATGGATAACTAGAGTTTTTTTTTTTGTGCATCATTAATTTTCTGGATTGTATTTTTATTATAACTAGAGTTTAATGACAATTATAATTTTAACTTTATAAGAGGAGATTGATCCAATATTACATATATTTGTCTCCATTATGGGTTCTACTTCATAGGACCCGGAGGACGTGTAGGACGTCGTCCAGGTACGTTGGGACCGGGTTCTGGATAGTCCATTAGCTTCTCAATACTCTCTTCAACCTATATCACACGTTTTAATTTACCCCACCAACAATTACTATAACTTGATTTATTTCAATGACAATAGTTATTATTAGTCATTAAATTTTGTAAAATCAAACATGTTTTACATTATTGCTTACCTTGTTTGAGGAATATTGATCGATATGAGTAACTTCATGGCCCTCAAACCCTAAGAAAAATATATATACAAGATGTACATATATTAATATCTATCTATTGAGATAAAAACATATTTATTAAACTTTGACCAAAAAAAAACATATTATTAAACTTTATATGTGGAACTCGTAAGAATCAGACTATGTAAACCCTTTTTGAAAATCAAATAACAATTTATTGACAAATTTCTTATATAGCATTTGAAATTGTAACTAGTTAAACTTAATTAACGTGTTACAATTAGATATGGATTTTAGTAATTTTACTTGTGAATACCTGAAGAACACAATGGAAACAGGAGCAAGAACGAGATGAAAACCACCAACTTCATTCTTGTGGATGAGATTCAAGTTTGTGAATCGGGTTTAAAGAAAATGGAGTTAGGGTTAAACTTTCTTTAACAACACGTAATCAAGTCGGAGATAAAAATGAAGAACGAAGTTTAATAGTGTTTGTTTATTGATAACTTTGGAGGAATCATATATATAGCAGCAGAATGGGCTCTCTCCATATAGAGTGACCACATCACCATTTTTTATTTTTTTTTAATATGGTCAATTGATGAAGTTAATTAGTATTCTTTAACATTTTCGTTTTTAATTTATGAAGTTAATGCTAAGTTGAATTTAAGTGAAGTCAATACAAAAGTTTAACAGTTTTTATTAAAAATTCCTGAATTAGATAACCTACATATTCAAATCATACTAATTAAATTGGTATTTTCATTAGTATATAGTTTTAACCAGTAATTAATTGTATTGACCATTTTTTTTTTGTTGAAATCAAGATCAAGATAACCGTAACTCTACAATTTTCAAAAATCAGAATAATCCAATGTAATCATCAACACGAATTGAATTAACATAAACGATTGAAAAATTGTGTTTCAGTTTACATTGATAATTATAACATGATCTCGAACCCTTTGATATCATGTTTATCGGCATGTTTATTGGGTTTAGGGTTGATGAACCCTTAAAAGTTTTGAAAAAAGTGGAATAAGTCATAGATAACTATAGAGATTGTTGTTGGATAGAGTTAGCCTCCTATCATGTATATATGATTTTAATTTATAAAATAAAATAGCACCTAATTTGATTCAAGTATTTTGTAATAATGTGAAAATTATGGAATATTCTTTACTCTTACTATAATTTAGTAAGAATCAAAAATTTTAAATATTTTTATTTAATTTCATGGAATTCAATTAGATTAGAACATTACATTCATGTACTTTTCCGTTAGTACTGTCAAATTTCATAATATATAAATAAAAATTTGAGAAAATCACCCAATAAATGAAATTAGGAATTACGAGCATAGGAGTGGAAACATGACCAGAGGTTAAGAGGATCAACTTCTGAGTATTTCTCCTTTATCGCATTCCAATCTTCTGCCTCTACAATCAAAAATAGAGAGCTCTGCAATCAAATATAGAGAGCTCTTATAAGAACACAATAAATCATTTACCAAACGAACTAACACAACTTGGCTTCTATTTTGCTACACTCTTAAAATAAAAAATCAAAGTCATAAGACAAACAACAACAAAAATCGTTTTTCAACATAAATCTTTCTAAATGGGTGAGGGTATGTTGTGACATTCCAAGATGAGACAGGTTACATTTCTAGCCTCTTCATAGTTGAGGACCACAGTCTTGAACTCTGATAACTCCAAGATCAACTTTTCTAAGAGACAACTTTCACATAGTTCAAATAAAGGCTTTAAATTCTTCACTTCCACTTGGTTTATCGTTTCTACTTGTTCCCACCTCAAATATAGATTAAACATGTGTTAATTTTATATAATTCGTCAACAATAATAATAAATAAATTATCAGCAAGAAACAAATTACCAAATGATCTTCTAAATGCGTGTATCCTTGATTGATTTCATCAGCCGTTAAGACCTACGACCAAAGAGAAAACAAATTCTCTCTAACATGATTGTATTTTTTTTAAAAATAAGGTGACAAAAAATATATAGCAAACCTAAAAAATGACTACCAATTATTTAATTTCATGGGATCAACTAGAATAGAACATAACATTCATGTACTTTCCGTCAGTACTATCAAATTTCATAATATATGTACAAAAAATAGAGAAAAAATCATAAACTGACATAAAAAAATTATTCTGTAAAATTATAAATTTTGATTGGTAAGTAAAGCTAAATTATAAAGTTACATACCCTATCAAACAATCAGAATCACAAACCCATAAATGTAAAAAGCTAAGAGCAAACCCATTACCTTTTCTTCCATCTGCTTGTTTCTTTTTACGATTTTCGGATTAATTAAAAAAAAAGAGAGAAAAAATCACCAAATAAATGAAATTAGGAATTACAAGCATAGGAGTGGAAACATGATCAAAGGTTAAGAGGATCAACTTCTGAGTTTCGCTCCTTCATCGGACTCCAATCTTCTGCTTCTGCAATCAAACATAGAGTTCTCTTATAAGAACACAATACAGCATTTACCATTTACCACACAAACAAACTAACACAACTTGGTTTCTATTTTACTACACTCTTAAACTATATATTGAAATGGCTCTAATTTTTTCAGAGTTTTGGATTATATATGTATGTAAGACCCTAAGAGAAAAGAAGAAACGTACTTGGCTTTTCGGAGATGACCATAAGCCGCCGTTGTAATATGGAAGCTACAAAGAGGAAGATTGAACACATACCAAACATTATTGTGATTGGAAATGCATCCACCTGCGGAACCAGAAAACAAAAAACATATTTTCCAAATTAGCTTTTTTTTCTCTTTCTGTTATGAAAAGAGGATGAAGACATGACTTTTCTTACATTGTACAAGACGATGCAGACAAAGATATTGAGCGGAACACGGAAAAAGTTCATTATGGTGCTTCGTGCTTCTTCAGGGATATACTGTGATCTCATCTTCATTATCGAAGGCCAAAATATTCCAACACAAGCCTCGAAAACACAGAAACCAAGTAGCTGAATGGAGCTAGTTAACGACAAGCCTTCATCTTTCACCTTCGATGGCGTCACCAAGATCTGTTCCACAAGTTGTTATAGGATCAATGTTCATATAAAAGATTGTATAAACTTATTAGAGTAACAATGAAGCTTTAGATTCTGAGACATACGCTTGTTGTAATGGGAAGAAGAAGTGAAGCAGCGGAGACTAGAAAGACAATTTGCATGTAGCTTTCAACTCTGAGAGATGAGCGAGCCATGAGACGAGCTGCAAGGGAGCTTCCCAACATCGAGGCCAACATGAATGTTGCAAAGACGAAGCCATGTGGAATTTCTTCGTCGTTCGGGCTAAGAGCTGGTGTCCAGAGGAAAACAAAGGTGTACATTGAAGCTTCAAATAGAGACTGAATAGCGCCCAGTAATGCAATCTTTTCATCTGAGAAATCATCATAGACTGTGTTAGAGATAATGAGGAAACATAGCTTGCAAATTCAATGCAGGATTGAATGTATTGATCTCTGAATCAACAGTTTTAACGTTAATTTGAACCTGCCTGAAGCAATTGCTATGGCAGCAACTTTGAACTGAGTCAGCAAGTCTTTGCTGTCAGATGGATCTCCGAAATTCTCGGACCATGTTGTCAATATGATGGCCATTCCAATTGCAAGAAAGCATGCAGCAGCGTCAAAGGGAGCAACAGGACCAAAGGAAAACGTGTCAACTAGGAGATTGCCGAACAATCCCGAGAGAATAGCCACCAGACCATTCCCAAGGAAAACAGCCTTAGAGAATGTCAGTGACAGCCACTGTTGCTCAAAGTTCCTCTGCATAGTTGTTCAGAAAATAGCAAATTTCACATCAGGCTATGGCTACAACTAAGAGAATCCTCAAAAAGGTAATAAATATTTACTTTCTTCATTATCCAACCTTGTGCAAAGATTGCAAGTGAGCTTTGAGTCTTTGACATGTTCTAGACACTTTGAAGTCCATAAATGATAGTTTCTAGATACTACAGAACTTACAGTCATCAAGAACTAATTGTCTTAACTGTTGCATTCATCGCTAATTGAGAAATATGTTTCTATCAAATTATTAACAAAAATTTAAGGGAATTTCCGCAGGAATCAAACTAAAAAAACAGTTCGAATACCTAGACTGATTAACATGCACAGGATTCATATATATAAAAAAGTTAAAGAGTAATAAAGCTAAGGCTGACCTTATTGTGTTCTGCAATGAGCCAAGATTCAAAAGCTGAAAACAAGAGAGATGTAGCAATTCCACCCAAGATACGGCCAACCATCAAAACTCTGTACTGTGGAGAGTGCTTGGTGATGCAGCTGAGTATGTAAACAATGCAGTACGTAACACATGCCCTCTTCCGACCCCTGAATCCAACACACACACACACACAGAGTTATTATTTGCCTAACATAGATCTCGTCTGAGAACAAAGACTTGAACTTAAAAGGAAGAAACTCTCACTGTTTGTCAGCCAGAGATCCAACAATGGTCCCGAACAACATTGACGAACCAAAACCAGCAATGAATAGCTGACCAATATCTCCTTTTCCAAAACCATAAGTGCTGTAAAGGTAATATACATAAGGACCCTGAAGCCAATCTCCAGCTGTGACAACATAATCACATATATACGACTGTATCAGCATGAATTGATCCATTAATGCATTCAAAACAACATACTACATCAATAGTAATCGCTTCATTATTTGTAATAAGAGTATCATCTTCTTCAATTGATCAAAACCCATAATGAATCAAGTGATAGTCACTCGCCCTAAGTATTCCATCAACCTCATCGAAATCTTTGATCTACGACACATTTGATCAAACCTAGCTATGTCGCATGAGATGATGCATAAGACAAATCTGCCACTATAACATAAGACTACCGTCAATAACTGAATTCCGGATTTGGGAAGAGCAAATTCAAATCAAATACCAGATTTAGTATGAGCTACAAAACCAAATCCAATCAATGGATGAAGAAATTGTATCTGCTTCTGGATTCGATCTATCACACAAATGAATGACGCTTAAACAGAAAGACGAACTCAACAAATGTACTCTCGTTCAACTCCGAATAAGGAAGAACAGATATAGTACTACTTAGATCAGATCGATGACAGGAAACAAGTTTGCAATTAAGCAATAATGGTGAAAAGACGTACCCATCATAATTGAGAAAACGACGAGGTAATTGTTTTTGAAAGAATTGAAGGAAGATGAAGTGTTGATCCGATCCTTATTTGATTTGCTCAGCTCTAACGCCGCCACTACAGCAGCCATGACTCCAAACACCAAGTAGTAGAAAACCTCCATTGTTGCTTCTCTCTCGCTCTCAGAGATAGAGTTAGAGCCACCGAAAAGAAGAAGAAGAAGGAAATGTCAAGGAGTGGAATGCGCGATTGTACCAAACCAATTACTGTGTAAATTATCCTGTACAATGCGGTTATGGTACACGTAAGCCAGATTCGGTGGGGTCACTATTAGAGGTCCTAGTTCCTACACTTTCGAATATATATGTCTAAATATATTTTTACTTCTCATAACCAACAGAATTTTCCTTTAGTTGAAAGATAATAACCCAATGATGTAAGGGTTCTTGATCAGGTTCACAAAATTCATTACCAGTATAGTGACCACTTAGATTCTATGTATTATGTATAGGAGGAACCGGTTCAAATCAAAGAACCCATCTTTGGTTATGCATTGAAACTAAGCAATCAAAGAGGCTTTTGCCATTGCCAAGGCACCTTCATAGGTCCGGTTTGCACCAATGAAACCACTCATGTGCACAAATACGCAGCCCAGAATTGAGCTTTCCTCTGAGAGCTTCTTCTTTTCTAGACCCCTCCATGACAATGGCAAAGGTTTACGGCTCTCGAACCTCTCTGGTGAAACCGAAACCGCCTGGATTCTCCAGTTTTCGCTTCTATCATCCTGCACAAATCCACACACACCCATTGGCTTATGAAAAATCAAGTTTACAACAGAGTAAGATTAATTGCATAAACTCGGTAGTACCTGATAAAGAACATATTTTATAGGAGGATCAATCTTCATTTCTTCCTCAATCTCGAATATATGGAGTTTCCACTGTCAATTACACAAAACTCTTAACAACTTTGAAAACTAATCCCACCATTTTATCAATTCTGATCTGTCTATCAAATTCTAACCCAAACCATGATGTAGATGATATAAGAGCTAAATATTTAACTTACTGGACATTGTTTACTGAGCTTCATGATTTCTCCACTGGAGTCTACATTATGCCGTTTTGCCAGACAATCCATAACGATTGACCGAGCTGGTAACCATGATTTAGCATGAAAATGAACACATCGTCAAAAGGTAGAAACACATGTAGATTTAGAGATCGGTCTGGCTGTGTTCTCGTTTCATACTCAAATAGACAGGCTAACATAATCTTATGCCAATCAATTCTTATGAAACAATGGAAATGAAACCAGGCAAACATAATAATTCTTATAGCAAATGTTGTCTACGCCTGATAAATAAATGAAACTGATTTCATTTCCACACTAGATTTGGTTTGCGTACTACCATTTTTTTCCCTAGTTACACCTCTTTTTCAGGAAGAATCAGAGCCAATCCCACTTGATTATATCTAATTGAGATATAGAAGGGGAAAAAACCTGCAAGAACTCAGAGCCAGCAAGTTCCATTGCTCGATGAAAGGCTTCATCTTCTTTTTCACTAGACTGATCAGGTTCAATCCAGTCTAAGTTCAACCTTCCAATCCTATGCCCCAAGCTAGTATTGTTTACATATCTTGGAGGCTGGTCAGTGTCATACTGATGGATGCCGTTGTCTATAGCATCTACTGCCTGTAAATTGTATACAACAAGGAATTACCTTAGAACCATGTAAAAACATCACAGTACATGAATGTTATAGAACTGGTCCACTATCTCTAACATCAAAACTGAAATCTTCTTTGTTAGTATCCTCAATTTGATAAATGTCAGATAAATCCATGACTTGGTGGCATTTGACAAACATAACATCTGCCTAGGGAAATAGAATGCTACTAAGCGATATCAGCCAACAGATTCAGTAACTTGTGCCCATCAAAACTCTAAACTTTCAAAGTCATAGCCAACAACATTAGATTGTTTTGTGCTGTGCATGGATTGGATAGTTTACTCAACAGATACCAAATAATCTAGCAGCCTAAGAAGCAACTTTATAAAGCAAGAACTACCTCAATGAAGTTTTTGTACACAGCTAGAAACAATCGATACAGATCAGGATGTCGCTGATCAAGTTGAAGCTCCTTAGCAATTACCTCCAAGCCATAATGCTAGAAGACAAAAAAATCAGCACAAATTTCTCAAAAACTAACCACCAAACGACAAGAAAGTATCTTCATTTACCTTATAGACAAGCCCAGCACTACTAAGTTTAGTATTAAACCCGTGTCCAAACACTTCAGTGAAGCCTTTCTGGTGATGGTCATAACGCTCATTCTCAGGATCATACACACCCCCAACATCAAGTGCCGGCATCAAGCTTCTCGAAAACCTTATAACCACATCAAAACATCAAGTAGCAAATAAGTCAGAACTAATAAGAAATCTCAAACACATATCAATTACTGAACAAAATTATTAAAAATACAGAAATTGACAAGTGATTCTTCAAAAATTTCAAGAATTTTACATAAAACTGAAGAGAAATTTAACCATTTCGATAAATCAAAATTAAATCCAGAGAAAGAAGATTCGCACACAGATAATTTCAAATAAATGGTAAAAATGGAACAAACGAGTACCTGATGATCTCTGGTTCGTACGATCAGAGCATTGGAGAATCTATTGGAAAGACGAAGGATGAAACAAGCTAAGGTTTCGTCGCAGTTGAAAGTTCCATTATGCGTCCCAACACGTTTCTGCTTCCCTACGTGATTCGTCGAGAAACGAGCTCGGAAGTTTCCAGAACGTTTGAGAAATAGAGAATGATTCCAGATTCTGCTGTAGCACAGTCCCCTGGACCCAAACATTGCTGAAAGAGAAGAAACACTCATCAACGACTAAACCTTTGGCGTCGCGGGTTTAAGCTTGACTAAAACGTTGTCGTTTTTTACACTTTGGGATTTAATGAAAACGCTGACGTTTTGCGCTTTGGGATTTAGCTGAAACGTCGTCGTTGAGATTTTACTATTTTTGTTTCCATTATTTGGAGATGTATCTGATTTTCTTGGAAATTTTTAATAGAGTTGATAATCATTGGTTGACCTACCAATATGGTTGATCACCTTGCTCAAATTCTGGTTACCAAATATGTTTATTTCATATTTAATTGAGTCTATGTACCAAATTGATTGTTTTAATCGTGGGACCCTTTAAAGTCAATAAAGCTAAATCATATAAAAACTCGGATCAAACCCAAATGACAATATAAAGACTGTGCCACTGATAAATCAATGGATTATCATAATTCATAATTCATAATTGTACAAGAATTTGGATAATATCTTGCAGTAAACCAACCTAATTTTAGTTTTTAGTTTTTTTCTTTATATAATTTGTAACAATTAAAATCAAATTCATACTAGGCATACAGTAAAAGGCTAAAAGCTCAGTTGTTATTGCATCTGGATTTGGTTATGTTTACATAATGCAATACATAAAACATAAGCACTCTCACTTACTGGATAAGTTTGTTATCCAACTAACATGACAAAACAATATTAAAGAAATGAAACTCAATTACTTTAGAAAGACTTCAAACCAAAGGAATTGAAGAAAATGTGGTCTATAAGCATAACATCATTGCCTTCAACCAAAAATCACCAAACACATCTTCACAATCATCTTTCTTCTCACACTAATCACAAAAACCACGATCATTATTAGCCCGATAAACGCATGATTTAAATAACAAAAATAAAAATAATCAAATCTTTAAATGTCAACATCATAAATGAAGGTTAACAACTACGTTTTAGGACAAAGACATGTAGACATAAATACTATAAATATTGATATTTACCAATTAAGCTTAGAACACCTTATGAGAATATGGCTTACGTTCACATACTCATCTCTCTTCTCATCTTCATTACCTTCAAATCTTCAATCTCCGTCGTCCCTGACGCACAAACACAAGACCTAATCAATAGAATCTGCAAACAAACAATCGATTTCAGATTCTGCAACCAAACAATCACATCTCAGCTAATCAGAAAACAAACATCAATCAAAACAATCGCGAAACTAACCGCAGCTAAAGCTTGGATCAACGCTATAGAAACGCTTGATAACATCGAAGGCTCTCTTCTTCCAAAGGCGAAAGGTCGTAGAGACAAAGCAGAGTTCGATGCTTGTAGGAAAGCTTACAAGTTGGTTGACGCTCATCTTGATAACGCGTTGAAGTATTTGTATTTACGAGATTATAGATTCATGAGAGCGTATCAAGCTCTTGCGCTTGTGAATATTTCAATGTGTAGGACGAGTTTTTTTCATCCGACGCCTATGGTTTATGCGAATTGGAATATGAAGATCTTGACGGATATTGCGATTTATGCTGGCAAGATTCTTGCTCCTCCTCCTCCTCTTAGGAAGAAAACCAAGTCACCGCCGTGAAATTATTTCGGAGTCGTGAGCTTTGAAATTTCAAAAAATTCTATCAAACAGTTTTTTTTTGTTTGGGGTCATAGATTGTTTTTTTTTTTTTTTTTAAAGGGAAAAATAGGTTGGGATACTTTTTATTTGTATTATATTTTTTTTATAAATAAAACAATTTTTTACAAATGTTCAAAATATCGGATCCAAGAATGTTCTAGTTGAAATTGGTGAATATGGACCTATGGTTGAGTGTATAATGGATGATTCAGATGAAACTGTCTTCGATTTACAATTGGTGTAACTAGTGATACGACTATCGTCAAGAAAAGTTTTAGTTTAGCATTGAGGATTTGAGGGTTAAGCTTACAATTGTAAATCAGAAAATTTGACCAAATATTGTCATTTTTCTTTGAAGAACGAACTAAATTATTCTTAACTTATTTAAACAACAAATTTTTTAAGAGAAGAAAAATAAAATAAAAGTTTAGTTTTTGAAAACAATCGAACAGGCTAACTCGCGTTTTTGGTTATTAGTTGTAGCGTTTAAATTATATATGAATTAAAACACATATATGTTTGTCTTGCTTGCCCTACAAGAAAACATATAATCTTGAGAGTTTTAATTTAGAGGCGAGCGTGTGTCTCTTATGGTTATGTGAATTGATCCCTATGTTGTCAACATGATTGTTAATGAATTTAGAGATGTTAATTATATGATTTGATAAGTCATTTACTGATTTACGAAGTGACTAACGGAGTAACGGTACTTAATTATTCCCCTTAAACTCAATAACAATATTTTCCTCTGTTCTTGTTTGGCTAAGATGAAAATTTTATCACCATAACAAAACTTTATATAATATAACACCAAGGTAACGTAATACATGCTTACAACAACATAACTTCCAAAACTCATCAACGTAAATATATTCAAACCATATAAAAATCATTCAAGCAAGTGAATAATGGCCAAACCACAAGCTCGTGCAGAACGAACCACCATTACGAATTCTTGAAAGACCTGAGAAGCCTCACGGGCAGTGTTTTGTGTAGGCGCTCAAATTTCTGGAAATGAAATTGCGGACTAAATCTTATAAACGCAACACCAACTAAGCAAAGGCGAGACTTGGTCTCTTTCCTTAACTCAATAAATCGCCGGTAGTGTGACTGTTTGATGCGACTTTTGAATCCCAGGATACAATTGGTAACGATCCTTTTTCGCAACAATCGGAAAAAGAATCCAGCGAACTATATATTCTACGATACTCTCGAGAAAACGACTTACGAATTCAAGGGGAGATCGAAGATCGAAATTTTTCTTGTTGGTTTCGCTTTTCAGATAAGATAGCGAATGATGAGTGAGCGATATATATAGGGTGAGATGATTCCTCGATCGTCGCAAACCGCTGGAGCATATTCGGAGAATATTCCTTGCTTGTTGCGCAAGTCTGTTCGAATATGCCTTTGGTTCGAATTCGTTAATGGGCTTCATTCCTTAATGGGCTTCAGAAACTCTTTACGAATTTTCCCCAAAAAGAACGCCTTGGGGCCTCTCGAGGCCCATTGCCACCCGACCCACGACCCACGACCCGACCCGACCCGACCCGACCCACGACCCGACCCACGACCCGTGGCCGTGGCCGGCGGCGTGTGTGGTTCCCATTTTCTCATCCCATAGTCATTTAACCTCATATATAACCATGACCATATATATACAACTTGAAAACACAACTTTCAAGCAATGTGGGACAAATTCCACATTTTACTTAAAAATTGAGGCTTTGCCATTTAAGGCCCATGCTCATTTCAATTCACTTTTACACAATTTATAGACCCATAATGTCATGTTAAATTGTGGCCCAACAATCCCCCACATGAATAGAAATGACTCTAAACGTTTGAAACAAAAGGACTTAGACAGACTCGACTAGCCTAGACACAACTCGACTAGGCTAGCAGACTTTCGAGAGTATCTTGAAGATGTAACTATATCTGGAGAGGTAGCGTGTTTCAACTTTGAACCAATCATTTTTAATATCTGTCGGGTTTACTTGGCTGGGAGGTGAACATGATGTCTTGAACCACCCAGACTTTGATGTAAACCTAGACAAAGTATAAGCATAGCTACATTTTCTCGTAGAACTATGTTCTCTATTGTGTTCATTTTGGCCTTGAACTTTCCTGGTTTTTCATGAGTGAACTTGGAGAATATAGCCTTACTTTCATTCTCCTAGAAACGGCCCTATTTCACACTCATTAAGTGATCTGTCATGAGTTTCCTTTCAGAAGTATCCTGTTATACTCCTTATGCTAAACTATGAAATCATTAAAAGCCCAATGCTTATCCTTATCACATATAGGTAGCAGTTTATCATCCTAGGAACTGGGCACACAGTGCTCTTTCGATTCAACTTAATTTAGTTGTCCTTTGAACCTACTTCTTGGGATCGCCATCACGTAGGTGGGGTTTCCATTAAACCTTCTCTTAATTTACAGGCTTTAAGCCCATTCCTCTTGATGACTTTACCACTTGATCACGTGACAATCCTTTAGTAAATGGATCCGCTAGATTGTCATTTGATTTTATGTAATCTATGGTGATTACTCCTGTTGAGATCAAGTGTCTGATGGTTTTATGTCGTCTTCTAATATGACGAGATTTACCATTATAGAGATTATTCAGTGCTCTAGCTATAGCCGACTGGCTATCACAGTGTACACGAAGAGTTTGCACTAGTTTCTCCAACATCGGTATATCTTCCAACCAGTTCCGAAGCCATTCTGCTTCCTCTGCGGTTTTGTCTAGCGCTATAAACTCAGATTCCATAGTTGATCTGGCTAACAAAGTTTGTTTGGAAGATTTCCAGGACACAGCTGCACCTGCCAGCGTGAATACATAGTCACTCGTAGATTTTGAGTTTTTGGAGTCGGATATCCAATTTACATCACTATATCCTTCCAAAATTACCGGTTCTTTGCCATAGTGCAGACCATAATTTTGTGTATAACGTAAGTAATTTAATACTCTTGTTATAGCTTTCCAATGAGTATGTCCTGGATTCTTGGTGTAGCGACTAAGTCGTTCTTGAGTCCCCCCAAATCGGGGCTAGTACGATTTGTTAAGTACATCGGACTTCCAATCACCCTTGCGTATTCCTCTTGTGACACCGCTTCTACTGAATTTTTAGTCAGATGAAGTTGGGTGTCAACTGAGTCTTTCGTCCCATTAGAATATGCTTTAAATCTTTCAAGTATCTTTGCAGCATAATGAGCTTGAGACAAGATAATTCCTTCGAATTTCTAATAATCTTGATTCCTAGAATCACGTCCATGAGTCCCATATCTTTCATGTCAAATTTTGACTAAGCATGGTCTTAGTCGATTGATCATGTCTTTATTACTCCCAATAATGAGCATGTCATCTACATACAAACATAGCAAGATATACCCATTTGGCGTATTTTTAGCATAGATACACTTGTCACATTCATTTATTGAGAATCCGTTTGACATCATTACGTTGTCAAATTTCTCATGACATTGTTTTGGAGCTTGTTTAAGCCCGTATAATGACTTCACAAGTCTACAAACTTTATGTTCTTGTCCTGGGATGACAAAACCTTCAGGTTGTTTCATGTAAATCTCCTCTTCTAAATCACCATTTAGAAAGGCAGTTTTTACATCCATTTGATGGATTTCCAGGTCTCTTAATGCTGAAATTCCTATCAGCATTCTTATAGAGGTTATTCTCGTCACCGGAGAATAGGTGTCAAAGAAATCCAAACCTTATTTTTGTCGAAACCCTTGCACCACCAACCTGGCCTTATATTTATCAACTAATCCATCAGTTTTTAGCTTGGTTTTAAAAATCCATTTACACCCTAGTGCTTTAAACCCTTGGGGTAGATCGGTTATCTCCCATGTATGGTGTTGCATAATAGAGTTGATCTCACTATTGACGGCTTCCTTCCAGAAAGGTCCATCTGGTGTAGACATGGCTTCTGCAAATGTTCTTGGTTCATTCTCTAAGAGAAAAACCATCATGAAATCATCGCCAAAAGATTTTTCCTTACGAGCTCTTTTACTGCGTCTTGGTTCATCTTCAGGATGTTTTTCATCTTCTAGGACTGAAGTACCAGAGGTGCTTGCCTCATTTTCGTCTCTTTGATCACGTGTCCATTTTGGATACGATGTATCCTTGCAAGGGAACACATTTTCAAAGAACGACGCATTGCGTGATTCCATTATTGTATTAACATGGATATATGGTATCTCTGATTTATATACCAAGAACCGATAAGGCGATCTATTATGTGCATATCCAATGAAAATCTGATCCACAGTTTTAGGTCCTCTGTGACCTTTTTTGGAGGTGGTACAACTACTTTTGCTAGGCACCCCCACACTTTGAGGTATTTGTGCGAAGGTACAACACCTTTCCAAAGTTCATAGGGTGTTTTACCCGTTACTTTGTGTGGAATTTTGTTAAGGATATAATTTGTAGTAAGCAACGCTTCCCCCATGTTCTGGCTAACCTGATTTCTAACATTGCAATCATCATTTCTTTTAGAGTTCAGTTTTTTCGTTCCATGACTCCATTAGATTACGGTGAATAAGGAGCGATCGTTTGGTGGATAATCCCATGTTCTTGACAAAAAATATTAAACCTACCATCGTCTTTCTCCTCTTCGTAACTTCACTATTTTAATAGTCTTACTCGATTGATTCTCAACTTCTAGTTTAAATTCCTTAAACCTTTCCAAAACTTCGTCTTTGCTTTTTTAGCAAATAGACATAACAATATTTCGTGTGATCATCTATAAATGTCACAAAATATTTCTTCCCACCTCTAGTTGGAACAGATTTTAAGTCACATAAATCAGTGTGTATTAAACCTAAAGGTGTGTTTGTTCTTTCGACATGGGGTGATGGTGTTTTAGTGAGTTTGGCTTGACGCACACTTCACATTTTTCTTTACTCATTTTGCATTTAGAGATTAGGTTTAAATTCATCAAACGATTTATTGATTTATAATTCACATGTCCTAATCTTTCATGCCAAATATTAAAAGACTCAAGCAAGCAATGAATTCTTATTCATTTCATCATTGGTTACAACAGTTTACGAATCAACATCTGAAACAACATTTGCAACATTCTTATTTTTAGAGCTACTTGCTTCACCCTTGTCACCCTTGACAACCGCCTGGGCACATCTTCACAAGTCCTTCCTTGACGTATCCCTTTCCAAGGTACATGCCAAACTTCTTGAGAATGAGGTTGTCGACCTCAAAGATCACAACAAATTTGGCCTTGCTTAGGAGGTGCCGAAATCAGGTTCTTCCGCATGTCGGGGACATGTTTCACATTCTGGAGTGTGAGTTCTTGTCCCGAGGTCAAACGCAGAACCACCTTCCCTGTTCCAGCAATTTTAGAGAACGCTGTGTTTCCCATGAAGAGTGTGACTCGCCTTGCTCTTCGATAAGTCTTGAACATCGCCCTATCGTTGCAGATGTGAGTTGTGGCACCTGTGTCATACCACCATTCACTTGGATTGTCTTCCACCATGTTGACCTCAGTCACCACAGCACAAAGGTCCCCTTCCGTGAGGTTGGCTTGGAGCTGCAAGGTCTTGGCTTTGCTGCGACAATCAGTGGCCTTGTGACCATTCTTACCGCAATAGTGACATTTTCCCTTAAAGAACTTCTTCTCAGATGGTTCAGCGACACCTTTCTTCTTGAAGTTCTTGGCCGTTGGCTTCAAAGGAGAGTTAGCAATGGCTTTGCCTTTGCCTTTGTGAACAGCCACATTCACAGTGTGCTCACGGAACTGGATCCCGTTTGCACTCCGGTTTGCAGTCCGGTTTCTGTCCTCGGTGTTTAACCTCTGGATCAAATCTTCTAGACTCATCGCCTTCCTCTTGTGCTTGAGGTAGTTCTTGAAGTCGATCCAACCCGGAGGGAGCTTCTCGATGAAACTGTTCACCGTGAAGATTTCACAAATGGACATTCCCTCAGCAACGACTTCTTGACAAATTCGTTGGAATGCCTCCACTTGTTCCATGATGGGTTTGGTGTCCACCATCATGAAGTCATGAAATTTCGATGTCGCAAACTTCGACATCCAAGCATCGTCGACTTTGTATTTCTTCTCCAAAGCTAACCACAAGGCTTTGGAAGTCTTGGCCAAGATAGATTCCGTAGAGATCTTCCACAAGCCGTCCTAAAATCCAGCCTTTGGTCATGAAATCTCCTTGATTCCATGCATCCACTGTTCCAACGATACGCATCCGTATTTCCCTCGGGAATGATGGGCTGATCCTCCGTCGGATACGGAGAGGTGCATCGCATGGAGAAAAAAAGTGCATCTTTTTCTGCCATGTTTTGAAGTTTTTGCCATCAAACTTCTCGAGGTTGCGATCCTTGACAGGAGACTTGAGGCTGGGTGGGCACCACAGCGCCACCTTCACTTGTGTCGCCGCTAGAGGCGGTCCAACAAACAAAGCCCTTCGAGTTGTCTCCTCTGTATTCGCGGTATCTTGAAGAGGTGTCTCGTTCACATCCACGTTGGTTCCATCAATTGCTGCCATTTTCCTGATACAACACACAAAAGGTTTATCAGGTAGATGCAATTAATACTTCGAAATATTTTTCAAAAAATGATTTGAATATACCAAAAAACGTTTTTAATATTTGAATTAATTATCTAATCTGTGGAGATCAAAAAAAAAATATTTTTTTCCAAATATTTTTAATATATATTTCTCTTTTAAAATATATAACTCCTTTCGCGGAAACGCCCTAAGCGAATCGGAAAAACCCAAAATATTTTTAATATATATTTCTTTGAAAATATATAAATCCTTTCGCGGAAACGCCTTAAGCGAATCGCAAAAACCGAAAAATATTTTTAATATATATTTCTTTTAAAATATATAAATCTTTTCGCGGAAACGCCGTAAGCGAATCCCAAAAACCGAGAAAAATATATTTTTTTTCCTTTTTGAAACTTAATTTCAAAAAATGATCCGTGTAAACGCTATGAAGCGAATCGCAGATCCAGGAAAAACGTTTAAATCAAACTATTTGGCTTAAAATAACCGCGGTGAAGCGGAGCCAAAAAACGATTTGAAACGGGACTGGTGGCGTTTATAACCGCAAAAACAAATCCGATTAGAGTGATAGGCTAAAAGCAGATTTATTGAGTTAAGATTGTAGGCGCTCAAATTTCTGGAAATGAAATTGCGGACTAAATCTTATAAACGCAACACCGACTAAGTAAAGGCGAGACTTGGTCTCTTTCCTTAACTCAATAAATCGCCGGTAGTGTGACCGTTTGATGCGACTTTTGAATCCCAGGATACAATTGTTAACGATCCTTTTTCACAACAATCGAAAAAAGAATCCAGCGAACTATATATTCTACGATACTCTCGAGAAAACGACTTACGAATTCAAGGGGAGATCGAAGATCGAAATTTTTCTTGTTGGTTTCGCTTTTTCAGATCAGATAGCGAATGATGAGTGAGTGAATGATTTCGACAGAAATGATGCGATATATACAGGGCGGTTTCGAGGAAGCATATTCGGAGAATATTCCTCGATCGTCGCAAACCGCTGGAGCATATTCCTTGCTTGTTGCGCAAGTCTCTCGAAACCGAATATGCCTTTGGTTCGAATTCGTTAATGGGCTTCATTCCTTAATGGGCTTCAGAAACTCTTTACGAATTTTCCCCAAAAAGGAAAATACGCGCGCGGGGGCCTTTGGAGGCCACGACCCACGACCGACCGTCGTCTTGCGTGGCGGCGACGGTGTGGTTCCCATTTTCTCATCCCATAGTCATTTAACCTCATGTATAACCATGACCATATATATACCACTTGAAAACACAACTTCCCAGCAATGTGGGACAAATTCCATTTTACTTAAAATTGAGGCTTTTTTGAATTTAAAGTACATTTTCAATTCACTTTTACACTATTTATAGACCCATAATGTCATGTTAAATTGTGGCCCAACATTTTGAACTTCCACTAGAAAACCAGAGTGTTTTGGCTCTCGTGTAATTTAATTACATTACAAACTCACAGTGGCGAAAGCAGCTGAGCAGAAACAAAACTCACAATGGTTGCGCTAAGAGCTATGTGCATAGCTGTATCGGCGGTGGCTGTGACGTTAATGGTGACAGCCCGTGAGACTAGCATGACCACTCTCTACAGTTTCGAGTTTCAGCTCCACGCTAATTAAAGGTGTGAAAGATGTTTGTATGAGAACATCCAAATGGTAGATAAGTGATAATTGATTGAAAGAAAGGGAAGAAGAAAATGTCAATTATAACAGTGTTATTTATTAATGGTTGTTAACGATTATACTAGCAGTGTTTTGCAAAACAAACCAAGAAACAGACTAGAACCCTCCAAGCAAAGAAATGTACTTGGAAAGAGCAACCTAACATAGTAGATGCTACTATATAATATAACTATATATGTTAGAAACATTTTTGAACTCAATAAACAATGCCAGTTAAAGTAAAATTAGTAGAACTCATTAAACATTTTTGAACTCTCCAAGAAACCTTTGCACCCGAAGTTGGGCCCGCAGAGGAACCGCTACTAATTTTGTTTTAACATATTAGTAATTAGTAGGTACTTTAATTCAATTTTGATTCAAAAGGTTCAGTTTTTTGGAATTAGAATCGTAGTAGTAATCAAAACAAAGTTAAATTTAACATCAAGTACTTTAGTTGTCGTTTTAGTTTAGTATTAGTATCATGTTTACCGTACCGTAATAGGTGTACAAATGACCTGACTGAATTTAAAATTCAATTTAACTTTATAAAGTTGAAAGCGATATAAAATTTTTACCGCTTTATATCTTTACTGTTATTTTTGTAATTATTCTGCACTCACTTGCCGCTCTTTTTTACTGCATAAAAGCTTTTATGTCATCAATAGATGCCAAGTGTCAACATAAGAGTAATTTACTCAACATGTCTCTTTTCCATAACCATAAAATTGTATACAAATTTCTTTAACCGGATTAAGATTCTCCTCTCCGGTTTAAAACACACATTCTTCTAAAACCAACGTTGCACAGCTTTGTTTCCATATGCATACTTTTCAAGTAGCCTGATTTCTCAAGTAAAGAATCTTCCCTGTGGAATTTAGAAAAACCACCCCTCAACCTTTTCATAATCTTCACAAACACACATACATTTATTTTCAATTAAATACACACCCCTCTCTGTTCACCACTCTTTCCAATCTCTAGCCTTATTTCCTTTGGCCAGGATTCAGATTGAGCTCTCAGGCCAATTTGGCCTGCACGGAACCGGGAGATTCACCAAGAATCCACCTTTTAGACCAGTCGAAGGATCCTAAAAACCCGAGGAATAAAAATTTAAGAGAACGAATGTTCAATCTTGGTATGTAGAGTAACGACGAGGTCATGTGCATCATCCAAGAGCTTCCACACATCTAATTGCCCTGCCATACTATGACACTCCTTTAGAATCTCATCCATACTGTTATACTTCTCTATTATAAGTTTCCTTCTTTGCAACACCGAGGCCGCTATTGCATAGAGCACCAAATCATCCGTGGGAGGCGCACGCTGCCTAATCCTGCTCCACGCAGATTTCCCCATCCCGGCTCTGATTGCGGCTTGATCTGCCCACATCACTTCCCATAGGCATAGTGTCTGATCGAGTGTCAGTTCTCGTCTGAACATCACAACAACCATTCTGTATACAAAGAAACAGTCTTCAGCTTGGAGTTTCTCGAGGTGCCTATAAAGCTGAGAGTCTTTGGATTTTATTATCTTTGAGACTATGTTGAGTTGTCTTCTGATTCCAAACTCGTCGAGTCTGAAATTGTGACGGGCTTTCTTCATGAACCCGACGAAGCACCAAAAGACTTCATGGTCATCAGGGAATACAGAGAGTATAGGAGAAAGAAGATCGCTCATTCCTTGACAATAGCCAATGTCAGGATCATATAAAGCATAGGCTTCAAGAACAGCAACGAGCCGTGCAGCTTGAAAGATTTTGTACGGTTCCAAGTGACTGTAATCTTTCAACCCAACCGCTTCAGCAGCACGACATGCTCTGTCCTCGGATATAACCGCCTGGGATGGAGAATATGGAGTCCACTCTGAGTTAGCACGCACAGCATCTAAACGGATAATACGCTGCCACGTCACAAAATCCTCTTCTGTCCGGGGAATAGATGGGCTAGCTGGATAAGTATTATTCACATCCGGAGTATTAGAAGACTGAAAGACCTGTACCACTTCACTCTCATCTGAAGAATCAGAATCTGATGACTCAGAATTAAGTGTAGAGATGGTAACATTAGTGATCCGTCTTGAACTACTGCCGTCTCTCTCAACTGTACACGAAACTTCACTCATATACCCAATATCTTCAGTGATGTCTTCGTCACTAGAGAGTGACTCGCGCGCACTGACAACTTCATCAGAACATGGACTGTCAGTATCTTGGACTTGAGTCCAATCATATTTATCTTGGATTGCTTCACCGACCCTGTTTAACTTAAGAGTCCCGTTATTATGTTTCTGAAGCCGCTTGCACTGCCTGCGTAGTCTCTCATACTCCTTTCTGCATTTGTAGATTCAAAACAAATGAAGCTCAAAGTAAAAAAAACTTTCCCAAATAGTAACTCAAATCAGTCTCACTCACCTTCTTCGATTTCTTATAATGACTCTCTCTTCTTTAGAACTATTAAAACCATACCTGTTTATACGTAAACAACATCTCTTTCATTGATACGATTGTTACTATAGGATTCAAGTAATAGAGTTTGAACTGTACACTTACAGTCCAAGAAGGAAAGGCCACACCTCTAGCCGAATGCTCGGCTCAATACCCTACAAAGAAATAAGAGAAATTTTAAAATCAACAACCCACAAATGGTTGTTGTGATTGTGAAGTGAGTTCCACGGAGCTGTGATGACTCACTCTACTTCGAACTTTCTTTAATAAATTGGCTCCTCCGTTACGAAGTCTACCGTCCGGCGTAAAAAATCTCTTCCATTGCTTAGGTCTTAGTGGCCTTTTCCTTTTCCTCCGAGACCATGGTGACTTAAGACGAGGCCTGAAACAATGAAACAGAGCTTAAGATGTAGCTATAAATGTACAGAGCAGCTAAGTCAGATTCAGTTGAATATTTGATTTAAACCTAATTTCTCAAATGATACTAAAAATATTCACAAGCAAAAAATAAAAATTTGAGCTTGGAATTAATTTCAGCGTGATTAACTCTTTTAATCAACAAATTGAAATTATCTAATCGTTGGATGAATAGTAATCACATTTCATCTGAAGAAGACGAAGTCTAACAAGTCAAATCAAAAGGGATCGAGATCTCGAAATCTCTAATTCAATAAGGAACAAATCGAGAAATTTGAGAGATAGAGATCTAATAGACTAACCGATCGAAAGAACAAGACGCAGGGGATGAAGAAGCAACAACGAAGCGAGCTGAACGTAAATGGATCCACGAAGATGATGAAGAAGAAGGAGGAGATGATAATGGCGATGAAGGATTAGATGACGAAGACGTCGTTTGAATTCTTCTCAAAGCTTTCATCTATATAAATGATTCCTTCCTCCAAAGATTTAAACCTAATCAAAATCCGAATATTCCTTTCGAATCACCAGGAGCTCCGATGTAATAATACCTTGACGCAGACGACAACTTTTCAAAACTTCCGGCGCAGTAAAAACTCAAAAAACCAACAGTCTCCGCCGCAAACACCACCTCTCCGGCTCCGTCTTCGTCGGAAACCGATCAAAAGAAATTGGAAAAATTTCCGTATTTGAACCACTTGCTTGCTTCTTCTTCTTCGTCTCCTTTACTTTTGTGTCGCTCTCTGTATCTATGAATAGAAACGTGGGCTAACTTGGAATTTGTAATCTCCAGAATCTCTGAGAAAAAGAAAAAATAAAGTCGTCTGAGAAATACGACTAGAGAGAGCGTTTTTGTGACTTTAGTTTCTCTTTCTTATGGACCCACGAACTCTGAAAACCTCAACTTTTGCACTTTTGCCCCTTTTCTTTCACTTATTTACGTTTCTTCTTAATTCTTTAGTCACTTTATCTCTCAGTCTCTTACTATTTATGTATTTGTCCTTGTAGTTTCGTCCTTACATTGTATCTGGTTTTCAGAACAGAGTTATATATAGGTAAGAACTAAGAACTATAACCTTGTTGTAACAATGTATTTGCTGATCTTATTTATCATTACATCAACAAGAGAAGACCAACATTTTTTTCAGATAAATAATAAAATAAACATTCCAAAAATAAAATATACTATTTCCAAAATAGAATGAAAATTATAGTGACTTTTATTTTATATCATGTTTACGTTTTTATTGGGCTATTTGGTTCTTGCATTTTCTTTTTCATCAAGTTTACGGAGTTCACTCTCTTTTTTTTTTTCTTTTTTTTGTCATCGGATTTCACTCTCTTTAAATGTCTTCATACAACTTTTTTATCTGGTATGAAAATGCAGACTATCGAAAACAAATATGAATACCTATATTTCCTTGAAGAAAATCAGTGAGTTAAGATACTCTTTAATTTTCTTTGTCTTTTTTGTTAATACATTTTTCATTTTCTGGACTAGTTTCGATATAACAACTTTACCCAATAAAAAAATCAACTACAGTAAAATTGTAACATTATCATAACAAAGTATAACTCAAATTTTATTTGGTTAAATATGAGATATATTTTAAAAATAATTTTCGGTAGATTGGAAACGATCTTGAGATAATGGTTTCCAACGAGTGCGATGAAATAATTCCCATGTTTTTAAACGACCAAATCAAGCACATGGAATTAGCAATTAAAAAAGCATCATTTTATATTATTGATGTTTAGGAGTCGAGGTACATTGCCGGTTTTAATATATGTTGTATATTTGTATAATACTACAACTGAACAAATAAATAAAGAAGGTTATCTTATATGTAAATTACAGAATTAGTAGTCATGAAAAAAAATTGTAGACAACAATGATTAACTTGGTTCTACGCTATGATTAATAATTAACTATAACGATTTCTTATCTTTTAAATAGATTTGTTGCTTTATATGTCTCCGTTTCTGATAATATTTTTTCTTATTCGAATTGAAACCATTAATGCTATGCGATTATTTATAAAATGCAAAGGAAGAATTATTTTTATATTAAGCTTTAGGAATATCCCAAATGCAAAGCATCACAAATTATTCAGGAATTTACCTATGTTTTTTAACATAAAATATTAAGCGAAAGAAATTGATGATATTTATGATGAAAAAAAGAAGAGAAAAAAAAAGAAGACTGGTTGGTACATGTAGTCAACAAAAGCAGTCGCGTGTATTCTTTTATATTTTTTTGTCTGCAAGAATATTTCAAAGAAGGTAAAGCAAAAATGTGACTGTATATGGAAAAACGATATATAGTGTATGAACAAAAAAAAAAGAAGGTAAAACGATATATTAGAAAATTTCGTGGAAAAAATATCTGTAAAATCCATTGGTAAACGGGTATTTCCTGTAGTGAATTAAATTAGTAATCATTCAAGATAAAGACATTTTGGCAAATTGAAGTGACTAAAACTGAAATTAGAAAAATTAATAAAATTCAATTTGATTTAATATGTCTGACCTCTTCGACCAACTTTACTAGTTGTATAATACTTTATTCTACAAATCATTCGTCATTCACAACCGGCAAATGGATGTTGATATGTTCCTAAATTATAACCTTAGAATTTTATAAAGCGTTTGTTATCATTATCTTCTAGGGGGAGTCAGGAATCTACATAAATTGTCTCTATTATAACAATGATTCGATTCAACAAATGTAACACCTGTTGGATTTTTTTCCATATTTTTATTTTTGAATATAAACTATATATCAGATGATTTTATTTCTTATTTGCTAAATTACTTGTTGTTTTAAAATAGGAATATGTGTACTATACAAAACTATTTGAGGTCGATGTATTGCGTTTTTTTATTATTGTTTACCATCTATTTATTTGTTTTTATTGTTTACCATATATTTATTTAATTATTTCTTATAATTGTTTACCATCTACTCACCATGAGGATATTGTTCTAACAAAATTCATCCTTTTTCCGTAGGAAATCAAAAGATTCCTTATTGCTTTGACATTTGATACATTAAAAACACAGATGCGTAATAACTAATGTTTCAGTTAAAGTTGAAACATTGGTGATTGGTGAATTCAATTTTGTGGATATGTTAGTTTAATGGGAAAGATAAAATACCAAAGCTAGATACGTTGCTTTATAAAAAGGGGAAAGTAAAGTATCGGGTTTCTATATACGGCACTTATTAATTGCTTCGTTTGAATAAACAATAAATTGAAGTACTAGTGTTGCCCAAAAAACTGAATGTTATTGAGTTTATGTTTTAAAAATTTGAAAACAGAAAGAATATGCTTATAAGCAGCTAACGCATTTTCTTTTGTTTAAAGACTTAAAGCAAAATAATACTGTATTGATATCCACCAAAAAAAAAAAATACTGTATTGAGAAGCTATACTACATCATAATTCGTGAGAGTTACTCTATATATATAAAAAAGGCATGTTACTTATTTTTTGTTGTGTCATGTTGTCAATTATTCGTGGATAAAAACTATATATAGATACGTATAATGTGATGCATCATGTGAATTAGATTCGTGTTCTCGCTTTTGTCTACTCATGTCCTTCATGATGTGGACACAATCATGGTTTCTGACATAAGATGTCCATAACACTTCTTTAGTTATATCACCTTAGATCTTAAAAACTGTACATTAGGTAATTTTTCACTTTTTTAATCTATTTTAATTGGATAAACATCCTCTACCAATTATTGTTAAAAGAAAAAGCAGGAGACAACTTTTAAACCAAAATAACCAAGATCAATATAATGATGTTACACAAAATAACAACTTATAGCAATACACAGTTTACAAACAAACCAAACCAAACCGATTCATTGACAAAGAAATCAAAGGATGGAGCACCAGCCATGATGAGGAAGTTTAGACGCAGCAGCTTGGTCAAGGAACCAAACCACTTCAACATCAGCGGTTAGTTGACCGGCTGGTATGTCTTTGGTATGGTTAAGAGCAGCCGTAGTCGAATCAGCCTGCTCTTTATCACACACGGCCATAACATTGTAGGAAGCACAATTGATAACCGGTAAAGTAAAAGTGATTCTTTTTGGTGGTGGTTTAGGTGAATCGTTTATGAATGTGACCCATTTCACTTTCTCTTTGATCTCATTATGTCCCGGGAATATAGATGCTATGTGACCGTCCGGTCCCATTCCTAGAAGCTGGAGATCGAATTGTGGGAAATCGGAAGATTTGTATGTTTGGATTATGCCTTTGTTCACCTTGTCTTTGAGGCATTCCTCATACCGTTCGGCTGCAAGCTCAGCATTGCCTTCGGCACCGAGTCCTTTGTCAATGGCGAAAATGTTTTCTGTCGGAATTGGAACCTGAATAGGTTGGGACTTGGGATTAGGAACATAGATATCTTATAACATGTTTGTTGACCAAAACCAGAGCCGGCGCTGAGGGCATGGAAATAAAACATTTGAATGGAGTCCCACTTTTTAGGGGGCTCCACAATTTTTTTCTATATATATATATGTATATATATATAATTAATGTCCAAAAAAAGACTAACACAAATGGGCCATTAATATATATAAAGGTCATACATTGTGTGAGTCTCAAATTATTATTATGTAAATATTACATTATATTATTTAGTTTTAAAAAAGAAAATTTAGGTTAATCTCTGACTCTCCAACTCCTTCTTTACGTGACTTAGTCATTTTTTTTCTCTTTTTTTTGTTTTAACTTTTGTTTTCCTCCATTGAAGAAGAGAACTAGAAAAGAGGAGAGATCAATTTTACTCAAAACAAATATGAATTGTTTATTTATTGTAAGGTAAAAAGCTTTTTGAATTTTATTTGTATATTTATTTTCTTTGTTTGCGTTAATTTTATTGTTTATGCATTCACCAAATTGAGTATTTGGATTTAAAATTTGTTTTCAGTTTATAAGTTTTTTTTATTACTGAATGGTTTATATGTGTGTATGTGATAGATCAGAAGATGACTTCAGGATGTCAAAAAAGAAAAAAGAGGAAAAGAGTAGAAGAATTGGTGAAATCTCAGGCTGGATTCCTTTTAAGGTATTTTAAGAAACCAAACCCCCTTAGAACTGATGATGTTGATGAAATTGATGAGGTTGAAGAGGTTGATGGAATTCATGAGGTTAATGGAGTTGATAACGAGGATGAAATTAGAACTGAAAGTGACAACGAAAAGCAAGAGGAGAATGAGAATTATATAGATGATGAAGATGTCAATAAAAAAAAAGGAGGATGATCACTTTGAAGAATATGATTCATCTTTGGATATTATGGATCCTGCAAATTGGAAAAAAATTGATCAGAGGTTAATAGATTATTTGGTTAAGAAAGGTCCTCTTGCACCACCATCTGAAGATTATATATTTTCTCGAAATAATCATGGAAGACGTTTTTCTCATAGAAATTACAAGAGGTATTTGGAGAATGGAGATAGACAAGACAGACGTTGGTTGATCTATTCAACAACATCACATAGAATCTATTATTTTTGTTGCAAGTTGTTCACTCGGTACAAAGATATCTCTCAACTATCAAGCACTGGTTTCATGGATTGAAATAATGTCGTAGTAAGGCTTAGCGAACACGAGAAAAGTCATGATCACATCACTTGCATGAGCCAGTGGGTGGAGCTGGAGTTGAGGTTTCAAAAGAATCAGACAATTGATAAGTGTTTCCAAGAAGAAATCAACAAAGAAAAGAATCATTGGAGAGAGTTGTTATTGAGATTATTTTCAGTGGTGAAGTATCTGGCAAAAAGTAATATAGCGTTTCGGAGAAATAAAGATAAAGTTGGTGAAAATAACAATGAAAATTTTCTGGGAAATATTGAAATGATTGGTGAATTTGACGCAGTAATGCAGGAGCACCTTAGGCGAATTAAAACGAAGGAAACTCACTACCATTACCTCAGCCACACAATTTAGAATGAGTTGATAGGAATGTTGGGATCTGAAATCAAGCTCATGATCATTAGGAAAATTAAAGCGGCAAAATACTTCTCGGTTATTCTTGATTGGACTCCGGATATTAGCCACAAAGAATAAATGTCTCTTATTATTCGATGTGTGGATGTATCGGTGGATCAAGCTCATGTTGAAGAATATTTTCTTACTTTTGTGGAAGTTGATGATAAGTCAGGAAAATGACTTTTTGAGCTACTTTGTAAAACATTGGATGGTCTTAATCTGGACATTGATGATGTTAGGGGACAAGGTTATGACAATGGATCTAACATGAAAGGGAAAAATAAGGGAGTGCAAAAGAGATTGCTTGATATCAATCCGAGGGCATTTTATATACCATGTGTTTGCCATAATCTGAACTTGGCTATTTGTGATATCGCAAAATCTTCTGAGAAGGCAATTTCATTTTTTGGGATCGTCCAGAGTTTATATCGGTTTTTTTCCCCTTCTACAACTAGGTGGGAGATGTACAGAAAAAAGGTGGGAGGTCTTACACTTAAATCCTTATCAGATACGCGTTGGAAAAGTCATCTTGAAAGCATCAAAGCAATACGTTTTAAAGCTCCAAAAATCAGAGATGTCTTACTTGAATTCGCAGAAAATAGTGATGATCCATAAGCCAGAAGCGATGTTGAATGTCTTGCAATAAGTGAAACACATGGAATTGAAGGATTCGAGTTTTTGTTTGGTATGGTGATATGGTATGATATTTTGTTTGTCGTGAACACGGTAAGTAAGACGCTACAATCTGAAGATATGGATATCGATGATGTCATTGCTCAACTAAAAGGGTTAGTTTTTTTCCAAAAGTATAGAGAATCATGTTTTCAAGAAGCAAAAAATGAAGTTTTAAAACTTGCGCAGTTGATATGGATATTGAACTTGTGTTCAAAAGAAGAGCAAGCGCGTTATTAGAAGAAAACGTCATTATGATGAGGAACCAGAAAAAACTGATGATGATGGACTTGTTCTAAGCTTGGAGGAGGATTTTAGAATTAATTATTTCATCAAAAGCATGGATCAAGCTCTAGTTTCTTTTCAAACAAGGTTAGAACAATTTCAAGAGTATGAAAATATTTTTGAATTTTTGTTTAGTTTACGAAAGCTCAACTCAGCGAATGAAGATAGTTTGAAGACATCTTGCCTTAACCTTGAAGCTTTTCTTAAGCATGGAACGATTTCAGATATTGATGAGAATGATTTATTTCTAGAAATAAAAGTTTTTAGAGAAGTTCTACCAAAGAATTTGAAGAAGACTGCAGAAGTATTAGAATTTTTAGAGAGATTGAAGGATTGTTATCCAAATATATAGGTTGCTTATAGGATAATGCTCACTATTCCGGTTTTAGTTGCCTCGGCTGAAAGAAGTTTTTATAAGTTGAAGTTGATAAAGTCTTACCTACGGTCGACTATGTCACAAGAAAGGTTAAACGGATTAGCTATGTTATCGATAGAAAATACCATGGTTAAAAACCTCGATTATACAAATTTGATGGATGATTTCGCAGAAAAAAATACAAAAAGGGTTATTTTCAGAAGTTTTAAATTATTGTTATATTTTTTTAAGATATCATTGTACTTTTACTTTAACTTTAGTTTTGTAAAAATTCAATTTTTTTTTTCTATTAAACACTTTAAAAAAATATTTTCGTTTGGGGTCCTGAATTTCTCAGAACTAGCTCTCCAAAACACATGTGAAATGAACATAAAAAATGTGAAAATGTCCCTATTAAAATAAAGAAATATGTTCAACATTTAAATACATGTTTTTCGTTTGAAACTATATATCATTACTTGTTATGAAATAATACGTGGATCATAATTTAACAATAAAATTGCAGAGTGTTGTAATTAATGACATTCGTTAGCATCACTAGTCATTTTAAAGACAGATTTTGTAATTAATGACATTCTTTTTCTTTTTCTTTTTGTACGTAGCATATATTTATATATGTACCTTAGAGAGAAAACTGTCGTAAGCAAGTTTATAGTTGCTATCAGCATTATCCCAAGCACAAACCCTCTCGTCGACCCAGAAGATGTACCACTTAGACCACTCGATTGAAGGTTCTTCTATCAAGTTGCTATTAAAAAGTTGTATATTAGAATATTTTGAAGAGTCAAACAAATTGAGATTGGTACTAATTAAGATTGATAAGAGAGTTTTGTATATAAACAGACCTGAGCCAGGAGATGAGGTCACCACCGGAGAGAACGACGGTGAACTTTTCTCTTTCTTTGCAGAATTTGGAGGAGAGATCCGCCGTGTATTTCGCCAGCTCCACCACCATTTCATCTTTTGTCTTGAACACTCTTGTCTTCACCGGTGCCATCTAATTGTTAGATGATGTTGATTATTATTATTGTGATGATGATGATGGCTTCATACAAGTGGAGGAGACCTGCTTTTTATAGGATACATGAATGAGACAAATTAGTTGTGTGTGTAGAAACACATCTATATTGATATTTGTTTTTTTGATAAGGAGTATGTATATATCAAAATGTATATTATACAGCATATATTATACCTTTATTTGTTCGTAGTTCCTTTATACGTTTACAGCCTTTTATTATTCATTTCATCTTTATCAATTTATTCTACATAAAACTATATGTTCACATATTCTCTATCAATTTACATAGTTCTATTGACTTTAAGAAAAAAGAAAGAACTGATCAATTCCTAGTTCAAACTTTTATTATGACAAGAGTGTAACTAAAAAGTTTGATATAGATTGTGAACGATTGATTACATTGTACACGTTACTTATTCAGATATCAAATATATTGACACTTATTTTGTCATTAAGTTTCAGTGCTTCTATAATTTTCATTCATTTGGTCTTTCATTTTATTATTTTACTACTGTATCTATACATTTTAATTCATTTTCTCTTATCTTTATATTCAGTTTCCTATTTCTAGTTTTTTTAAAGTTCATTTTTTTACCATAAATGAACATTTTATTAGGAAAAAAACTCTCAAAAATATTAGTTTCATTAACTTGTGCCTTTTCTGTCATTTATTAAACTTTTCTTTAACTTTTACTTCTTTTATCATTAACTATCTAAATAATATTCATTAACTATTATATTTATGTAATTTAAAAACTGTCATTTGATGACATACATTTTTCTTATTGGATGATTAAGATATGAAGTGGACAACTGATAAAACTCTCCAATTATATATGTATAAATTACAAAAGAAAAATGATTATATAAGTTACAAAAGAAAAATGATTATATATGTAAAAATTACGAAAGAAAATATATTATTTAACGAGAGAAAATGATTATATTAGTTAATTTTCCAATAAGCATAAGGTTTTCTTGACCTCGATTTATTACATCTCCAATACCATTGCTTAGATGAAACAAAACCAGAGCCGAATCACAATAGCCCATCCAATTCCTTAATTCTATACAAACTAAAAATTAAATAGGAAAAAATAATACAAATCAAAACATTTTACTTTTCGTTTGTTTGTTTGGGTTGGAATGGTTCCTCTGAAAACAAAATGCTTAATACAAAAGAGGTACTTTTTTTCCAGTTCATGTTTGTCTTGAATCGGCAGTATAATAACTTTATATTTTGATGATTAGGTTGATTTGAAAAGTTAGAAGTCATCTAGTTGGTCTCGAACTCGAGCTTCGAACAGTCACACCATGCAAGAACTTGGCATAGCCTAAGAAATTCAGCTTTCCATCCAAACTCCGGATCCAATCCTTGAGGAGAGGATACGCATTTGGTCCCAAACTCATCTCCTGCATAATGCGCAAACCCAAGATTTATGCGAAAGATATCGGTTTTACATATATCAGAGATATATATATATATACTGAAGTCCCTATATACCTCGGCGAGTTCTTGGACAGAAATGGCTCGGCTTCCTTCACGTTCAAAGTGGTCGAATGCTACTATTGCGATCTGTTCCCATTCTTCAAGAGCCTCAAGTTGATAAACGCTTACTGCAGCCGCACAGAACTCTTCAAAATCAAGTTTCCTATGTGCTAAGGGTTGCATCTTCATCAACAAAAGGAAAAAAAAGAGAGTATTAAAGATATAATTATGCAGAGACTAGAAGACGCTGGGACTCAAAAGATGCGTTAGTACATACCATGTTTAAGATGTCAGGAAGCCTAGATTCGATCATAGCATCCGTAGCATATCTTGTCAGAGCCTGCACTTACCACAAGACTTTGAATTACTAATCAGACGAATCTTTAGATTCATCAATTGAAGAATAGTGGCACTAAAAGCTATTTGTTAGACTAGGAAAGATGAGTGTGGAAATCACCCACTGACCGTAGTGAAATTGTGAAGATACAAGGCTCCATCTTCTGGTTCCAGGAGCATAAACTGTGCTTTAAGGAACACAAGTTCCTCTTCGGGTATAGCTTTAGATAGAGACTGTGGTACAAGTGACGACAAAATCAAGAAATATTCAAGACAGAGATAATCAACTCTATCAAGAACAAAAGCTAGGATCAAACAAAATGAAGAAGTGTTTTTACATGTGAGTCTCTTCTTTTACTTATTCCATGAAAAATGTGATTATAATCCTAAGAAAATGGTCTTGACACGATCTAAGAGACTCAAGAAACGAATGGAACAAACAATCAGATATCGGTGAAAGTTATTATCAGACAATTACCTTAAGTGCTGCTCGTCTGAGAGGCGATGCACGAATATAAGACTTCACCAATTTGTAGATTGAGAAATCCAGAAGCAAACCAGGGTTTTCATCTCGAAGCCATGGATGAGCTGCAAAGTTAATCATATTCATGTTTTCATTTCACCACACCAATCAATGTCTCTATAAGTTTTAACACTACTGGTAAAGAACTTACCTAAAGCTTGAGCAGCTGTCATTCTTTTCCTATGGTCTTTGTTCAGAAGCCTTTTCACAAAGTCTTTGGCAATAGGAGATATGGAAGGCCACGGCAAATCTTCGAAATTAGGGTTCGCTTGAAGCACACAGCGAAAAATTGCAGACTCGGTTCGTCCGTAAAAAGGTCTACTTCCACAGAGTAATATGTAAGATATGACACCAATGCTCCATATATCTGCTTCAGTGCTGTAAGATCTATGAAGTACTTCAGGTGCAACATAGTATGCACTTCCTACCACATCGTTGAGACGCTGATCTGACCAACACAAAAAGACATTCCCTATTTAGTAGCAAAGTAAAATCCTATAATCAGAGTCATGCATAAGAAAGACGAACAAAGAATTACCGAATCTAGCGAAATCAGACAAGCCAAAATCTATGACCTTGAGTATTGCGTCCTCATTTTTGCTGGTAAAGAGAAAATTCTGGATACACAAAGAGTATAAGGCTTTGCTTAAGTAATAAGCAGCATTGAGTTATGATATTCACAGTGGTGGAAGAAGAATGTGTACCTCTGGCTTCAGATCACGATGCACAACACCTTGAAGATGGAAAAAAGCAGTTGCAGATAAAATCTGCACAAGAATACGTTTCGCATCTGCTTCCGGGTATCGACCACCTCTGCAGTAAGATATAAGACAGTACAACATTATACTCCATATGCAAATACAAAGCTACCTAACTAACCTATGTAAGCCAAATTTAAGATGAAATACACAAAGAAGAAAAACAGAGAAAGGAACAGTTTTGACTTTACCTCGCCAAGATTCTATCCAATAGCTCTCCACCTTCACATAACCTGGAATCATATTGGAGTCAATATCTGAAGTCAACTCATTTCCTAAACGTTCTCATACTACAACTCTACTGTTCATTGTTCTATAAGAAACTATTAAAAAGGGAACTGTATGAAACTATAAGCAACAAATCATTAGTGAAAAAACCAAACACAAGGAGATTAGGTTACATAGAAGCATGAAAGAGACATACTTACTCCATAACAACAAAAACATTATCAACATCCTCAAGTACATCGTAGAATTTAACCATATGCCTATGCCCAGACAAAGCTTTCAACAATTTCACCTCTCGACGAACATCTTCAATCGATAAAGCCGATGTCATCTGAAACACCATAACAAACCCCAAATTCACACATCTAATAAATCTTTTTAACACATTGCATCAACACAAGAACCTATCTGATCATTACATGTTCCCAACTCTGTTTGATGAAACAGTAACCATTCTCTGTTCCAATAAGTTTCAGATCACATTGTCACAAAGACACAAACCTTAGATTTGGAAATGATTTTGACTGCTACAGTTTGACCTTTGATCTTCCCTTTCTTGGCTTTAGCCCAACACGTATGACCAAAATGCCCTCGACCTACCTCTCTCCCAAGCTCATACTTGCCTTCCAAGTTCTTAGCGAATCCGAAATTCTTATCTAACCTCTCTCCCATTCCACCTCCGCTTCCGCTGGCTCTGTCGTGATCGTGATCAACGTTTTCACTCTCCTCAGGGATCGGACCATCTCGAGGCTGTGGTGCTGTACCTCGCCGTCGTCTAAAAGCCGCCATAATCGGTTTTGCAGGTGAAGGAGGCGGGAACGGCCATTTAAATTTTCTTCCCGGAGTTCTAGCCGGAGATGGAGCTACTCCCGCAGGTAATGGACTTTGAAACGGACTAATTGTGTAAGGGTTGACTTCTGAAGCAACCGGAGACTCGGGAATTGAAGTTTGGTGATTGTTATGATCAGACCGATTTGGAAACTGAGCGGCTCCGGCGGGGATGTCCTCGTCATCTTCGACGGTGGAAATGTTCCGGCTGTAACAATGGCCCATCGTTGCCGGATTGTTGGAAAGTCAAAATTTATTTGGTCGGGTAAAAGTCAAAGCATCGGACGGTGAGGAGACTAAGTTGATTAAGTAAAGCTTTAGAGATCAAACTAAAAAAATATGTTTGAACCGACCGATGAGGAAAAAAATGAGGCGAAGATTAGAAAATTAATTAAATTAAAAAAAAAGTAACGGGCGTTGAAAAATGCCGGTGGTTTGCTAAAACGACAGCGGAGGAAACGTGACATACGACAACCACATGAACGTTGTGACGTGTGACATTAATGATTTTTATTTTTGTCTTGTCTTGGGAAATATATTTAATTTGTTGCTGAAGTTAAACTGATGGACAATAAAATTATTATTACAATGTTAATGATGTTATACTACATTATCATCGAAACTAAAAAGTAGATAAGTTTTATGACGAGAAAGAGCTTTTTTTTTTTTAATTTTAAATATAAATGTTAAAATGGATCGGTTATCTACTAATCCACTGTATAATTAACCGGTTTAAGTCCATTTTGGTAATCGGCATTCAACCATCGGTTTTATCCAAATTATGGACGTTTAATATGTTTGACATCGAAATAGTCACGTTGTTTTTAGCATTGAAGAAGTCTAAATTGATAACGGTTCGGTGCAGATAATATAAAATTAATAATCCGGGTCAATACATTATATAAAATAAAATATCTACAATCGTCATCGGTTCAATCCTCTGCCCATGACCGATCCGGTTAATTTAGGGTTGTAAATCCTCGTGACCATCCATTCTCTTGTCGTACCGAAAATAACCAGCTCCGCCATAATAACCATGCGATTGCGGATTATCTTTGTGAAATGACAATCGCTTTCTAACCAATTTTAATATTGGTTGGTTTTCATCTAAACCGTTCCGGTTTGATCTCTGCTTTGGTACGCTTTGTGGCCGGCCGAACTTAGCCACGGCTGAGGCAGTGGTAGACATGTAATTTGGTATTGAATGATGTTGCCGTGTGACGCAAGAATTCCCACGTGGAGTCCAATTGTTGAGTTGTTGGTGGTGGTGTGAGTACCGGTACGTATTATAAGTATCGATCTCAACTATCTTGACCGGTTCAACGACAGTCTGATCGGTTGACATTCTCCGTCCGATATCTTGATAACCAAACCGGGTTAACCTACTTGGTCTTTTGTCCTCTAATTCGCTTTCACTATGAGCTTCTCTCCATGTGGTTCTCCACATCTTTGATTGTAATCCCAAAAGAAGATCGGTTTTATCTATTAATATACTTCTAACGAAGATTTAAGTACAAAAGTGGAAAAATCTTAAGTTTGATTGATTGAACCTGTTTAGAAAAATCACGAGACAAGGCAGTATCTTCGCCGGGACTGGTCGTGAGAGTTTTCCGGTGATCCAGAACCCGAGCCTGGATCCGAACTAAAGCTTGGACCCGAAGCAAAGTAATGCTAGCTCGTCTACGCACGTTGTGGCCTCTCACTAGGGCTTGTAGTTTCACAATTCCTTTTAGAGCCCTAACCGCCGTTCTCGCCTTGAGTTAAAAGTCATCAAAATCAAACTATGTTTCGTCTAGAAAATGATATATATTTGATACTTTCATCACAAATAAACCTCAATTTGGTAAGAAAATTAGAAAACAAATTATGTTTTTGATATTCAAATTTCTGAGGTGACTACTGCCAAAAATATGGGGGCGAACTGCAAATTATATAAAAGTAAAGGACCTATATTAGTAAACGTTAATTTTACCAGGCATCCTCGGAAAGCTGTCTGAATGAGAATAGCAGCCAAGTGTCTTGTAAGGTAGACAGATGTCCGACAGAAAAAGACGGTTTCATTGGCCGCTGGAGATGAATTAGTCTCCGTTTCCTCCGCCTCAGTGGACTCAACAGCCGCGGCGTTAATGTTGCCGGCGTTTTTAATGTTTATTCCGGCGTCTGTAGCAGAAGAATCAGAAGAAGCTTTCTTGAATAGCCATCTTCTTCTTCCTCTCTTCTGCACCATCCAAATTATTATTACTTAACATAATTTATTGTTTTAAGAAAAAAAATTAATAAACGATGTAAACCCCTAAATGTTCAAGTTTTAAGTCAGTTCATAAAAGGATAATTAGGTTTTGATGCTGATGAAGATTGTTTTTTAATTATACCAGTACAAACTTGAAGAATAAGAAAAAGTACTTTTTGAGGATATATTGAATCAAGACATGTAATGTAGATATTGGTGTAGATTTTAATAGGTTATATATATATTATGTAGCTAGTGAAGACTAAGAAAAAACAAGAAAGTAATTGTAAGCAAGTGTGAAGTACCGTTCGTTGGTGTTGTTCGTCTTCGTTTTCTTCGAAGAGATCGTTGTCTTGTCGACGTTCTCTTCTTCTCGGGCATTTCTTCTCCGGCGATCGGAAAACATTCCTAACAGCCGTTAACCATGAGCTTCCGCCGGTTTTCCCCATTAAGATCGATCTACCTCGTCTGCTTAGTTTATGTTAATAATATTGTCATTGGAGATAAGAAGCTCATTTATAGTAATACTGTAATAGCAAATGTATATGGAATGGTTTATAAGTTAATTAGAAGAACAATAGTAATATTGACGACAAAAAAAGGGGGAGAAGAACAATAACCTTTTTTGTCGCCAAATATTAAAATTATAAAGTTCGGAACATGTACATACATTTATTTTCCGATGTTAAATGAAGTAAGAAGTGAAACTCGAAACTCGGATTTTTTTTTGACACATCGAAACTCGGGTCTATATTGATCTTATATGCTGAATGGTTAGGACTTATGATATCAATATAATGGTCCTTTCCAAAATTCTTGTTTATACTAGTATTTCTACAATTGGAAGAAATATAATTATTGTCATGTACATGTTCGGCAACTATCACCACTCGTACTCACTCACAAGTAACGGTCAAAAGCAAAACAATCTCTAAATGAGTATAATGCTTTGTACCGGAAAAGCCGAAAAAGAGGAAACTTGTTGGAATAAGAAGAATGATGAAGCCAAAAATAAAATAAAATAAGAGATAAAAACAAAGAAAATGAAAAAGGGAATAGGTAGGCATGCTTTGTGTTTACAAATTAGATAGCTTTGTGTCAGAAATAAATATAATTGTAACATGAAAGAATGTGAAATGCATCTCTCGAGAGTGCAGAAAGTTGTTCCTTCTCCTCTTTCGTATATTTTTCATATAATCATTTTTAACCATTAATTTCTTTATCATGATTCTTAAGCTTTGATTTTTTTGGGATAGTGATTGAGCTCCACACAACACAAAAGAAATATATGTTCTATTTTTTAAAAAAATTATTAGAAATTGTAAAGGTAGCCACATGGAGTATGAAAGAAATATAGGATATTTGTTTGTTTAAGTGTTATGTCAAATGTGGCCCTTGTCACAGATGAGTTAGTTTAAGGGTTATTTGTTTGTCTTCCACGATTGCTTGTTGGATCTTAAGGTTCCGCGCGGTATGGTTGCTTCGGTTATGCCTCAGCTTGGTATTAGAGTAATTCGAGGGATCCCGAGATTTGATCCTTTTTCTGGCTCGTTGTTTAACTCGGCTCGACAATACTTCTTCCTTCGTGTAGCTATAGCCGCCAATTAATCCTCTGTAGAATGAGGTCTCCATTACTCTTCAGGCTTCAATCATTCTCAAGTTATCGTTATGGCTTCTTAGTATCCTTATCATATCCTTTCTCTTTTCTTAAGTTTGTTTCAATCGCTTTTTTTTGCTAATTATTGTTAATCTTATGTTATATTTTCTTCCCAATGTAATACTTTCACAGCAATTTTAATGGAATAACATTTATAAAATATATATATATATAATACAAAATCTCCTTCTTTATTTGTTTCAGCATTTTGCACTTGAATAAATGATAAAACTATTATCATTTTTTATAACTTAACGCTTTAAGCACGATATCATCGTTTGCTACATTAACCAAAAAGAAAAAAACGTTTGCTGACGAGCCACAACAAAAATACTTGTCACTATATATCTTTGCTAACTAAATAAATTCCCTTTATCAAAAACTAATTTAATTCCGAATAATGAAATCTACCAAAAAAATAACAACACAACAGAAGATAAACCATAGGAGAACGGAAAGTGCTTACTTGTTTCTCGACAGGTTTTATTATTTTTTAATTATTTATTTTGTGAGGAAAAAACAGGATTGTGAAAAATATACCTGAAATAACTGAATTTCTCAAAGAAAACAAAATTTTCTATAATTGGAAGCAAACACGGAAACTGATCAACTGGCATAGTTAGGACTCAGGTCTTCGTATAATTGGTTAAAGAGGTCTTTAAAAACTTTCGTATGTTATTAAGCAAAACCCTAACGTAATCTCTAACTCTAATTATCCTATGTAAAAACTCGTAGTACACTTCGAAAGTAGGAAGACGTTATAAAAAATGAACCAAAGAAAACTTTTTAAAAACTATTTATTTGACCTGAAAAAAAAAGAAATAGCCAGAAAAACGTATGATTGCAAAGGATCTTACGAACGCTAAGCAGCACAATACAAAGAATAAGAAAATCAAACAAGATAAGAATTCAGACAAGATCTAACTGAAATCAAGAACTAAAAAGAACGGTGAAATCAGAGACGAAATTTCTCCAAATGTCTTAAATAATTCATAAAAATATCCAAAAGGGTATTTAAACAACAACAAAAACATCCCAATTTTTGTTTTTTTGGAGACTATAGAAAGGAGAAAGTTAAGAGCAAAGTTCTTGAATAGTTCAAAGATACCGGGCAGGCTCTGCGACGACTGCGATGCAAAATAAAACTAAAAAGAGTTCAAACATAAATACAAAACGCCTCAAGTACCTTCTTCTTTAGACTTCTTCTTCTTCAGCTTTCTCTCTCTCTTTTTCTATATATTTTTGACATCTCCAGCAAGAGTTTTCGCGATAATTTCAGTTGTACCCAGCGCGGGAAAAGTTCGGCCTTACTGGTGTCTTTGATGGACTTATCCTTCAAAAACAGATAAATCAACACAAAGATTAATACAAGTTTCCCAGAAGAAAAATATATACTAACTAAAGAGATTAGTTCTATTATTACTCTTATCATGGAAATTTATTTAACATATGTAGAACCGAGAAAGTTGTCACATTTTAAGCATATGAACCAGAAATAGAATCAAGTAAAGAGCGAGCCTAATCAAAATAATAACTATCAATCAATATCAAGTTAGCTTTTAGTAATGACTAAAACTACAACCTACCATTCAAAAGTTGACATTTAAAGGGAGTGAATGAGAAACTAAAATTAGAAGATGAAGAATAAAAGAAGATAGGTTAATAATATGTTGAAATCTTTACCTTATTGGGAGTGAGCCCAAAAAAAGACCACTGCATTGAAGAGCAGCAATGGCACTTTCAGCCTGAAAGAACAAAGCAAAGTATGAATCTCCATAGACAATTCAAACTAAACAAAAATGAAAATATGAATCGTTGGACCCTTTTGCGTAAACTTCATATTCGAGTTTATCCATCTAACTCTGAGATTTAAAGAAGCTCAGAAAGAGTCTTTGAAAAGTAAGAAGCTTTACGAAATGCAACATATCGAGTACGTTATTTAATGCATCAAACCGGCATGCAATTCAAATAGTAGAATCTTAACTAGCAACTGAAACTATTCTATCACCATAACTAATGTCCAAAATGGGAACCCTTTAATTGAAAACCTAGGCAGAGAGAATTACCACTGCAAACTCAACAAAAGCAATGCGGGTTTGGTGGCGATAGTCTCCAATCCTCAGACGATAAACCTAAAGAGGATATATAAAAAGAAATGACTGTATAGCAGAAGACACAAATACACATAAAAGCGTAAAACAATCCATCCATTGCATTACAAACCAGATCCTTACCTGTCCGCAATACATTTCAAAGAAGCCTTTCAGGTCAGTTTGAGTGACCTGCAAATTTAAGGAAAAGGACATTGATTAAAGTTAGTTTCTTTAATACGTGAGCAGTTAACTGTTTCCAAATAAGATAAGTTCTCAACGAAGAAACGGTAAATGAAAATCGAATTACCTGCTTGTCAATGTTGGTACAGTAAACAGTCCTCACGCACATCTCGCGCTCATCCTCAGACTGGGAGAAAGAAAACACCATTATGCTTGAGAATTATTAAACTGATAAAATTTTACGCCAAGTTTAGCCATGATTATGTGAACTTACTTTAGGAAGAAAAGTCGGGTTAACAGGTGCAATAGCGGTTTTGGAAGGAAGAACCTTAAGAGGGTAAAAACCGAGAACAGTACCCGACATGCTCAAAGCAGCCCTAGCTCCCTCTGCAGCAACATCTCTTGATTAGTTAAGAAACAGCGCTGTAAGAAAATCTCAACTAGTAAACAAAAAGTTAACTCGAAAAGTACCTTCATCAGTGAATTCAATGAAAGCAAAACGAAGGACAGAATTAGGGTCACCGCATACACGACAATCAACAATCTTTTGATCCCAAAATGACAAAAAAAAATGATATGAGGAAACGAGTTACTGCAAATAATCAAAACATTTGAAAAATAGTAAAGATCATTTAAGTACCTGGCCACAGTTAATAAAGAGACCTGCGAGGTTCTCCTCGGTAAACTACAAACAAAACCAATTAAGAGAAGCAGTGGTTATTAAATGGATTCCTGAACGAGAAAATGTTATGAAAATAAATTCCTCTTTTTACCTGTTGGTCGATGTCAGAGACATATACAGTTCTTTTGATTACATCCTCCTTCTGAGCCAAGCTTGTCCTTCTGTTCATCCTTCGCTTCCCTTGGCCAAAGCTCCTTCTCTGTAGCAAGCAGTAAAGCAAGAAGCACACGAATTACTAGATTGATCCATACTTTCCTTTCACACATCTGAAGCTAGTACCATCGTTTGAAGAATGTGTCCACAGAAAAAAGATGTATACTTTCTAGTTAAAACCCTAAAACTTCAAAACTCGAATACAAAGAAGGAAATTTGCACAGTAAAGGCAGCCATTTTCTCAAAGTATAATTAAATAAGCAAAAGCAAACAGCAAAAAATAAAATTTAACAAACCACACGCAAAGTAAAACTGCTTCTGTATCAATGATCAAGCAATAGACGCAAGAACACGAAAGCGAATACGTAAGGCTCGAAACTTTTTTCCATAATCCATTTGCTGAATGTATCAACATACAAGAAACAAACAAGCTAGCAAATCATGGTCAACAATAACACAAAAAAGCTCTAAACTTTATACCAGCTATTCTCTCTGCACCTCACTGTATCATCACAATCTATAAGAGAAGACTAGATAAATACAAAGATGAGAGAGTTCACAAACTAATCAAAAGAGAAAATCCCATACACAAAAACACATTCATTTTCTATAGCTGTAATGATCTAGACATCAAATGAAGAACCAAGATTGTCCATTGAAACATAGCAAAAACACAAACTTTTTATCAATCCATCAAACAAGACAAAACACAACACAGAGATCATAATTGAGCGAGAATGTATCAGGATGATGATGAATAATAATACCCTTCCAAGAACAGGTGGCACTGCAAAATTGTTAGTAAACCCTAATCCATTGTTCAAAACCCCAGCAGGAACAAATTCCTTAGCCATCGGATTAAGCTTAGAAAACTCATCACCCAATTGTTTGATCTCACTTTTTAGACTCCCTTCATTGTTATCTCCCTCACCATTCTCTGATTTCGACTCCAGACCATTTTTGTTAAACCCATTTGGGGTCTGACCCTTTTGGTCAGCCTCATTGGTCCGATCATCGGTTTCTGGAGTCGAATCGGTGGTAGGTGGATTCGATGACTCAAGAGAGGAATCAGATTTAGGGCTTTGATCATTAGGACATGGTGGCTTCGTCTCGGTTGCTGAAGCAGTGTTGTTGTCCAAATTCTGACCAGAAGAATCCACTTTCACACCAGCATTCTCAGGGACAGCCATGATCGGACAAAAAATAAGTGAATCTTCAAAAGATCAGAGAACAGCAACTTACGAACTCCCCGATTTCTGCATCAAAATAAACAAACTCAGAAAAGAGAATTTGAGAATGAGAAGAAATGGCCAAAAAAAAAACAACAAAAAACCCAGAGAGAGAGAGAGATCATGAATAGTGAAACGAACCCTGAGACTTATCGCTATGGATTATATTCCATAAATGGAGAGAACTCACAACTTAAAAATATCAAATGAGCATAAGAGCGGACTGGAACAAAGAAAAGGTTGGATTTTTTTTGTTAGGAAAATATTTAAGACAAAAGGAAAAACTTGGAAAAATGGAAGGAGATGGTTAGTAGAATTCAAGGAAAAGATTTTTTTTGTAACAAATTAAATCATTTACATTTTATTTTTGGGTCATCAATTAAATCATTTACTTTTTTAATACTTTTCTTCATCAAAATAAAATTAAGATGTACTAATTTCTTCTTGTATTTATGTAATTTTTATATCTCCATCAATCTTTTTAATCTCTTTTTTACTTTATGTTCTTTCTTAGGAAGCTTCCTCCTTTTCATTTGTTGTAATCAACAGAAAAGAAAAGGATACCTATGAATATAAATTTGTATTTTTGACCCCCCCCCCAACCCCAACCAAAAAAAAACATACATATGAATAAGCAATCTGCAATATTAGTGTTTTAATTAATCAGTTATTTGAACTATCATTGGTTAAAAATATTATAATTTGTTTTGACAATTGTTAAAAATTCTTTTAATATTTCAATACTTATAAGTTATTATATATATATATATATTATGGTATATAAAAAATATTCTTAAATTATTGATTTTTTGTATTATTCAATATTAAAAACAGGGTTTGTAGGGCCATATATACCTTTTACAATGAACATTTATCCCGTTTTTAAATACACAATGTATCTATGAGGTGGAAATAGAAATGATTGTGTATAATAAGATAATGTTCCAAAATTAGTAAATGAGATGTATAGAAATCTTCAAAGCTACATTGGAAATTATCAACTTGTAAATTTGTAGTAAAACCATCATAACTCATTAAAAGATAAAATTTGTTGCATATATTGAAATTTTTATGGTTTTTAGATTTTTAATACATTAGATAACCGGATAACAATCCAAATCACAATTCCGGTTGGGTCTGGTTAGAAATTGAAAACCTAAAGAAATTATAGAAAAAAAATTATGGGTTTGCATTTGAAAAGTAAAGTTTGTTTAATCATATGTTAATTTTACAACCGTTTAGTTTTCTAAAAAAAACATATGTTTAAGCGGTAATCAGTCGTCAAACTAGCATTTAAAAAGTATTTGAAGAACATTCATATTAACAAAAAGAATAAAATAAACTAACACATCTCCAACGCCGACGTTAAAAGTTACCACAAAAGTAAACTTTGTTTGGTTGATAAACAACAAAGAAAAGCCAAAGAAAAATGTTATCAATTCTTGATACCAACATTAATTATCAAGAAACTATTGGGAACATCCTTCTTGCTATTTCCTCGTTGCAGTGGCGAAAGCAGTCAAACTCCATTGTGATTTTTAGTATAAAATGATGTAGAAAAAAGTGAGTACTGATCAGAGCAAACTGAAGATCACAAATCCAGTCATCCTCATTGCCAATGAAACGACAACGACTGTACTCCAAAACTAAAAGATTGTTCTCTAAATCTCCGAGTTCTAAAACCTGGCAAACTAAAAAAAGATAACAAATTAAGTACATAGCTAAATAATTAAGCTAGGAAATTAAATGATGTCCCACTAAATATGGTTTCACAATCGTTGGCGTAATCGTCTCAATTAACGATTAGACACAAACCTAGTAACTTATCTTGTTATCATATCTTTGCAGATAAAAAATTTGATCCCTTGCTCCTTGAAAATACTTTCATTATGTTAATACATTTATGTACTTCAAAATAGTGTGTGTTTTAGGCTTTAAACTTTTTCCCCCAGATCAATACACTAAACATGTTTAACTGTCAATTTCAGATAGTAGAAAGCTTGTTAAATAAACCAAAGACATGACTTAATCAACCACGAATGGCAAAAAAAAATTCCTTAGGCGATCAAATTAAAACGAAATTTATATCTTCAGCACTTGAAACCAAAATCCCTGTGATGACAAAACAGATTTTGCAAACCTGTACTTGTATCTATTTACAAAAAAAAATTCTTATGGTCCTCCGTCTTTACTTGTGACAAACATAATTATATTATATTACTTGAAATATCATAATTACAAACGAAACACAAGTCTTTCAAATGTTATCATAACTTGCCGTAGTCATTGAGCATGAAAAAAGTCAATTCTATTATTTTAATAAGCCTAGTCGATTGTGTCAATAGATACTCAATGATAAACTAAATTGACTATTTGCTTTGGTAGATGTAGTCAAACTTAAAGGAAAATACAATCTCAACTCAAACGTCTATACGAAGTTATGTATTTTGAAAATAAAATTATATTATTTATCAATATAACAAAAAAATACAAGATAATACTGTTCGCATAGTATCAATATATTTTTTTCTGTCAAAATATTTTGTAGCTAGCATTGAAAGTAAATCGTGAAACATTGTAAAAGCTATATTTGTAACCTATATTGTTTATATCTGAATAAAATATGGAACATAAACAAAGTAATTATATTTTCATTAACACCAAAAGCCACCTAAAAGAACTTTGGTTTAGTATTGGGGAGCAAATGGAGGTTTTGATTCATTATTATTTTACTCAACCACACATTTAAATTAAAAAGAAAAGATCTTTGATCGGTTTTCTAATCCATAGTATGTTAATCTGACATAAACAAACATTACCAGTTTGTTAAGGTAGGGGTAATGTATGTTAACAATGGCCTCCATTTCATAATTTCATTATCAGTCACATAAAACCTCCAAATTAGCAACATATGGTACACAATTGTTTTTGATAACCTGGTTTTCTAAACAAAATGCGAGTTAATCTAGAACCAAATCTTGTGGACATTCAAATATACGGTCTACTTAGCAAAATCTTCTTGCCATTGCCATTACAACTTTCCGTTAATGTAAGTTACAAGTAACAAGATTGGTGATCATATTCACCATCTTAATAGTTCATTTATCTATAAAATACAAGATTACACAAACAAAATAATATATTATCTACTTAATCCCTTTTTCCTTATAAGTTATAGATGAAATTATCACACAGGTGAAGCAGATAGTAGGAACTCAGGCTGCTTTCTCTGCAAGAGAATTCCACAGAAGAGGCAGAACGGTTTTGAGGCAACTTTGCTAAAGGAAGATTCCGGAAGCGATTTGAGATCACTTGGGAACGAAGGCAATGCAAATAAAGTCACTGGAGCGAGTTCTAAAGTCATTCGGTTGCAGCATTTGCAGAACCATAAAGGTGTTGGTGGACATATCTGCATTGAGACACAACACCTTTCAAGCTTGTGTCTTTGGTCACGTCTCTCTATTTCTTTGCTCTTATTCTTGTTTTGGTGCGGAGATTGGCAAAAGGCTTCTTCGGGTGAGTGGAAATAGACTGGCGCTGCACAATAAGGACATTTCTCTTCCTCTAATGCGGTTTCTGTGCTGTTACTTGATCTGTGATGAATTAAAAACATAGAAGATATGAATTTGAAACACTCTTAGTATCTATTACCAATGGAAGAAGAGGGTATGCTAGATAATTACCTTGTTAGACTAGATTTTACTTCCGCGGAGAGTGTTTCAAGCTGACTACGGACAATGTTGTGATTGATCTCAACCCATTGTTGCAACTGAGCTAATCCAGCTGGACGCCAATTCCAAGTGGAAGGTGAAACAGAAACCAGAGATGACTCGGCGATTAGATAAGCCGAGAAACTGAGACCAATCAGTCTTTCCCGGAGTTCTCGTTCGCTTTCCTCAAGCAGTTTGAGCCAGAGATCAATCTCTTCTTCATTGGTCGTTCTCTGACCTTGCAGTTTTCTGTTGATTTCCTCCGTTTTGAGCTCTGATAACATTACACGCCTGGAGATTACATTGAGAATGTGTAACAGCCTGGAAGGAACAGCAGAGAAGCGTTTGGAGATCTTTGGCACGAGATCTTCCATGGGGATATCAGCATGAAATCCAAGGTATGACACAGAGAGCCATTTGGTTACTACCAATTCAACAAACTCTGGCATTGATTGTTTGAACGCCAACATTGCAGCTATAATATCCCAAAGAACTAGAGGCTTATTCAAATCTTTGAATTCTTTCAACGACCAGAGAAAATTAGATTCCCAATATGCGAATTCATTCTTAGAGAAACCCAGAATAGCTTCGGTTATTGTCTCTGTAGTATCTTCTGACTCACCCGATTGTTGTGCACCATTCCAGAGGAATTCTACAGCAGCCTTCTGCGACCTGATGGCAAGAAGGAATGAACAGTCAAGTTTTGTAACAAGATAGACACAGAAACGTTTCTTAAGGAATGAAAATCACCTGGCTTGGTACATTGGATTCAAGAGTTCAACGTTAAAGCTGCGAACCTGACAAATCTCAAGAGAAGTCTTAGTTTTCTAATTCTAAAAAACGTGATAGCTTACAGTCACAGCAAACCAGGTTTCTGGGAAGATCATACCAAAGCAACAGCGAGGTTTCCAGGGGAAAATGCCACACCAAGGCATGACAGGAAATCATCAGGAAGCTGCAAAATTTTATTCATATTGTAAAGATAAATCAGAGGAAGAGAAAAACAAAAGAGCAAGAAAAAAATCACATAGTAACGTACATCAGTTGTGCTACTGAGACCAGGAGTGTTTGCAGGAATTGGCACTTCAGAGATGGTATTCTCACATAAAATCCAGTTCCGGACATAATTATCCTGCATATTACAAAACAGTTAATGCAACCTATAGCTAAGAAGAATATGATAGTAGATGATAAATTATAATATAGCTCATAGCTTAGTTTTTTTGGGTAAAAAATAGCATGTTTGTTTGTCTCTCAGAATACAAACAATACAAAAGCTGTTCTTACAGAGAAGATATATAATACCTGACTGCAACTGTACAAGCAACAACCATCATATGACCAAGCTAAACCTGTAATCTAAAAAAATTGACATATCAATCAATAAATCGAACATGTATATTGCATTTTATACAAGGTTTTATGGTACCAGAATAATGACTTACCACTTGGGCATGAGCATTAGTTGAAACGATTTGTTCAAACTTTGTTGAAGATATTTCGCATTTCCATACTTCAAAAGAACCAGATCCTTTGCCGATTGCCAAGTGCATTGCATTATAATGATTGCTTACAACAAATGAAAGCGTTGAAACCGGAACAGGATTCACTGCTACAACCTATAAATAAGCGGGAAAATGTCAAACACAAAAAACTTAATGTTTGCTTGATAGAAACAGCCTGTACACTTGAATAAATTGTACTTGAAGCCAAAAAGGAACAGAAACCCGATAGTTTCATAAACAAGGATATAGATAAATATATGGAGGAGATGATTAAAACGTTCAAAAGCAAAAGGATCTACAGGCATAAAATGGAACATAAATCCAACTTTACTTGCAGAAAAACTACAATAAAGGATCACAATCAAAGTCCAGGGTGGTCTCAATCACAATCAACTCAGATATCACAGAAGCTATACCCAATCTGTTCCTAATCAGAATATCAGACAAAGTAGAGCACATAGAGAAGAAATTAAATTTACCTGTTTCAACAAAAAGAATGAAGATTTATAGACCTCAACAGGTTTTTGCAAGTCTTCTTTGTTGCTCATCCAAATTTTTACACTGCAAAAAGTGTAGAGAAGAAAGATTCCAAGCATATGCAAATGAATAAAGATTAAAATGATTGATTTCAAAGAGTGAGAGTTTTAAAGAATTTCTAATACTTATATATAACACTGACGAAATATTTTGTTATGGTTTACAAATATCAATTTTTTTCTTGTACTATAACACTAACTTACCTACCATCGCAACTCCCAGTAACCAACACCATTTGCGGATTCGGAGAATCAGAGCCAACAATTCCCCAACTCATAGTTGAAACCCATGAGCTATGGGCCTGAATTATAGCAGTAAGTTCCACGATGGGAGATACATTGCTACGTTCAACGTGATAGTATTCGGGTGCATGAACTTTCCATATGGAAACACTACCGGATTTTGAACCAATTGCCAAAAGTGAGAATCTTAACACATCCTCACAAGAAGAACTTTCTGATGAGAATCTTAGTAGAGATGACCAGGCAACGGAAAGGGCGGATAATAATGCCTCACGAGAAACATACTTTTCTGGACTTATCTCTCGACTGCACTTTTTCAAAGCTTTAGTCAAAGAGTGACAATCTTGGCCATTGCTAGCCTGTTCATATACTTGAATCTCAAGTACCTGGGAACATAGTAGATCAATTTAGATACAAGTACAATTCGTCGATTTGATCTTAATAGATGACATTTGAGAGTGACAAAACTTCTATCCACCGCATGGTATCAAAAATTCGTTTTAAAATATAGGTAGAATTCAAAAGCATGACAAGATTCAAAATGCGTCAAATCAATGACGATACAATATAAAGGCCACACACATGTTCTATCTAAACGAATATTAGAGGGTGTTACAAAAAATACTCAAGATATTAATTCACTCGATGAAATGACCTTGTTTCCTATTAATACTAGTTCTAGCAAAAAAAAAGAGTTTCCACAAAAGCAAAGGATAAGATTCAACCTGCAGGAACAGAGTTAGAATCTGAAACTTATTTCAGAAAATACCAAAAAGAGAGTCGCAGAAATAAGTTGGAGGAATCACGATAGAATTTTTCCAAAGCAATAAACTACAACAGAAAGAAGTTAGTGAAGAGATAAGAGGCATTACATTATGCACTGCTTGACTGTCTTGCTTGGAACACGATGCTCTATCTGTAAAGTTCTTTTCATGCAAGTTGCTAGAACGAAGTCACAGATGAAAGTAAGTTAGTAAAGTGATCAATTTCCAAACCAACCTAGAACGGATCTGAGAAAATTTAAAAGTGAATAGAAAAAAATAAATGCTTTTTTACCTATTGTCTCTGCTTGTTTTTCTTCGCTTGTGTGCCTTTAGGCTTGAAATCCTTTCATCCTCTTCATGGTCGTCATGTTGTACCACTTGATCCTGTGATAAAAAAGCACAGATCATTTCAATGATAAAGCTTTTACTGGATCGAAATATTATGTATGATCAATTAATGATAAAAATCCAGAGAAACAGTAACAATTTTCAATCAAAACACAATACCTTATAGGATCACAGATATAGTCAGCGAGAGTAGTGAATTGTCCTTCAAGGTAAGAATTAACTGAAAAATGGTCAGTTAAGAGATACAAGTTACCTTAGATAATGAAGTAGAAGGATTGTTGGATTCTCCAAAGTTCATGCTTGATAGATTCTCATAAAGCATATCAGATACATCACCAATCTGCGAAAGATCGAAAGCAACGGTAAATGCTTAAGTTAGTTATAAAAAGCAAAAAAAAAATTATGACCTACCTCTATCCACTCAGCACAGAAATCAAAATATGGAGATCGGTATAGCTTAACCCTTCCTTCCGCTGTGCAAACAGCTAGTAAGCACCTGAGCAGAGTTATTTGAATCACCAATTAAGAGAATAGAGACTAAACAAAAGTGAACATGTTGGGAGAAACAATATGAAACATCATAAATACCCGTGGTTTGGAGACATTCCTATATCAGACCATGAGAGAGATCGAACACAGGGATGTCTCTCCCGCTTCAAACTTGAAGGCAAGAGTACACCAGTCAGCAAATCTACAAACACATCATCACTTAGAGAAATTCTTTTTTTGCAGTAAATTGTCATCCGAAACTCTAATTGATCCCAAACACAGCAGCAGAGCAAATTTGCAAACTTCATTGGCAAAATATTGAAACTTTATCCGAGAAGCATTGAAAATATTGAAACTTTCACAAACACAGTGGCAAAATATTGAAACATTATCTGCAAATATGCTAACTAACACATACTGAGACGAATTAAAGAAGAATTGGCAAACATAAAAGCAGGATTTTAAAATTTGATCTGAATTTTCAGAATCAGGTACATCAAAGTCTCGAAATTTGACGTCACTGTCATCACTTGATTCTATCTTCTGTTATTTAAGAATGAGTAGTAACAACAAACCTTGATTGCGAACAAGGCCAATTTGATAAGGCTCAGCGTTAGGAATTGAGATCAATCCACGAGGTCCAGCAGGTAATGCCGGATTCTGATAAGTAAAAAGTCGTTAATACAATTTAAAAGACTCAAACTTCAAGCAGAAAAGCTTACAAGGATGATGACGAGGTGAGCAGAGGCGACAGCGATCAGATTTTCCGATGACCAAGCTACGGCGTTAGGATATAATGGTGAAGTAACCAGTGAAGCTTCCTGAAACCGCGACGCCATCGAAGAGTTCAACGAATCAAGTAACCAACCATCAATCAAATTAACGATGAATCTGGTCCAGATCAGTTGGGGAATTTTGGAGGGAAAAAACTTGCTATGCTTTGCTTTGACAACGAACTGAAGGATTTTTGATTCAGTACGGAAACCCTAGTTCGAATCGCAGTGACGCAGATTGGAACCTCTATAAATTAATACTCAATAAATTAATAAGTTCTCTAAATTAATAAATTATCTCGATTCTGAGTTGGGCCAATATAATAATTAACACATTTTGATAAGATAATAAGATAATAATTTTTTTGAAATCTCTATGTAAATATATGGTCCCATTAATAACATAAATTAATAATCATATAAATTTATTGTATATATAAAAGATATTTTAGTGAAAGATAATTTTAATGTTGTTTATTTATTCGTAAATTTATAATTTTGTTTGAATATATTTCTATTTTTCTTAAAATATCAAATATATATGATATTATCTTCTCAAATTACAAAAAATATTAAAAAAATTTATATATACAATGATTATTTTCTAATATGTAAATGTATTAAAACACATTGAAGTATTGTCTTCATTTTTCTAGTTTTTATATAACATTTTTTGAAATTCGGAAAAACTCTCTATAAATTAATAATTATTAATTTATCGATAAATTAATAATTATTAATTTATCGATAAATTAATAACTTCTATAAATTAATAAAATTTTCCGGTCATAACATTATTAATTTAATAAAACTCTGTATTTTTTTAACTTATTTAGTTCTTTCCGAGATTTATAATAAAGTCAACGTGCTCGCTCGTGATTTCGGTGATTTTATAAAACGGTGTCGGTTAACTTTGGGCTAGTAAGCCCAAATTATTTAAGTCGACGAGAGAGTTATTAAGTTCGGAGACCCCAGTTCGAACCGTAGTGACGACGAAGAAATCCTTAAATAAATACATTACATTTCTTAGAAAACGATGTCGTTTTACTAAGGCGATATTAAGGGTTTTGAAGCCGCGAAAATATTCGCCGTCGCCGATGTCGGGAAATAGAAGAACTTGAAGCAATCTCTCGTTTTTCTCCGGTGAGTCTGAAGTTCCGGAATCATAAATTTTCCGAACTTGTTAAAATTCAAGGCTCATTTTCAAGTTTTTCCGTCGGCAAAGGCAACACAAGTGAAGCTCAGATAAGTGAAAAATAAATGGAAATATATATAACGCTCCACAGTATTGACATCGGATTTATCTGTTTGTTTTCTTGTGGAAAGAAAGAAACAATGGGAATCCATGGAATTTCACAAGTGAAATCTCTTCATTTTTCCTTTTAAGACTCTTCTTTTTTTTACTGAAATTGTCTTTATATGCTAGTTATTACAGTGATTCCACAGTTCAAATGCTTATATAGTATTGGTAATCAACACAAAATTTCAGATTTCAAACGAATAAAGATCAATTTCTTGGTTTGATTTATACATTTGTGAGTTGATGTTGGTTAGTTACAAGTTATTCAATTTTGAGTCTTTTGTTTTTGGGTAGGCTAGGGAATCAATTTCAAACAAGCTTGAGCTGCGTTTCCGGCCTGAAGATCCTTATGCACATCCTGAATTGGGTGAACAACGTCCTTGCAATGGTTTTTTGTTAAGAATTTCTAAGAAAGATATCAAGAAACCTGAAAGTCAACCTGTTCTTGCAACTAGTGATGTATGTTTAGAGGAAGCTAGTCCAGTTCTATGTGCAGATATTATAGCTCATGTGTCTGAATCGTTTCAATTCGATGGTAATAATTTAGCTCTCCTCTTTTGCTTGGTTCTTATGAATCTGACATTTGTTTTCTATGTTAGAGTTGACTTGATATCTCACATTTATAGTTTTCAAGATTTTCTCCTCCATTCATTGTGTAGGCATGGCTGATTATCAACATGTTATTCCTATTCACGCGGATATTGCGCAGAAGAAAAAGAGAAAGTGGATGGAGGTCGATTCCCTTGCAGGTGATTCACTTGCATTTATTTTCTCTTTCTCAATTTATTCCAGACTTCTGGTGTGATCACTTAAATATATCGGATTTTTGCAGGAAACAGTGATTTGATGGGCCTGGCTGATGAAGATGTAATGATGTTATTGCCACAATTTTTTGCACCCAAAGATATACCAGACAACGTGGCGTAAGATTACACTGCCTTTTTTCTATTTCTTTCAAATTTTCCTTTCTTATTTGGTGGCATAAGCTGTTCTCTTAGTTTTGAGTATGTTGGCTATAGTCGAAAGATGAAGAAAAACTGAATTGATTGAAGTGACTTCAGTTATAGTGCCGATTTCAATTCTCCTATGTGATTACAGGTTGAAACCTCCGGCAACAAGTGGTCCCAAGAAGAAAGATGATGCAGATGTGGCAACTCAGAACTTTTATGAGGTAAAATAAAGAAATGGAAACATCCGAGTTTTCTAAATAAACTAAATATTGACTGTTGGCTTCACCCAAAAAACTAGAAAATAGACTGTTGGGACCAAATATGACTTTATATATCTAATCTTCATCAATAGGACAAGCCATTGCTGTCTATCTGTAACTAATTGTCTGGTTGAGGGTCTTAATTTACTTTACTGGTGAAGTTTTGGGACTTTCTTGATGGGTTGGCTATTTCTTAACCAAACCTGTATTTGGATTTTGCGTTCCAAGAAGAGGCGGATTATACTAGAGCTTTGTCATGATAGTCGTTAATTCGCAAAAGAAAGCATGTAAAAACTCTCAGTTTTACTCTTATGAACCATCAAGACTACATGATTCGTTCTGCTCTCTTTTAGTTATCAAAGATGCCATGACAGCTTACTTATAGTTTATTTTCGGTTGCTTATTTCTAATTGATCAACGTCGTACTATTTTCTTTTACGATGCAGATTGATGTTGGCCCAGTATTTGCAATTGATTTCAGCGTCAATGATATCCTTTCTCTTATATGCTAGTTCTTCCAATTCTTCTTTGACAGTTTCTCATCTGGATGCTGCGAATAGATAAAGCCGTGTTTGTTTGGTCTGTCCTTAGCTTTCATACAGATTCCAAAGAAACTAAATTGGGAAGACTTTGTTGCTCCGAGCTCCAACCACTGGCAATGGCAGGTATCGGTGTCTGCGTTGTTTGAAGAGCGGCCTATATGGACCAGAGATTCTGTAGTTCAACGTTTACTTGATAAAGGTCTTAAATGTACACATCATATGTTAAACAGGTGAGACAGCTTTTATGATGGGTTTCTTATACTGAGGTTTGTTTTTGGTACTATATTGGTCAACTTGCCTTGGTGTGATCTCTGTAGGTTTCTGCTCAGGGCTGCATATTATTTCTCCAGTGGTCCATATCTTAGGTTCTGGATTAAAAGAGGCTATGATCCACGGAATGATCCTGAGTCTCGTGTGTGAGTTCTATCTTAGGAAATTGATTATATATTCTTATTGTATGGTTCGTGAAAACTTTTAGGTGAAATGGTGATGCACAGATGGGTGTGTAATGATCGATCTCCATTGTATAATTGTGTTTCAGATATCAGAGAATGGAATTCAGGGTTCCACCTGAATTACGGAGTTATTGCGATGCCAATGCAACTAACAAGTAAGTTTTTTTCTATTTCTGTGATAGACTCTTCTTACATGAATGACACATTCAATTCCTGGAGTTCCAAGCCTAAATACTCTCTGTCGCATTCTAAGATAATTGTTATAGGACTGAATCATGGATGTAGCATGATTTGTTGAGAAATTTGCAACTGAACCATTGGATTTATGCAGGAAAAAGTCCGATTTTATTTTTTTTCTTTTCTTTGCTACAGCCTAAAGCCAAGCTGGAACGACATATGTGCTTTTAAGTTATTTCCTTTTAAATGCCAAACGTTTCTGCAGTTGTTTGAACTTGACGACGAATACATCCAGCGAGAGATAAGAAAGCCTCCCAAGCAGACTACTTGTAGCGTGAGTTCGCAGCTTAGCTTGTGTTCATGAAGTCAATACCCATGAATCATGGTCTTTTGGTTGTTGGGTTAAATATCAAGTGCACACAAAGTGATACATCTGGACCAATAGATGAAATTTGGCAAGTCTTGAAGTTTATGATCTGGTTCGTTTTTGTTTGCAGCATAAAACAGGATGGTTCTCAGAAGCCATGCTTGATACTTTGAGACTCCGTGTAGCTGTGAGGTTTGTGTCTGTGTTTCCTGAGCCAGGTTTTGAAGATGTATTTAAATCCATTCAAGAAGAGTTTGAGAGGTCAGAGAAAATACAAATCCAGAAAGAGACTGTTAAACCATCTCCAGTGAAGCACCGGGAGGCAACTAAAGGTAAGATCATCAACAGAATTGTGTGTTGTGTGTTTCATCTCTCTTAACGTTTTAAGAAGTCCAGTGAGTGCTTCGTGATGTGCGGTCAGCGCATTCCCTACTGTATTAGACCCTTATGCACTCACGTTTGTAGAACGTATTTTTTGGAGTTCATCAAATCTTAACAGAAACTCAGTGGCTTCAAAAGACTGAGTTTTACAGGAAAAATTGGCTGGTCATACGGCCCTACGAGTATGTACATACATATATATTATATAGAAATTTATGTGTTAAGAATTCTGCAGTGAGCTAAGCTAATCTTGATACATATCATGTGTTATGCTTAGCGTTGTTAGTCATTAAACATGTTTTCCTTGAAGACTCTGAAGTAACAGCTACTGAACAGTAGTTTAATTTGTAGGCTCTGAAGATATGGAGAAGTGTAAAAGCGTAAACGAAGATGTTGATGCTAATGTTCATGAGGATGGAGATGATGAAAACCTGGATGATGATGATGAAGAAGAAGAACTCGATATGGTAATAAACTGTGAAGGAAACTTTCGTTGTTTTCTTCATCCGCTAGGATTCACCGTTTCTCAATTCCTCTTCTTTTGCAGGCTGCAGGAGACAATGAAATATCTCTTGATTCCCATGGATGTATCCTCCAAAGTTTAGTCTTTTCTTGAGTTTTGGGAATTAAGCCCCAGAAATTTAAGCTCTGTGTTTGGTTCTAAGTTTCTAACACCCTTTTGACTCTCTGTTTCTTTGGAGTTTCCTATACGATTACAAGATTTTGACACTGAGAATAGCTCCAGAACGTATCTTCAAGGTTTGTTCGATAGTTTTCCAACCAGTGAACCTGGTTTATATGGAGACTTTGCTGTTGAAGATGGGAGTGATGGAGAGTTTCAGATATACGAGGAAGAATCTGAGGGTTTGTATTCCATTGATGATAATGATGACGAAGAAGAAGACGATGATGATGAGTGAAGATCAAATTCAGACCACACTACAGGTATTGTTCTTGTCTTTATCCATAACTTGATCAAATTGAAAAAACAGATAAACGCAAAAATGTCTTCTATATAATGATATATGAAGGTGGAAAAGGCAATCTCTTGGAATAAATTCACATTTTGATATACTGAGCTCATCTTATGCATTTTGGTGTGAAAGTCTTTTTGACATAGTTTGGTAATTCATATGTGGGATTTGATCTCAGTTTGCTTATTTTATCTCGTGAATCGTGATTGGTAATTTCCAAAGTACAATATTTTTTGTGTTTCCCTTGTGATGTTTCAGGTGAAGTAGGCTTTGTTCAAATGAATCTTCGTCCAGAAATGATCTGAGCTCCATAAATTGGTTGCAAATTGCAACAGAATGAATAAAATGTAACTTTTTTTTTGTTTTTTTTAGCCTTACACCTCAATTTTGGAAACTAATTAAAGAAAAATAATTGTTTCTTTTCACAAAAACTCATTGTAATCATTACACATCAAATAATTTTCAACAGATTGAAGAACCCTTTATCCATTGTTTTGTTTTGTTTTTTTTCTTCTGGGAGATTAGCCAAACTGTATAAACTTAGAGGTTCTATTGCTAAACTGATTGCTTTTAGAGGGACTGAAAAACAAAAAAAAAAACTGAATAGATAACTTAAGGGTAATTCCGGTAATTCAAGGACTACCTCTACAGGATAAAGAACAACCCTAGTTTGAACTTTCACGGCCGACAAATCTATTAAGCTCCTCCGAGTTTTGTCTGCTTCAGTTTAGGTCGTGCCCAAATCTTCTCCGGTTCCGTAGCGCTTTTCCGGTACGGAGTCCTTCACCTCTCTTTTTCTCTCTATCTCTCTCTCTCCGTTGTTTTCTATGAATTTGGTTTCCTTGTACTCTCTGTTTGAGCGTTAGGGTTTTCTGAATTCGATGGTGTGGTATTAATTTCGTTTATTGTACTGTTAAATTTGTGTCCTTTAGCTCGCGTGATAATATAATTTGCTTAATTTTTCTGGTTTTCGTCGCAGTTATATAGCTTTTTGTTTCCAGCACTGAAAAATCTGGCCTTTGGTCATGGGGTAGCATTGTTAACTTCACTTTAGTCAAAATGCTCTTTTTTTTTAATCTGTGTTGATGTTGTACACTCTTGGATTTAGCTTCTATCTGTTTGAATGTGCTTCCTGAGTTGTTTAATGTGATTTGATTCAATTGGGGTCTTCTGTATGCTAGACTCTATAAAAATCATAATTGTTGTTAGCAAGATTTCGTAATTAAAACATTCAGGAATCTTTGGTCCTGCCGCATAGTTATAATGAATTGGTAGGTTCCATTTTTTTAGTTTGATTAATCAAACCTTAGTGAGAAAAAACTTTAACTTGCATTGTAAAGAAAAATATTTGCAACATTAATGGTCTATTATCTTTTGTGAAACACATTTTTTCAGGGGATTTTATGTAATGGTGCGATTTGTGGGTCAATTTGATTTTTAAAAAGTGGGTAACAGTGGAATTTGTGATGTATGTTTGGAACGGAAATAATATTTGAGTTAGGAAGATGAAGAAGGTAGATGCATGAGTCTATGTTACATGATGTCATGACACATGCTTTCTTTATGATAGATGGCAAGCGCTTGGAACATGAGCATTGCAATGGTTCATAGGGATATAGAGAGGGAATGGGGGAGATCAATGTGGAGTTGTTTCATATTGTTTTTTTATTATTATTGGAGATTCTTGCTCACTTTGGGAACGAGTTTAGCCATTTCCAAATATTCATGGGACGATCTGGAGAAATTATGTATTTCAAATTTTAAAATAGCTTTTGGAGCAATTGGAGCAAATAAGCATTTGGAGCTTGTGGAGCAACTGCTCTGAACCGAGGATTGCTCTCACTTGGTTTGCTTCATATATATTTCGCTCTTCCCGTGTTTTTATTACCATCTGTTCTAAATGCTGAGGCTATATGAAAAGCTTTCTGAGTGGAGATTCTTTGTCTATAGCAGTAATCTTTGGTCCTCTACTTATATGTTTCCTTTTTATTTCATATGTGCAGTTTCCTCTTTGCTTTGTTTTAACCTTTCCAAACAATGAGTGGTCGATTTTCTCGGTCTATCTATGTTGGTAACTTGCCTGGCGACATTAGGGAACATGAGATTGATGATCTCTTTTACAAGGTCATTTTTTTTATTCAATTACAGATTCTCTATTGAATCATTATCCTTACAAGACACCAATGAAAACTCTGCATGGAGCATATTCTTTTGCTAACATTTAATGCTCTTGTTTGTCTGTAGTATGGCCGCATAGTGGATATTGAATTGAAGGTTCCACCTCGTCCTCCTTGTTATTGTTTTGTTGAGGTAAGTGAATTCGCTTAAATAAATTACATGTTCCTAACCAAATTTACAAGATATAGTTTTACTCAACCAAGCTCTGTTGAATGTTTGTAGTTTGAGCATTCTCGGGATGCCGAAGATGCAATCAGGGGCCGTGATGGCTATAACTTTGACGGCTGTCGCTTGAGGGTAAATTACTTCCTTACTATATTGCTGCTTCACATTACTTTTTGATGGTTCTATTTAGTTTCCCATAGTTTCTAATAATTATGAATGTAGGTTGAGCTTGCCCATGGTGGTCGAGGACAGTCTTCAAGTGATCGTCGTGGCGGCTACAGTGGTGGTGGCGGCTATGGTGGTGGAGGTGGAGGTGGTGGATCAGCTCGGTTTGGTGTCTCACGACACTCTGAATTCCGAGGTTTGTGTAATCTGCTATGAGAAGTTGGTGTTGCTTACATTTAGTTTAAATCTTCACTTCTTCTGATTCCTGGATGGCTTTTCTTTTGCAGTGATTGTTCGTGGACTCCCATCATCTGCTTCATGGCAAGATTTGAAGGTCTGATGACGCTTGAATTTTTTACTTTTAACATTTTGGTTTATACTCCCTAGTCTTTGTTTTCATATAAAATCTCATTATTTCAGGATCATATGCGGAAAGCCGGTGATGTTTGCTTTGCTGAGGTCACTCGAGACAGTGATGGTGCATAAGCAATATCTTACTTTTTCAGCACTGAAATATATTATAGTTGTGCCTTTTCTTATAACATGACTATGTTTAATAATATGATCAGGAACTTATGGTGTTGTGGACTACACCAATTATGATGATATGAAGTATGCTGTAAGTTAAATCTGTTCGTCTCTCTTGCTGTATATAACACATTATGATTTGTATAATTTCTTACGTTCAAAAATTGTGATTTCAGATAAGGAAACTTGATGATACAGAGTTCAGAAACCCGTGGGCTAGAGCTTATATTCGGGTACCATTTCTCTTTGACTATAAAGAAAATATTTATACATTTTCTGATGAAACGTTTGCTTATATGAGACTTCTTGATAAGCTCAGATATAATGTCCGTAGTCTCAATTTTGTATGCAAGAAATCGATGTTGGCTCAAGTTAATATTCATGTTATGTCTGTGTGTTCTGCTCATATGTAGGTTAAGAAATATGAAAGCTCCCAATCGAGAAGCCCAAGTAGAAGCAGAAGCAGAAGTCGAAGCCGAAGCCGCAGCAGAGGCCGTGGTCGCAGCCATAGCCGTAGCCGAAGCCGCAGCCTTAGCAGGAGCAAGAGCCCAAAGAAGGATCTAAGGTGCTTATATTTGTTCTCACTGAAACTTATATAATCTCCTGTTTTCAACTACTTAAAATGGAGTTGTGTGTTTATTAATCTTTTTGTTGCAGTAAATCACCAAGACGATCCCTTTCCAGGTCGATATCAAAATCGAGATCGCCATCTCCCGACAGGAAGAAGAGTCCTCCCAGGCAAGTTCTCTCCTTTTTTTGTGTTCTTTACCTCACTGTTGTTGGTTCTTTTATGTCTCCTGTGATTAAGTGTGATATTTTTTGTTGAATTTAGGGCAATGTCGAGATCAAGGTCTAGGTCCAGGTCTCTGTCAAAGTCTCCTCCCAAGGTATATAAAATAAGCTGAATGGTATGTGTAGACAATAGACCAAAACAGACCAATCTAAAACAATCTTAAAAATTGTCTTTTTATCAGGTTCGTGAAGGCAGTGAGTGATTTAATGAGGCGGTGAAAATGGCCAGAAGCAAAACAGTGCGAAAATCCTCAAGTCAAAGATCCAATCGATGTGTCATTGTTGTTTTTTTGCTCTTTTTGGATAATGCTCATCTTTTACTCTCTTGTCTTTCTTTGCGTACAAATGATCATCGTTGAACTATTCTCTCATGTTATGTTATGGATGTTTCCGTGAATTTCACCGTACCTCTGAGCTTTGTATGCTTCGAACTGTTCTTTTCCTTAGCCTATAATGAAAGTCATAGCGAACCTAGAGTTCTTATCAAGTATTTCACTCGTTTATTTGATAATGGCATCATCACATTAAAGAAACGTTAAACTGTGAAGATTGATTACCAGAAAAGAGGATGTGAAACACAAAAAATTGTTTTAAGTACAGATTTGAATGAAAAGAAACGTCTATAGCTAAGACCAATATCCAGACAAAGCAGAAAAACAAGATACATATATATAGAGATGTTGTAAAGTCCTCATGAAGTCATAAGCATTTTCGTAAGCTTCAGATCTTCTACATGGGTCTACAAAGGTGCGAATGTGTTGACATGTAACATGTTCATTTGCTTGAGTTGAATTCCAATTTTTAACCATTGTGCTCTTCGCCATAGTCTGAAGACAAACACAATTTAACCTCTACTGGTCAACCCGACAATGTTTAATATGTTTCCTCAGCTATTTTCTTCCACAAAGGCGACAAGACATAGATATGCCTTGAAGGCGACAAAATGATGATGATCTAATGGAAATATATTTCCTGGGCTAGATCTTATAATTGGGCATCAGTTATTGTTGCAGTCTATTTTGTTTGATCTTTCATTTCTTTTGTGATAAACTGTGATCCTTTTACAACTTAGGGCAATGACGTTACTTATCCAAAAAAAAAAAAACACTTAGGGGAATGTCGAGGTCAGGTCAAAGATCCAATCTATGTGGAAAGAGTTTTCAGATTTTTTTGCATACTCCACAAAATAGAGTTACGAATTACGATACAAACAAAAGAGAGAATCAGTTTGAGATATTGTCATGAACGTAACTCTCCACAAAAATCCACCAGTTATATCTCCTGAGCCACCAAGTAGTGGTAATCGTTTCCTTGCACTACAAGAAATCTATCGCAAAACCGACGGCATTTTCGACGGAATTAATATCCGTCGAAAAAAACGGACGGATTTTCGACAGATAGGAATCCGTCGGTTCCTGTCAGAAATCCGTCGGTTTTTTGTCGGTAATTTTTGACGGATTCCGTCGGATTACCTATCCGTCGGAAAATTTGAACGTTAATATAGCCGTTGTTATAGCCGTTATTATATCTATTAAATTCCTTCATCCTATCCGACGGATTTACGACGGATTTTCGACGGCAAGCGTTATTATATATATGTTACCATACTTCTCCATTCAATCACAACAACAAAATTCTTTGTAAGTTTTCTTCAAAATACGTGTAGAGAGAGATGTCATCTTCTAGAGATTTAAGATCGTGGATGGATGAAGAAATGTTTGATCCGGAGTCGAAGTTATTAAACGATGGTTATGCACGAGGTATATGCGAGTTCATGGCCGTTGCTGAAAATCAACCGCGAGTGAAAACAAGTGGTAAGATGAAATGTCCATGTTCAATATTTCGTAATTCTCGTAATGTTAAGATAGAATTAGTATGGTATCACTTGTATAGCAATGGATTTATGCCGGGTTACAAGATTTGGTATCTACATGGAGAAAGAAATTTTGAATATGGTAGTAGTAGCAGTGAACCCTATGTTGCGGATAGCTTAGAAGAACATAGAACGGAAGTAGATTTTGGTGTTGGTACCGTTGAGATGGTGAATGATGCGTTTAGAGAAAATTTGTCATCGACCGTAATAGATGAGGATAGGGTTAAAGAACCAAATGTAAAAGCTAGAAGATTTTTTGATATGTTAGACGCAGCGAAGCAGCCATTATATGATGGGTGTAGAGATGGTCATTCACCTTTATCATCTGCTAGTAGAATGATGACCATTAAGACGGACTTCAATTTGGCAGAGGAATGTGTTGATGCGATTGCAGATATGGTCAAAGATCTTTTGCCTGAAGAAAATCTTGCACCTGCATCATACTACGAGGTACAGAAACTTGTAGGTGGTCTTGGTTTGCCGTATCAAGTAATAGATGTGTGCATCGACAATTGTATGATATATTGGAGAGAAGATGAAGACAGGAGAAGTTGTCGATTTTGTCGTAAACCACGGTTTCAGGATACTAGTGGGAGAGTTCCAATTCCATTTAAACGTATGTGGTACTTACCATTGACTTCGAGGTTGAAGAGGTTATATCAATCTGAGTGCACGTCAGAGCAAATGAGATGGCATGCAGAACATCGTCAAGATGGAGAGATTACACATCCGTCGGACGCTAAAGCGTGGAAACATTTTCAATTCATGTATCCAGATTTTGCGTTTGAGAGAAGAAATATGTACTTCGGGTTATGTACAGATGGTTTCAACCCATTTGGGAAGCATGGAAGGCAGTATTCGTTGTGGCCCATAATCGTAACACCATACAATTTGCCCCCTGGTATGTGCATGCGTCGAGAGTTTTTATTTCTCTCCGTTCTTGTTCCCGGCCCTGAGCATCCAAAGAGATCACTAGATGTATTCCTCCAGCCATTGATCTATGAGTTACAAATGCTATGGAGTCACGGTCTTTGAAGTGTTTGATGTTTCGCGCCAGCAGAATTTTAGGATGCGGGCGGTTCTTATGTGGACCATTAGCGATTTCCCAGCATATAGAATGTTATCTGGATGGACAACTCATGGAAGACTATCGTGCCCATATTGCTCAGACAACACAGATGCATTCCAATTGAGGAACGGAAGAAAGTCGTGTTGGTTTGATTGCCATAGAAGGTTTCTACCGATGGAGCATCCGTATCGTCGGTCTAAAACATTATTTACGAAAAATAAACAAGTGTTTGAAGCTGCAATTGATGAGGAAGACGGCAGTAAATTATTGGAGCAGTTGAGAGATTTTGGTGCTCCGATGACTTCTGAATGTGGAGGTAATGGACATTAAACTATTTACGGAGCCGGGGAAGTTCATAATTGGCACAAGAAGAGTATCTTTTGGGAATTGCCTTACTGGAAGGACCATTTATTGAGGCACAACCTCGATGTGATGCATGTTGAAAAGAACTTCTTTGATAACATAATGAATACGGTTTTAAATGTAGGAAAGGACAAAAGACAATCGAAGTTCAGTTGGACTTGGCGGAGATTTGCGATCGTGATTTTCTTGAAATTTTTCCCAATGGTAAATATCCTTTTGCTCCGTCTTGGTTGGATGCACAAAAGAAAAAGAATTTTTGATTGGATTCAAGGCGATGTCAAATTCATCGATGGATATGCATCTAATCTGCGTAATTGCGACTATGGAGAAGGAAAGTTTATCGGAATGAAGAGTCATGATTGTCATGTTGTGATGCAGCGACTTCTTCCATTCGCTTTGAGCTCCTTCATAAAGATGTGTACGAAGCAATTGCGGTATAAATTATTTTCATGTGTATTTTAAAAATTACTGATATTTTTATTTTATATATATTTAAATTTGTGTATTTTTATTTGCAGGAGTTGGTGCTTTCTTTCAGGATTTATGTACGAGAACACTTACACTTGAGGGGATTCGCAATTTAGAGGACAATATACCCTTGATCCTTTGCAATCTTGACAAGATATTTCCGCCGTCCTTTTTTGATGTTATGGAACATCTTCCGATCCACCTCCCCCATGAAGCCGCACTTGGTGGTCCTGTTTAATTCCGTTGGATGTATCCTTTTGAGCGGTACATGTTCCATTTTAAGACGAAGGTTAAAATTTAAGTCGAGTTGAGGGGTCAATTGTCGCACAGAGCATCAACGAAGAAACCTCACATTTTGCGGAATATTACTTTTCATCGGAAGTTCGTACGAAGAGTAAACGTCCTGCTCGCCATGATGATAGAGGTGAGAAAGCCATGTATCCATTGGTGGTCCCTGAGTTGTTTTCGCAAGTTGGTCGATTAAGTGGAAAAGGGAAGAAACGCAAATTTTCACAACAGGAGTGGACTCACTTGCATAAGTATATCGTAACAAATTGTGAGGAGATGGCGGAGTACGAAAGGTAAAAACTAAATCTATTTAAATACTAAATTAGTTTATACATAAGTAATAGCTTTCAAAGGTTATATAATGTTGTTTGATTTCAGGCTTTACATGGCAATATCGTAGCCATTTTAGGAAAAAGATGAAGAAGAACTTGAACTGCATAAGGAGAACGATTATATTACTTGGCTACAATTTTACTTAAGTAGGGTATAATATTAATATATAAATGCCTTCAATTATTACGTTAGTGTTTTATATTAATTTTGTGGAAATTATTTTCTTAGGTTAATGAAGGAATTAGAGGTAGATCGGTTTTTCCGACATGGTTAGTAGAGTTAGTTACTGGCCCAATCTACATTGCGACCTCATATCCTACGTATTGCAGTAGGGGATTCCCGACGGACACGCGAAATTTAACGCGGCAAATGAAATTTTCATTTCCCGGGAAACTAAATTTTCGTGTATCCATCGGTAAATTCCGACGGATACGCGAAAATTTAGGCTGGAATCTTCCCGAGACCGTGTGTCATTTAATATTAAAAGATTCCGACGGATATTCCGTCGGAAATCCGTCGGAAATATTTGATAAATAGAGTCATCTTCTTCCTCGCGGATCTGAACCGCAAACGAAAAAAAAAACTCATACCTCCGATTTCGACTTCCGATTTCCGTCCGATTCAAGCTCTGATTTCGACATCAATCATCAAGCATCAACATGTCTAACAATCCTCCATCAATTCCATCCAATTTGTAAGTTTCCAAAACTATAAAAATTAAAGATTTCTAAGGTTTTAAGATTGATGTTAGATTTAGGTTGTTGGATATAAGATTTAGGTTTTAGGATGTTAGATTTATGTTATTGGATGTTAGATTTATGTTTTCTAGTTTTAGTTCTAAGATTTGTTTGGTTAGATTTAATTTTAAATTTTGGGAAAATTTGTTTTGTTAATGAATTATTTAGAATTTGGAGAATTTGTTATGTTGGAGAATTTTGGAGAATAATTTTTCGAGAATTTGTTATGTTATTTTGGAGAATTTTTTACTTTGTAGAGTTTGTAGTTTAATATTGCGTTACATTATATATTTAGATTAGAATAAATTATAAATTTGGTTAGAAAAAATTAAATTGTTTTTAATTAATTTATAATCATTTTTAAAAATTTATAATTAATTATAAGTTTTTTATTTATAATTTATAATCATTATTTATTTAAATTTACTTTACATTATTAATTTATATTGGAGAATTTATAATCATTTTTAAAAAATTTTAATTAATTTTTAAAAAATTTTAATTAATTTTTAAAAAAATTTAATTAATTTTTAAAAAATTTATAATAAATTTTTTTATAAATTTATAATCTTTTTTACAAATTTATAATCATTTGTATAAATTTATAATCATTTTTAAAAAATTTTATTAGGGATTACGGATTATATTACGTGGGTGCTGGGAACCGAGTACGTCGAGGTTCCGGTAGGGGTAGGGGAGTTACGGCGAGGTGTCAGTCTACGGCGTCTACCCATATTCCGGAGACCGCATCACCTGTACTATCCCCTGCTGCATCTACACCACCCCCTACTGCACCGTCTGCAATGAGCGTCTAGGACTTCGTTGCTTTACCTGGACGAGAGCGATTCAGTCGTCTTCATCCGGATTGTGTTGGGACAGACACATGGTAAATCTCATTTTCCAATTTTAAAATATTAAATTTTATTTAATATTTTTTAATAAACTATTTAAAGTCTACAAAACAATTTGTTTTGAAAGTTTAAAGATTCTGGAAATGGGATTTCCAAGTCTATCAACCGGATGCTTAATGGATTGCTTCAGCATCCGTATCCGACGTACACCCAAATGCCCTTAGAAGAGCAGGAAATGTGGTTTCGGCAATATGCGGTAAGTTTTTCATTTTCTTTATTGTTTACTTTGAATTTAATTAGTTTATTAGTTTATTTTAATTTAATTTCCATTTTTTCAGCAAGAATTTACTTGGGATAGTCACATTACCGCTTTGGTTAGAAGGGACTTCCACAAAAAAGCGGCAATAATGTATTCACGGAAGATGAACGAGTGGAAGGCGTTGTGGTCGAGGAATCTTGTTCCAAGGGAGTTGGTTATGAACCGGCCCTATGGAACGGGTTGATAAGCGTCTTGGAGTGAAGACGCTACGAAGGCTACCTCCACAACCCACTCTGCATGCCGGAACAGCGATCGCAAAGGAAAGGGTAAGGCGACGCACAATCTAGGAGCAACCAGTTTGGTCACAAAGGCGAAACAACTTGTAAGTTTTTGGTTTAATCAATATGTTGTTTTTTTCATTTTATATTCAAAATATTTACTATATTTGTTAATTTTGTAGTTTCGGCAAGATGGTGTCCAACCTTCTGCCCTCAAATTGATCGAAGTTGCTCACACCAACAAGACCACCAATGAAATCCAAGATGGTGTAGCTCGGGAGATCGTTGGCAATGTCAGGACGATGGGTGCTGACTATCTTCTTAGTCAACCAATCATTGAAGGAACCCCGCCTCTCACCGAAGTCCCGATCGAGAAGATCAACGAATTCGTCTCTGTGTAAGTAAATTTTAAAGTTTTAATCAATTTTTTTACTTTCAAATATTTATTCAACTTTTCATTTCTGTGTACTCGGAAGACCAAAAGTCGGGTCTTTGGTCTTCTGGACGATTCAGCATCTTACTCGGCTACTTCACGCTTTTACGGGGATCCTAGCGACGATCTTAGAGCGAGGCTACATGAAAAAGACGCTGAAATGGAGGAGCTGAAGGCGGATATGCAAAGCCTTAAAGAGGCCGGAGAAAGCGAAATATGAAGCTGATCAACAAGCGATGATCCAACGGATGAACGAATTCTTTTCGCAATATCCACCACGTCCACCGGGCGTTTAGTTTCATTTTCGGATTATAAACAATTTTATGTTTTTTTTTCTTTTTGAATTATTAAAAAATTACAATAATATTCTATTTTAATTTTCAATACTATTAAATTTTATTTTTCATTTCTTTTTTAAAAATTTAATTTTTTTAAAATTAATTGATTTTTCAAAATATTATATTAAAAAAAAAATTCGCAGTCCGTCGGAAATCCGTAGGGTTTTAGATCCGTCGGAAATCCGTCGGTACTACGTCGGGAATCTGTCGGTCTCTTTCGGTTCAGAAACATCGGAATTCCGTTGGAAATCCGTCGGTGTTTAGATCCGTCGGAATTCTGTCGGTTTTTCTCCGTCGGTAATCTGTCGGTCACCGTCGGTTAAAAACACTGGCATTCCGTTGGGAATCCGTCGGAATATTTTCGACGGATTTCCGACGGACACCCGACGTAATATATTCCGACGGATTAGCGAGGGATTTCTAGAAACTAGATTCCGTCGGAAATTCTTCTGAATTTCCGACGGATTTCAAAATTCCGACGACATAGTTCAGACGGCAAAAACCGACGGATTTCCGACGGAATTCCCGTTTTCCCACGGATTTCCGACGGAATTTTCCGTCTGAGTCCGGCTGTTTTCTTGTAGTGTTGGCCATACAATTTTTGTTTTCCTTATCAAAGTATGCTCTTAACTTTCAACTCTGAGATCCGTTGGGGAGCGGACTCGAGTTTACTTCTAATCCATTCACTGAAGATATGGTTAGGTGAACGTCCTCTTCCTAGGTGACGTGCTTCTTCCGTTTTTTCATGGCGGACGACATTGTATGAAAATGAAAGAATCCCTTACAGTTCCTCTATACTCTTTGGCTGTATGTTTTTTTTTCTCCTTTTTTTTTGCAACAACCGTATATATGCTACTAATGATATTTGTATTCTAAAAATCATTTTGTTTTTTAGTATATATGTGTGTGTTTAAAGATTTCTTACCATTTTGCTTTGGTGTAATCCTTTGATGTAATAATTAGAATTTTTTTTTCTTTAATTGTATCAATTTAACACTATAATTTTTAAATTATTTAGGTAACTTTGTGGTTTTTTTCTATTTATGCATATTTTGTGAAACATTTTAATCTATATTTTGCTTATTATGTTTTCCTTAGTTATTATTATTATTTTTATCTATACACGTTTTTGCCATATGTCGTGTTCTAGGGAGAAAGATCATACTTTATAGCATAAGATCTACTATTATTTATCTATAATTAGAGTGTAATATTATTTATATAATATATATATATATACGATACTATTATCCAATCATACCGTTAATTTCACACCTTTATGCATTTCTTTAGGTAAAATGCTAAATTGGAAAAGAAATAAGACTATGATTTATACGATTTTTCACAAAGAATATAGCTTAAATTTGTTTATTGAAAGTTATAAATGTATTATATAATATTTGAGTGTAAATTCCTTTTAAAATAATATAAATTATCACCTATGCAAAGACAATTATCTTATGCCATCTTAACTGTTTAAATTAATAGAATAATTATATTATGTTTTACAAAATATATCTTCTCCTTCTAATAACAAGAATGCCATTCTAGATTTTTAATGTGACACTCTCATAAACAATAACATATTTTCCACTTAGTTAAATAAATCAAATAGATTTGGATTTTAATTCATTACAAAATAGTTGGTAGTTTTTGAAAAGTATTAGCACATTTAAATAATTTTTTTAATTTAGTTGAAAAGTATTGAATAATTTTTTTTTTTATTTTTTTTTTTTGAATAAGTGATTACCTGTTTTTTAAATCCTAAAACGGAATATAAAACTGAATTATTATAATAAAAACAATTTAAAGGCAAAAATTACTAAAGTTGATATAAATAAACTTTTGACTAAGAATGAATTCGAACGGCACATAGCAGGATTTTTAACATTCATAAACTTGATAAAAACAAATCGAATATTGAACCAAATATTGAATTGGTATGAGTTCGGATTATGAATGATATACCGATTACCAAATAATATGTTTACCAATATAATTTCAAACATACGTGCGGGTCCGAATCTAGTAAGATTATAATTTTATACTTTTTTGTCATAAATAATAAAGTATAATTTAAATTAAAAAATAAGGAAAATATAACTTTGTCACAAACAATATCACAATACAAAATCTAAAAACCTGAGTTGAATTCATTAAAGTAGTTGATAGTTTATTAAATTAGGTTATACTATTAATATAGTTGAATAGTTTTGTAATCCGCATAAAAACTATCGAACAAAAACATTTATTTTAAATCAAATGGTTAAATTTTCCTTACAAAAAAAACTTTTGTTAATCCACATATAAGAGATACGATTCTTATTATGGAATCGGAATCATATTAAGAAGTATTGGGAAGTGCGAGGAGACGCTAGAAAACAAGACTACAAAAAATGACATTATGGTGACAGAAGATTACGTTTTCATTGATTTTAGAAGCACTGGGGAAACCTATGCTTCCATTTTTAAATCGTGTGATAAAATATTGAGTTTGAAAGACACATAATCTTGGGGATTGTAAGATCGTTGCTCCATTTATTTCTCAACAAAGACAAGTTGGGATCTTCTAAGACTTTCAGCGAACAACATATAGGCAAAATCGGCCTGGTTTAAGTGTGTTGTCTCCAAACAAGCGTCCACTTTCTAGTCAGTCCATATCTCAGCAAGCACTCTATTATAGCCAGACTCAAAAATTTGGGAATGAATATTAATCCCACTTGTTGCCTCTCATGTAGTTTATTACAATCATAAACCATATATCACCTTTTTCTTCATTTTGATTTCTCAAAGAAAGTCTAGCTATATTGTTACACGATGACATCTTACCTGTATTGTTTTACCTTTGTCAAAAAAAAAAAGAAATGTTACCTTCTAATTCCAAGTGTGGTAAAGAGAAGTTGGGTGTACATACAGGTTGGTCCCCTGTAACGTGTTTAACAAGCTAACATTAGCAACGAGGGAATGCCTAGGGGTTGCTTGTGTTTCAAGAAACGTTCTTTCTCAAAATAGTACTTACAAACTTTGTATATATAGCTCTTGATTAATTATAGAACCAACGAAATTAAGAATAATGGTGGTCTTGAGTTAGCGATTTAGTGCAAGTATCAAACTAGAGAACGATTCCAAAAGTAAATCCAATATAGTCACCCAACATTATTCCATAAAGAAAAGGCTCAAAACTCATGAAAATGGAATAAAACATGTACCAAGTCAAAACACTAGAATTTCCATATAAAATTCTCACAAAATTAAGTCGCAACAAAGATTGACTTTAGAACAAAAATAAAATAAAATAAAATACTTCAAAAGATAGATTAAGGCTTCTTAGTCAAACAAGCCTGATACAAAATCATCGTCACTCTCTTCCTTCACCTCCTCCTAAAGATGATTCATCAAAAAAAAACCCAATAAATTATTAATATAGATTATCAGTATTAATTACAATTTTGAGCATAATATATAGTAATTTACTAAAGGATTGAAGAAGAAGAAATAATACAATATACCTTCTTTTTCTCTTCAAGCTGCTGGGGCAGCAGCTTGAGTGGCTCCTCCAGCTGTTGAGGCAGAAGAAGAAACAGCCATGGGAGTAGCAGCAGAGCCACCGGCACCAGCGTTCATGATGAGATCATCAATGTTTTTGTTCTGGCAAAGCTTGGCAAAGAGACTAGGCCAGTATGATTCAATGTTCAAATTAGCTGCTTTCACCAAAGTTGCGATCTTCTCAGCCTGATTGACATCAACATGCCAGAAGCAAATATCAGTTTCTATGTCAAGTATACATATACATAAAAAAATTACTAGTAAACTGATACAAGCAGTGGGTTTCAAGGCGCTAAAGGATTATTACTATCTAGTATTTACCAAGTGTCATAAGGTTTTACCAGGGTTACTTTCAAGTAACCATGGTTAAAATAGGGTATGAGCTTCATTACTTTTCTATATAAGTTGTCTTAGAGTAAGGGAGGGGTATTATCGAGTATTTTGTGGTGAATCTTAGGGGGAGTGGGAGGAGCTCCATTATCAAAATCCTCAAGGTCTTTGTAATTCCACTTTTATGATCAATAAAACTCATTTCTAGTTTCTACACGTAACATAAACAAATTAGTCTATGAGTACATGTATGAGTATTCTTTAACAAGTTACAGGTTCAAAGTTCAAACCAAAGTGGCTCCTAATAATTTTAGGTTAAAAGGTTAAAACAGAGTTGAGTTCAAAATCGAGGTTAAAAAAAGACTTACGGTGATATCGATTCCATCGTCGTGAAGGATGAGAGCAGCGTAAGTGCAGGCGAGCTCACCGGTGGACATCGTAGCTAAGCTGTTTACAAGTTCTTGCGTCCCACGAAAGATATCTACAAAAGTACAAATACATCAACATCATCATCAGAACACAGTAAGGCATTGATTCATAATCTGAACTTAAGATGAAACAGAAGAACAACACTTGCGTCATACGTAAGAGGACAAAGAGAGACCGAACCTGTAGTTCAATTGCTCTTCTTGCTGAAATCGCAAGTTTAGGGTTCACCAAAGTCTCCATTTATAATGAAAAACAAAAAAGAAAAGTCTACCAAAAAAAAGGAAAGTCTCTAATTTTTTTAACATTCTACATTTCTACCAAAAAAAAACAAAGAAGGAAAGTCTATTTATTTCAATATTTTGAATTGAGCACGTGAACCTCATGTGCGGCCCACAGAAAATTGGGGACTGCGATTTATGGCCCACATATATACATAACAAAAAAACTATAAATATTCAGTTTCAAAAGTAAACACAATAAAGGAGAAAAGCCCAATAAAAGGCCCAATTGGGCAACGACAAACAAAACCTGAGTCGTCACTCGTCACCACTCACCACCGCACCGATCCTTATCCATTTGGCTGACGAAAAAATCGATTCGGAACCCTAAAATCTCTCGAAGCAATGTCTCCTCCTCCGGCTGTAGTCACTGAATCCGCCGATGGACAACCTGAGCAACCGGCTGCTGCTGCTGCCATAGCTGAAGAGCTCGAGAAGAAGCTTCAGGTGAGATTTTTTTCAACGATTTTACATTTCTTTGTCCCGATTTTTGCTTAGTCCTAACGCTCGATGATTTTCCAGACTGATGAACCGATTGTAGAAGATGTAAAAGATGACGAAGACGATGATGATGATGACGAAGAAGAGGAAGACGACGATGCTCAAGGTGATTCTTCCTCTTTTCTTGCCAATTGAGTTTTTCTAGATAGTCCGTTAGAAATATGTGTGTCTGAGTTTGAATCATTGGCCTTGCACATTCTCAGATTCATAGTTTTGGGCATTCAAAGAGTATCACATCTCAAAATTTGACTACATAGTTATTTAGAATGGTGGATTTATATGTCTTTGTTAAGACATAGAGAGGTGTGGGAGATTAATCATTTTGATGTGAACTTGGTATAGTGAATCATAGTGAATGGTTTCTTGAAATTGAATGAAGTTTTGTTGTGGAAGGTGTAAGTGGAATGTCAAAGCAGAGTAGAAGCGAAAAGAAGAGTAGGAAAGCGATGTTGAAGCTTGGTATGAAGCCAGTCACCGGTGTTAGTCGAGTAACCATCAAAAGAACCAAAAACGTAAAATCAAGAACCATTCTCTGTTTTCTCACTAAGTTTTGATTGATGTGAGATTCTAATGATACATAATATTAATGTTGCCAGGTACTCTTCTTCATCTCAAAACCCGATGTATTCAAAAGCCCGCATTCAGAAACCTATGTTATATTCGGTGAGGCTAAGATCGAAGACTTGAGCTCTCAGCTTCAAACACAAGCTGCTCAACAGTTTAGGATGCCTGAAATCGGAGCCTCATCGCAGAGAGCTGAGGCATCAACAGCCGCAGTAGAAGCACAGGTGGAAGAAGATGAAGAGAAAGTTGATGAGACCGGTGTTGAGGATCGTGACATTGACTTGGTCATGACTCAGGCTGGAGTTTCGCGCAGCAAAGCGGTTAAGGCGCTCAAGAGTCATGATGGAGACATTGTAAGTGCAATAATGGAACTCACTACTTAAGACTGTTAAGAGAGAATGAGTCTCTCTGCCCTCATTCACTTGCAGATTTGTTTTCAAATACTTTTCGAGTTGTCAGATAATCGGATTATTGTTGTCCTTACGGGCATCTAATCTCATAAGTTTGATCTTCTTCCATATCATTTAGTTATAATGCTTGTGCAGTATCTGACTGTTAATGTGTTTTTTCTGGGCATTGTATTGGAGAAAAAAATACATTAAAAACTAGAAGAAACAAAGTTTGAGAAACTTCCAAATGTTAAGACTTTAGGATAGTACACGAACCTTGGAACCGTTGTATTGACCGGAGAGAGAGACAGAGACACCAGAAAGTTTTCATTAGGGTAGAACTAACATTAATCGCTGCTGTATGAAGATGTGGCATGTACTCAATCGAACAAGAGTGTCCCAAAGTATCAAAAATGTGCAAATACGATAAATTTGGGGTGTTTATAAAAAGAGCGATGTGTTACTTTTAAAACTCAAAACTACACCACAATTTGAAGTCAGCAATATATATCACTCCATCCCCTATGACACAAACGTTTTTCATATGGCTTTCATGTTTTCCCACAAATGTTGGTAATCATGTTTTAGATTAAACGAAAAAAATCCCGTCAAAAAAATATTAAATAAAACTTTCTTTCGGAAGATAAACATACAGATATGAATGAATATTTTCCTTCAAGTAAGGCTCATAAATGTTCTGAAATCCCTCCTCTTCTTTTTTTCTTTACATTGGAAATAATATTAGAAATTTAGAAACAAAGTATTCTGGCAAATAGACGAAGTTATTGGTCATCGTACTAACCTCTTAATCAACATTCAGAGCAGAGAACAGAAGCTCAGACGTCGAAACCCTATGCATTGATTTTAACTCCTCAATGATCTTATGTTTCTCTTCAGCATTGCAGGTTGAATTCGGCAAGATTCCCGCTCTTTTTAAACACTTGGAGTTTTCTAGAATGTATTTTATGAGTTCTTTCTCATCTTCTCTTCCTGGATATCCATCCCACTCAAAGATCTCGAGATGAGACGACAAGCATTCGGGAACAGAACTCGGTTGGTTCCATGAAAGTGTTACATGATCATTCTCATATTGACACTTGACCAAAAAAACTTTTAGTTTAGGACAATTAGAGAGCAAAACCACAAGTGATTCACACAAGTGTATGTGATATAGTTCTAGATGACACTCTTTAAGTCGAGAGTAGTTAATGGTGTTATACCACGTAACCATTGTATTGTCTATATAACCTAAAAACATAAACTCGGTCCGAGAAAGAGAACTAAGAAAGTTGCCATCAGGGTTGAAGTCAACATCAATAATTGCATCAGCAAGACGAGGCATACACTCAGTCGAGCAAGACTTTCCCATATAGTCAAAGATGTCTAAATAAACTAAAGCTGGGGTGTCTATAACCAAAGACACATAAGTATCATCTTCATCTTTTTAAAATATTGTATTCACATACTTTAAACTCAACAAAGAAGGCACTTTCACGCTAAATGTTTTCACATTATCATCCACATCATGACGTCGAACCACCTTTAGACACTTGAGAACGGGACAACTTGATAAAAGCCTAACATGAGAATCTTCCTCTTTGTACACAACAGAGAGGAGATCAAATTCTGTGAGTGATGGGAGAGAAACCGGACAAGGAACGCCAACTATAATCTTGCGGGAAAGAGTCAATATCGAAAGGGTTTTGCACGTGTAAAGGCTCTTAGGCATTCTGGTCGGCTCACTATTCCAGAGGAGCTCAAAAAATAGCCAACACACGGGACGATCAAGTGCTTTTGCAACCCACTTTACAACATCAACATCAACAGGACATTGCTGACCGAGTTGAATATGCAAACGTTCTAATAAAGGTGCCTTGTGAAATCGCATTGTTTCGTCAAGAAACCACCAAACGCTCTTGCTTTGTAAGTCACTACTGTTTTTGGTTTCTTTGTAGGTAAGTCTAGGCAACATCGTCCAGACATATCGCCATCTTCTAGACACAAACGTGGTGGCCACTGCATCTTTGGTTGGAACACGCAGTAATATATGTATGAGCATATCGTCAGACAACGAACTGATTCTGTCTTCACAGACTCTCTTTTGAATTTTCCTAGGACTTTCGGCTTCTGCCATAATTGAAAAGTTAATCCTACGACCTCATCACTCCTAGGGTTTAATATTTCCGAGGAAGCTTTGGTTACATTAGGGGAGTCAAATAAAATAAGTCTAGATTTTAGTCAAATTAATTAGGAAATTGTAAAAAAAAATCCCAATTGGAGAATAAGATCTCATCAGTGAAGTTACAAGATATTACTAGGATATGGCAAGATATTCCTGTGTTTTTGACATTTTCCTAGATTTAAGAATTGATTACTTTTCCTAGATTAAAGAATTCGGTATATTTCCAACTGTATCGGTAGTAACTAAGTGATAAAATGTGTAACATTTAGATATCATTTCCAAAATTACATGTCTTTCCACGTGAAAGTTGCGTGTAATAATAATAATAATAAGTTGGGTATTTCTTTATAGAAGAACATAGAAGAGCGACTCGCTACTTCTACTTAATCTAGACCATATTTTGAAAATTAGCAATACCACTCCACGCACGCAGTTTTATCCAAACTTATCATACACGAACGTTTTCATATGGCGTTCATGTTTCTCCACAAATCCTTTTTATTTATACTAACAAGCTTTTATAAAATGACCGAAACTTCTTGTCCAAGGAAGTTCCACTACTCAATCATCCTTGAGGACATGTTCCCAATCCGAAGTCGGGCTCTCATAGCCTTTGCCTGATGCAGATGGTTCAGTATCGGCAGCGCGTGTCTCTATCTGAGAATTTCTTATCATCAAAGCAGACCAGAGATGATCACGCACTTGTGTTTTGTTACTTGGCTGGTCATTGTCAGATTCAGAATCTGAATCTCTATCCAAGCTGTTGAGAGATTTCTGCACTTGTTCAGCTTCCCGGCGTTTCAGTATCTGGAATCTATCCATAACATCACTCACATTGTTGCTTCTGCCAATATTAGCCATCTCCAAAGCTTCTGGACTCTGCTCATGGTCACCAAATTTTATCTCTGGGAAGTTTTGAGACTTGAGTTTGCGATTTGTTTCCTGCTGCTTCAGAATCTTAAACCTGTCTATTACATCAATCTCTGAATCTGGACAGTCCTGAGACTTGAGTTTGCGCCTTGTTTCCTGATGCTTCAGAATCTGAAAGCGGTCTATAACATCATTATGTTTGTCCTCTGTGGTAGATGCAGGAGATTCCTGCTGTATCGCATCCGGTATCTTTCCAGAGATTGCAGCATCAGGTCTTAAGCTTCCATGGATCGTCTGTTCTAAACCATCCGTAAAGCTTCTGGACATAAGCGATAGTACTGCATCCACAGAATCTGAGTTGAATCTGGAGCTTTGTGGCGCATCAGGACTCATTGTTACAACATTGGTCCAACAATCGGTTCCGTGTTTGATGAGCGATTCAGTTGTCACCTGCTCTGCATTGTTTACGAAGGGAACCGATTTCTGGGGATTAAGAGAAGGTTCCTGCATCCAGGTTGATGCATCTGCAGAGATCTCTGAGAAATGAAAGAAAAAGATGAACGGTTAAACTAACATTTTTTAAGGCTATTAGCAAGATGATGTGCAGGATAAGCGCTTTTGATACTATATCTAAAGCATGATTAAACCACCTGTTTGTCAATGTTTAGATTTTGTAAACCAAAATTGACGAATAGCCGGGTTAAATCGAATCCATAATAACTACAACCTGCCATTCTTAGATAAAGATACAAACCTAATCGTCTACAGATGATTCACTTGAATTCGAAAAAGGAACCGAACAACTAAGTGTTTAACTGCCTGTGGATTATCTGTTATAAACAATTAAGCATAGCAGTGGCCATCTATGACAGGATTGTGGAGAAAATGGTCTTGCAATGCAACTCTAGTCACTAATAATAGCAGACAAAGGAGAACGCAAGTTTGAAAGTTACCAACCTCCATCGTGCAATTTGAGATTACCAATCTCGTTCTTGATCCGATGATACCGAGCCATGCAAGTTGTGGAACATAATGCAGCTTCAGTTTCGAGCCAGAGATTCTTGTACAAGAGAGTTTGTGGGTGGGTTTCTTCACCATCAGGAAAGTTGGAAGCAAGTATGTTCTTAATACTCTGCAAAATTCAGATTCAGTAGGCAAAGAGTTCACAAATGATGCACAAAATTACTATGTAAATAAATACCTGGGTCATCTCATTCTTATCCACCGGTTCTTTGATGCCAAAGCTGTCTAGTTGTGGCTTGACATTAAACCCCTGAAAGTCCTTAGCATCTACCTTTGGGACCTGAAAGGGTACCGTTAAGTAACTAACAGCAAACAAGAACAAGCAATGTTTTTTATTCTATAAAAAAAAACAAATAGGTCTGGAACATAGCACAAATCAAGAATTCACCTACGCTCAGGTGAAAACTCTGGTTATCACAAGTGGTGCTCAAAAGAAATAAATCATGGGCTCAGAGAACATGCGTATATTTATTTTTAAACTTCTACCTACAATATAATTCACAACTGCCGGGGTCGAGCTGCATCACATACCTCATTAAGGTTAACCACGTTTGGACAGAAAACATGCATAGCTTGAGTTGGAAGGGATGCTTCCCCTGCTATTGTCTTATTACTGGTTATTTTCTTTAAGCACTTGGTGAGATTATCAACTACTTTATCAAGGTTCTCAAGTTGCTCCAGCTTCAGCCAGTTCCCATTGTTAAAGCATTCATAAACAAGCACTTCCGACAGATTATGCATGGCATTAACCACAGAAGAAACTCTTGGAGAAGAAGACGAGGATAGAAAATCTCCTTGATCACATAAATGCCTTTCAGGTGATCGGCCAGTTGAGACATCATCTGCATTCGATCTAATACTCCCTTTGATACCCATATCTGTCAACAACGTGGTCTTCTTATCTCTATTCATTATATCAAAAATCTGTTCCTGCAGCTTACATGGGTTTTGGTTGGCTTGAACATCTTCACTAGGTTGATTAGTACTACCTTCGAAAGGAGGCTTATAGTCGACAGCTGATTCAGTATTCTCATTATCCGCTTTCATTGCACCATGTGACTCACTTCCTACAGAAAACATCGTGGGAGCTGAACGTCCCTCAGAAGCTACGGTGAAGTGGTTCCAAAATCTAGGCTCATCGTAATTTAAATCTTCAATTGCATTCTTCAAGGAGTTCTTAGAAACATCATTCTCACTGTCAGTAACCAAAGTATATGGCCTCTGATAAAGGGAGGAGACACCACTACCTTCTAGTTTATCCTTAAACAATGAACCCGAGGACTTGATATTAGATGGTAGCAGGTTGGTATCTGGATTCTCGGGTAAAGGCTTAACATGACCAGTGGCTTCACCATATCCAAGCAACACATCAAAGTTAACCGGTTCAATAGACGAACCATGCAAGCTGGATTGAGCTCCTAAAAAATTCTCAGGAGCATGACTACAAACATCACTGTTACTCGGGAATGATCTTCCATCTCCTACATGAATCCCGGTCTGACTTCCATCAAAGAGAGCTTGTGTTTTCAAATTTGGCATTGGCAAAGATGGATTACTATCTGTAACACATACGTAAGGCTCTACATGAGAATCAGGGACAACATTCATAGGTTCAGGTCCATCTGAGCCAGGAAAGTAATATCCAGGACGTTGCTCATCAAGAGCATTGCTAGAAGCGTAAACACCAGAAGACGTAATAGGCGTAAAGAATGGTTCGTGAGAATTTCTGATTACCATCTCTGCATAAGAAGCCACGGGAGGTAAGGTAGCTGGGTTATAGGTAGGCATAAAGTTCAAACGTTGCCTCTCTGAGAAATTCTCAGCGGGAAGTGACACAAAATCAGATGATGATTCCCTCGAAGAGTAAAATCCACTCGGTGATAACATGTCTTTATAATCTTCACCCCTAGTACCATAATTTCCTGCAAACACATATCCATTCGGCTTTAAAACAAAGAACTAAAATATTGCCTTTCACCAATGACCCAATACACACTAAATTCATACTCCTTTCAGTACTACAAAATCATTATCATATCATATACTAACATTTATAGAATCAAAACAAACATGACAAGTCACAATTCTAAAACCGAGTTAGCTATCACTATACTACATCAGAGCATCAAAAAAGAAGATCAAACACGAACAAACCAAAATATTCCCAAAAAAAATGATATATCCTCAAATTCACAGTTCGAAACCATCAGAGTACCGTTAAACCCCAAATTTGTTTCAAAAAGGGGATTCAAATCATACCGAGTTGATTACTGTGAGCGTAAAACGATGAAGACGGAGTCTGAGAACGAGAATTTTCATGAAACGAGGGGTTATTGGACCAATCAGGCTGTGATCGTTGATAGGAGCCATGGTACATCATCGGATCAAACACTCCTTGGATTAGATCAGATGATTCAGCAGGATGGCTTGATAGAAACGGTGGCGCAGAAGCTGGAGGATGCGGAGACTGAGAAGAGAGCCAAAACGGGTACGGTACTCCAGAGAAACCTCCATAACCAAATCCATCGGCCATCGTTTTTTTCCCCCAAAACGAGGAAGAGACTGGTGAAGCAAAAAGTGTTTACTTCTGTCAATGTCAAAGCTAATCCGGATATAGAAGCTTACTTAATCTGCTTTTAAATATGGGCTTCTAATAATGGGCCTTTTAATGCTTCGGAACGTATAAGATAATAAGAGAATCCGTCTGAGAATATTCGGGGGGGGGGGGGGAAACAGATACAGGTAATCCAGAAAAATACTATTTTAGACAATTGTCATTATTTTTCTTTTCTAATCACTAAAACAAATTAAAATTGAAAATATCATTTCATTTGATATTTTTCTTAAGCCGACTATTTTAGCGTAGATTTTTGTGTGTAGATAAAAAGAGTCGCTGCATAAAATGCCTAAAACAGTTAACATACATTAAGTCATTAACACAAAACAATGGGAAGCAGTTGAGCTGTTTAAACAGTGAACGGCAAGCAGTTTGTTTTCTCGAAGCCAAGATGAGTCATCAAACACATACAAAGTTTCCAGAATATGAGAATGCACATTCAAACTAACAGTATACTACATTGGAGTATCTGTGAATTTCCACAGATACGTGGCAGAGTGGCCTTGCGGCTTCGAACATTACGTTTTAGAGTCGTTGAGAAAGATACTTAGCCAAAGAATCAACAGGCTTGGCTGAGTTGATATTTCCCATTTCCCGTGACCGGATTTTGATTCTTGCAAGATAATCAGCAGCAATCCAAGCAAAACTCAGCATCACAGCATGACTAGACGACTCATCTCGATCTTGCAGCTCTAAAGACTTCTTTACCCACTTGGGATGGTAAGTCACATGATACCAAGCTGAAGCCTTTTTCTTATACAACAAGTTCTTTTCCTCTTCGCTGAGATTTTCGTGGTCCGGGGTTGTTTCCTCGAATACTTTTCTGAACTCTTTCTTCAGGGAATTATAAGAGTGCTTCAGTCTTTCTTTCAGTTCACCTTGTTTCTTACTTGTGTATTTAGGCATGGACCAGATGTGACCCGTCACAATCTCTTCCTCTTTTTGCACCTTGTATTGCCCGAGAAGACCAATGAGCTGCCCGTCATAAGAACATTTGTGACCCCAAGCCTGAGGGATGAAATCTGCAAATCCTGGTATTTCAAGATCAGTGTCATAAGGGATGTCACTTGGGTCTGATCTTTCTTCTGAGGAAGCTTCTGCATCTTCATCGTAAACTTCTTTTACCCGTCTGTAAAGCCGGCCTAAGATTTTGTTCGACTTGTAACTTTGGTAGTCTTCTTTTCCCATGAAATCTGGGTACAGTTTTGGTTTTAGGTGGAAGGGCATAGACACGATTTTCCCTGTCTTTGGGAAATCAACAGCAGTCGCAGCTAGTTCTGCCAGTAGCAAACATTCTTCGTCCATGGCTCCGTACTCACTTCTATCAGCATGAACGACGTGTGCATTGCAGATTGTACCCAAATGCTCATTCGCCATGTTTCTTACAAAGAAATCTATTATATCCTGTAACAAAAACAATCAATTACCCAAGAGTTTTTTTGCAAGCCCAAGGAAAAGAAATTAAACAAAGAAATCATAACTAGACTGGCAGGCGCTAGCATCATGATACTACACCTAATATTAACTAAAAAGTCACAGCTAGGCATGCTGAAGAGTCAAATCAGAATCAACAATATGTGACGAACATTTTCTTATACGTCATCATCTTAGCTCCTGTAGGATGAACACAGTATGCTGTTAATAACCCATACCATGCAATCTATGAACTCAGAAGCAAGTAAAGAAAATCACTTTCAAGCATCCCAAAAAAGAGTATCTAGCACATTCAGCGATATCAGAGAGTTACACTGGAATTACTTATCCATCTTATCTTAAGCGCATCACCTCAGCTGACTGAAAAAAAAATTAAGTGGGGAAGTAGAAACTGACCAGGTGTTTGACAGCACGGCCTAAACTCATCTCTTCACCTGCATCATACTGCATGGTGGGAAAGCTTTTTCTGCTGGGAGGGATGAGTTTCTGATCCCAAGCCACAAAGTACAGGTCCCCGTCCAGGTCACTGCCCGAAGCTTCGTTTGGATGAGGCCTATCACCTTTCTGAGGGAAAATAAGGCAGTCATACATGTGATGCAGTTGGGGTACATCAACAGCTTCTAAAACCCTTACATCCCCTGGGTGAAGACAAGGATTCTTAGCAATGGCTACATAGCCTTTCACAACTTCCAGATCTGTCTATGTCTCCCTAAAACGAGAGCCATGTTTGGAGAAACAATTTTCTAATGACGGTTTTGAAACTTGGATAAAGCATTGGCCTTGTTCAAGTATCCCTGCTTCGTCTAGGCAACCCATAAGCCACCTTCCTGAAGTAACAAAAATCCGTGATTTTTCTCGGAGACCCCAGAGTTGTGCAATTCTGACTGAAGACAACATTCCACGTAGATGTGGCTCAGTTTTCGGTTTGAAACCTGCACTTAGCATAATAGCTGCAGTGTTTCCCTGTTCAGCACATGATGCTGTAAGAACTTCAAATGCCACATCTGTATCGTCAAGTATGTGGTTCAGTTTAAAGAGCATGGATTCCTGCATAGCCCAGAATGTTTCATCTGGAACCCCTAGTACAGAAAGAAGGGTAATTATCTGCCGATTTAAGAATCCAGGTTGAAACCTCGTCCAGGAACAGATCTCCAAGATGGTATGTTTAGAATTGAACTTTTTCATACTGTCTCGAAGGGCAAGCCGGATTCCATCACCTTTTGATGGCCAACGAGCAACAACTCCTTTGAAACCTGCGTAACGGATCTGATAAGCACAAGGGCTGCAGTGCACATCCAACTTAAGCTTCTCCATCACTTCGTCGGCAAGGTCAGGTGTGATTGTACCAATTCCATCTGAGAAAACATACCCATTTCTCTCAATGTCTGGAAGCTCGTATCAACCTCATGAGGCAGGACATCTACAGTGGCATATGTGGAGGAGAAGCACAGGCCCATCCTAGCAGCACATTTTGCCACATTCCTGTTGTTAAACTTCCCCATCCATGTTTTTATATCTGACACGCTTGTTTTCCCGTCTTCAGCAAAGAACCATGCAGAGCGGTCTCTCAGTTGATTGGCTGAGAATGCTAGAAAACTGTATTTTCTACCACACAGCTTAAACCCATCGGTTAATATGCTCTTCACTCTTTTAAAAACGTAGGTCTTCTGGGAGAAAGAGCTTGATGTCAGATCCTTCACAATAGGAGCAACAAAGTAAGAGAGAACATTTGAATTCATGGTCTGCATGCTTTCATCCATGAAAGTTACGCGCAAAAACCTTTCAGAAACAGCTTTGTATTTCCTGAGTACCCTGTTGGAGAGCTCAACTTCTGGGGGTAGGCAATAAGCTCTGGTTGGGGTAATCACTAGCCTTCTGATCTCAGAGATATCCTCAGATAGTTCACGACTCCCTAAAAGCTTTGGATTTTTCTGAATCCATTCCTGAACAAGCTTCAACCTCTTGTACGCATCAAAAACTGGTCGTTTGTAGGTACAGAGATGCTTGAGAGAAGCCATATTGACATCTTTGGGTTGGTTTCTGAGAAGATCAAAGAAAAGCTCAGTCAACTGAAACTGGTTAAAAACCCCCCTGTGCAACACCGAATTTACTAGGAACATGATCTCAAAGGAGATTCCTTCCTTGTGATGAATGGAGAAGAAATGATCTGACACACGCTCTCCAAAACAGGGCTCGTTACGAATCCTGGGAGGCCACCTCACACATTTCTCTTGCACCCTCTGCATCCGCAGATAATCTGAGGTTGTTGTCAATTTCTTCTCATACCGAGGAGATATGAGTAGACGATATGAAAGGCAACGACCAATTGCCCCAGTTTGGGTAAAATCTGTGGTACGGATCCAAGGGTCATCATCATCCAAGAGATCGACAGGGACAGTTTCGTAAATATCATCATCAGCAGTTCTGTACCAGACACGGGGTGATGAAGCCAGCTGCAAAAGTAGCACAAAGCCATCCAAAGGTCTGTACTGCCTGAATGTTTGTATATCTCTCACCAATAACTCCAACTTGAAATCACAATTTATCACAGCATGCATCACTGTGTCCTTGAAAGAGAAAGCAGTGCTCTTTGTGAAGCAAAATTTGCACGTGTTGTCAAAAGGGTCTACCAGAAAATCGACCCCTTCAGCTCTCCAAGAAACAAAAAACTCATCCCGGGAAACCAAGGTCCCAATCTCAATTGAAATACCAGCCAACTTATATGGTGTGGTCGTTCTTCTTCTCTGGTTAAGGGTATATGGGTTCTTAGGACCCAAGCTGACTTTTAACGGCTGACCATCCAGGATAAGCTTGGATTTCCCTGCAGCATCCATGGCACGATCTGCTGATTCAGGAACTGCGAAATGGACAAATGCATGAGGCTCCACTTTCTTGTAATATTCAATTATGGGGATAGTTGAAGTGCCCGCGATCTCAAAATTAGGATAAGACCCAGGAGGAGTCCAAGAAGTCTTTAATCTGCATCGCCAAACGAGTCCTACTTCTTCTTCAAGATAATCTGTAAGTTCTTTAGCAGTAGTTGACTCCCCAAATCCACCAATGCTTACTTGTGTCACAACCGAGTTCTTCATGTTTCCCTCTGACCCCATTCTCCTGATATAAAAAGATAAAACAGTCATGTCGCCTCAAAATATAGGAGAAGCTTCCAACAAAAAAAACAAATTTCGAAATCAGGAAACGGCTGATAAGTAATAGCAGATATGCTTTCTGAGTCTAAGTAATCAGAACACCAAAAGACATAACTAATTACACAAGTTAAGAATTTATGGAAATGATGATTCAAATAAACACAATGAAGATAAGGCCAAAACATAACCAGATTTCATGCAGAACACACTAGAATCATGCATCAAAGGCCAAACAGATAAGATCATCATAGAAGAACGAAGAATAAAAGGAAATCTCCAAAATAAGCTTGGAATTGCAAAATTCTAACTCCTTCCACACCTTGATTATGCTAATGAGAAAATAAGTCATGCTCAGAGTCACTGACCAAACAGGAAGTAACACACAAAACAAAAATCTAAGATATATCTCAATGGGAGACATGTAGGAGTAACCTGTCAAGCTATCATCATCTACAAACAATCAGACAAATGACAAGTTCTTAGTGGAAATTAGTCAGCGACCATATATATCTGCAGTGTACAATGAGAATAATAAATTTTTGTTTTTTGCCACAACCAAAAAATCAGAAATTTGTGCAATAAATAGCATTGGAATTACGGAAACGACTGAAAAAACTAATATCCAATAAGACCGTCGTTGACCCTTTGAGACCATCAATTTTTGCATATATTTTAAAAAACCACACTAACCGAAGTTATAACAATGGCGATTAAAGAAAATCTCTAATTCACTGTTCCGAGTTGAAAGTTCAAAGGAAAGAAATTTCAAATTAAGAGACGATATTGCTGGTTCCAAATACAAATACAATGATTCAATTGGGAATGTTTAAATCTTATAAACCAAAATCCTAATTACCGAATTGAATTATGAATCGAACTGGAAAAATTTGCAAAATTCTAGAAAAGAGACCCATGAGACTTACACAGTGAGCTCTTTAATCTGAAATTGGTAACGAGGTCGCGAGAGACGGCGATATGGAAGCGAGGCGGAGAAGAAAAGAGACGATGCCTAAACGGGTTTAGCGTTCTACCGAGAAATCGCCATGGCTTCTTAATGGTAGATAGTTGTGCCACTGGAAGAGAGTGGAAGAGAGTGTTGAAACTTGAGACTGTTGAGCTTCAATGATTAGAAGCTTCTTATTGGGCTTTTAAATATGGGCCTTTGTATTCTCACCCATTTTGGACCCTTTTTGTACAATGTTATTAAGAAATTTATAAAATACCCTATGTTTTGACGACAAAAAAAAAAAAAAAAAATACCCTCTGTTTTATTATATTTTAAGAAACCTTTTTTTTATATCAATCAAGCATAAGTCATAGAATTAACTTATATCTATATATACCCGAGTACGAAAGGAAATGGTGTTCATGACTCCTGAGCCTAGAGAATATTTGCTTCGAATTCAGCAAAGTAACTAAAAGTATTTAAATATTTAATAATGATGAAAGCTAATTATGAATTATTGAATTATGATATGGTCTGAAAAAAAAAAGCAAAAATGGGAGTTTCACGGCAAAACGACGTCGTTGACGTGGAGATGATACCACGTAGTACATAAACATGAAGCTTTGGTTAGCTGCAGTACACAAGAACATCGATCTTTTAGTACATACATAAACTTGGACTATTTAATTAAGTGTCATTAGCAATGTTTTTGCATTACAATCACATGAAAACTAAAGGCAAATGTAATTAACTTTCTCTTTTCTTTTTCCTTTTTGGTCAAAAGGCAAATTAACTATAATTTGAAAATTCTGGAACTTCAAAATATATGATTTAGTACTATTAACGAATCGTACACAGTAGTACAAGCAAGCATTGTACTGCTTTCAAGCCAATGACACGACAATGTCTTATAAATAATGTTTATGTTTATCTCCATGGTTATAAACTTATAGAAAAGATCAATGATATATTTTGTGTCTTTCCCTGCGTTTGAATGAACATCATTGAGTGCAGCGTTGATGTAATCTACTTCTTTTATTTCATAGATGAAAGAAATCTACATAAGCGTTGCGTTCAATTATGTTTTTCTAATTTTCAGGAACACTTACAAAAGGGTTTGAAAGTTTGTCCGACTCCAAACTTAAATCCTTAGTATTTTGAATTTTCTACTCCTACAACAAACTTTCACCATACAAAATAATCAAGAAAACACACCCAAAAGGATTGAATGTACGAGGTTAGTCTCATTAACGGAATTGTCAACAATTTCGTTCAAAAATAGTGACGTCGTTTTAACATGTTTTGTTTTTAAGTTTTTTATTTCAAATTATACCTTTATAAATATAGTATCATGATTCATGAGACGTGAGGTAGCGTGACAAGTAAGGAGAGGTTGTTTGGTGATGGAGGAAAGAGTTGATGGGGGAAGAAAGAAGTAGGAAAAAGAAATCGGTTTATAAGTAAACAATTTTTTCTCTGTTTTAAAAAATTATTTTAAAAAGCAATGTCACTATTTTAAACGAATAAGTAACATTTCTATTAATGAGATTATTGTCGAGCATTTGAATTTCGATTTGGTTTTTTTTCTAAGTTATTTTGTATGTTGAAGGTGTATTGTATGAATAGAAAAATCCATAGGTTTAGATTGAGAGATAAAAACTTTCAACAACTAAGAAAACAAAACTTTCAACATTTTTAAATGAGGTTTTTCCTTTTTATCGATTAAGTAACACGATATTAAATTTAAACACTATGTAATTAGACTTACGACAGATTTATTTTTTACATATATATATATGTATATTTCATTTCAAGTTTCGTTAAAAGCTTATGTTAAACGGATTAAACTCTATCCTTTCCTAGTTTGCTTGTTAGGGAATTATATAGATCCTGAGTAATCGGACATTAATTTGTTGGGAATGTATAAGGCTTTCAATTTTGTTCGGAAATAAAAAAAAATTGCCGACTGGAAACCAAAGTCAAACATTGGACTAGTTCCGAATCGTGAGCGGGAATCTGGCGAACTTGTGTGCTCTTCTTATGTTCCAAGTTTAGTCCTTTTTAAATATACTTTATTATGTTTCTTGCTATCATCTGCTTTTGAACAAGACTACTTTTAGTTGATAATAAATATGATAACTTAAAGATCACCTTTTCCAGTTTAGTGTTTGAAGTTCCAATCTGAAATTTTTGTTTAGATTGAAGATCCTTTTTATATTGGTTTGCCGTTGTATGCAATGTAGTACTTAAGGTCCATACTTTACTTTGCTTGCTGCAAACCTGAGTCCTCTTAGGCTCTTACTCTTATTGGGAATGCATTTACATTAAAATTAGGATTTGATATCTGTTGATTTCTATTAGTTTTGGGGTATTTGATATTCTAGGCATGGATAGTATCTAAGTCTGGACCAGTACAAACAAACAGAGTATATGCTTATATACAATTGAACCATTCTGATTTCTTTCTAGTGCTATCACCACTAGGCTAGTGGCAATATCCATGCTAAGTGCGGTTTTTCATCTACAAATCGTGTTTTGTGCAGCACTGTTGAAATTGATAAACCAAAAACACCCATGACCAAATAGAGAGTTTTGAATCCAAAAGGATTTGAGTGTGCGACAATTCCGTTCAAAATAGTGACGTATTTTGTTTTTAATTTTTACCCATATAAATATAGTAACATGAGACGTGAGGTAGCAAGAATAGTGTGGATGTTGTCTGGTGAGTAGTGATGGAGGAAAGAGTTTGATTATGTTCTGTTTGAGTTTTTTTTTTTTTTTCTAAGTTATTTGGTATGCTGAAGGTTGTGTACTGTAGGAATAGAAAAATAATCATAGGTTTAGATTGAGAGTTGTAACAACTTTCAACATTTTTATGAGACTTTCCCCTTTATCAATCCCATAATACAGGACTAATAAAACACTATAGTTTACTTGTTAGGGAAATATGATTTCTGAGTTTCGTTAAAGGTAATATATGATTTCTGAGTTTACTTGTTAGGGAAAATACTAAATTATATAAATCATGGGTAATCAGAATGTTCTGTTTATCTTTTGGGTTTCTCAAAAGATATAAAATTCGAGTTTTTCTGTTATTCGGCCATAACAAACCATTTAACATCACACATGAAAAAATAGTCCAACTCCTAATGGCCTACATGTCATTACCATTATGGCTAAAAATACTTCTCAAAAGTCGGTTTAATTCGGTTTGGACGTGTATAAGGCTTTCAATTTGGTTCGGGAGTAAATTATTTTGCCGACTAGAAGAAATTAAAATTTTGTTTTTCTACGATAAGTTAAAAATACAACTGGCCCATTTAAATAACCTGGACCAAAGCAAAAAAGTTTTGGTATAATCCCAACCAAAACCCTTCTACAAAACCTATATATACAAAGGGGTTTCAACATTAACACATTAGAAGGCAACGTCGGATTCAAGTTTTGTTTGGAAGAATGACGACAATATCCGATCTTGGAGGTGATTTGTTAGGGGAGATTCTTTATAGGATTTCATTGACATCTCTACGCGCAGTCCGATTAACTTGTAAAAGATGGAACACTTTATCGAAAAACTTGATTTTGGGTAAAAAAAAGAGTAAGGAATCATCATCAGTTTCTGGAGTTCATAGTTATAGATTATAGGGTTTGTTCGTTGAGATTCAATCTCCAAGAAATCCCCAATGAAGACAAAGAAGACAAGTTGGTTGATCCATCTATGAAGCAACTAAGTATACTTAATAATTACTTGGTCAATATATCTCAAGTCTATCACTGTGACAGCTTATTGTTAGGGAAAATACCATAAAAAACTTTCAACTTGATATATTTTTTCAACTAAAACATCCAATTTTTTTGTGTTTCCACATAAAACTTATAACTAAATTATTTTTCCAAAACAAACATTAAAATAATCTAAAATGTGCATGAGATTAAGTTGACTAACGGTCAACGTTAGTTCCATCTAACACCGTTAACAACAATAATTTTGTGTCAAAAAGTATTATTTTCTATTTAAATAGAAAAAGCTAAAAATATAATTAGAAAGCCTAAATAAAACAATAAAAAAAATTATGTCTTCTAAATAAAAATTATTTATTTAAATAAATAAATAAAAATATAATTATCTTCAATTATTTTTTCTAACAAAACTTTTTTTTTATTTAGATTTTTAATTAAATAAATAAAAATACAAATTTTTGAACAAAATTAATAATTTTTTTAATTAAATAAATAAAAATATATATTTTCCAGAAAAAATAGGAAAAGAAAAAATAAATTAATTCATTATAATATTAACAGTAAAGATTAATTAAAATTCAACATTATAAATATTGATTAAATTAATATGGTTATATTATTTACCATTAACAATACTAACAAATAAGAAAAGAAAAAATAAATTAATTGGTTAAAATATAAAATTTTAATATTATAATAAAACATATTTTATCTAAATAAAAAATATTTTCTTAATATATATTTTTAATATAACAGTGTTATTATTTTCTGAAACTACTTTTGTGAACATTTTTCCTCTAGTTTAGACTATCAATTATGGAGTGAGTTTCTAATATTAATATGTGGTTGGTAAAAAAAAATTAATATTTTTATTATTGTAAATATAACATTTAATTAATGTAATATTTATTTTTTAATAATTTTTCTATAGAGAAGATAATTTTTATTGTTAATAATAAAAAATACTATTTTTATTATGTTAACATTTTAAAAAAATATATTATTTTAATATTATTTTTTGTTTTATTTTATTTTTACTTAGTTTAAGTTTTTTCGTTATGATTTTTTAGTTTTTTCTAATTAAATTGAAAATGATAATTGTTTAACAAAATAAATTGATTTTTGTTTACGGTGTTAGATGTTGACCGTTAGTCAACCCAACCTTACGAACATTTTAGATTATTTGAAGGTTTGTTTTGAAAAAACAATTTAGTTGGAGGTTTTAAGTGGAAACACAAAAAGTTAGATGTTTAAGTTAGAAAATTGTTCAAAGTTGAAAGTTTTTTTTATGGTATTTTCCCTTATTGTTATGCATCGCCAACGGCAACTCAAACATGGTTGTATGGAATCCATATTTAGGTCAAACCAAATGGATTCGACCCAGAAACCAATTCCACAGATTTTACGGATACGACATCAACCGTAACCACAAAATCATGAGGTTTTCTTATGATGATTACAGAAACGAAGGATATGGTCAAAAAGAAACCAAATTGATGTCAAGCTCTGATTCTTGGAGGGTTCTCGATGTCAATCCCAACTCGGATAGACCGGTTTACGACACAGGCGTGTCATTGAAAGGAAACTCGTACTTTTTGGGTCAAAAGGTAACAACATTACAAGAACAGCTAATGTCAACAGAATTTTTAGAGGTAAATGATAATAATTATTATTTACTCTGTTTTGATTTTACAACTGAGAGATTTGGAATGCGTCTGCCTCTGCCATTTAACCCTCTCTCTTTTAGTTTTCAAACTGTGGCTATATCTTGGGTTAGAGATGAGAAGCTTGCTGTGTTATATAACCACTCCGCCACACCTAAGATTATAGAGATTTGTATTTCGACTAAGATTGAGCCCAATGCGGTATCATGGAGAACTTCTTTGAGACTAGATATGACACTAATCAATGGTTTACCGGCTGATTTTTCGAGAGACTTTAAAGCTAGGAGCTTCTTCGTTGACGAGGAGAAGAAAGTTGCTGTGCTTTTTAATATTGACAGATATAGAGGGAACGAGACCTCTCTTTACCAAATGGCTTGCATCACTGGAGAGGATGGATACTTCAAATTGATCGATATCCGAGTAGTTCCGAATCTTGAGTGGAGATCTGGCAAACTTGTGTGCTCTTCTTATGTTCCAAGTTTAGTGCAACTCCAAGTTTAGTCCATTTTCAATATTCTTTATCTTGTTTTTTTTTGCTATCATCTTCTTTTGAACAAGACTGCTTTTAGTTTAACTTAATTAAGATCACTTTTTCCAGTTTAGTTTTTTTTTATTTTCCAATCTGAAAATCTTTAATCAGAAGATCCTTTTATATTGAAGATATCATTAATTGCCGTGCAAAGGAAGTCTTTGTTGGCCTGCCCAGGTATCCAATATAGTACTGAAGGTCCATAGTTTACTTTGCTTGCTATACAACTCTGAGTCTTCTCTTGCTAGACTCACATTGGGAATGCATTTATATTACACTTAAGATTTGTTCTCTGTTGATTTTTTTTTCTAGATTTTGATTATTTGATGTTCTAGCTAGGCATGGATAGTATCCAAGTCTGGACCAGGGCTAACAAACAGAGTCGATGCTTATATCAAACCCTTTTGATTTCTTTCTTGTGCTACCGTTTGGTACCAATGCTACGCGTGGTTTTGCATCTACGAATCGTGATTCGTCAAGTTTTGAAGTTAGATTTTACATTTTGTGCATCTAGAAATGACAAACAACAATACCTTAATTAACCAAAAAAAACAACAGAAACCTTTAATTATGTAAGAACTTTAACAAGTCAAAGAAGTAACTAGAGTCTTGACATCTCAACATAACGTGCCAACGTGGTACATAAGCCTAACTACATGTAAAAACAAATACCTCCTATAAAGTGTCCCCGGTTAAGGCGAAAGCCTTCCAACCAACACAAAAGTAAAAACCACGGTTCGAGCACTATATTTACAAAATATTCCAGTTTTCAGGGCAATGCAGATGCTCGGAAGTCTACGGTTAGACTGCAGACTGACATCAAGAACACAACTGCAACTATCGCCGCCCTGAGAAGTCCTCTGTAGGAACATTTAAACGACAAAATCTTTTTAAAAACGAAACCGGTTTTGTTCTTTGATCTCATTAGCCTTCCACATCCTTTCTGTATACTTCCTCCAACTGTGTCTTCAACCTGTGTAGCATTAATTTGGTAAGAATTAATATGACGACGGTTTGATTTCAATTTGCTACCCGAAACCACATCCTACTGAAAGAAACCAAGAAATTCGAGTAATTCATGAGAAGGCGGGTGCTATTCTCACCTCTGGATTCTTCGAGTTAATACCATTAAGGTTACTTTGTAGACGCAGCCTTCTTGGGCCATTTCCTTGCGCTATATATTCATTAGTACAACCTGAAGGTTGTGCCTCCCGACTCCTAATCTTGATAAATGTTCCTGAAACATCATTGCTCATGTCATCTGCTGAGCCCTGTTGATACGCTGGCGCAATCTGCAGTCAAGTAGATTGATAAGAGTTAGTTATGATTTGTATTTTCTTAATGAATATACAAAGGATGTTATGCGTTTTGAGGAAACTCCATGAACCTGATCTGGTGCTGCACCATCGAACCCACTCTGCTGCATCTCTGGAAGAACCTCGTCTGGATTCTCAAGAATTGAATCAAGAAACTCGGATATATACGTATCTACTTCATTTGTAGCGTACTGAGTCGGAATTTGGAAGCTGTTGTTGTCGTTCCCGGAAAAAGAACTCGAGTCAGGCTGAAATGTGTTGTAAGAGGATCCAAGCTCTGATTGGAGTTGAGCGTGTAATGGGGAGAACATCTTGTAATCCACCAAGTCTGGATACCAATTAAAATCTACAAGCTGCATATCAAAATAAAATTCGTTAATTTGCAATAAGACAATCATCTAAGAAAGTTTGTAAGAAGATTCTGCAAAGTCCTCACCTCAGCAGTTGTAACCTCATCACAAGCATCACTATGACAATCACCGGAGACTACAAGAGTGGACTCCGCAATGTCGTAACGCTTCACATCTTCTGTTTTAGTTGGAGACGATACTTCAGACTTGGTCACTTCAACAGTTGGAGACGATACAGCAGGTTCAGCTTCATCCGACTTCGAATCTTCTTCCGCTAAAGTCAAGTCTTGTTTCTTGAACAACTTGCATATAACAAACGGACTCTGCATATATAAATCAACACAAACACATGATTAAGTTACATAATCCAAACTACTTTTCCAATGGTTAAACATCTACAAGTATGCAAAATTACCTGGCCAGGATTGGTGCCACTAAGGTCATTCTCAGTGGCTCGATACTCATGCATGACCCAATTGGTTCTTGTGCCCTTAGGAGCTCGACCAGAGTGAAAAACCAGAGTTCTCTTCACACCAATAAGTTTGGTCTTACCAGATTTTATCTTTCTGTCTTTTCCTGTCGCCTTCCAGTAGCCTGCAATTGTTGCCCGGTTCTGTCTACTTCCGTTTGGATACTTCCGGTCCAATGGACAGAAGAAGAGCCACTCTGAGTATTTTGTTTTGATCGCAGAAAAATCTACAACAACACAAGCTCTTAATCATATTTCGTTCACCAAACTAGAGTTTTGAATGAATCTCTATAATTAAATACCCAAAACACTCAAATCAATAACATTTTCCTAAATATGAATACATAGAAACTTTAGGATAAGGAGATTAAAGTCCAAAAGTTATCAAATTTAACCAAAATAGGAACTAATACAAACTGAGACAATCTTAATCTAAATTCAACATAATGCCAAAGAAATCACAAAAGTCTGTAAATTTTGAAGCAAGAGACGAAGAAGAAGTAGATACCGTACCAGGTAAATCCCAAGGTTCCCATTTGCAAATATCGATTTCTCTGATGGCTTTGACGTCGTCATCGTGGCCGTTGATTTTCCTACAGAGATAGTAACGGATTAGCTCCTCGTCCGTTGGACGGAATCTTAATCCTACCGGTAGTGAATCCATGGATAATACTTGAAGATTCTGATTCATAGATGCGGCTTTTTTGACGAATTGAAACTCGATAATATTGAAGATTCTCAGATACGAATAAGAAGAGCCCAGGTTTTTTATTATCAGAGATGCGATTCGAAGGTATCATGAAGAAGAGAACAAATAAAAATTCAGAGATACTGGGAAATAATAAACCCTAGAATCGATACGATTTTGGTAAAGTGAAGAAGAAGATGTGAACTTTTTTCTTTGGGGTGTGAAGAATTATCCCAAATGTACAGTAAGCCACGTAGGTTACGCGTTTGTGGAAATTTTGAAAGTACAAGTTTACCCTTTTAGCAATAGGTTAATAGGAAGTTGGTTCATTTGAGTACATTAGTTAGATGCAGGGGTAAAGTAGGTAAGTGTGTGACATGTAAACGGATATGTCATTCAGCGAATGGGATAGTGACATGTGGAAGCGCGAAAGGAAGTTTCGGTGCACCTCACTTGTTTAGTTCTGGGATGGTTCGCTTTTTTGACCTTTGGAAACTTATTCCCTTATCCTTTGTTTTTCGGCACATTCAGACTTTTTCATTTTTATGTTTTTTTTTTTGTTTGGTTTGTGTGTTCGTTCACTCTAACTCTTATAGATACGACCACATTTGATTAAATCAGTTGAGAACCACTGCGATTTTGTATAGGTGGTCTAAACACACAAAATCGTGATTTTTTTTTTTTAAGTTGCTTTTCAACTTTAGAGTATGTTCATATGTGTTAGATCTATATATTTTAAGTGTAAATAACAAAACAAACACACAAAAATTAATAATTCTATGTAAAAAAATTTCCTAAACGCTAGTCGAACAATAAGGAAAGACCTAACTCGATATAAAATGTGATTGTTACACGGTAAAATCACATGTTCTTTTTTTTTGTAACATCACATGTTCTTACTAAAACTAAAGAATCAAATTAAAATCGTAGTTGTATATATTTCTCCATCGAAGTATTACTAAAAATGGAGAACAAGAGAGGTCCACGAAACTTCCATACGTTTGACCATATCAATGAAGTTATCCAAATACAGATGCAACCTCTTTGCTAAACTCTAATATAAGTTCCTAACCTTTCTGTAAATATCTAATTTTAGCCATCTCCAATTTGAATCATTCAACACAAAAGAAAAACCAAAGGCTCTCCATAAAAATCGGAATCATCATCATCATCTATATAACCCTGACTATGTTCTCTTCATTTGCTCAATCATCGGGTCGATAACAATAAATCAAAGAGAAAAATAAAATAGTGTGTAATTCTTTCACACTCCACAGCCTAAACCCAACCAAAATCACCAAAAAAAACAAAAATAAATAATGGGTGGCTGTGCGAGTAGACCCAAGGAATCAGACATGAACAACGAAGAAGGCTCTGTTCCTAACAAGGTTGTGTCTGAAACCGTAGTAGCCAAAGTATACAACATAACAATCTAGGTTTTAAATATGAAAATTAAAGTTTTGTCACAGAACCGGATTAACCGGTTATGATCTTTTGTTATGATTATACAGGAGAACAACACAGAAAGTGGTGAGCAACAGAACCAGACAGAGACTGAGACCACCGAAACAACTTCTGTTGAAGCCAAGGAGAAATCTGAGGTTGAGCCAACCAAGGAAACAACTCCTGTTGTTGAACCAGAGGTTGCAGCCGTGGAAGAATCTTCTTCTGCTGGTGAGGCTACAACAGCAGCACCTGAGACAGTAGTGGAGAACGTAGAGGTTGCAACAGAAACCGCTGAAGCAAAGGTGGATGCGGTTGCTGCACCAGAAAAGGTTGAGGTTGCTGCTGAGGCTGAACCAGTAAAGGCTGAGGCGGAACCAGTAAAGGAAGAGAAAGAAGCTGTTGCCACCGTTTGATGATTAATTAAACCATTGAAAATGTTTTGATTGTTGTTGTATACCACCTTGATTTATTTTGATTTGCTACTACCAGATTTATTGGCTTTGTTTGTTCTTTGTATTTCAAAATGATTCTTCTTTGATTCAATTAAATATAAATCAGTTTTGCGTCACATAAATCTCTAATCAACGTTTCTTTAGCTGATTTGCCATTTCTCGTGTGTGACTTAAGATCTATGCTTCTTTTCTCATCAAATAAAAAGAGAAACTAATAGAGATTCATACATCTCCCAGAAAAAAAAACTCCTAACTTCTCTCAAACAATTTGAGTTGTTGCTCATTGATCTGTGATTTCTGACCCTATCTTCTATTACTAGCTGTTAATAACTGCAACCTCTAAAACCTTTACAACGTTAGCGTACCATGGACAATAACTACTACCAGAATTTTCATACAAAAAAAAGTAAAAAAAAATATATATATATATATATATCATTGTTTTCCTAAAGAAGAAAAAAACTCGTAAGAAATATTAAAATCTGAACATTAAATTAATATAACATTTGAAACCTCAATGGATATTACTTACTTTACTAGTGTAATTTTATTCTGATTGAATATCCTTTAACTTTTTTTTTTTTAAGAAACGTTGTTAATTTTAATTGGGGTAATAATTAGTAGGCTTGGCCAAAAAAAACCTAATCCAAACCCCAACCGACAAAATATCTAAACGGGTTTTAAATTTTTATATTCATAAAATCGAATCCGATTCCGAACCAAACCGAAAACCGAACGGGTATTCGAAATATCTGAAATACCATTATATACAAAAAAAATATTAATTATTTTTAGATTTGATATAACCTAATTACCCAAAATTATAGTTATAAACTCAAAAATATCAATTATATTAAGACTAAAATAACAAAATAACCGAATATCTCCAAATTATTAGTTACATTTGTGAAAATTAACTAATTTTTTAATTTTCTTCTAATATTTCGGATACCTAAATCCAATCAAAACCCGGATAAAACCGATCCAAAGGCAAACTAAAAATTATAAATATCCGAACAGGTATTAAATCTCTAAATCTAAAAGTTTAAAAAATCTGAATCGATTCTAAACCGATACCTGAAGGTCAGGCCTACTAATTTGAAAAGAGTGAGAGAGCAAGAATGGCGGTTGACGTTAGGTGGGCCAAAGCCATCTCCTTCTCTTGTGGCTCGTAATATAAATAAATACAGTACTTCACGTCCTTACCGTTACCGTTTCTTCACTGACCTTTTTGTCTTTTTCGACCGTGATATCCAATAACTAATTATTAATTCCGTGTACTGCCCACGCCTAATAAATACCATATTTATTAGCATGTAATATACGAGTAGAGATCTAACGAATAAATTAACGGACACGTGAGTTGCCACATTCACCGCCAAGAAAAAGACAAAAAGAAATTGAAGAAAAAATTAATAAATTAGCTGAAGTATTCTGTAAATGTTTTAAAATAGGAAATAAAAGAAATAAACAATACTATTATGAAATGGAAAAAATAGTGGATTAGGTAGGCCCCACTGGAACCGTTTGTTTAGTAACGGAGTTAGATTATTACCAGTTACAAGAAACTGCGAGTTTGATCTATAAATAGTTAAATTCCCCTTGCATCGTCTTCTTCACAAACTTTCTCCTCCAGCTATTTTTCAGTCCGAGTCAAAATTAGGGTTTGAAATTTGCTGCTTCTGATCAGGTTTGCCTCTCTCTCTCCCTTTCTCTGTGTATTTTATTACTTATTCCAGAGCGATTAGGTCTGGTTGATTGAATCTGTGTGATTGTCTAATCCCGATTAGGAAAAAATCTGTTTAGTGGATCGATTTCACATCTAGGATAAAGGAAATTTCATAGCATATGTGATTTGAGCTTATCTAATGTGATAATGAGCTTATCTGTATTGATAGAGTAGATTGCATTGTGGAATATAATTTATGTGATCTGGAAATGGGAAATTTAGAGATTGAACATGGCGCCTAACGTTGAGATGATATTGATCGTTTTATTCGGGTTTCTTGGGTAATGCAGAGTGTGAAGACGGTTTTGGAGCATTGTGAGCTGAAGCAATTGCTTTGTCAACTTTGATAAAAACACAATGGAGGTATTTGGAAAATCTTCGGTGGTTGGTTCTGCCAATGTTATTTACTTATCTGCTATATTGGGTCGCGATGGACCCAATCCGTGTCACAAATGTGATTGGAAATGCGAGAATGAGAATGTTTGTGGGAATATTTACCGTTGCAAACTAACTGGGTTGAATCACGTCTGTGACAAGAACTGCAACCAACGGATCCTGTATGATAACCATAACTCTTTGTGCCGAGCAAGTGGTAGGATATTCCCACTCTCGTCGGTTGAGGAACAGGCGGTTAAAGGAGTCCGGAGGAAGCTTGATGATGAGAGTCAACAACACTCTGAAAGCTGTGTTAAGCGTCGTCGACGTGATGCCCAGTTTCATTCTTCTCCTTTCGAGAGGTCTTTTGCTGCTGTGAGCCCAATCTGCAGCCAAGCTGGAGATGGAATGGAGATGAACTAAATCTTTTATATCTCTGAGAGGCTCTTCTTTATCTCACTTAGAATAACTTCCTTTCTTTTTACATTTTGGACAACTATTCAATAAGAGACATTATTCAAGTGCTCTTCCAGAGAGACTAGGCTTTAACTCTCTGTCTGAAGAAGCACTTTATCTTAGTATTGTTGGATTCTATGTAGTAGTTAAACGTAGGAGAGACTTCCTATTCCTAATTCTGCTACTCTGTTCTGAACGTTCTTGTTTTCATATTAATAGGTGACGTAGAATAACATGCTTGTTTCAGCTTTCTAGTGTTGTCTGATATTCTCCTCGCGCACCTTAAATTTGTCCTCGTATATGTACACAGTGTAGGAGCAGCCTTTTTTTAGCTGTGTATGTTGTTTTTGCTAGGCTCGACTAGTACAAGACACCTTTGGTGATTCCTGTAAACTTATTGGGACAGGGTTTTTTGTCACAATACTGAATAATGCAGTGTAGGTTTTCACCAGGTTCTTCAAGACAAAGAATCTTTCTGGTTTGAGACATGATTGTAATCTATACTTTGTTCAAGATCAACTTCCTTCCTTCTCTTGATTGATGCGCACTAGAACTTCTGAAAACGTTTTCTGTTTGTGCAGGTTTCATAATCTTGTCATGCGGGAGAGTTTAACTGCCATTATTCTCTTTACAATTATTTTGACTGTTATGTTTCTCAATTTACAGTGTTTGAGGAGTAAGTCTAACATTTGGAAGCTTGAACCTTTCTTTGTAGGTCCACCTATGTTGGTGCTCAGCATGCAACTACGACCTTGGGGTATCCATTAGCAATATGTTAACTGATGATTGAGGCATAAGAGGAGGACGGTAGTCAAATGAAATGATACCCAACAAAAAACACGTTTAGCAAATACATGGTAAATTTTAAGGATGACTCTGGTGCGTAGTAGCATATTTACAACCACTGGTTCTTCACTTACGTTTTTGGTTTCCTTGAAGATCTTATCCTTTGTTGAATATGAATGATGTTTCCTTAGTACTTAGTAAATTCATTGTGAAGCATCAAAATTGTAGTTGTGATTAAGACTACTATCACAGCTCGAGTTGTGTAAAATAGGCAAAAGGTCCAGATTAGCATTATGAATTATATTACTCGTGGCTCCCTGTCTGAAGGCAAAAGGGATACGAAATATCCATGTTATTGAATATAAACTCAGCCAGGGATTAGGGCTAAATGAAACATCAAATAATGTTGCATTCATGTGATTTTAATAGTTGGAATAGAAAATGTTATGTTGTTGGTGAGAAAAATCTGAGGTGGATTTATAATGCATTATCATATTTGACAGAAAGATGATGGTTGGTGTGAGAGCTAGATTTGAGATCTCAGAGAAATTTTCCCCAACAATTTGGCTAAGTATCAATAGTTGACTCGTCCCCTGCTACAAGGTACAGTGCAGGAACAATTCTCCCTATTAGCTATTGATTGATTATAATAATGAATGTTAGCAAAATGTAAGAAACTAACGTTTTGAGGGTACTAAAAGATCAACTCTAGTATCATAACTTCTGATGTTTTTTTTTTTTTTTAATTCGGCATCTAAACCTGGAAAGTTTTTCTTTTGTTGATCAAATCCAACTATATGACAGTCTCCTGTGCCTATCAATTTGTTATGATGCTTTCTTCAACTTAGCTGAAAACTGTGTACATTCTGATTAATCTTTGATATTTTCGTGATCAAATCCAAATTAAGTGTTGTTCTTCTGTATCCAATCCAGGTTAGAATGAACTAAGCAGCCAAATCTTGGATCCACCGTGCCCAAATCAGCAGAATCGAAACGAAAAGGTGTGGCTCCCCAATATCAGCATCAAGATCCAAACCTAGTACCTCAGAATCTTTATGGTGAATCACCAATCTGATCCTTAAATTATGGACTCACCATCACACTCGCTGAGCTTTTGTAGACATAGTTGATTTGCATTTTTTTAATGTCCACTAAGCTCCATCTTCAAACATCAATTTAGCTCTTCTCTTTGGTTGATCCATGCAAACAAGAGAAGCCCTTCTTTTGAAATTGCTCATATTTCTTCTATTTGTCTTCGTTCATGCTTCAAACATCATCTAAGTTCAGAAACAAAATAAGCTTGTGGTATACGCTGTCACTCATGTGTTTTGGTCCAAAAACATCCATGTCCCTGAGAAGCCACCTAAAAACGATTGTGAAATGGAGCAATTTCAGAAAAGTAACATTGAGCAAACGTGCCACTTAGGGAGAAAGAGATCAAATGGGCTTTTCAGGCCCAACTTATTGTATAAAGATATAATAACCCAATGAAGATGGATAGAAGAGAGATAAGACGAGACACAGAACTGAAAAAAAGTGGCAACAGAAAAAGAAACGAAAATGGGCATAGGCGGCGGAGGAGGAGCTGGAGGAGATCAGAGAAGAGCCGGCGGAGAAATGATGGCGATGGCTAGTATGTTCACCGATCAACAGAATCCAATTCAGCAGTTACAGGTTAAATTCAAGGAAGTAGAAACTGGTTTCAAGACGTGGTTGTCGAAACAGTCGCTGCCTGTGGAAGCCGCCGTCGTCTCTACCATGAGTGGCGTACAAGGAGCTTTCATTGGTGGTCTCATGGGGACACTCTCCCCTGAAATGCCTCAAGCCGGCGTTGACTCTCAAGCCATAGCCTCTATGAAACAAGCGCAGGTTTCCAATTAATAAACCCTAAATCTTCCGATTAAGTAAATCCTTGTGATTATAAGTTGATGGAAGAGAGTTTGGTGTGTGAAATCTGTAGGCTCTAGTGGGTGGACCTTGGGTCCAGGCTCGTAATTTTGCTGCAATTACTGGTGTTAATGCTGGAATTGCTTGCGTAATGAAACGTATTAGAGGCAAAGAAGATCTTGAGTCTGCGTAAGTTTCAATTCCTCATAGTGTTGTGATATATGAGATTAAGTCTTGAAACTTTGCTCATGGAAGCTGAAGATTCTATGTAGCCTTTACTTGTTATTTGGTTTATTATCATTGAGAATGAAACTGTTAAGAGAGTAATGAGTTTTTAACTTTTCAGTGTGGTAGCAGCATTAGGATCTGGATTTGCTTACTCTTTGGTGAGCCAAGGCTTGCAAGGACAACCTATGAACGCAATCACTACCGCTGCTGGTTTTGCTGTTTTCCAAGGAATATTTTTTAAGGTGAGTGTTCATATTGAAACTCTCTACTCAAGTCATGAATGGAACTGTATTATAAGCACTACTTCTTAACCTCATTTTTCTACTTGTTTTGTCAGTTGGGAGAAAGATTCTCTAAACCGAGCGTTGAAGATCCGTTTTACACACGATCAAGAACTATGCTATTGAAGTTAGGTCTACAGAAATATGAGAAGAACTTCAAGAAAGGACTTTTAACTGATCCCACCTTGCCATTGCTTACCGATAGGTATATATCCCCTTTTAAGCTTTCGTTTTTTGTAGAAACAAAAGCTAATGAAAATTTTGAATCCAGTGCTCTAAGAGATGTGAGCATCCCGCCAGGGCCAAGACTTCTGATACTAGACCATATCCAGAGGTTCGAATTCAACTTCTCTCTACTATTCCATTGATCAAAGATACGAATCTGTAAATTACTGAATTGTTACAAATCGTTCTCTGTTGTTTACTTGTTTTGAGTACAGGGACCCTGAGTTAAAGGGCAAACGAGGGAAGTAGTAACTGAACCTTTCGTTTATATGCCAGAATCTTCGAACACAGATGTAATGTCTTTTACTTTGAGATGTTGTTGCTAGGAAGAACTGATGTTAGATTCTTCTGCTTCTAGTAGCAATGTTTGATTCTCTTTAAAAAATTTAAAGTATTTCCTCACAAATCAAATTGGATTATAGATTCTGAATAAAACGAAAAATGGAATATGATTTGTACGAGATTAAGATGATTATATTTTATATAGATATAGTTGAATGGGCTTATGATTAAGATTCGATAATACTAAATTTCGCCACCAATCACCAAAGGCATTCGAAAAGCTCTTGTTAAAATGTTTGATTCTTTTTTACCTAGTCTTTGATGTTGTTGTGAATCTCCATTTCCTTCAATGATTTTATGGTTGATCAAAATATCTTCATTAGGATAATAAGCATGATCACAAAAGTAGAAACGTTGTTAGACGTCTCTGTCATCTGTCATAATCACTAAAGTTTCATGAAGACAATCATGCCTGTTTTAATACGGGGTTTATGAAGGAAAATATAATTTCTTAGAACAATAAGCGTGACCACGAAAGGATTAAACTTTGTGAGACGTCTCTGTAATCACAAAAGATACATGAATACAATAATGGCTGTTTTAATGCGTTTCTATCAAGGAATATGTATTTTCAATACCCAACAAAAAAATTTTATTTTGTCAATATGGCTACAAAGGAGAGGAGAATATGACATTCGGAAACTAATCTTCCAGTTCTAATAACTTACGGGAAAACATTCAAAAGATCAATGAACAGTTAATAACAACGAAATATGTAATCAAAGATGGATTTTGAGAAATTTTATTTTTTAATCGTGCGTGATTGTCTTTCAAATGGGTTTTCATTTTCGTTTTTTTTGGGTGATTTTCAAATGATAGTATTCTTTTCCTAATTTTGTTTGCATTTATGGGCGTATACAAAATCTGATATAAAAAAAATTCAATCGCTGTTGATTTAGATAATTTTATAAAACCGAACGAAACTTTTTAACAAATTCTTATAAAATTTCTGTTCATATTATATTTACTTCAATTTTTTACATAAAACTATACGTCCTCCCAAGAGGCCTTGGATCTTCCACCAAGAAAACAAAAACACTAAAAAATGGCATTGATCTTAGTCTCTTAGCGATCTATCTACGAATTCCTAATTACGACTTCAAGGGAGGAAGAAGAGAGACGAGAGATTTGGTCCATCAGAAATAGTATGCGAGACTCGTAGTCACGCGCCTGATCTAGAGACTCGACCTCCAGCTTTGCCAGCTGCGAGCATAGTCGCTCTTCCGCCTCCTCCGCCACCACCGTCCGCCGCCACAACTGAACCATCTCCCTCTTCATCTCCTCCATTCCTCTCTCAAGTTCGCCGTTCCTCCTCCGTAGCTCCTCCACCTCTTCTGCCGACACCGTCACGTAACCTTCTCCTTTTCCCATTAACTCAGTTGAAATTCTATGTGTATTATGTTGTATATAGAAAACAAATGATTTCGGTGGTGTTGCGGCTTTATGTGTTAAATTGTTAATTCTCTTTGTGTTCCTTTTAATAGGTCTTGGGGATCGCCAAATGTCCAGGTTCAATGTATCTCGTGTTTCTCGTATTTTCGTTTTTTATATTTTATTTTTATCAACATCATTGTGTGTCTTCTGCTTTGGAAAAGTAACAAACAACACGTGGCGCATATCATGCACGACTGACTATTACAATATTTATTTCGAAAACTTGTACTGTTTTTTTTTTTTTTTGAAACTTACTTGTAGTGTTGTAGTGTTTTCTTTTAACAAAAAAAGAAATACTTTTCCTACAATCCTACTGAAAACTAAATGTATTTGCACGGAACATGTATGTATGTATACAAACACTCGATTGCCGACACACAAAAACGAACCGTCGATTTTTATCCCAACGTTTTAGGATATCCAAATTTTGGGTAAATGAATGTGTATACGTATAGTAGTAACCAATGTAGGCTCCTATAAAATATCAGTACTCTCTGTTCCATTTTATAAAATGTCTTAGTTTTTTTTTTTCATTTTATTAGAAGTTTTACAAGTTTTTATGCAAAACTTAAATTTTGATTGATTAAATAAATTTAAAGTAAAATGTTAAATAATACTTTGATAAAAATATATATTTTTTAAAATATGCACGTTTTTAGCCAAATTTTTTTATAAAATAAAACGGAAGGAGTATTAACTTATCGTCAGGTTCCAGCTATATATAAAAATAGTTAGTACTCATTCTGTTTTTGAAATAGTGTCAATTTAACACATTTCATACAAATTAAAAAAAATAATTTATACTTATATGCTCATATTTAATAAGTGGTTAATTACTTAAATTCAAAAAGAAATCATTATAAATTAAAGGTAAATTAAAAAATTCTAGTTAAAAGTTATATTGAAAACATAAAATGATATTTTTTTATAAATAAAATTAAAACTCTAAAATGTCATTTTTTTAAAAATGGAGGGAATATATATCAGTGTTTTCCTTAAACTCATTATAAATACGATTCCCAGCTATAAAAGAGTATATATCAGTATTTTGCCGTAAATACGAACACTCGATTTTTATCCCAACGTTTTAGGACTATCCCAGTTTATAGATCTGTTTAGTAATATGAGAATATGATATTCAAATAATACGATACGATCCTCCGATACGATACGATACGATACGAAATGACAGGTGACGTCACCAACCACGTCAATGTAATTGTCATATTCCATTTCTTCGTGCCTACATTGGACCACTTCTGCTTCTCCCAAGTCAATGGCCGTCACACCCCATTAATGAAACACGTAGCGATTATTCCAACTAATTATATCTAAATCCTGTATAGTTAGTTCCCAAAGTTTAAACTATGTCAAAATGTGGTCACAAATACCATTCACTAAAGGTTTGATTTTTTTTTGTTAATTATTTCATTTATAAAAGTGGATACTCCATACGTGACTTTAAAATTGTTATTATTATATAGGAATTAGGCAAGTCCATTTGGGGACATCCCATAAAATTGTAACAATGTAGAAAATATTATTATGGCTTATGCGGCCCAATATATTTTAAGGTTCTGTGCCAAAAACATATTTAAGACCCTTTTTTCATAGTAAAAAAAAAAAAAAATTGGATTCTAAAGTTACCAAAAAAAAATTGTGCCCTTAAGCGTTTGCTCCCCTAGCTCATGCTCCCCCCCCCCCCCCCCCAAATAACACTCACAAATTGAGAAATAGTCCAAATTTTCAAATTTTATAAAAGAAATATAATTATATTTTGGGAAACAGTCAAATATAATTATAAATCCAAAAAATGTCAGATTCCTGTTTTTAAGAGATATCAAATCATGGATAAATTAACATAAGAAAAAGCCAAAAAGGAAAAAAAGATCATGAATATTATTATCCCCAATTATTGATAAATGCCAAGAAGGGGTAAGACATGAAGAAATTCAGAGCGTGGGATTTAAACCACAAAACTTGATTGAGTTCCTTTACGTCCAGGTTCAATGTATCTCATTTCTTCTCCAGTTGTTGTTTGTTAATGGTCTTCTCCGGTTTAATCTTCCCAAATCACTCATTCTTTTCGGTTCATCTCATGCTAATTTGGTTAAACTACATTTTTTTCGGGGATTAAAAAAGGTATTTGACATTTGCCGTAAAAAATAACTTGAAACAAATTAAAGATTGACGTTAGAAAAAAACGATTCAATTCAATCCATTTTTTTTGGCAGGCTCGGTTTACTCCGGTATGTCATCATTGAAATAGTGATGTTAAAAATTTGAAATCTCCACATGGAATATTCTGGCCGGATGCTCATTGATATGGAAGGGCTAGGCTAACTACTGTATCTTATTATCTAAATTAACAAAAAAATTTATCTCATCATTAGATTATTATTATAACCTAAACAGTTAGTTAATGACTTAATATACCAAAACAAACTCACGATTGTCACGCTTCCCTCTTAATTTGCCAGCACTACAACATCATAATATAGTTTTTTTTTGCACTGAATAAATTTGATATAGTAAAATGAAAACAAAAAATGACTCCCAATACAGCCACAGTGACCACATCAACATTTACACTAAAAATTTATTATTATGGTTCCATGGAAAAATGATAGAACCTTTCTCTCCTCTGGTTTCATGTAAGTCTTCCTACGGTTCCCATTGACCACGGAAAAGCCCTAAAGTTGTGGAAAAATTCAATGAAACTAATCTACCTTAAAAGAAATTTGATTCATTAATTTCCTTGAGATACTTTATACATAAACAACCTCCTATGGCTATGTTTTTCCTTGAAAATTAAGAGTCTGAAGATGTTTGCTTTAAATTAAAGTGATTCTAGAATATTGATCCAAGATATTGGAGCTCCTCAATAATGGCCAAGACTACATATATAAAGTCTACAGAATTTCAAAAAAAGGGACATTAGAGAGAAGGGGACGAAGACTTTAAGCTTCCTTCACATTTTTACAGGTAGCCAACCAACTCATTGTGTAGACACCATAGAAGGCTGATCTCTTTTCAATTTATTATGCATTTCTTGAAACATTGCACTTGGTTATATTATATATAAATTAATGGTATGATTGGGAACAAAAATAATACAGATCCATGAACCTTCTACACTCAATTATTTCAGTTAACATAGTTTATATGGAATTAAAGTTCCGGTGTTATTCTCCTCTCAATCTCTGATGTTTCCATAAATATTTATAGTTAATATTGGCCTTCAAGTTTATCTAACCGGTTAAACTAGTACTATAATTTTAGGTCTTCTAAGACGTATGCTATTACTTCTGTACTAAAATTTTAATATTCTTTGGTTCACAACACAAGGAACCGACAAATTGTGCAATGATCAGAAATAGTTATTCATTAGAAATGGATCTCAACATTTCATTTATGTTGAAAACAGATCATGCATATATGCATCAATCTATATACATATATATATATATACCAAACGTATCTGTACACATACACTGATACACAACAATACATAAATAGTCCTACGACGAGGAGACAACAGAAGAAGAAGAGAGACGAGAGATTTGGTCCATAAGAAAAAGCATGCGAGAGTGATAGTCACGCGCCTGATCTAGAGACTCAACTTCCAGCTCCGCCAGCTGCGAGCAGAGTCTTTCCTCGGCCTCCTCTGCCACCACCGTCCGCCGCCACAACTGAATCATTTCCGTCTTCATCTCCTCCACCTCTCTCTCGAGGTCTTTGTTCCTCCTCTTTAGTTCTTCCATCTCTTCCGCCGTCACCGTTACATAGCCTCCTCCGTTAGCCATTAGTTAATTTAATTGCAGTTTTAGACCTATAAAGGATTTTACTTTGTTTCTTTGTAGAGTGTTAGGGTTTGATGATGTTCTTTAATAGGCGTTTTGTGTGTAGCTTTGGTATGTCCAGGTTCAATGTATCTGTTCTTGATATTTATTTTCTCCTCACTTTTATTTGGGTCAATATTTTCTCCTTTACTTAAAACTTAAACATACTCATGGCTTATGTATATCACTATTTCGGAAAATAATAAACAAATTTTTTAAAATTGAAGAACATATATAGACCACCCAAAAAATATATTATTATTATTTTATATCTCAAGTTAGATATCAATTCAAATATTTATTCGATGAAAAACTTAATTATACAAAAAACGATTACAAAATTTTCAGTTTATCCATATGTGTAATTAGGCTAAAAGTTAATATCACCAGAAGATTTAGTTGATCAAGAAATTTTGAATCTAGAAACCAAGAGTTAAGTTATTTTTGGAACGAAACTATATTACATATTCTGATCTGTGATCTTTGGAGATGTATGGATTTAGATCCGTAACTCATAATAGAAAATATAATTAATAATAAGTTTCTTGTGAAAACATAACAAAAACAATAATTCTTAGTGCCGTGGTTTACGCAAATTCAATTTAAATCTCTGTAAATCTAACCCGTCGACGTCGAATATGTTGAAGAAAATTATGTTGGTGTGATGTATGTGTATGTGTATGTGTATGTGTATGTGGTGTCTATTGATTACATTATTGAGTAAGTAGGTGACGTCTGAAGCCAATCAGTATAGTGTTTCTTGTAAAAGGAAATTTTTTTCAATTTATTAATTTGGGGACATAGGTAGATTCATAGATGAGTGAAATATATTTAAATTTGTTCCGATTGTCCAGAAACGTTGGGCCTAATGTGTTAAACATTAAGCCCATAAAATAGCAGTCTCAGACTTTGCGCGTATACTTCACCGTCTCTACCAGAAAAAGCGCGTGAGTAAATAGCCTACTGTTTCTTTCTAGTAATTAAGAGCAAAAGATAAGGGTAAAACCAGGAAAAACAAAAATTCCAACTGAAGAGAATGAAGACGTGGCGGTTCCGCATTGGTTGTCTGCTACTCTAGTCCTTCACGAAACTGGAATCTAAATTTTAATATTTTTGTATAGTTTATTTCCAGTAATTAATTATCACTTGCAGCTCTGAAACACTTTTATTGATCATCATCATCATCATCATCATCATCATCATCATCTGCGTGTAAAGCACCTTCACGCCATCGTTGACGTCTCAGATCTTCAAATAAGCTTCTCTCTATCTTTTCCCACGGTAACTCTAGCTATCGAATTTGCTCTTCAGTTTCTTCATCTATTGATCCTCTTATTAACCTTCAGTTTCTGTTTTACACTCGAATCGAAAATTTTCCTTCTCATTCTCCTGAAGATTTTCTTCGTTTCTAGATCCTTCTTCAAAACAACGATTCGTGATCTCCATTATCGTCAATCACCTCTAGATTTTGAATTATCCGTTTAGGGATTTGTGATTTTGGGGGGGATCTGCGTAGTAAACATGGATTTTCCAGAAAATTTGCCATCGTCGGATACAGGAAGATTAGAGCAGATAGTTTCTCATTTCTTCCCAAAGGCATTACACATCGTTCTTAATTCTAGAATCCCTTCGTTGCAATCTCGTGGTCGTACTCGTGAGCGTTTCTCAGGTCTTAATGTTAGAAAAAGTGATAAATGGTTTAATCTTGTGATGGGAGATCGTCCTGCTGCGTTAGAGAAATTGCATTCATGGCATAGGAATGTTTTGGATTCTATGATTATTGATATCATTCTTGTTCATCCGATTTCAAGTAATAATTTGAATGATGAGGATGATCATCATCATGGCAATTCCATTGTTAGAACAGCTGAGACTGTGATTGAGCGTTGGGTTGTTCAGTATGAGAATCCATTGATTATGTCTCCTCAGAGTTCTGATTCTTCTACGCGTTATCAGAAGGTTTACAAGAAATCTATCATTCTATTGCGGTCTCTTTATTCGCAGACTCGGCTTTTACCTGCGTATCGTGTCTCTAGGCAGCTGAGTTCGTCTCTTGCTTCTTCTGGTTATGACCTGATTTATAAGGTTTCTTCTTTCAGTGATATATTCTCTGGTCCTGTGACTGAAACTATGAAAGAGTTTCGTTTTGCGCCGGTTGAAGTGCCTCCTGGTCGTCTTTGTGCCTCGGTTACTTACCGTTCTGATTTGTCTGATTTCAATCTTGGTGCTCACATCACATTGCCTCCAAGAATCATTATTGATTATGTAGGAAGTCCTGCAACAGATCCTATGAGGTTTTTTCCTTCCCCAGGGAAAAGTGTTGAAGGCACATCTTTTCCAGTTAGAGCTGGTCGACCTCCATTGACTGGTTCATCTGCTGAACGTCCGCATAGCTGGACAAGCGGCTTTCACAGACCTCCAGCTCAATTCACAACACCAAACCAATCTTTTTCGCCTGCTCATTCACATCAATTTTCACCTGGGTTACACGATTTCCACTGGTCACGTACAGATGCTTTTGGTGACAATCACCAGCTTTCGCCTCCTTTTTCTCCTTCGGGTTCTCCCTCTACTCCAAGATACATTTCAGGTAGTAACTGTCCGCAGATTAATATGAGACCAGGGACTGCTCCAGTGACCATTCCTTCTTCAGCAACATTCAATAGATACGTTTCATCTAACTTTTCTGAGCCAAGTAGGAATCCACTCCCTCCTTTTTCCCCCAAAAGCACGAGACGCTCCCCTTCATCGCAGGACTCTTTTCCTGGGATTGCATTGTACAAGAGTTCGAGAAGCGGAGAGTCTCCTTCCGGATTAATGAACCAGTACCCTGCCCAGAAGGTTATGCTTCTTACTTACTTTTTATGTGTTTTGCTTAATGCAAGATCAAGATCACAATATTTTCTATTGCCTCATCTGATAAGTTGTGTTGTTTTTAATCTACTCTTCAGCTGTCAAAGGACAGCAAGTACGATTCAGGCCGGTTCTCAGGACTTCTGTCTTCAAGTGGCTCACCAAGATTCGGGTTTTCTAGAAGCCCCAGTAGATTATCTTCCCAAGACGACTTGGATGACCCTGATTGTTCATGCCCTTTCGATTTCGATGATGCTGACGAGTCAGGACTTCAGTACAGGTAGTTGGCTTTACCTCATTACCTAACTTATATCACTCGAAGGATAATATAAATTTGGATTGGTTTTCTGAATCTGTACACAGAGAGCTGATCAATGACAAAATGTTATCAAGAAAACACTAAAATGTTGCCTGTTTTAATGTGAAATTGTTGACATTGACACTCTAAACTTGGCCTTTCTCTTACTGTCTCTATAGTACCTTTTAGCTGTGAATTTCACTTTTTCTTGAGAATTATAGTTTTTGGTAATATAATGATTAAAGACATAGATTTCGCAAATATTTTTCCGGTGCAGCCAAAGTCTTGACCGGAGGAAAACTTCAAGCTCTATATCGCAGTCCCTACCTATAGGGAGAAAGTCACAGGACGCAGCAGTTGGAGTTCTGGTTCACATGCTGAAGACAGCACCGCCATTAAGACAAGACTCGAGCACTTACATGGCGTCAATGTCTGGGGTTCAGAGAGAAGGATCAGTGTCAGTGTCGGTGTCAGGTACAGAATCTGAATATTCAATGGCTCGAAGCACATCAGATGCGCTAGAGGAGCTGAGAAACTACAAACAGCTCAAAGACTTGCTTCTCGCCAAATCCAAGAGTGGATCTGGAGCAACTCGTGTCCACTGAGCCAAACAAAAGAGTAATTAAGATATGAGTTATGATGGATGTTTGTAAATATGGATTTGATGACGAATACTTGACTTCTTCTGTATAATGATGCCAAAGAGCAATCACGTTTTAGTTTCTGTAAAAGAAATTGCCTTTGCATATGTACATCAAAAAATAAAAACTTTGAACATTTTCATTATAAAGTAGTGAAATCTGTAGAGGGTAATCTTTGCTGTTGTTGATTGATCATATGAGAAACCTTTGTTTTTTCATCAGGACCTCCTGAGAAATACAGAAATATTGCAAACCAAGCCACCTGCAAACACTCGATTTAACTTGAACATGTGCCCAAAATGATTTTTTGTTTTGTTTTGTTAGGTTTGTGAAACCATGTAATGAGCCACATTTATAGAGACCAAATTCCCATTTTTGTGATAACAATCTAAAATCTAGTAAACAAAAGCAGTACCGTCCAAGTTGGATCATATATATATTTGGCCATAAAGTCACAGGAGCAGCACAAAAAGGGTTCTTAAGACCATTGCCTTCAACGAGAGAGACAAGAGTTTATAACGCAAAGCCCCATTTAGGTAAAGGGTACACCAAAAACACACAAAAGCTCAGCTTCAAATATCCACCCACATTGAATCTACACAAATTCAGCATGTGCAAGCTTTCCCCAAATCTTTGCGTTTGTTTATACACACAAAATAAAGCTTCAAAGCCTTGCTTGCCTTGACAAAAAAAGTGCCCAAAAAATGTGTCGTCCGTCTCCTGCACAACTACTGAGAAACACAAATGCATAAGACGCCACATATAAGAAAATATAGTTTTGAGAAAGTTAGCTCTTATGAGATTTTATACCTCCTCTAGATGGTCCAATCTCATGCATTTTGTTTTTACGCTATGATCTCAAAATACAATGTCTAGCTGGCTTCAGAAGAGATATCTCCAGTCAATAGCGTTCCTCGAAACCCGGCTTCAATATCTTGAGCCCCCGTTTTCTTATCACACAACTCATCTGTTGAAACATCAAGATGATTATTTTTTTTAATGGACATTTCGCTAACCAGACAGTAAAAGAACGGTAAATTTGGTTACCAGCAATATCGCGGTGTTCATGTATCTCGGAATCTCTAACCCAAAGCCTGTCGCCAGGGAATATGTTCATGTCTGCAAGGGTTGCTGATTCCTGATCAATCGGTGTTGTGCCTCTGTGAAGTTCCTGGTTTTCCTTCACCACCTGCATATTATTAAACCCCTATGTTATTGTACATCCGCAAGCCATCTACTGAAACAAAAATGCTCGTCTAGAAGGAACCATACCCCAAGTAATTCCCATATCATCATCTTTAATTGGTACACGGTCGTTGTCGCAGACACTTTCAGACTTGTCATGTTTCCATAGTTTGTTCTCCGAGATCGCTTTGAGGTACGCCGATCCACGTCAAAGCTGGAGTCAGATGCCTCTAACATTGCTTTGGGAGCTTCTTTTCCACGCACAAGATGGACAAATACATCTCCCTCAGAGTAACTAAGTTTCTGCATCAACTCACAGCTTTCTCTCTCTCCTATGCATTCCTCACAAATCTAGCGAAAATAAAAGATCCTGTTAAATGTGACTCTATTCATGGAAGTCAAACGATAATCAATGTAAAATGCAAATGATCACATCTATTTTTAAGAACAAACAGTATCCCGTAATGCATCTGAACCTCATATATGGACCCATGTGAAAAACTAGGCCACCATTGCCATTCAATATATTACCACAAGCTCAAGATGTTGACAAAATAAAAGGCTCAAGATAAACATAGCTGCTACATGTATTGGAACACAATAATGAAAATACCTCTGGGGATGTCCTGAGAATAAGCTGTTGAGCATCAATGTCCATATTATCATCAGGAGAAGAAGCCTTCTCAAGATCAATGACGTTTTGAGATGAACTTTGATCTGTATTGTTGCCACCCTCAATAAGAGCAGATATTCCATTCGCCATGGTTCCTCCCCACTCCTCACAGAAATGTTTCCAATCATGCTCAGGGATGATTGTCAGCTTGTCGGTCTAGAAATAAGGTGCAAAAAAACTAGAGATTAGATAAAGTTAGAGTTCCCCATCTCATGTCTGTTTGCGTTTGACACTAAAACCAGCTAGGAACCCCGAGAGAGGATGCAAACTGAATCGACAATCACAACACCAATTTGTTAAATTCAGAACATGACTCCCTTTATTGTACTCACTGAAACAAAAATCACAATACATAACCACAGAACCAGTAACCAGTTTACATCCCAAACCCTAAAACCGTCCCAAAACACTCAGACACCTCTCCTCACTTGATTAACCTCTTATTTATGCTACCCTTAATTATACAGAAACAAGTTAGTTATGCTCACGTGATAAGTGTTAGTAGAAGGCTCTCCTGTGTTTGTGATGAACACTTATCAGTTCCCATTCCGACATTGGCTTTATTGTTTCAAAATAGATTCAGAATCATCTCACGGTATATGATGCACTTACATATGGACTTTGCTGAAAATATGAGCCGCGTCTGCAAACAACTTCAGGGAGCCTTTCAAGGAGTCGTGTGTGCTGAAACAAACAACCATAGGAACAACCATTAGTTTTATGCTTAAATTTGCTTACTAATATACATCAGGTTATATTCACCCGCCTTTACTAACACATATCAAAATAGGTGTTTGAGAAAGCGGTCAGAGAAACCGATTTACACTATACACTAAGAACTTCTCCATATAGAGCTTTATCCCACAATATACAACTGCCAGTAAATTGGAAACCTACTCACTGCTGAGAAATGGATCTTACCTTCTTGCATTTGAGAGTATTAATGACTCCATCAAGAAGTTCAGGCTCTGGTGTGGAAGAACTACTTTTTCCAGTCATGTTAATATAGCTTCTCCATTGCACTATCCACTGAGAAGGCAACAGGAAATATCGGCTTTGTGGCATTAATACTACACCCTTTCCCGAGGCTAACTTCTCGTGATTTTGGCGCTGCTTAACCTTTAATGTTCTGTTGCATCAGATAGAGGTAAGAAAATACGTAGGAATATCAAAACCAACAGAAATAATAGCTAATTATTGTTAACCTTAGTGAATCCTCGAGGCACGCAACCTCAGAGAGTTCCTCTGTGCAAAGACAACATTGGCTGGAGTCCAAAGGGAAACAAGTAGAACCAGAAGTATCTTCTGGCATCACTTTTAGAGCATCTTCAACAAGGAATGACCAGAAATTTTCTGGAACTAGAACTCTTTTGGCCCCTGGCGCTTGCTCTGGCATCAGCCCTCCATGATTGCACATAATTGCATTTGTGGGCCCCGCATCTGCTTCACTGGGAGCATCAAGGTTTTTCCTTTTTATCCATTGCTGCAACCTGAAAACATGCTATTACACTTTAGAAGGAGCTAGAATTTTATAACCTAAATTCAGTGTAATAGGTTAGCTAACTGTGGAAACACCCCATAAAATAATAGTAATGAAATGCTCCATAAAATATAGGCGTATCTGCATATGCATCAAGCTGTCAACATGCAAAACTAAGCAAAAAGGTGTTATCAGAAACCTACAAGTTACAGGACACTTGAATACATACCATACTCTAGAGACATAATACATTCCGTCCTCACACTTTCCCGAAAGAACATCACTTGCTATGCTTTTCATGAATGTTCTTCGATCCCTATAACTGTCAGATGAGACAACCATGCGAGCACCATCCATAAGGCAGTCCCTGCAGTAGTCTTCTTTCCCTAACTTTGGTCCACCATTGAACTAAAAGTAAGAGAAAATGATTGCATCAGCAATAATAACATAGCATCAGAAATGTGTTGAGATAAGAGTGGAAAAAAAAAACAGATGTCTGTTCACTGGAATCTAGAAACTACGAATTTATCTGGCAAATGGTTAATGATGCAAAACTTGAAGACAAGAAAATTTTCTGTCCTGAAAAAGGAAAGGAACTAACCATGAGCCACATAGAGTATATTGCATACCTTTGATTCTAACTTGGTCCATGCAATTTCAGATATTCGCTTCATGCAATTAACTTTTGAGGCAAGAACTTTCCCATGGGAACACAGTAAAGGGGTGTTGTCCAAAGCACTACATCATACAAGAAATATAATCAAGAAGACTTGAAAGCGTGGGTATGATCTGATTTGCTAAATAGAAAATCATATTTATCACTACCAGTTATAAATGAAAACTGAAATCAAATACAAACTTTCAAAGGTAAAACAATATCTAGAAGTTTGATGTGGGGTACAAAAGTCAGCCATCATATTCTAATATTTTGTTGCAGATTTAAATGTATCGTATGCTGAAAGCATGCAGTTGGCACAGGTATAAAGAGAATAACAACAAATGTATGTATGAGGAGCTTTACTTACGGAGGCAAAGTGGTATCAGCCCATAGACGAAGCCAATCTGTGGAGATCCAAAAATATTGTTCTTCAAGTGACTGAACAGCAGCTTCTGCTAGTATTGTTCGTACTTCTTGCCTCCTTTCAGTCAAAGCATTCAATTCTCTTTCTTTTCTTAAATCAAATTGCTTGCAACTCTCAAGAAATAATGCATTCATGTTATTGATCCATTCATAAAGATGCAACGGAAGATGTCCACCTTCAAGCTGTTGAACACTATCAACTTCTTCTTTAGTTATATCAATGGGATTTTCTCTTTGTCCTTCTTGATCTTCCTGTTTACTGCATCTAAGACTATATATCAGCATATAAGCATCACTGGATGTGAAAACCTCTGACTTAGTAGAAGACCTACAGTCTGAAGAGCCTGATTGAATATCTGTGGCATTCCCACTACTAGCCGTACCATTACTATCGGATTTTGGAGTTGAAGAGGAGGAAGCTTCATTAAATGGACGTTTACCCAGTTCTGAAACGGTTTCATCATCAAATTCCCACCATAAGCCAGTCTTTTCATCTTTTATGTGAGCAACATAATGTCCACTATTCACAGCGCTTCCTTTGTGGATTAACACAGCAGAGAGATCGTATGTCAACTCGTTTTGAGATGACTCTGCCAATCTTGATCCCATATCCAGCACTTGAGGAAAAGAAAACGAGGAAGTAATTTTCTTCTTCGCTGTAGTCTGTTGACATGATCCAGCCAAAAAAAAAAGGAAAAGTTAACGCGGCTGAAACATGGTCTTATCTTAAGATTAAAAAGGACGAAATGATGATTAGGTTTAAGCATAAAAACATGCAAGTTTATAGCAGGAGAAGTAAAAAAGTAAAGGTATGACAATGACCATGAGTAAAAAATCGATAACTCAACCAGCTGAAGATAAAATTCAAGAAAAATCGCTCAGCACTTGTACCACACAAAGACATACAAGAGTAAGATGCTGAAAAAAAAATTACAAAGGAAAATGATTGAATTATGATGCAAATCACAAGAAATGACTAGTAAAACATGGAGATAATTTCTCATCACAATAGATTCATGTGGCATATTAAGATTGAGGAAACCACCTTAGGAAGGAAAACACATCGTTTGAGCTGAAAAGTGATGACCGGAGGTAGAGTACGCAGCTTAATGCAGCGTGTGGCATCTACTCTAGCATTGCAACTTCCACAAAAATATTGATTATCCCCATCGAGCTGCTCCAAGCTAAGGTAATCATTCAAACTAGCATCCAATGTTTTGAGCCCCTTGATATTCAACTCAAGGGCATAAAAAGCCTCCACCTTTGAAGAAGCTTCAGAATCCATCCCACATTTTGAACACCTACAAGACAATAAAATGAAACAAAATAAACGGATGACAAAGACACCAAAACGAAGATCTGTTCTTTTGTCTCGATGTTTCATCACATTTTCACTTAACTAACTCAGATGTAGATACTATTTTCCCTTAAAACGAAATAAGACCTTGTTAAATAAAAAATAAGCTCAATCTTACGTTGTCACATGCGAGACACTACCACGGAAGAGATCTTGCACTATTGTTTTGGCTTTGCGATTTCCAGAATGGCTTAAACAGCGCTCAAGCAAGGACAGAAGCAATGTCAAGAACTCATGGGTATCCTGCTGAACCCCATTATCCAACTCCAGCGTCTTCACAAAAGCATCCGAATCAACAAAAGACTTTTTGCTAACATGCAACTGTGCAAAAAGCCGAGCAATCTGATCCAAGACTGGATACTGTTTCAAGACATCAACCTCAACAGAAAAAACTCCTTCCCGGAAAGCAGTATTCATGTAAAGACACTGAAGTATACTGTTAGCATAGCAAGTAGCACCCAAATTGGTCAGACCAGCCGGTGTAGAGTCAGAAGCACGAAGATCCAAGGACGGATCTGGACCAAGTGACTGAATAATTTCAGACGTTTTCTGCCATAAACCAGATTTACGGCTTCCAGTAACAGGTGGAACAAGCCCACAAAAGCAGTTGGGATTGTCACGAGTGTTAACACGACAACCTTGACAAACAGGTTTCCAAATCATGAAGAGTTGATTAATGTCATCATCAGTTACATCATTAACCTCGTGAATTTTCCTGAAATAAAGCAAGTTTTTCAACAAAAAAAGAAAAAAATGCAGGAACTGAGAAAAAGCTAGGTTTTTGTTTGTTGTACCGGAGAATTTGAGAAGAAGATTCAACAGCGTATGGTCTTTGTCTTTTGTTTTTGTTTCGAGTGTTAGGTCTACTCATTGTGTCACAATCGCAAAACCCTAGAAAAAACGGAGAACACAGCAACATTATTATCCTCATTTTGATTCCGATTAAAGCGAAATTTGAAACAAGAACAAGACATTTATCTAGGTTAAAACGATTCAAGAAAATCCCCAATTGAAAATGCAAACTTTAGGAGATGAAATCGAATCTAGGTTAAACGATTCAGGTCGAAACCCAGATCGAAAAATGAACAGTGATGATAATTACCGAAGAATTACAACAAAATGGAGAAAATAAGAAAAGAAAAAGAGAGCGAAGCAGAGAAAGTACCTGAGAATCTACGAGAACGAGCTGATAGAAAAGCTTAGCAAAGTAGAGAGCATGAAGAGAGCTTAGCTTCTCCGTCGTCTTCAACTCCTTCGTCTTCCCGTTCTACGCACAGAATTTTGTTTTTATTTATTTTATTTCTCTTCTTATTTTTCCCAGTTCTCTCGTCCCGCGCTCTCTCATTTCAGATTATTTAGAAGAAAAACGAAAATCATCAATTTAACTAATTCGTCATGATTTTATTACCTTGTATATCCTTAGTCCTTAGATCAGATTTCATTACCAAAAATATTACTAAACAATCTTAATTTAGATTATGCATTAAATGTCATAACTAACTCAGAAATGTTGACCAATTGATCATATTCACCAGATCGACCCATTCAAACGTGGACCAACACAAATCCGAGTCAAAGAATGATTATGTTGTGACAAACATGTAACCTTAATTAACGTCTCAAAAATCGTTACGTTGTGACAAACATGTAAACTTAATTAAAGGTCTCAAAGATCGTTAGCAAGCAAAAACAAGTACAGTGTTATCACAAACCAATAAAAACACAAACATTTGAGAAACTTAAGAACACACAGCCGAAAACAAAATCATCAAGCTCTATCACCAAAGGAAGATCTCTTGCCACTTGATCGGCCATCATCGTAACGACTTCGACCCTTGTTTGAGTACTCACGTTCTCTGCTTACTCTTTCGACATCTTCATCTTCCTTACCCGTTGCACGTCTTGCATCACCTCTAAACCTGTCCTCCTTATCGCCTCTGTACCTGTCTCTCCTATGCTTATAGTCTTCCTCATCATCCTTGACAGTTTCACGTCTCGATCTGTATCTATCTCTGTCTTCATCTCCTTTGTCATTATTGTCTTCTTTCTCGATGTCTCGTCCTCTATACCTATCCATCTTATGCTTATTGTAGCCATACTCATCATCACCTCTATACCTGTCCCTCCCATGGCTATCTACATCCTCCTCTCTTTTTTGCTTCCTTCCTCTTTGGTAGTTTTCTTCATCCTTCAGCTGTCTCTTCTTTTCATACTCACTCTCACTGTCATCAGAGTCTCTTGCAATTTTCTTGCCGCGGGAATCACTTCTATAAATGTCCTTGCCATGCTTGGACACAGCCTCTTCATCGTCACTTTTCCGGCTTATTCCTCCACTGTAAACTTCTACTTTACTGCGCAGTTGCTTCTTGTTCTCATACTCAGCCTCAGCCTCACTGTCATCAGAGTCTCTTGCAGCTTTCTTGCCAACAGAATCACCTCTATACCTGTCCCTCGTACGATTGGACTCCACATCTTCCTCATCTCTTTTCTGCTTCCGTCCTCCACCTTCTGTCTTGTGCGGTGGTCGTTTATTGTCCTCAGACTCAGGCTCGCTAACATCAGAATCATGCCTCTTTCGTCCAGCTCTTCTTTGTTCATCAAGCTTGTCCCTTACTTCTTTAGAACCAGATCGGTTGGAGGGTCGACTCTTTTTGTGTGACTTCCTAAGTTTCTTGCTGTCATCACTATCTTCAGATTCAGAAGAGACACTTCTTTTGCTTCTACTGCGTTTCTTTGTAGCCTTCTTTCTTCTCTTCTTTCCATCATCACTGTCAGAATCAGATTCAGATTCAGAATCCGAGCTGCTGGAGTCACTTTCACTTTCTTGTTTACGCCCCTTAGTCTTCTTCTTAGAGCGCCTTCTGCGGTCACGACCAGATTCATCAGACTCATCAGATGAGTCACCATGTCTTCTCTTCTTGTTCTCCTTTTTCTTGTTACGCTTCACTTCATCCACATCATCATCACCCCGCTGCTTCTTACTTTCATTAACCTTACCATCTTTCTTATCTACATCCTCATCTCTCTTCCTCCCACTATCTCTGTCCAAAAAAGAATGTTCCCGCCTCTCTTTCAGTCTAACTTCATAAGCCTCCTCCACTGGCTCATCATCAATCAAACCCTCTTCAGCCACTTGTTGATCAGGTAAACCCAGCGCAACCCGAAACGCTTCCATCTGCTTCTCTTTCCTAGCAGCAACCTGATGAGTTTGAGTATCAGAGATCTTCGAGTCACCAAGCGCATCACTCTCATCAGAAGCAGAAGCAGCTTCAAGATTCACTCTAGCTTCCTCAAGCTTCTGAGCAATCTCAGCATCAGAATAACCCTGATCAGCAAGTTTATCCTCAAGAACAGCAAGCTTAAGATGAATCTGACGCTTACGATCATGCTCAAGTATATCTTTGTTAGGTTTCTTAGATAAACCAGCAGTACCTTGATCATCCTCAAACCCTCTTCCACCATTAACAGGCTTACCACCATTCCTAGGCCTCACAAAAAACTTATTCGTTTGAACGTAACCATTAGTTCCTGATCCTCTTGCTGTCTGTAACCCTATTCCGTTGTACATCGTTGAACTCTTTCTCTACGAACCCTAAATCGAAGAGAAGAGGTTCAGATTCAAATCGAAACCCTAAACGAAACCAATTACAACACAAAACCAAATAGGAACTAGGAAAAAGGAACAGATCTTCGATTTAGAGCTAAATTACCAGTGAGTGTATGAGAGGAGATGAGAATCGCCGATGCAGCTTAGGCTTGCGGCCACAGAGGAGACGACGGTGAAGATAAGAACTCTCTCAGATCAAACGGAACGTCGGTAACGAAAGAGGTTAAACTGAGCTCCATTTTGTTCCACAAAGCCTAAAAGGCCTAGTTACTAGCATTTAAGTTATGAGCTGGGCTTAGGCCCAATAAGGTGTGGAAACAAATTTTTTTTTTTTTTTGGTTTGATTATGGCTGTTAACTTAGGGAAATTTGGAAAAAACTTTTATACTTTGTAAATCTACCTTTTCAACACAAATCTACCTCCGTTTTGGAGCTTTTGGCTCCGGTGAACTATCCGGCTATGTCTCTAGAAGGACCTTGATCCTTTTTAGTTTTGTGTTTTTGCATTCCTCTGTAATTTGTTGGTTCGATATGATGGCGTTTGTGTTAGGCTTACACTTCATCATAATATATCCAGATGGAAAAAAAAATCTACTTGAAAAGTAAAAAAAAGAAAAAGAAGCAATAATAAAATGGGTGATAAAAGGTTACAAACTACGTCGTTTGGATAATTTTTTACATAATATTTATTGTCAAATGGATCGTTTGGTGGATAATTAACTTTTTAATATTATTTAAATTGATTGATAAATTTATAAAACTACTCCAAATTTTTTGATAGTTTTCCAAAATTTTCAAAAGATATATAATATATAAATTTGGTTTTTCTGAGATTATCGAAAATTACTTCTAATTATCATAATTCAAATTCAAATTTTACATGTTTGAATAATAATTGTTACAGAATGTGTCAGATATCTAGTACAATGCCATGGTGTTAACAAACATCTAGCCATGTGATATTCAGTTTTTGCAGCGGATAAAAAGTAGAAATATGTCAGTAGGAGCAATGATCACAAACATGCATTGTACATATTATTAATAAACATGCATCTCACGTTGGCGGCTCGTTTGGCCTTTGGAGATTCTAAGGGGCAATTAATCTAATCGGTTGAATTAAAAACTAAGGACCTAATCATTTATGATACTATTAATCACTCATTGCAAATAGTTTTATGACTTTATAGTATATATATGCTATATAGCTAGAGCAATGCGTTTCCGTCATTGTCTAAGAATCTAAGAAATGACGACAGACTTCAAATCCCAACTACCAATTATCGGTACAGCAAATATCACTATCTTATTATCAAAGTCAAAGCTTTCATTTTAAATCTGCCAATGAAACTATACTAAAATGAGACAATGTTGTTGCAGACATTAGTCCATTACTAGTCAAATGTGATGATTCCGACATGGCGGAGGATGCTGGCGTGGCGGAGGTTGTCGGAAAACTCGATAGGGCTTGTAGGAACGCCGGATTCTTCTACGTGGTAACAAACTTTCAAACGTTGTGTTTTCTTTTAATTTTGTGGATTTATTCATTAATTATAATAAAGGGTCTGATTTTGGTTGGTGAATGTGTGTGGAGCAGATTGGTCATGGAATATCGGAGGATCTTATAAAGAAGGTGAGAGTGGTGACGCATCAATTCTTCGAGCTTCCTTACGAGGAGAAACTTAAGATCAAGATTACTCCATCTGTTGGATTCAGGTCTGTTCCATATATCTCAACTTATATATGAACCAAAGTTGGTATCACTGATCGTTGCTATTTTCTTCAATGTTCTTAACGAAGGAAACGAATATTTTATCAACAAAATAAATAATCCCGGCATGTGCAATTATTTACTTTAATTACACGAATTAAACACGCTAGAAAACAAAATACTCTTACTGAGAATCGAACCATTCATGATTCATGGGTGTTGAGTTATACAGAGGATATCAAAGAATTGGAGTAAACTTTACGAGTGGGAAACAAGACATGCACGAAGCCATTGATGTAAGTGTGTGTCTAAGTAGCCATGGCTTAAGCGATGTTTCTAAGTAGTGATTCTAAGTATATTGTTTTCTTTTCTCTTATGGACTGCGACCAAGACAGTGTTACAGAGAGTTCAAGCAAGGGAAGTATGGGGACACTGGAAAGGTCTTGGAAGGGCCAAACCAGTGGTAAGAGTTTGATTGATTTATTTTAAATCTCTTTTGCATCTACTTTGTGTTTTTGTTAACTGTAGATACATATGGATAAGAATAGTCGAATGATCGAATAGCAAAAATATTTTAACTGTTTTTGTAGTTTTGACAATTCCATAGTATAAAGTATATAATTACAATTACTTAATAAACACATGAAAACCCAATGAATAGTGGGAATGGTACAAACAACAGAAACACGTTCAAAAATGAAAAATGTTTTTAAAAAGAAAAAGTATACACAAATCATATCATAGTGTTTTTTAATTTGTTCCTGAGATTTCGTCTTTTTCTGACTATTTCTCTCTCTCTTTTTTTTTTTTAGGTGTTTTCATTGAAGGCCAGGGAATCCTAAGGAGTACAAAGAGTTGATGGAGGAATATATTAAGCTGTGCACAGGTGATTTACTCTTTTTTATGTTTCGTGATTCGATGTGTTTTTGTTTCCAAGAGGGTAATTATGAGTTATAATAATTTCATTATATGGTTTTCAAGATCTTTCAAGAAATATCATGAGGGGAATCTCCTTAGCACTTGGTGGATCACCTTATGAATTTGAAGGAAAAGTGGTTGGAGACCCTTTTTGGGTAATGCGTATTATTGGTTATCCAGGTGTTCATGTAAATAACCAAGAGAATGATATTGGATGGTAACTTTTTCTCATTGCTCTTTTTTACTACGATGAACTTTCTTTTCACTTTATCAGCTTCACTTGTAGTAGTAACTCGCCTTCTCTTTTTTCTCTTTACAAAATTTCAGTGGAGCTCACACTGACTATGGTAAGTAAACCTGAACTGGAATCAATCAACTTGAATACTTTTTGACGTGTGATATTAAACAAATAGTATGATATATTTTATAAAGAATATCATGTTGTCGCAAAAAACAATATGATATAAACACGACAAATGAATACTAAAGAGTTAATTTGCATCTTTCAATAGGTGAGAGATTTGGCGGGAAACTGGATACCAGCTATTCCGATCCCTGGATCATTTATCTGCAACATTGGTGACATGTTAAAGGTTTGTTTCTTCTATCTCTTTTTCTCTCTAATCTATATCTTAATTTCTTTCGTTTCTATCAATACTTGAAAAAGGTTTGGGTCGTATCATTTTATATGCACAGATACTTACAAACAGAGTTTACGAATCAACACTTCATAGAGTGATCAATAACTCTCCTCGATACCGTGTATGCGTCGCATTCTTTTACGAGGTACGTAATTAAGACTTGTAACATTATTTCAAGCTCATTTGATTGGATTTAGAATAATGGTTTTTGATTAATATCTTGTTCAAACAGACAAACTTCGATGCGGAGGTGGAGCCATTGGATATCTTCAAAGAGAAGTACCCATTAAAAGAAACATCTCAAGCTGTCAAAAGAGTTGTCTATGGAGAGCATCTGGTTAACAAAGTTCAGACCACCTTTGCAAATTTAGTGAAAAACAGTTAGTTAGATTTGGTTGGACTTTGGATGTCAATTGTATTATGAATTTCGAGTTGTAATCAATCTGGTTTCTATACTAAAATAAAATTCTACACTTTTATTTTTACCAAATCAGCTAGTTTAAGTAATTTACTAAATAGGGGCCGGGGAAAAAAACAATTGGGAAAACTGAAAAAGGAATTAGTTTCCCAAAATCTATCATCATCATCATCAGTACGCAAACCTCTGTTTCATGTCCTCTCATAATTATGTCCTCTGAGTTCTGTCGCATTCACCTTTATGAATCATGTTCAAGTTCTTCCTGTTCTGTCCTTTATTGAAATTGCGTGCCATTAGACTTACATTGTCCTCAAGTTTCTGAATTCTCTCATCTTCGTATATGATCAGCAGTAAATGTAATTTATTTATGATTTTACCATCTCCTCTGCCTTGAGCATACCAACAAGCTTATCAATTGAACTTGGTTTAGAATACAAACTAGCAACATATATTCCTCATTAGTCATTCTCAAGTCCTCAAATTTTGAGGCAAGATGATCCATTCTTGTTCTTTTCACAATTTAGCGCAGTCTCTCAATAAAGAAACGAAAATATATCGTCACCCAATTCTCTGAAAATAACAAAGTTAAAAGATGGTTTACAAATCACATGCAATGCAAGATAGAGGAGCAAACGTTTGTGGCAAGTGAAATATGCGATTAGGGATGATATATAGTATTAATAATACCAAAAATAAACTTTTATTAAGCAACATAAACCAAGGTTTGAACCTGGTTAGTTTTGACTCGACCACAATACTAGTACAAACTACTAGGCCATACTAATAAAAACCAGTAGGCTGTAAATCCGATCAATATTTTTACACACAAGCCAGCGCTTGTTTATTTCTCACGTTACATGCTTCCATAAGATGCAAAGTCCCATTCCATTTCGGAGGATCCTTTAAAAACGAACACAGACATTTTACCGACATCAAATCGGGGAGGTTACAACATATTTGATATTCACTCATTGCTTTCTTGCGAGTAATCTTCCCATCCTCATATTGTTTTTGCACGGCACCACATCTTTCAAAATCGCGTACAGGGCAACTATGGGCACGAGCAGCTTTGATCGAAGTCAGCTCCATAAATGATGTCAAGAGTATGACGAAGGTGAAGGCAATGGACATCAATGTAATGATCTTCATGTCTGAGTAATTAGGAGATGGAGAAAAATCTTAACTAGAACAAGATAAATTTATTGAAAGTTGAAACAATGATTTTTTTTTTCCCCTGCAAATCAATACTTTATTGCTTAAATGTTCTCTGAGTTAGTTATTGTGTGTTTAGGTCTTTAAATAGAAAAATTGGAATCAAGGATTCCTACAGCACTGTAAATATGGAAGGTGGAAATCGATTCCTATACTTAAGGGTTTTTTAATTTATTTATTTTTTTACAAACCAATAAAAGCAAACGATGGACTTGTTGAAAAGACCGATTCAATAGGAAGTGAAGGCTAAACATGGCCCCAAATGTTTTCATACTATTTTCAGCTAGCGAAGCTACAAAGAAAAATGAAACATTCCTACCATAAGAAATATTTGTTCTCCAATATGAAAAGATAAAGCGACGAGAAACTTAGTTATTCTGACACAACAAGGGTAAGAATGGATAGGAATAGAGCTTAATGTTATTGCTAGAAAACTGGTAACAAGAATTATAGGGAAACTCTGATACTTGTGAAATCATTGTAAAAATAATAATAAAATGCATGCCATTATAAGTTTATAACATTACAAGCCAGAGTTTTATTTGAAACAGTGAATAAAATTATAGAGCATATATATATTCTTGAAGAAAGAAGACAAAGTGTTGCTAGTATGGTGTGTCTGGAGGCATCTCAGGCAAAACATCATTTACCTTGAAGATAGTTAACCACTTGGGACATGCTAGGCCTGTTTTCTGGATCGTACTGTGTACAGAGTAGCCCCAGCTTGAGTACTATCTCTATCTCATTGCACAAGTAATCTCCTGCTAATTCACAGTCAATGGTCTCCAATAAAGCACCTCTGTTCATGCAGCTAGAAACCCAGTCAACCAGAATCTTTTGCTCATGTGGTCTATTTGGGTCAACAGGTTTCCTCCCACAAATCACCTCAAGCACGAAAACTCCAAACGCGTAGACGTCAGACAAAGTGGTGGTCAGTCCCATTGTCATAAGCTCTGGAGCAATGTAACCTAGAGTGCCCACGACACGTGTGGCTTCAAGAGCCATGCCACGATCGTGGAACCTAGCAAGCCCGAAATCTCCTAGTTTTGCATTCAGATTGGCATCTAAAAGAACGTTTCTTGCTTTGATATCTCTGTGCAAAACCACTTGTCCCCAGCCCTCATGTAGATAATGCACAGCAGACGCAACTCCTTTTATGATCTCAAGTCGCTGTAACCAACTAAGACCGTCACCCTTGAGCAAGTACTCAGCGACGTTTCCATTTATCATATGCTCATACACCAGAATCATCTCTCCTTTTCTCCTGCAGTACCCAAGGAGTTGCACCAGGCTCCTATGTCCTAGTCTTGCCATTGTGGCAATTTCTGATATATATTCCTTCAACCCTTGTTGTGAACCATGAGATACTTTCTTCACCGCCACTTGAGTGCCATCAGGTAAATCTCCTCTGTAAACTTTTCCGAACCCTCCTTCTCCAATAACCCTATTCCCCTTGAAACCGTTTGTCGCTCTGTAAAGAGTTTTGTACGAGAATCTATGTGGGCTATATTGTTGTTCCCAGGTCTCAAAAACCTCTGCGTACTTGTTTTTTAAGTAGAGATACATGATTCCACTTGGAATCATCAGCAATACCAAAGCTGAAATGACAGAGATTGTAATCACCTGACCTTTAGTGAGTGGAGGTGAAGAGGGCGGTGGTTGATCGAAGTCCCGAACCTGAGAAATGTTAAGGGGTTGTGCCTTTCCGCCGCCTATTGCCACTGACCACCCAAAAATATACTGTTCACTTGTGACTACACCCGTCGAACCAGAAAATCCCATATATACCTTGACGCAGTCGGAATGCACTAGGTTAACAAGCGTTGAACCTAGAAGAAAATATCAAGCTCACAAGCGATGAACTTGAAGAAATTATGCTCTGGAATCCACCAGAAAAAGGTAAAGCTCGAAAACTCGAAGTCTTTGATTGATAATAATAATTGAATGTCTAAAACATATTACCTAAGGTTCCTTATATAGGGAAAACCTAAGACGAAAAATAGATAATTCCTAGAAATAAAACAAGTAAATAAATCCTAATAGAAACAGGAAAAGGAAAAAGTAATACATCTAGAAACATCTAGAAACTCTCTCCTGCATCAGTCTCCTCCACCTCCAAAGAACTCGACCTCGAGTTCTCATCTGGATAAAGAACACCATCAGCATGATACTCATAAATGTCAGCCACATTGAACGTATGAGAGATGTTCATGTCATCTGGAAGATCCACCACATAAGCATTGTCATTGATCTTCTGCAAAATCTTGAATGGACCATATTTGCGAGGCTGAAGCTTGCGATAAGTACCAACTGGAAACCTTTCTTTTCGTAAAAACACCATCACCTCGTCTCCTTCTTTGAAAACCTTGAGTCTTCTACGTTTGTCTGCTGCCTTTTTATTCTTTTGTCCAGTTGCTTCCAATTTAGCTCGGACCGCTTCTTTAGTTGCCACAATCTCCTTGGCCATTGCCTCAGCTGATGCACTAACTCCAGGAGCTTTAGGTAATGGAACCAAGTCGACTACATGCTTTGGAATAGAAGTATACACCAAAGAAAATGGTGATTTCCTGTTGCTTAAATGTACGGCCTGTTGTAAGCACACTCGAACTGTGGTAAAGCTAAATCCCACTGTTTCGGTTTATCACCACAAACACTTCTGATCATATTTCCCAGCGTCCTGTTTGTCACCTCGGTTTGCCCATCACTCTGCGGATGAGCTGTAGAGCTTCGTTTTAAACTCGTTCCAAACATTCTCCATAATGTAATCCAGAAATGACTGAGAAACTTAGTATCCCTATCTGAAACTATTGACGTAGGAACACCATGGAGACGTACAACTTCACGAAAGAACAATTTGGTTATGTTGGTTGCGTCTGCGGTCTTCCTACACGCAATGAAATGCGTCATTTTGGAGAATCTGTCAACAACAACAAACACGGAATCCACACCCCGTTGTGTCCTCGGCAGTCCCAACACAAAATCCATGGATAAATCTTGCCAGATATCGTCAGGAACTGGCAATGGCATGTAAAGACCTGTATTCTGAGACTGACCTTTAGAAACTTGACAGATATAACACCTCCGAACAATAGCACCAACATCCCTTCTAAGGTGCGGCCAATAATACCTTTCCTCCAAGCTTGCAATGGTCTTATCCTGTCCCAAATGACCACTAAGTCCTCCCCCATGCAACTCTCGGATTAACTTCTCCCTTAAAGAAGAACAGGGAATACATAACCGATCTCCTTTAAAGAGATAGCCTTCTCGGATGTGAAAATCGGCCGAAGGATGCTGTCCACTACACTTGTCCCATAGTTCCTTGAACTCATCATCTTGTTCATATAACTCCTTTAAAAACTCGAAACCCACAATCTCTTGCGCTAAAGTGGTTAGAAGAGAAGCCCTTCTACTTAGAGCATCTGCCACCTTGTTAAGAGTTCCAGATTTATGCTGAATAATGAAAGGAAATTTTTGAAGATAACTTACCCAACGAGCATGCATCTTATTTACCATCTTTTGGCTATGAAGAAACTTGAGTGCTTGATGGTCCGTGAAAAGAATGAACTCCCGTTGAACCAGATAATGCTCCCATTGTCTTAAAGCTCGAAACACAGCATAGAATTCTTGATCATAAGTACTCCACTTCTGACGTGCTTCGCTTAGTTTTTCACTAAAGAAAGCTACTGGTCGTTTCTCTTGTGATAGTACTGCGCCTATTCCTACACCACTAGCATCGCATTCCACTTGGAACACTTTATCAAAATCCGATAAAGCTAAAACTTGTGCAGTACAAAGCTTCTCTTTAATCAAAGCAAAGCTCTCGTCTTGTTCCAGTCCCCATTGAAATTTTCCTTTCTTCAAACACTCAGTAATCGGTGCAGTAATGGTACTAAAGTTTCTAACAAATCTTCTGTAGAAAGTAGCTAGACCATGAAAGCTGCGTACCTCAGTTACTGATTTAGGGACAGGCCAATCCCTTATGGCACTTACTTTGGCTTCGTCAACTTGAATCCCTTCCTCACCAATGACAAATCCTAGAAATAACAGCTTATTGGTACTGAATGTACACTTCTTTAAGTTTACGTACAACTGATTTTCCTGTAAGACTTGCAAAACCCGTTTTAGATGCTCCAAATGGACACCTTTGGTTTTGCTGTAGATCAAAATATCATCGAAGTAAACCACCACAAAGGATCCAATGAAAGGACGAAGAATTTGGTTCATCAGCCTCATGAAAGTACTGGGAGCGTTTGACAAACCAAAAGGCATCACCATCCATTCATACAATCCGTCTTTGATTTTAAAAGCAGTCTTTCATTCATCTCCAGGCCTGATTCGAATTTGATGGTACCCACTTCGAAGATCTATTTTTGAAAACACCTTTGATCCGTTTAACTCATCAAGCATGTCTTCCAATCGAGGGATAGGAAACCGGTACTTGATTGTTATTTTGTTGATGGCTCTACTATCAACACACATTCGCCACTGGTTGCCCTTCTTCGGAACGAGAAGAACTGGTACAGCACAAGGGCTCATGCTCTCACGGATAAACCCTTTTCTCAACAAATCTTCAATCTGCTCCCTTAAAATTTCGTTCTCTTTAGGGCTCATTTGATAGTGGGGAAGATTTGGTAGACTAGAACCTTGAATAAGGTCAATGTGATGTTGGATATCCCGCATAGGGGGCAGGTCGTTAGGCAGTTCTTCCGCAACTAACTCCTTGAAGTCTTCCAGAATTTCCAAAACCTCATGAGGAATCGCTGTTTCCTCCGTTACGGCACTCATCAATCCCTTAACCACCAAAGGATAGAAACACCTTGCCTCTTTAACAGCTTTATCGAGCTCTTTGTCATCTTGCGTTATTACCAGGAAGCTTGACTTCTTTTCTTTTGTAGTGTTACCAAAATCTTGAACAGGAGCCATAGCAATTTTATGAGTTCCCCATGTAAACAGAATCACATTGTCTCGTCCTCGATATGTGATGTCGTTATCATACTGCCAGGGCCGCCCAAGAAGAATATGACAAACATCCATGTCAAGAACATCACAAGTTATCTCTTCTTTATAGTGTTTACCTATCGATAAGGAAACTTTGTAAGTCTCGCTAACCCTCACTTGTGATCCTTTTTTCACCCAACCAAGACCATACGGCCTTTCATGACGAGTCATGGGTAGTTGCAAATATTCCACCAGTTTTTAAGAAATTAAATTTTCAGAACTTCCGTTATCAACAATCACATTGCACACTTTGTTTTGAATAAAACAATGTGTTCTAAACAAATTCTTGCGTTGCCCCTCCTCTTTAGGTGATAACAAGACTCGCTGAAGCACAATACTTATCCTTTCACCAGATTCCTCTTCAGCAAACTCAACCCCTTCATATTCTTCATTCTCTGCGAAATCGTCTTCCTCCTCTTCTAATAAGGCGACCGTTCTTCGACTGGGGCAAACATTCGATTTGTGACCCTGTCCTTGGCAACGAAAACACTTGTCCATAGTTGGTCTAGCATAAGAGTTACTCTATTTTGGAGCTGGCGTTTTACTCTGTTGAGCGTTGCTATTAGAACTATTGACTCCTTTGTTGTTAGGGTTGGAATCTCGATTGACCACGCTCTTGTCTTTCTCAGCAATTGGTTCGAGATTGTTCTGAACCGAGGGCCTTCTGAAAGGCGAGAACCCCCGAGATGATTTCTCCATTAACTCTGCCTTTAAAGCTAGACTGGAAGCTTCTTGCACAGTCCATACGGTCTGCAATCCTATTTTTCCTTGAAGAGAGCCTTTTAACCCACTGATATACCTGGCCACCTTCTGATTCTCCGATTCATTTAAATCATTACGTTCAGAGAAACGTAAGAACTCAGCTGTATACTCAGTCACGGTTCTGTTTCCTTGAACACAATCAATGTACATCTTGTAGAGAATCTGCTCGTAGTCTTCCGGTAGGAAACGCTCCATCATCAGTTGTTTCATTCGGCACCATGTTCTAACAGGACCCTTCCTCTGCCGTTATCTTTGGATAACTAATTTATCCCACCATACAGCTGCAGTCTTTTTTAATCTGATTGCCACCATCTTAACTTGTTTATTCTCCGGGACACTCATGACATCGAAAAATCGATCAACATCAATTTGCCAATCGAGGAATTCCTCTACTCCCATAGTCCCATAGAACAATAGAATATCCGATTTTACTCGGTAATCATGATTGTTTTGTTGATTCCCTTGCTCTCCTACTTCTTCTTCTGAGTCTTCCTCCGAACTGGAATCGTTAGCAACAACATCACGATTGTTTCTACCTTGTTGACGATGGTTTCCACCTTGCTGGACCGGATTGGGTTCCCTTCTCCCTCCTCCTCCTCCTTGTACTGCGTTAGCAATCTGGTTGGGTAAAGCCGCAACCTGATTAGTTAACAATGTCAACAGATCTGTCAACTGAGTGTTTAAAGCGGTAATATCCCCTCTTAAACCCTCAATATCTGATTTGGTTGATGGTTGATCACCCATGGCTGATCAAGCTTCGAAAAGAGAAGGAGAAAGCCTTGCTCTGATACCACTTGATGCAGTCGGAATGCACTAGGTTAACAAGCGTTGAACCTAGAAAAAAATATCAAGCTCACAAGCGATGAACTTGAAGAAATTATGCTCTGGAATCCACCAGAAAAAGGTAAAGCTCGAAAACTCGAAGTCTTTGATTGATAATAATAATTGAATGTCTAAAACATATTACCTAAGGTTCCTTATATAGGGAAAACCTAAGACGAAAAATAGATAATTCCTAGAAATAAAACAAGTAAATAAATCCTAATAGAAACAGGAAAAGGAAAAAGTAATACATCTAGAAACATCTAGAAACTCTCTCCTGCATCATACCTGATCCGTGAATACTGTGGTAAGGTCTATTGGTAAGGACAAAAGAGGGAAGATTGGTTTCTGGATATCTAGAGGAGCCAGAGTTACATTAACTCCCTCGCCATCATACTCAACCCACATTCGAAACCTCTGTTTACTTGAAAGTATCAGGCTTCTGTCTACCCATATTGTACTATCGCGGTAACTAGCATCCTCATATTTTATCGATATTATGCTATTAACATCAACCCCAATATGGTTACCACTTGAATCAAAAACTTCAAGGTTTAGATTTGTGTCTATCTCCACAGCAAATAAATAGTTTTCATGATTTTTATCATTAGTCTTGTTAAACAATCCTAGATATGCTCCTGCTTCGCCGTACCTTAGATAAGCCGTTGGAGAGACAACAAATGCCATTCCATGACCCAAGCCTGTTTTTGGAACGATCCCAAAAACGAATTCCGTAGAAAAACAAGTGCAAGTCTTCGTAAAGTTTATTGGGGTTTTCCAGAAAGCATGCCCTGTGCGCCACATTGAATTATCAGTGATTTTCAATCTGCCATCTTCAGTAGTAGCCATTCCATCCATGTATAGATCTTCAGGCATGAAGTTGTAGCGCACAAATCCATAACTATCCTCAGCTAGGACCAAAGATACCAGAAGAACTGAAATGATCATCGAAAAACTGAGTGATTCTGTAACTCTCGCCATCTATGAAATTTCTCTTTCTCTCTGTGTTTCAGTTGTGTGTAATTTGCATCATTACTCTCTTTTTTTTCTCCGAGGAACCTTGTTAGACCATGATTAGTTGGCTCTCTAGATGCCACTTTTGTCGTCCTATTAATGTCTCAAAGACTTTGAGCATCCTTGCTCTCCATAATGTGTCATGTGTTTTGTTTTTATTTTCCCCCTTTCTTTTCTTCTTGTTTCATGTTTGAATGAATTGTGTGTCAAAAAGCCCGTTATGCTTTGCGTCAGGACCGGTCTACTTAAACCAGAACAACATTTGGCACTGTAAGGCTAAAATTCATATCTTCAAAGAGATTTACTCGTTAAGAGAAACATCTCAACTTGTCAAAAGAGTTGTCTACGGAGAGCATCTGGTTAACAAGGTTCAGTTTTATAAATTTCGACTTCTAATAAAAAAATACAAATAACAAGTTTATGATCGATAATCTCTTCGCCGTAGGTGATATCGGCGCCGTACTCCGCCGCCAACATCCTGAAAGATAGCGTTCCCTAAACCACAAAATACCTCCCGGAGTAAGTACATGTGAAAGGAAGAACAACAACAAAAATTGGGAACTAATTTCGCGGTTTGGACTTACCACACGAACCATGGGAGCAAGAACGAGCTTGTTCTGGTAATCCATCTTCGTCTTCTTCTTCGCTAGATCGGCGCAGAAATTTCCAGCTTATGATAGTAAATGGGCTTAATTAGGCCCATTATAATTATTTATGTCATGGGTAATTTAGGCCCATTGTAGTTGTGTTCATGGTTAACCGATATCAAACATTGACCTTGTTGAGATAAACAATGATGTTTTAAGTAATGGAAAGGGTACAAAATTGGATGAAAAAGAGCTTTTTTAGTGAATACATTTCCATGCTCTGTTCATAATTTCGTCTTCTACAAAGGGACGCAATGACCACATAAGACTGTAAGTCTCTAGTTCACTAGATGATGACTTCAAACTAAGTGATCTCACAATTTTTTCCTGCAAAGCAATATCCATTTTTTCTTCAGTAAGTTTTGAGGTTTAAAGATCAAACATAAAGACAAGGGTTTTCAAATTGCACACCTGCATCGCATAGTTCTGCTTCACCATACTGTAAACTACTGCAATAACTGTAGCGTACTCTGTAACTTCAGGTTCTTGAGGGAAATGTACAGTCGCGTTTTCCTAAAACAAACACATCCAAACTACATCACACTAAAATCATTTTCTGAGATACTCAAGAAACAATTTTTTTGACATCTTACCTCATCACACGTTACTTGTAGCAATTCATCACTTGAGTCTGTATTTAGCTGTGTGGCAGACTCAATTACAAGGGCTGCCTCATCAGAGAGACACTCCAACTCAATTAACAAGCTTTGAGCTGCAATTTCAACATCTAAAAGATTCAAAAGCCATAATTGCTCATAGAAACAGAAAATATAATAATAATGTGGGAGTGAGTGATGCATGAAACAGTAACTAATTGCAAAAACAACTAAATATGGCGATAAAAAAAGTAATACATTACCTTTGATTAGGTGGTCAGAAAGTGCTGATAGGGATGTATGCACTTGTTTTTCCAATACGAAAAAGGAGTAATGTGTAAGAAGAAAGTTTCTAAAAACATGAAACTAGACATAACTTTGAGGACTTAATCAAAAGAGTTGATCAGTAACTTACAAGCTCTTGTGCTTTGTGCAGTATCATGGATGTTAATACATCCTGCTTCTATATATGATTTAAGCCGTCTTGTTTCATTGTTCTTGATTAAGTTGTCGATCAACTTGGACGAAGTGACCATTGGAGGGCGTTGAAGCAAACCTGAAAATAGTAATGTCATAGAAAGATTGCAAATTTGCAATCGATAGTGAAGATATTACAAAACAAACGTACTTAGTCCTTGCTGAAACCGTAGAAGAAAGTTGTTTGCAGCATTTCCTAGTTCCTCAAGCTTTGTGATTCTATTATCATTAAGATTCAAGGATTCAGATGGACTAAATAGAATGTACTTGAAAGCACAATGTATGTAAGAGAATCAAAGCAAAACAATTTACCCCGTCATAAACTCTTTGAAAATCTCGTAAATTTTGCGCTTCAGTTCAATTGTAGCTTCCATCTCTTTGTCTTTCATTCTAAAAGAACACATGTAACATTGTTTCAAGCTAAAACCAGAAGAAAAATTCAGAGCCAACAGTTGATTGATTCGCTAAACAAGAACTGGTTTGAAAATTCAAACACAAGGAGCTTCGACAATCTAACACCAGACTTTTGAGAACCAAAGAGATAGAGAAATAACAAATCAGAGTTCGATTTTTCAAGGAGACGACGAGAGACGTACGGAAGTCCGAGGCGACGCCGGAAAAGGGATTCCGGCGCGTGCTGATGGCGGAGAGAGAAGATATCGATTTTTAAGGGTTTAGCTTTGAACTCAATTTGGACATTTTTATTAAAACGACGGCGTTTTATCTGTATTGTGTTTTTATCCTTCTCGAAACATAAAGCTGAAGATTTTTATTCAGTATGCGTTTTTTGTTTTCAAAACGGAAAAATTGTTTTTTCTCTTCTTAGTAACCTTTTTCCATATATATATATACACACGTCAATCAAATCAGAAAGAAATCAATACCGTGGAAATTGCTGTATATGTACAAACCAAAAAAACCGACTCGTGTGAAAGTTAGAGTGACTGAGGCGTTTCAAAAAAAACTGGGCCTCAGAAACCGACTTGAAAAATCGAACCCCGTGTGTGTCATTGGTGTTGGCGTTGAGTTTTGTTTTGACCTTTAGTGCCTCCTCTGTACAACTTTGTATGGCTGGTCTGTCCGTACGACGACTTCTTGACGCCTTTGGTTCCTGAAAGTGGGCTTGTTCCGTACACTCGTTGTTGGTTTCTTGCACCATTGGATGATGATGATACTGCAGTGGAAGCGCGTGGGCTGTTGTATGAACTGTTTCTCACGGAGGCCGCTCGAGGACTTCCATAGAGAGGTTGCACGGTCGGGGTGGTGATTAGAGCTCGTGGGCTACCATAAGGACTCGCTGTGTTGACCAACATTTCCTGGTGAATAAGATTTTGTAATCAGAACATAGAGAGTGTTGTTTTCACTAGCCAAACAAGTGAGATTGAGATTAAACGTATCATCATGATGTGGGTTCGATCTAACTTTAAAAATGGAAGAAGAAAATGGAGTATTTTGATACGTACCCTTTGAGGAGGCTGGTAAAAGGTGGGACCCAATTGCGAAGAGACAATCCGTGGAGAAGAACTGTTTACAGTTTGTGGATATGAGACTCGTCGATGATTGCTTCCTGTGTCGATCCGTGATGCTGTTCTGCCACCACCAACCCAACCATCGTGGCTTTTCCTAAGACAGGCAAATGCAGGTTGCTGGTGTCCCATGAAGTAGTAAGAGCTGTGATGTTCCTCTCTACATAAAGTAGGAGTAGGATTCCATTGTTGTCCTTTAGAAGAAGAGTCTTGATAGCTCTGGAAAGTGCAGGAGGATTGAGAATATGAGTGGCCCATGAAAGGAATGTTTGCAGGAATGAAACTCGGTGGCTGTTTCCGGTAAGGGAGTCCTGGAAACGACGGCATACTCCAGTCTTCGATTGTGATTCCTTGTTTTGCAGCAAGGTCGAACACTTGTTTCTCTTCAACTCCTAAACCCATGAGCAAATTCCAAAGGTTTCTCTGGGCTTCCCTTTGGTTGTAAATGATTTGGTCCCTCATTGCCATTTCGAACTGTAGTTCAGTATTACCCATCCCCTAGAATTATAACAAAAAGAACAATAAATGTGACTCAGTAGTGTAAGAACCTCAGGATCAAGAAAATGAAACCAAGCTTTGCTTATTTTACTCACCAGGAGCTTATACTGATTGAGAATATGCAGATAAGTTTTGTTTCCGTTGTTATTTATAGCTTCATTGAGCATATCCTGTAGTTTGCAGCGATGTTTTTCATTTTCTTCAATATCCTGTAAAAACGAAGATGTAAGGATGATAAGCAATGACAATAATTAAGTGCAGAGTTAAAATATATGATAAAGAAAAAGGTTTACTCTCTGGTAGTTAACACCGGCTTCATCATTGTCGCGGATATTATCAAGTATTACTTGTCGTCTGCTACTTAGAGCTTCGACTACTTCTTTCTCTGTCGCCTATAAAACAGATAATAGGTTACAGTAATGCAATATAATGACCCTTGGATTAGGAGCAGCTTTTATCACCTAACCTGTTTCGCAATTGCATCATCGAGATGCTGAAGTTCAGTGCGATTTCTGAGGTTAGTTTCCTCAAGCTCAAATAATGCCTTCTGTAAGTTTATACGGTCCTGAACATTTTCACTGATCTGGTGGCTTAAACCATCCAACCACGAAAGTTCACGTTCAACACCTCTTTCAAAAGGTTTGATACTTAGCTGAGACTCCTTTTCTGCTAGTTGCTTCTTCAGCTGAGAAACCTCACTCTGTGACACCAAAGCGGTGAGTTATGTTCTGCTACTACATCCAATTTGCTACTTTATTCCACTTGTAACAAAAGTAGGTGAGAGTTAACTTACTTGAAGATTGTCGATCATGCGTTGGTAGTCTGACATATGAGTGTCGATGGTACCAATATTTTTCTAAAATACATGAAAGCAAATAGTAAGTACTTCCGGACCAATTAACAATCTTGTGGACTAGAGTTATTCAGAAAAAGAATTATTGTCACCTGAATGTGTGTCTTAATCTCTTTCGCTCGGTCAGCATATTTCAATGTGTTTACAGTATGATGATACTGACTATCTGCAGGTGATATAGTTGCAACCATCACTGTCTGGGAGTTCCCACTCAGACCATCTTTAAGAATCCGCGTAAGTTTGCTGAAATTACACACGTCTGTCAGCCAAAAAAGATTACCATTTCACGATACAAAAAACATAAAATCCACACATACCTGTTTCTGTATGGGACATAAGCAAGACCCTTTTTGTGCTGCTTCCCCAAAGCGTTTATGCAATTTGCTAGTGCAAGGAGTGAGCGATTTATATTAGCTCCATCCCTCAGTTTTTGACCTCCATTGTTCGTCTCAGCAGCTCTTTCACTGCCAGCAAGATCTACAAGGGCGAGTTTCCCTCTCATGACTTGGTTTTGATTCTTTTGCCTTCTTTTTACTGCAATCTCCAGAACTGCGTGGGATCTGGTAATTGACAGTGAAATTCATATAGGTACACCACGAGTTCATTTTCAAGACAAATTCAAGAGTGCTTCCATAACAGTACAGGAAAACCATTATGCTGTGAGATCAAGTGATTCAGAAGAGACAAGCTTCCAACATTAACATCTTATTCGGGAGGTAGAACCGCTCACCTTGATGACGTTCCATTCATCTCTGTGCTCTCAGTTTTTCGTCTACTGTTGCCAAGGTTCAGCAGTTCAAGAATCCGATCAGCAGAATAGACCTACAAAAGAAACGTTTTTGACTAAGGCCCCAATATGCGAATTTCAAAAAGGTGAAAATTTTCAATGAAGCAAATGAGACAGATTCCCTCAAAGTATTGGAAAAGCTAACAGGAGATAAAAGTCTGGTTTTCCTCTTCATCAGCAGAGAATTCTAATAGAAATACTTAAGTATACAAATTGGAAGGCAGACAAAGAACTCTTAATCTAAATTCTAAACCATACTACGAGGGGTATTTTAAAGTGATCTCTGCAAAAGGAAATAAAAGTATATGGACCTTGATTGATCTCAGGCCTGCAACTACTATCCCCTGCTCCGGATCCTCTCTCAGCTCTAAATGACCGGATGACTTTTCAAGCAGATCGTATATAACCTGAGTTGCAGTCGAGATAAATTATTATGGGACAAAGAGTAATACTCAAAATGGGAAAGAACACCAACAAAAAAAAAATAACCAATTTTATCAGACTGAGCCTTACTTCATTGTAGACTTCAAGATATGAGCAAGTCACTTCAAACTCATCTGAGCTCTTGTCACTCTTAATCATATCGAAAATAGTATTCAGGCTGAGAACCATCAATCCAGGATCACTTCGAGTTCCAACCATTGTATATGTTTTGCCGCTAAACAAAATTGCATCATTGAGTCAGATAACGAAAAAGAGGCCATAATGCATTATTTTTCCTGGGATGCTTTCATTTAAGCCCAACGCGTGACATGAATTTACATCACTGCATACCTTCCAGTGGAACCATAGGCAAACACTGTAGCATTGAGTCCATGGACAACCCCAGAGATCACAGAAGACATACTCCTATACACATTCTGAAAACCAATACATGTTTAGATTCATAGCTCTACATCCAAAAACACACAAACCTTAAACCACAAGTCAAAATATCACACAAGTTCAGTCACTTACTGAGAAAGTCACATACGCACTATAAATCTAATTGTTTCCAATTTCTCAACGGCATAAACAAAAACTATATATCCTAGGAATCACAAATTCCCAAAGAGACGAACCTTGTTGGTGCTCTCAGGGCCAAATGCATGATCAAAACAATATTTCTTCTCTTTAGTCCGATTCTGAATTCGGTCAAGGTAATCCTTCGATAAGTCAGGGTCTAACACAAGCACCTCCTGAAATCGAAAACAAAATTAGGGCGAAAAATTTCAATTGAAAATTCAGAAACTGTGGGAAATCAAACAAAATTCTGAGCAGACCTTAGAATTATTCACTCGAACAATGTCTCTGCCACGTTCTTTCTCCATTAACGGTCTACATTTCACAGCGACCTACCGGAAAACACGAAGAATTCAACCGGTGAAGAAATGCATACGGATTAAACTGGAAAAATTCTAAGGGATGAACGAGAGCTAACCGTTAGTGTAGTGGTCTTCTTCGCAGCTGGAGCTCTAATGCTTGGCATTTCGTCAGTATAGAGCGAGAAAATTCCCAATGCGAGGTTCAATTTTCCGGGAAAATTATACAGATTTTCTCGGAAACCAAACAGAGTCTCAACGATCAAAGACAAACAAAAAAAACTCACTGCTAAAAATATATGCGAGGATAAAAATCTGAGCAAAGAGAAGAAAAATTCAGCTGAGCTGAGCTGAGCTTTAAGGATTGAATTCAAATGTTTGATAGTTTCAAGATTCTCTCTCTGTAAAATTCACCGTTTCAAATTTATGAATAGATTTAAGCTGGAGATAAATTCAATAAATGCTTGAGAGATTTCTCAAACATAATATGGAAAAAAAAAAATTGTTTATTTGGTATAAAATCCGAAGAGGGAAAATAAAGATCGTGCGAGAGGGATATTGAGAATGGATCACATGCATGACGGTGCATCTTGTTTAAGATGTGGAAACGCCATCGGAGCCGTTGGTTTTGTATTTAGACGGCAGCGAACGGTATGTAGACTGTAGAGTGTTTGTGGATCCGGTTAAGTTTGTTCCATATTAAAATTTTATAATAGTAATTTATTTTAGTCGAACAGCTTTTTAATTTGGATTTTTGTGGCAAATTGATTTTTAACAAATTTAATTTGACGAAGTTGTGAACTCTGTACACGACGTGCCATCTAATCCCATAGGATATACGAGATATGCTGACGTGACGTTTAAAATAATTTCATAAAATATTTTTCGTTGTTGACAAAAGTTTGTTTCCCCTTTGGTTACAAGAACAATATACAGTCAAATCTCTATAAATTAATAATATTAAGATCAATATATTTTATAAAATTTTATTAATTTATTTTGATTATTAATTTATAAATGTGATATTGAGCCAAAATATCAATTTAAAACTAAAAAAAATTATTAATTTAGAAAGATATTAATTTATCGAATATTAATTTAAGTTTTACTGTAGTAAAAATCCTTAAAGTTAAATCTTTCTGACAATTGTGAAGTTAACTGACTCCAACGCTATTGTCGTAATCTACTACTAGGTCTAGGCCTAAACATAAATTAGTTTGATTAATTCTGTTGAAGTTATGGTTAAATTCAGTTTGATGTCTAGTTTGGATGTAGCTCGATTTTGGATTTTTTTTTTTTATCATCTAAAGATATGATTGATATTTTCAATAACAGGATTACACAAAGCCGGCAAGGATACAATCCTTCTAAAGATTAAGCCGGGTTGTTCACAGAACTAGCCGAAACCAAAAATTCTAAAAAGAGAAGACAAACATAGCGATAAAAGCCTTAGCAACAATTTAAAAGGGCTAAAAACCAAAGAAGCCAAAAACTAAAGCTGATACTGGATATAATAATATGATTTTGGGTATAACAAATTAGAAATATATAAATAATTTATTTTCAACAATTCACCCGCACAAGCATGTAGAACACCTAAAAATCACAAGATGTTCATCAGAATCTTCCAATATTGTATGATGGTTAAAACCCTGCCAAATCATATTACTTTTTTTCTTTTTTTTGTTATTTCGCCCATCTTGCTCATAATTTTAAATGAAACCAATATCTTCGTAGTTATTTATTCATTACTACTACCCACATAAAAGTATGGGTATACTCACACCTAGTTAATTTCTAATTTAATATGCATGTTCTATAAACTCGACTTAAAGTTTATATGATTATTATCTCACCTTCGGTTCATTAATATACATAAATATAAATGTACTTTGTTCATAGCTAGCTAGCGTTTTCATTTTCCACGTATGAAAATGCTACAGTTGGATTGTAAATAAATACTTCAAAATACAAAACTACAAATTTAGAAGAAAAAAAAAAAGAACAACTCTTGTATTATTTTCTTTGAATGCTCGTGACTCGTGAGAGCTAATGATGAGACCCTTTTTTTTGGTTAACGAAGCAATGAGACTTGTGTTTCTCTCGATGTGATCGTGCAAGTACCATTATACAAACGCATCATAAATTTGATTTGTAAAGTTCAGCTTTTGTTCCCATGAAATAGAAACACAAAAAGTCAGCGTCGGTAGTAGTTATAGTCTTGTTAGTGATTCGTTTGGTCGATAGTAATTTAAAGACTAAATCTCAATTAATGTCAACAGTTCAAATAGTGTATTAGTTAGGCCAATTTTTTTTTTTTAGAGAGTTCAAATACCACCACAAAAACAAAACTAGTTTAATTTGTTTTGGTCTCCGGGGAGATTGAATCTCATTAAACATTTATAGTTGTTAGCATAAAAACCTACATGCTAACTTAGATATTCAGTTTAGGATATCTGGTAATTAGATATATCTTTATTCAGTGTTAATTTAATATGAAGCTCAATTTAAGCAAAAGCCGCAAAATTTATATTTCCGTTTTGTTTAGTGAAGCTTTTGTATTCGAGGAAGAAAGAACAACAAAAAAATCAAAAGATTCGGAAGACTCGGCCTCAATCAGAGAATTTTAGCTTGGAAAGGGAGCACGTGAGCCGCTCGTGAGAAACTACTACTACAATTTACGGAAACTTGAAAGACACCCCAATAGTATTAGATCTTTCAAAATACACCCCACAATTTGTTTAAATAAGTCAGGGTTTTTCGAAGAACACTGATCGTCTCTCTCCTTGGACAAAACCCCTTTTCCAAAACCCTAAATCAACCAAATCAAAATCCGCAAAATTTTCGTAATTTCCAATCTCTTTTACCAATGGCAGAAGAAGTTCCAGCAGCAGCATCTTTCACTCCTTACATTCATTCCCAAACCCTAACTTCCCACATTCGCGCCGTTTCCTCCGTAAAATTCTCCTCCAATGGCCGTCTCCTCGCTTCAGCCTCCGCCGACAAAACCATCCGCACTTACACAATCAACGTCAACGGAGATTCAATTGCCAATCCCGTACGAGAATTCACCGGCCACGAATGCGGAATCTCCGATGTTGCCTTCTCTTCAGACTCGAGGTATATCGTCTCAGCTTCCGATGATAAAACCCTAAAGCTATGGGACGTTGAAACCGGTTCTTTACTCAAGACTCTCAATGGACACACTAATTACGCCTTTTGCGTCAATTTCAATCATCAATCAAACATGATTGTCTCTGGTTCATTCGACGAAACTGTTCGGATTTGGGATGTTACAACCGGAAAATGTTTGAAAGTTCTTCCCGCGCATTCTGATCCCGTCACCGCCGTTGATTTTAATCGAGATGGGTCTCGCATTGTTTCGAGTAGCTATGATGGGTTGTGCCGTATTTGGGATTCAGGGACTGGGCATTGTATGAAAACCCTAATTGATGATGAGAATCCTCCTGTTTCATTTGTCAGATTTTCTCCTAATGGCAAGTTCATCCTCGTTGGCACACTCGATAACACGCTGGTGAGTTCTTCTTCTTCTTCATTTGATGTTTGTTATGTGAGTACTCGTTTTGCTCTATAGTTATCTCGAAAAATGCATGAAGACTTGGGTAGAGTGTGTTAACTTATATTCTAGATTGTGTGACAACAGAAACTTGATGTAGAAGAAGCCATCTTTAACTAAGTTTGCAAGTTTGTTACTTGATAGATTTAGAAATTAGAATAGTTCTGTTATTGAACAAGATTCAAGAGTTTTGAAGGGTCGTTATGGTAGAGAGTTGTTGTAGCTGGGAAGATACATCTTTGTTTGGTGTTTGATATCTGTATCTATAGGGTATTAGAGAAGATGTAGATTCTCATGATTAGTTATTAATTAATAGGTTTCAAAAGCAATAAGAACAAGATCGTATATCTTTGTTTGGTGTTGGATGGAAACTACAATTTAGGAAGTTGGATGAGTGGGGAATATCCTAATAGATTTGCTATCATCCTTAATGCACTGATCTCTTCACGATATTAAAAATTTGCAGAGGTTGTGGAACATTGCGTCTGCTAAATTCCTCAAAACATACACTGGCCACGCCAACTCACAGTACTGCGTTTCCTCTGCGTTCTCCGTCACAAATGGAAAGCGAATAGTCAGTGGATCCGAGGACAACTGTGTATACATGTGGGAGCTGAACTCCAGGAAACAGGTTCAGAAACTTGAGGGTCATACTGAGCCCGTCATGACTGTGGCATGCCACCCGACAGAGAACTTGATCGCATCAGGCTCACTCGACAAGTCTGTAAGAATTTGGACACAGAAGAAAGAATGAAACAGCACTCTCTCTTCAAAAATCATCCATGTAGGTATTTATACATACCCTTTTTCTCTTTGCGTAATCATCCTTACTCGCTTTCTTAGATGAAACTTTTAACATTGATTCTAACTTCATTATATCAAAATTCATTTTTTTCTCGTGTAGGGGAAGCGCTAGACAGGTTTAAAAGTTCTATATGTGACTCAGAACTGTTTAAGTAGGTCTTAAGGCAAAGACAAACTCCTCAAATCCTTCAAGAGCAAAGGGACTTGAGAGTATACCCAAATCTATCATAACAGTTTTCCCCTTTTCAATTCATTGTATCTATCAATCTGTTGCCATGCTTGTCTGTGTTCCTAAAATACTATTGGCTTTAAAGCGTTCAGGATTGATTTTTTTCTCATATTGATGGGTCAAAGTACATTATATATGACTATATGTAGATAATGTATGGTTGTTGGTTGTGCCATGATGATGAAGCTTATGGTCCCTGGTTTGGCCTTGTCCCATTTTATCATTTTTCACTTTTATTGTTAAGTCTTTTTTGCGTCCTTCAAATTTTGAAATGGACCACCTGAAAATTTGAACCCACTGTCTTATTTCAACTTCGAAACCAAAAAAAACAAAAAGATGACTTTGTAACCTTTGTTCTGTCTTTTAGCTACACGAGTGGGTTGCTTGCTTTTACAGCGTGTCTTTCTGTTTACATGATTCAACAGAAAGCAACAGTTCCTAAAGACCGAGTCATACTTGTGTCTCTCCCATAAGATACAAAGATCAAAATTTACCTTTAGTTCTTTGTGTAATGTTCTTGAGATATATATTAATAAGATATTTAATAAAAACAAACTTTATAAGAGTAAAGATTGAGTTCAAGATTGTTATAGTCGATTAGTCACAATCTTGTTGTAGAAGAGGATATGCATTGAGAAGACCAGAGGAATGTAACCCTACTGTTATGTTTAAAGCTTTTGGTTTTGTTCACCTCTTCCCTTTGCTTAAATCCAATGTTTAGTAAATCTATTTGTCAATGACTTAATGTGTAACTCGAGATAAATATTTTATGCTCATGTGGCTTAGTTAAAGTTTGTTTTATATTTTTATTGAAATTAATAATCTTATAACAAACAACAATTGATAGGTCTAGTGCTAACATAATCTTTCTGTCAGATTAATATAATTGATTTGGTACCAAATAAGAAATCAAGCTTGAGCAAAGCCTTCCCTCGCATGTGCTTGCCAATTCTTATAATTCTAAGTAAATATATTAAACTAGAAATGATTTGATTATTACAATTTTCACTAAGGAAGTGCGTTGCATATTGAAAAAATATACTATTGGTCCAGGTCCATATATACGACAACAAAAATTCACCTAATATGAGTACGACTTATTCCAGTGGCTATATATTGCTCTAATATCTAATTCAGTGACTATTTTTTTTTTTGACATTCAATAATTTGGCTCTATATTCATTTTTTTCTTTCTAGTAGTTAAAAATCCAATTTTCAATTAAAACCAAATTAGATAATTTTGTGAGATATATAATCTAGGAAAAATAATTTGGAAAACCACATATTTGTTAACTGCACAAACCATTATTGTTGATCAGTGAAACTGGCAAAAGATGAAAATGATGCACATAGGACTGTTTTTTGCTGACTACCTTCCACAATCAGAGTTACGATCGTGTCCCTACCCGTCACTCGAGGCTCTCAACTGTTACCCTGCGTCATCTCAGGGTTGTTCTCGTCATTTTCAGTTGATCATCAGTGACTGACTCTGGTTTTTGTTGATCATGCCTTGGGCCTTGTTGTGGTCCTTACTCCTTAATGGTAAAAATGTGATTATCATGCCGTTCAAAAGGCACTTTAGTCATTTAAGTGTTGAGTTTGGTCATAGGGTTAAGGTCCAATTTATCATATATCTCGTTAAAAAAAAAGGAAAAAAAGGCGGCAAAGTTTGTGAATCCCAGTTTCATTAACTCCATTATATGCATATATGTTTCTGTTTATACAAGATAAACAATTTTTTAAGATTTTATTTTTGTCTTCTACCATATTTGAAGTATTTAAACTTAAAAGTTTTTTGTTTTCTTTTTTCAGAAAGTTTATGTGTTACCTGTTTCTAAAAATCAATGTTTCTTAAAAAATCTCCCTCCAAGTAAAATCCAAAAAAAAGAAAAGAAATAATTTACAATATAAAAAAGAAAAAACACCACGCCGTCTTCATCATCTTCCTCACTTACCCTCACCACACTATCACCCTTTTTAAACCAAACCCTAACTTACACAGAAAGAGAAAAACAGAGCCATGAAGCTTCTTCTTCTCCTCCTCCTTCTCCTCCACATTTCTCATTCCTTCACCATCACACGACCAATCTCGGAGCTCCATGCTCTTCTCTCTCTCAAATCCTCCCTCACAAGCAACGAAAACTCACCTCTCACCTCATGGAAGCTTTCAACAAGCTTCTGTTTATGGACCGGTGTCACGTGCGACATCTCTCGCCGGCACGTGACCTCCCTTGACCTCTCTGGCCTTAACCTTTCGGGAACTCTCTCCTCCGACGTAGCTCATTTACCTCTGTTGCAGAATCTATCACTCGCTGCTAATCAGATCTCAGGTCCTATTCCACCGGAAATCGCCAATCTATCGGAGCTTCGTCATCTTAATCTCTCCAACAATGTCTTCAACGGTGTATATCCCGATGAACTCTCTTCTGGATTGGTGAATCTCCGTGTTCTCGATTTGTATAACAACAATTTGACCGGAGATTTGCCGGTTTCAATCACTAATTTGACACAGCTCCGGCATCTTCACCTCGGTGGGAATTACTTCTCTGGGCGTATCCCGGCGACGTACGGGAGCTGGCCTGTTATAGAATATCTAGCGGTTTCCGGTAACGAGCTAATCGGTAAAATCCCACCGGAGATCGGAAACCTAACGACTCTTCGGGAACTCTACATCGGATACTATAACGCTTTCGAAGATGGTCTTCCACCTGAGATTGGAAAGTTATCAGAGCTTGTCCGGTTCGACGCTGGTAATTGCGGTTTAACCGGAGAGATTCCGCCGGAGATTGGGAAGCTTCAGAAGCTCGATACGTTGTTTCTCCAAGTAAACGCGTTTTCGGGACCATTAACTCCAGAACTGGGATTGATTTCAAGCTTGAAATCAATGGATTTGTCTAACAATATGTTCACCGGCGAGATTCCGGCGAATTTTGCAGAGCTGAAGAACTTAACGCTTTTGAATCTCTTCAGGAACAAGCTGTACGGTGCTATACCTGAGTTCATCGGTGAATTACCGGAGCTTGAGGTGTTACAGCTGTGGGAGAACAATTTCACCGGTAGTATCCCTCAGAGATTGGGGGAAAATGGTAGATTAGTGATTCTTGATCTCTCATCCAACAAACTCACCGGAGCTCTACCGCCGAATATATGTTCCGGTAACCGGTTAATAACCTTGATTACTCTCAGCAACTTCTTGTTTGGTTCCATCCCGGATTCACTTGGCAAATGTGAGTCTTTGACCCGGATCCGAATGGGCGAGAATTTCCTCAACGGGTCGATACCGAAAGGGCTTTTCGGGTTACCGAATTTATCCCAAGTGGAGCTCCAAGACAATTACCTCACTGGAGAGTTATCAGTTAACGGAAGAGTCTCTATCAACCTTGGTCAGATTAGTCTGTCAAATAACCAGCTCTCAGGTCCATTACCGCCGGCCATTGGAAACTTCTCCGGTGTTCAAAAACTACTCCTAGACGGTAACAAGTTCGTTGGTCCAATTCCTCCGGAGATTGGGAAGCTTCAGCAGTTATCAAAGTTGGATTTTAGCCACAATCTGTTCTCGGGTCGGATTGCACCGGAGATCAGTCATTGTAAGCTGCTAACTTTTGTTGATCTGAGTCGTAATGAGCTCTCAGGTGAGATTCCTAACGAAATCACAGGTATGAGGATATTGAATTACTTGAATCTTTCGAGAAACCATCTCGTTGGTTCAATACCTGTGACGATAGCATCAATGCCGAGTTTGACATCTGTTGATTTCTCGTACAACAATCTCTCTGGTTTAGTTCCCAGCACTGGACAGTTCAGTTACTTTAATTACACATCGTTCTTGGGTAATTCTGATCTTTGTGGTCCGTATTTGGGTCTTTGCAAAGACGGAGTCGGTAAAGGAACTCACCAGCCTCATGTTAAAACTTTATCTGCTACTACGAAACTGTTACTTGTCCTTGGATTGCTCTTTTGTTCGATGGTGTTTGCCATAGTGGCTATAGTCAAAGCTCGATCTTTGAGAAAGGCCAGTGAGTCCAAGGCCTGGAGATTGACTGCTTTCCAGAGACTAGACTTCAATTGTGACGATGTCTTGAACTCTCTCAAGGAAGACAACATTATCGGTAAAGGTGGGGCCGGGATTGTCTACAAAGGCGTGATGCGTAACGGGGATGTAGTCGCGGTCAAGAGATTGGCTACAATGTCTCATGGTTCTTCCCACGATCACGGGTTTAACGCCGAGATTCAGACGCTAGGAAGGATAAGACACAGGCATATTGTGAGACTGCTCGGGTTTTGTTCTAACCACGAAACGAATCTCCTTGTGTATGAGTACATGCCTAATGGTAGCCTTGGAGAGGTTCTTCATGGAAAAAAAGGAGGTCATTTACATTGGGACACACGTTACAAGATAGCTCTTGAAGCAGCTAAGGGTCTTTGCTATCTCCACCACGATTGTTCCCCGTTAATCGTTCATAGAGATGTCAAATCCAACAACATCCTCCTCGATTCCAACTTCGAAGCTCATGTCGCCGACTTTGGTCTCGCCAAATTCCTCCAAGACTCCGGCACTTCTGAATGTATGTCTGCCATTGCTGGCTCTTACGGTTACATAGCTCCAGGTAAGTTATAAAAAAATAACTCTTAACACTTTGTAAAATTGGCATTTAATCAAACACTTGGTGGGTTTGTGTCAATTCTCTGAACTATTTATTCCTTGTCTTGTAGAATACGCTTATACGTTGAAGGTAGATGAGAAGAGCGATGTGTATAGCTTCGGTGTTGTTCTTCTGGAACTCATCACCGGGAAGAAACCTGTCGGAGAATTTGGCGACGGCGTTGATATTGTTAAGTGGGTTCGAAGCATGACGGATTCAAACAAAGAATGTGTGCTTAAAGTAATCGATCTTAGACTCTCTTCCGTACCAATCCACGAAGTAACACACGTCTTCTACGTTGCGTTACTCTGCGTTGAAGAACAGCCGGTGGAGCGGCCGACGATGCGTGAAGTCGTTCAGATTCTCACCGAAATCCCAAAGATGCCTCTTACAAATCAGCATGCGGGGTAGTCAGACGTGACGGAGGAATCTCCGGCGAGAAATGAATCGTCGCCGGATCTCCTCAGTAATTAGAATTCCCGACGATAGCTGATCGAGGGGCAAATTTGTCATTTGTCATTTTCGTCTCGGTATAAAATTTTATTTACTTAATTAGCCCTCCTGCTCTGATTTGGGTAAGGCAACAATGAGTCCGGTCTTAGTGGTTTCACTTGTTACTGTTTTTCTCCACAAATATTCGATAGTTTTACCCTTTAGTAGGAGTTTTGAATTATGTACATTAAGGTTTGGAATTCGTAAGATAAATGTTAATTTCGAGAAAATTTCGAGAAAATTTCGAATGTCGAGAACATTATGCATACACCATACATACAGTTATGATACGTAAGTACTCCATGATTAAGCTGCCCGGTTCTAGTACATCAACAGTAAAATAACACTGGGAGTTTTTTCTTCTTAAAAAACTTAAATGAGAATTTGGTTTAAAACTCAAGAAAACACTTTAAAAACTAGTGGTTTCATTGTGTTGAAATTGGTTATTATTTTCATTCTTATCAAAAACAAAAATCAAATTCGGTGTTCTTACATATTCTATCCAAATAAACCATATATACATTCTCACCTTTGGATTACCCTTTTGGATTGTATCTGATTGTCGTAGCTGTTGCGGCACAAGAAGACATTCCATGTGAAAAGAGACGGAGAGAGGAAGAAAATAAGGTATGAATGTGTGTGTGGGACTGATGATCAGTTATGCTGATCAAGGAAGAAAGTGAAAGCTCACTCACAATTATTGCAAAATGTATGTCTAGTGTCTTTAATGAATCAAATGGTCCTAAGATCTTTTTTCCACTCTCTTCCCTTGTCTTGAAGCAAGAATCTAATTTACATGAAGCATTTATTACATCACTCTCTCATTAATATTAGCCATATATATACCCAACTTTGATTTTGACCCATCAAAAATCAAATCCTTTAGGTGTTGTTGCGATCCTTGATATCCATTAATTTCTTGGATAACCTTGACTCTTGAGATGCGAAAAGATGTAAAAGAATCAATAAGAATATTTGTTTTATATACATTTTTCAGTATCAAAGATTTTTAATATAGTTATGTCAAATAATAATAGTTAAGATTTTTTAAACAAAATTTATTACGTCATAATGGCTAATGTACATTGATCCTCTTAAGGTTAATTAAGAAATGCAAACTCTAGGATTAAGTAACGAGTAAGTGAAATGTTGGAGTGGGAAGGTTTCTCGGAGGCCAAGATCCTAGGATATGGAAATTGCAAGTTCCGTTCTTAAAAACTTGGAATGGCCATAAACAAGTTAGACAAAAACTCGTAAACTGGCTTAAATCTTGTTCACAATCTTACGAAAGATACGTTCCGATGGACATTTTCGAAGATCCAAAGAGTATTTCTGAAAATAGTGAGTAGGGCGATCACATGATATTACATGCAGATGCTTATCAGATGAAGATACTAGTCATTACATCATTCAAAGATACATATCTATTATATATTGAGATTCTTCCGGAGTCATTTAATTGAGTTCCATTACAAGTCTTATCTCCATTTAAATGGAGGTTCATATACATATAAGGCGAATAATAAAAAAAAGGAGGATAAGAAGAACAAGGAAAAGAAATAATATGTTGTTTTAGTTTTAGATATGTACTTTTGTGTTTGAATTGAAATGTTTGTTTCTTTCTCCCGTCTTATTGGTTTTACCGACACAATTATATCACATTCTGATTCTTTGTAAGAGAATCCTTATGTATATTTGTTTCGCTTCACAATTCAGAAACCAAGGAAACTTCAACATATTAAAGAAGAAAAACAAGCAACAATAATCCAAAATTTTACTCTCAATAACTCAACCAACCAAATACGTTTGTTGAACAATTAAGAAAATAAAACCAAGGAAAAGAGGCAAATTCTTTTAAAATTAAAATCAGTTTCGAGTTTATCATTTAGTATTTAGGATCTAAAATGTGTTCTTTTTCTTTTTTAACGTTTAGAATTTAAGATTTTAGTTTTGGTATAAAATATCCCAAGATTATAATGTCCAAACGCCGTTGTTTCATTAGCTCGTATAATCTAAGGAATTGAATTGATTGCGCATTCACAAAATTAGGTACGCTTATTTATCAAGTCAGTGTCCATGGGCTAGTTTAGGGCTTTTTAGCTCGCGTCGAGGATCATCGCCTCTGTCACGGATCACATGCTTGTGATTCTTTACTACTATGGTGGCTGCTAAGCTATTGTATTCCCACCATTCTCCATGTTGGGTTTTAGGCTCGAGCCAAACTGGTGCTGGGCTAGGCCCATTTCGTCCTCAAGAGAAAGAGACACACCAACGCATGAAACACGTGGTCTTTTGGAGTTATGCAACTACTTGGTGTCTTTGTGTCTTGGTGACAATGGTGACCAGCACTGAACAAACATTTTCGGTTTCTGTTTTCCTATTTTCTTACATTTTCTTGTTAATCTTTTTTTTTCTTTTTTTTTTAAATGTCTCTCCATTTCGTTCTTAAAGACAAAAATGGTAATAATTTTCTTCTGTCAACTAAAAAATTATAATCTAATTCATATGATTTGACACAATTTTTTCTTTCTCATATATGATTCGGATTACACCTATTTATTTTTTATTTTTTTCATCTTACAACGAATCTTGCAAACGTAAATATATTACACAATATACCCAAATTTTTAAAATATATGTATTTTAGTAATTAGTTAAAGGTAAGGTTTGGATATAATATTAAACTTTTATTTTGGTATTTTTAATTCCATTTTTTGTTAACTGTAAACGATTTTTATTATATTACAAAATATATTGCATTATCTTCAACCAAAATAAAAAAAATTGTGTTGACGACAAAAAAAAAAAAAAATTGTGTTTCGTAGACTGAAAAAATTGGATTAAAAAATAAATTGAAATTAGTTGTTAGGGCAAAGTCGCAGAAAAGAATACGTCTGAGCCTCCTCTGTCTCCCCATTACCGTCTTATCAAAGAAGAAGAAGAAGAAGAAGAAGAAGAAGAAGAAGAACATAACTGATAACAGATACATTTTGAGAGAAATGGAAAGAGCAGCAATTTCTCCGAGCATTAATCAAAAGTACCTACTTTGTCCTTCACGCCCCTTCACCACGCGCCTCCATTCTTTCTCCTCTACTCGAAACTTATCGCCGTCGTCTTCGTCCTTAAAGGTCAACTCTTGTTTTCCTTTTCCTTACTGTTTTATCGATTTCTCTACTGTTCTGTTTAATCTGACGTTTTTTTTTCGATTATATTCACAGCTTCAGCATTCTTCGTCTTCTTCCTCTGTATTGTCCACTGCTATCAATGGCGGAATCTCTACTTCTCGATGCAACGCTGTTTCTTCAAGGTTCTTGCTTATCATTTATCATTTTGATTGGTTTTGAGTTACTCGAGTTCATTTGAATCAGAATCAATTTGTGGTTTTTGATGAGATTGGTATGTTGTGATAGAGCTGAGGTGTCTGAATTAGCCGACATTGATTGGGATAACATTGGATTTGGGCTTAAGCCGACTGATTACATGTATGTGATGAAATGTAATATCGATGGAGAGTTCTCAAATGGTGAATTGCAACGTTTTGGGAACATTGAAGTCAGCCCATCTGCTGGTGTACTCAACTATGGACAGGTTTGTTTCCTAGTTCTCTTCAAAGTCATGTCCTTTAATGCCATGTCTTTGATTAAACCAAGCTTAATCTGTGAATCAAAAACCCTTTTTTTTCTGTGGGATTTAGGATTTGAAAATAGGTGAAGAATTTGTCGATTTTGCTTCCTAGTTTCTTAAAAGTCCTGTCCTTTACTGTAACAAGTTAGTTATTTAAAGTCCTGTCTTTTACATTAATGAGTTCTATGAAAGGATTTTAATCTATGTGCTTACTCAAGAATCTTTTAGGAAGTTAAAAGGGTTTGAAAGTATGGAGAAATGATGTCGGATTCTTGACACTGAAACACAATCTGCCGATGAGTTTAGTATACTATTTGCTATGTTAGTTGCATCTAGTTAGGAGTTCTGCCATCTACTGAATCTAACTTTCTCTGTTGCACGGAATAATCCTCTTATTTCTGCAATTGATAATGAGAGATGTCAAGCAATGTGTTGTGGGAATGATTGGAATTTAAGATTAAATGAATCTTATTTGTGTATATATTCTGTTGCAAACCCTTTGTCTTGTAGGGATTGTTCGAAGGGCTAAAAGCGTACAGAAAGCAAGACGGTAGTAATATCCTCCTCTTTCGCCCCGAAGAGAATGCCATCCGTATGAGAAATGGTGCTGAGAGGATGTGTATGCCTGCTCCAACCATTGAGCAGTTTGTCGAAGCTGTGAAAACAACTGTATTAGCAAACAAACGTTGGGTAATAATGACAGCCTTTTTCTTTCAGATATACAGAGAAAGTTGTTTAAATTTTCGTTTGGTGTTATGAGTTAATGCGCGTGTGATGTCTTCTTGTATTCAGGTTCCACCTTCAGGTAAAGGTTCCTTATATGTAAGACCATTGCTAATGGGAACAGGAGCTGTTCTTGGTCTTGCACCTGCACCAGAATATACTTTCCTTATCTATGTTTCGCCTGTTGGGAACTACTTCAAGGTCTTCAATAAAATCCAACTATCTTATATTGTTGTATGTTTCTACCTTTTTCTTCTTTCTAAATGATTGTATGGATTTATGTAATATGATGTCAGGAAGGTGTGGCACCGATCAATTTGATCGTGGAAAGTGAATTTCATCGTGCAACACCTGGTGGTACCGGAGGTGTTAAAACCATAGGAAATTATGCTGCAGTAAGTAAAGCGTACTTCTTGATTATATTTGATCTTCTATGGATTGGCTTCTGTACTTACACATGGTAACTTATATTTTAGGTACTCAAGGCACAGTCGATAGCGAAAGCCAAAGGATATTCCGATGTTTTGTATCTTGATTGCGTTTACAATAGATTTCTTGAGGAGGTCTCGTCTTGCAATATCTTCATTGTGAAGGTAAAAATAATCCAATCTTTTGGAATCCAATGATGGCATATAGATTCTATAAGATGTCTCTCGCCTTATCATCAGTCTAAATTCTTAAGGAGATGAGATTAAGACTCTGGCACCGGGTTTTGTTTACCAACATTTGTTGCTTACTCTCTTTGCCAGGACAATGTGATCTCTACTCCTGAAATAAAAGGAACCATCTTACCTGGGATTACACGGAAAAGCATAATCGACGTGGCTCAAACTCAAGGGTTCCAGGTAATTTCTCCTCTTCTTCAAATTCTTAACAACAATCACATCTTTAAAGCGGATCATAGCACACCACTATTAGCTTGTGATAACAGACCATGTTTATTTGGTATCATGCAGGTGGAGGAACGTAATGTGACAGTAGATGAATTACTAGAAGCAGACGAGGTTTTCTGCACAGGAACTGCAGTGGTTGTCTCTCCCGTTGGAAGCATTACTTTCAAAGGCAAAAGGTAAAACCTTTTTTTTTCTTTTGTATCACAAAAACCCAACTTAAAACGCGGTAAAGCTTTCGCCTTTCTTGTATGCCATAAGAGTTTATTTTTCTTGAATACACACGCAGAGTGTCTTACGGAGAAGGTACCTTTGGAACTGTCTCAAAGCAACTCTACACTGTTCTGACAAGCTTGCAGATGGGTCTGAGTGAAGACAACATGAATTGGACTGTGAATCTGAGTTAAACCAGGCAAATGCATCTAATCAATTTGGATGCTTAGTTTTGGTTTCGTTTTCTTTTGGTCTTTGATTCTGATTGAAGCTACAAGTTGGATTTTTTAGAATCTGGTTGATCTAAATGTTCAGATCTTATAACTTAGCTGGTTCAAGATCAGAAGATGTTGTTGTTACCTCATACCAATCTTCTTTATCTTTACATATTTTGTTTCTGGTTACATATTTACATCCAATGGTTTCTCTAACCACTTCACTACCATGAATTAGATAAATTTAACTGGTTGGATTCCAATATGTAAGAAACTCTCGGATATATTACGACTTTACAGGATGTCATGATTATCTCATGATTACGAGATAAAAATTAGTGAGCCCGAATGAATTCTTGAACATAAATCACTATTTCTAAAAAGAAAAAAAGAAAAAGAAAGGAAAAGAGATGGAAGTGTTTTTTTCATGGAAACAACTTTTTACGTTGACAGTCTTCCAAAACACTTGTTGAATTGGGTCCTTACAAAAGTAGCCAAAATATTAAATCATTGAAAAGTGAAAAGAAATACCTACTTTTTTTCTTTTCTGTTTTTGCTGACATGAAATTGAAATGCCTACTTAAAAATTAAAATATATGAACCTCTTCATTTACCCTTTTAGTTTATTTTAACTATTATTTCCAAAAAAAAAAAAAATTATATCATTCATGATTCAGTAATATTCAGTATATATATATTTTTTTAAAAGAGATGACCTACAAGACCAATTCCTACCAATGGTGTTGCAATCTGAACAACAGTTCTTGCCTTTTTTTTTAACCTTTTTAGCTTCAAAGTCCAGAACTCTATTTACTTTTTCAATAATATTTTTTTATATGAAAGACATAGAAACAGCGTGAAAAACTCAATAATTTGAATCGTTACTGACTTTATTTCTCCAAGTGCTTTGACTTTTAAAACCTTTAGTTCCAATCTCAGCTCAAGTCAATCTTTTTTTGTTCGTTTAGAAGCGTCGGTCATTTATTGTACTCTTTTTCTTTTTAACTATTCAACTAAAGTCAGCCAATAAAGAAAATTACCAATTTAAAGTATCAATTTATCTTAAAAATATGTATTTTTGAATCAAAGTAATGATGATTGCTTTTATTTTTTACATGCTAAATTACGGCTCTAATACATTATCCATACTACATACTATTTGATTAAGTTTTGATATGAATATATGGGACATCGCTATTAGGTCAATCGCATAATTGATTAACCATTATGGGTTTATTAGGCTCTCTTAATCGACCGATGTACTTGGCTTTTAGCACGAATGCGAGAGATCTTATTGTTCATGTGTTCCTTTGAAGTGTCTTTTAAGTCATAGCTAACTTTAATTGTACATTACATTCTGTCAAAACCCCTCGACGATATGTAAACAAAGCCATATAAAACCTTGATTGGCTCGGCGACATAAAGCTCCGCGACAAATAAAAATGAAAGTTTATTTATTTGCTTAGTTATATTTAAAAGGACTTCTTACAACATATACTAGTTAATTTTATTCAATAATCCAGCCGATGTCGACATTCACTAGCACGTCAAATTCCTTTTCCAAAGTTTTTCTATAGAAAATTGTAGCCAGTGTCCTTTTCTTAAAAGAAGGAAATCTTGACGTTAAAAGGAAAAAAAAAACAAAAAAAAAGGAAATCTGTTTCTTACAGAAGATACTGAAATATTTTCCCGTGGGAAAGGAATTTATTTTAGTTAAACTGATTGTGGAAATGGAATAATCAAATTGTTAGTGTTTTGACGATTTCTTGTCATCTGCTTATGGCAAACAGAATATATATATATACTGAAAAATTTAGGTTCAAAAATTTAAACATTTTTTCCAAAAATAATAGCGAAGAATATATTAATTTAACTTATCGTAGTCCATTCAAGAGATTATGGCATTAAGCTATTCGCTCTAAGACAAGATCACCCGAGAGATAGATGCTAGACAAGGACCTTCAAGTATACCTGTTATGATTCCTATTTGGGCTACACAACAAGTCGAGAAATTAAACCGTATCTCGAATGCTCTTGATCTCGGGCTGTTTGGAATACTACAAAAACAACAACAACAAAGTTTATTTCACTAACAATGCTCCATCCATTTGATGTAGAAGTCTAATTATATTGGTTATTTCGTTCGCGCTTATAAAAAATTCGACCATCTACAAAATATGGCGTGAGGAGAAACAATATAGTCCATTCAACAGCTCAGCATTCCACAATACAAATTTTAAAGATCTTGGATCAATTAAGCTATCAAGAACAAAGATAGACCGAATGCAAAAGGACCAAGATCTTCATGAACTTGGATCAATTAGTTTCATGAACTTCACTACTGACTTATCCTCTCCTATGGTATGTAGCCTTGATTTGCCATATTTTTCTTTACTCTAGCAGAAGATTTATGATCTGGATTAGTTTTATTGGGTTACTAGGTGGTGACTGCGGGATTTAGATTAGGAGTTTGGATTATTTTCGGGCAGGATTTTGATTAGAGATTTGGATTTTTGGTAATCAATATTAGAATTCTTCATTTTTTGTTTTCCTTGATATATTGTGTAGTGGTTACCCTCTATTTTTTGGTGGTTGATAATTTTCCATAGGTTTTTAAGCTCATGAATTGATATGTATGTATCTTGTTTTTTTTATAAATTTTAAAGTTTTGAAGAATAGTATATTTCTATTTTAAAGTTCAGTTTATTTTCGTTTTATTTTTAAATGCTCTCGTTTATACTATGTTAACAATAGTTGATTGACAAATAAAAAAAAGTAATGCTCTTATAAATGTACTATCAATCAAGGTCTAAGTAGTGAGTTTTTGAACAATATATATGTAGTTAATTAAGATGGAGCAGTTTTTACGCGTATATATGTAATTGTTAACAAAAAATGTCTTATGCTCTTTTTTAGTAAATATTTTAAGAATTTTTTTCATTTTTGATTTTTTTATATATAGATGTTTGGATTTTATATATAGATGTGGTGTTTTGGGCTTTTTAAATTGGGCATGTAGTTTCATAAATGGATATGCCTATTTAAAAGATTAGTAAAAATTAGAATAGAAAAGAAAGTAATTAGTTTAATGATGCTGATGTGTCAAAGTTATAGAGATTGAGAAAGATGAGGTGGCATAATGTGAAGAGATCATATTTTACTTTTTATATATATAGATTTCTGTAAGACCTATAGTTTTTAAAACTGGACTGAAAACTGATTACCAAATTCCTTGTACAAGTTTTTCATTTAGTTTGCTATTACATACACGGTCCTTTTGCATGAAGATCTTGGCCCATTTATATAAAGGCCAAATATACACTAAGTATACTAAGTTTTTATGGCCTAAGTTTATTTATTTATAGCCCATTAGGCAAGCATGAAGAATTGAAGATGAGTGCCGACTGAAATGGGTTCGCCGGCGCTTTCGCTTTGAATTTTGTATTTCTTGAGCCGTGTTTATTTTGGAAGTTTTTTTTTTGATAAATGTGTTTATTTGGAATTTACTTTTTTTTTAATAGGTATTTTGGAAGTTACTTACATATTTATTTATTTTTATTTTTGAAAATCCTTAAAAAAAGTATAGATTTTTTTCTTGGACGTTTATGCTTGTGTGAAACCCACGTGACTGCTTTCTTTGTTCAAATTTGACATGTTAATATAGTGTGTGTGTTTTTTTTTGTTTCTTAACATTTAAGTATATCCGATAAGAATTTATTTCTCTTGGACAAATGTCAAACAATAACAGGAGATAATTCCCTAATTAAAATATGTGAATCTACAATTTCGATCTATCATTATAAAAACAACCGACAAGATTGCTTTTTGTTATTGATACTTGAAATCTAAACCAAATCGAGACCAGCTCATAAATCTCAAAATTTAATGATTTCTTGAGTAAGACCATATATACGGTCGATGATACTGACGACAAGTTCTAGATGGGTCGTACGCAATTAAGACAGCATTGATCCGAAAATTCTCAAATCATAAGAGTCAACCCAAAATTCTCAAAATCATTTTTGCGTGTCTATATTGTTTTTTAAATTGGGAAATACCTTCTGTTATAAATTATCAAAAAAAAAAAACCCTTCTATTATACAACCCAACGACCAAAATAATGCTTCCCACATGTAAGGATTAGTTGTCGTTACGGCCGATTTTTCCAAAGAAAGTCCGTCATATTAGATATGTTGTTAGATTTTCTTGTAAGAAATTAAAACTGACGAGTGATATTTTATTCAATCTACTTTGTATGATTATTTCGTTCGAGACGTAGTACCAACAAAGGCACATGGAAATTTTGGAATAATTTATTTTGAGAATAATTAATCATACCATGCCTACCTACGTATAAGCAACCATAATCTTTGACCGGCATATGATGAATTGATAATGATCGGCTATGATTTATAAATAATAGAAGTAGTATATTTTTGGGAGCTTGATTCATAAATTACTATCAAGGAGAACTGAGAAGTTGACAAATTTTTGTTTTTAAAACTATTAATGAGAAATTATACTTTTTTTCTTCTAAATGATGAACCACTATAGTCATTTCCCAAACCAGAGATAAAATGTTGATATGTAATGCTTGTAGGTGTCTAACTATCGTAACATATCACATGGCTTGCTGTAATAAATTAAACATGTATTTTTTTTGTCTATAGTATAACATGTAATTTTAAAATTAAAATGAGTAATTGTAGTCGACTAAAATCTGGTTTAGGTGGTTCGTTTATCGACTGAAACTTTATAATCCGATATTCAAAGAAATCGAAATTAGTTTTCATGTGTTTTTATATATAAAATAAAAATAAAACCGGTTCTAGGAGCTTTGTTCTACTTCGTTGTAGTTAACTAAAAAAGAGCATATGTTATTTCATTGTTTTAAAAGTTATTTTCTTATATATTTTGTTTAATTCTATATATATTATTAGAGAGATACATTTTTAATAATAACTTTACAGTGGCTGTGATTTACGGATATGCTACTGCTTCTAATGTGTCATTACTAGAGTAATTACACTATTTGCCATTTGACATATATCATTCCTCACATTTTATTTTCTTTAATCAAGTTAATGGTTTATCTTTAAATAGTTAATTCAATCCCTTATACAATTTTATTGGTCACACACTTTTAGAAAATTCTGATGGCCTTATATATATATAGTTTAAAAGAAATACTATAGTATTTTATATTTACAGAAAATAGGCAATTCAGGTTTTATGCATAATATATAGTTTCACATTTAATTATACGTTTTATTGAATTGAAATACCATTTTACTTATCAAACACTTTTTATAAAATATCGATTGCCACATATATATAGTTTAAAATAATTACTGTTTTATCTAATATAATAATTTTAAGTTTTTAACAACTCATATAATAGTTCTAGATTCATTTAACCATAATTACTATTTTATGTTTATATTTAGATACAATATAATTATTTTAACAACTCATATACTAATTTAAACAACTCATATAATGTAAAATATCACGTATCTTCCTGTATGTATATATTAAATACGATTTGTGTTTAATTCATTATATAATATAGTATTATATATAGATTTTTAATTAAAAACTTATAATATCAAAATTGGAAAATAAAATTACTTACTAACTCATTAGAAAATTTATATCTATAGATGACAATTTATATCTATATTCTAAAAAACATAAGTTGCTACATGTCTAAATTTATGTTAATTAATAATTTATGTGTCAATTTCTTTTATGTTAATTATCATCACGGAAATAACATAATATAGAAAATCTCATCAAGTAACCAATTAATATAAACTATTTTTAATTAAACAACAAAATAACGTTTGTTATTTTTATATAAATTTTTTTGTTATAATAACTCTATTCTATTCCTGTTACTAAATTATTTGTGGTACATTCAGAGAGAATTATAATAAATTTAAATATAATTTAAATATACTAAAACATAATTATATTATATTATAATTTTAAACAAAATTATGTAGAGCACCTAGCTTTTGCTTATATCGAATAAATTCAAAGCAGAGATTAAAAAAATAAATTAAAAGTACTTTTTATCCATATATAATAAATTTAAAAAATTCTTTCACACATATTATGGAACATATTTAGTTTACCGAATTAAGATTTAATTAAAATCTATAATAGATTTCATGCTATCTTTTAAAACTTAATGAATATAAAACAATACCAGATGAAATATATGCAATAATACATATATTGTTTTTGAATTCTACATATATATTGTTTTAGATACAAATTTTTTTATGCAAGCCCAAATCATTTTTCAATTCTATATATATATATTTTTTATATACGAATTTTTTTATTACAAAAATTTGGGACGAGATTTTTTAGGGAAATAAATACTTACTAAAAAAGTTTTCGTTTTTAAATTCTACATAATTGTTTAGATAGAGTTTTTTTTGTTACAAAAATTTGGGACAAGATTTTGTAGGGAAATAAATAGAATGAAAATCAGTAAAAAAAAATCCTATTTATATAATATTTAAAATTCATAATGAAAACAGGATGAGACAAGATATAACATGATAGACACCATAATTTCCAAAATAAAAAACATGAAAATAAAAATAAAATATATTTTCAGTTTCATAAAATATTAATTCTCCCCAGAAAAAAAGCATGAAAATAAAAATAAAATATATTTTCAGTTTCATAAAATATTAATTCTCCCCAGAAAAAAAATGTGTATTATAAAAATTGTTAAATTATGACAAAAATGCTAAATCATACAAAAACATCTAAATTATGACAAATAGGTAAATGAGAATTAAGTACAAAAACTATATAAACTGAAAAGAAAAATCCATCCAATTTTGACTAAAAATTTACCCCCTCCCCGGGGCGATGCGTAAAAAACTAAGTTGACCATTTCGAGTCTTTCACTATGTTCTATTGGTTTACTCCGTTGAATAACCGGCATTGCAATTAAATTAGTTAGTGTTAATTGTTAAATGCCTTTTTGGTTTCTGCATTAACAAAAAATTATTAACGATCATTAGAGTCAAACGAGAATTTAAATCAAAAAAGAAAAGAATATATTATTACACGTATAAAAATAAACATGAAAAATATATATAAATCAACTTAAGAAAATTACTAAATGATGACTAAATATAATTATAACTAAATCAAATTAGTGTGTATATACATAAATGGTTCAAACTTTATGAAAATATGAGATATAAAAAAATTATTAAAAAAAATGGAACTATCAACTATGTCTTACATTTTCATGGATATACACGCAGCTTTCATTGGCATTACAAGGAGATAGTTATATAAATAGCCATTACAACCCCAAATTTGGATTGAGTGCAGTAACACTTACATCCAACAAAAAAAAAATTGGCTCTATATGAAGAAATGAATAAAATATAGTGATATTTATATATATAAAAAAAGAATATAGTTATATAAACATTTTAGAAAATGTAAAATACATTTTCCAAAATATTAAAAAGATGAATTATATTATATTAAATGAAAAAAATGGTAGGAAGAGATTTGCTTTGTCTTAAACTTGGGGTGATGAATTTAATTAGATTCATCGTTCATCAGGTACACGGTCGGTCCATGAAACCCGGAAAACCCAGTTAGAGACAGTCCTCTTCCTCAAACTCTTGATCCTTTCATGGCTGCTTTTTGAAATCACTCTTCTACTATCGGTTGACTCTACGTATTCTTTGAGCCTCTTCATTGCCAAATCGAGCGTATCTTCACTCATGTTGGCAAAACAAACCCTAAACCAACCCGGTTCTGTACAATGGCACGATGAACCGGGTGAAATATTCAGCTTCACTTCATATACAATCTTCTTCCATAGCTCAAGCTCTGCTTCAAACGTGTTTGTGTCCAAGAGATGTCTCATGTCAACCCAACAGAACAAACCAGCGTTGCTTTTAAGACAAGTAACCCCTACAGCTTCAAGACCGGACACAAGTTGCTTCTGACGAATCTTGAGTCTATTCTGGTTTTCGTCAAGATATGTACTTGTAAACTTTTTGTCGGAAAGCAATGCGGAGAGAAGGTACTGTGTTTGGGAAGACACAAGGCCGAAACTTGACATTTTTGTCGCAGCAGAAACAACTAATTCGTAGTTGGAGTAGATTGCTCCAACGCGAAAACCTGGTAAACCAAGGTCTTTGGAAAGACTATAAACGACATGAACCCGTTTGGAGACTTCACTGTTCTCAAGTTTCTTGTCTTTTAAGACATCCATAACACTCACAAACTGTTCAAACCCAAAAACGGTACCTGAATAGATCTCATCACTTATGAGATGAATGTTTTTGGAAGTAATGAAGTCAACGAGAAGGTTAAGTTCTCTTCTGGTCAACATGGTGCCGAGTGGGTTAGACGGGTTGGTAACAAGAACTCCTTTGACCTTAAGATCTAGCTTTTGAGCTTGTTGATAAGCTTGTTGAAGAGCTGACTCTGTTATTTGGAACCCATTAGAGCTCGAGCAATGAATCGGTACGATCTCTGCTCCCGTTCTCCATTTCAAATCCCTATCGAATCTGTACAAATAAGTGAATCAAATACTGTTAGCTCAGGTTTCTTGGGAGACAAGTATAGTAATTATCAAACCTAAAAAATTAGGGTATAGAAATTACCCTGGATAGTAAGGAGTGGGTAAAAGGAAAGCGTCGCCAGGTTCTGCCAGACAAAACATGAGAGTTTCGTTGGCAGAGGTTGAGCCGGCAGCTAGGACAATCTTGCTTGGATCAAATGTTACTCTATTTCCTCTTATTTCCTCCATAAACTCTGCCAAAGCCTATGGACAGATCAAATCCTATTAAGTTACTTGCGTCTTAAGTTGAATATTCTTTTTGAAATGTGAATTGAGAAACATTTAATTACTTACTTTCTTGAATTCTGGTAGGCCATGATAGTCTTGGAAGAGAGCAAGCTCTTTGAAAATGGATTGGCCGTCCTTCTTGAGTCCGGCTGCGTCCGGATTTTTAGCCAACCATGTCTCTATGAGATCAAAACATAGCTGCATGTTAAAAAAACAGCATATTAAGTACCAAAACAATATTTGACGATTAGTAAAAAAAACTCGAAGTTATAGTTACCTGATTTTCGGCAAGACCCATTTGAATAATCCCATTAGGGTTCTTGATTTTGTCGTAAGGGTTCTTCTCGTATTCTTCCCATCCCAAGAAGTAGGAAGAGTCTTGTCCATGAGCATTGCTTGTCACTTTTATCGACAGGTGTTTCATTTTTTTTTTATAAGAAATATTTTTTTGGTTTAATGAGAGATGATTAATGAAGTATTAGAGATCGATTGTGAGACAGAGAGATGTTGAATTATGTAGGGTTTAGTTAGTTTTGGTGAAGAGTGAGATGTGTTTAAAAAAAAAAAAAAAGAATAGTGAGATATGGAATGAAGATGCTTGAGATATGTGGGAGGTATATATACATATTTTTTTCCTTTGAGAAATGTTAGTTTAATTGTCTCCTCATGTGAGAGAGACAACTTCCATTTCTTACTTTGACGTAGCTAATAATTTATCAGTTATCATTTAGTGTCGTTATGAATTTAAAAATCCAAGATTTGGTACTACAGAATATTCAAAGTACTATATATTGGAAATGTCTTCATTTATTGTTTTAGTTTTATGACTTATTATATAAACTGGTATTTTGCCAATGTATAAATCTAAACATATCTTTTTTTGTTCAACAAATCTAAACATATCTTCAAGTCTATTTCTATATAAAGTTAATTAAATTGAAAAATACATATTGCAAAGAAAAAAACAAATACATATTGCCAAAAAAAAATTTAAGTACGTGTAAAATGGCCTAAATGTTAGAATTTTTTTAGAGGAAGTGATTAACCCTCACTGTATTACACAAACACATGAGATTAAAACAAACAGCGATAATAATTATTGGTGAAGTAGAATAGTAAGCTTTAAAATGATTTGTCATTAGAACGCGTTTTCCGTCACAACCCACACATGAGAATGCATTAACGACCAAAACAATACAAAATCTACTTTTAGATACATAAAATGTCATGATGATGTGTTGGTACTTTGTCTACGAACCATTGCATTGTCCATAGAAGTGTTTCTAGTTCACCAACAAGATCCAGCCACGGTCACTAACTTGATCATTTTTAGTCCATGAGCCATCCAACTGACAACACATATATACTCATACTACTTGTAGCATCTCAGCATGTAATCCTCTTACAACAACATTCCTCTATCTCATGGGTCTCAACATTTACTTTCAGCTCATTGAATCGTATCTTTAGGCGATTAGGGTTGATAAACATGTATATCCCATCTTCAATAGGGTTGATAAAGTAAATTATGATTAAAGGGTGATGAAACGAATAAGAAGATATATATATCTTTTCTATTTTTCTGATTATTTTGGATTCACCCACCTAAGGGTATCTAATTATCTTCAAATATCGAAATTATAAAGGAATCGTTGCGATTTTCTCGGCTTGTCACAAGATAGAATAACTTAGGTGGATTGTGCGAAACAATTGGGTCGTCATATCTAAAAAATAATTGTGCCATAACATGTGAAATATTATTCCTCAGTCCATATGTTTCGGATCTTCGGTTTATCTAATTCTTGTAGTTCATCTGTTTAATTTCCAAACAACTGAAAGGTATCAGTCAACATATATTTTGCGCTCATTATTACTACAATAAATTTATTTGGTCTGTTTTTATTTTAACATCCTTTCTTTGATTTCTATATCCGGAATTTTTTTTATTAATGGAATTCAGATAATTCATATTTCATTAAATAATACTTTAAAAGTTTTAATATACAAATACGAATAAACAATAACCATAACACCATATATTTTAGATTTGTTATTTGAACATTTTAAATGATTGATTGAGTCCACAACAATAATTGCGAAGGAAGTAAATGAGCCCATAAATGATATAAGTGGGCCTAAAATAAGGACTAAGCCCAAAGTAATCAACGAAACTAAACTTTGACTTCTTCTTCTTCCAAGGATGCGAGGACCTGCAAATACGAGGAGCAGAGAGATACATACAATATCTGAGTAAACTATTAGATGAATCAGACGCCATGGAAGTTCAAATATTTTCGAGACCTTCTACTGAAATGTGTAGCGGAGAGAGATCTCTTTACTGGAAAATCACTTCACGCGCTCTACTTGAAATCCATTGTAGCTTCTTCCACTTACCTCTCAAATCACTTCGTAAATCTATACTCCAAGTGTGGTCGCCTTTCCTACGCACAAGCCGTGTTCGACTGCACGGAAGAGCCCAATGTCTTCTCTTACAACGTAATCGTCAAAGCTTACGCGAAAGATTCGAACATCCATGTTGCACGTCAGTTGTTCGACGAAATTCCGCAACCAGACACCGTTTCTTATAACACTCTCATATCGGGATATGCTGATGCTAGAGAAACTGATCCTGCGATGTTTCTGTTTAAGAGAATGAGAGAATTGGGATTTGAAGTTGATGGGTTTACGTTATCAGGGTTGATAGCAGCTTGTTGTGACCGCATCGATTTGATAAAGCAGCTTCATTGTTTCGCTGTCTCAGGAGGGTTTGATTCTTATTCCTCTGTGAATAACGCATTCGTTACGTATTATAGTAAAGGCGGGCTTTTGAAAGAGGCGGTGTCAGTGTTCTATGGGATGGATGAATTAAGAGATGAAGTTTCATGGAATTCGATGATTGTGGCTTACGGGCAGCATAAGGAAGGAGGTAAGGCCTTAGCTTTGTATAAAGAAATGATCTTTAAAGGATTCAAGATCGATATGTTTACATTGGCAAGTGTTTTAAATGCTCTCACGAGCTTGGATCATTTGATCGGTGGCAGACAGTTTCACGGTAAGCTGATCAAAGCTGGATTTCACCAGAATTCACATGTGGGAAGTGGTTTGATTGATTTCTACTCAAAATGTGGAGGTCGTGAAGGTATGTCTGATTGTGAGAAGGTGTTTCAAGAGATTCTATCGCCGGATTTGGTTCTCTGGAATACGATGATTTCTGGGTATTCTATGAACGAGGAACTCTGTGAAGAAGCTGTGATTAGTTTTAGACAGATGCAACGTACTGGACACAGACCTGATGATTGCAGTTTTGTCTGTGTCACCAGCGCTTGCTCGAATCTCTCCTCTCCTTCTCAGGGCAAGCAGATTCATGGATTGGCAATCAAATCTCACATTCCTTCGAATAGAATCTCTGTGAACAATGCGTTGATTTCGTTGTATTACAAAAGCGGAAACTTGCAAGACGCAAGGCGGGTATTTGATCGAATGCGGGAACTTAATGCAGTATCTTTCAATTGTATGATTAAAGGTTATGCACAACATGGACATGGAACAGAAGCTTTGCTTTTATACCAACGGATGCTGGACTCGGGTATTGCGCCTAACAATATAACCTTCGTAGCCGTTCTTTCTGCTTGTGCACACTGTGGTAAAGTCGACGAGGGTCAGAAGTACTTCAACACCATGAAGGAGACGTTCAAGATCGAACCAGAGGCTGAGCACTATTCTTGTATGATTGATCTTTTAGGTCGAGCAGGGAAGTTAGAAGAGGCAGAGAGATTCATAGATGCAATGCCGTATAAGCCAGGCGCTGTAGCTTGGGCTGCATTGCTCGGTGCTTGTAGAAAACACAAAAACATGGCAATTGCAGAGAGAGCAGCTAATGAGCTTATGGTGATGCAACCATTAGCTGCCACGCCGTATGTGATGCTAGCAAACATGTATGCAGATGCAGGCAAATGGGAAGAAATGGCCTCGGTGAGGAAATCAATGAGGGGGAAAAGGATAAGGAAGAAACCGGGTTGTAGTTGGATCGAAGTGAAGAAGAAGAAGCATGTATTCGTAGCAGAAGATTGGTCTCACCCGATTATACGCGAAGTGAACGAGTATCTAGAGGAGATGATGAAGAAGATGAAGAGAGTTGGGTATGTGATGGATAAGAAATGGGCAATGGTGAAGGATGATGAAGCGGGCGAAGGAGAAGAAGAGATGCGGTTAGGACATCACAGCGAGAAGCTAGCGGTAGCTTTTGGGTTGATGTCGACAAGAGAGGGAGAGGAATTAGTTGTGGTGAAGAATTTGAGGATATGTGGGGATTGTCACAATGCAATCAAGTTTATGTCTACAGTTGCAGGTAGAGAGATCATTGTAAGAGATAACCTTAGGTTTCATTGCTTCAAAGATGGCAAGTGTTCATGTGGGGATTATTGGTGATAATAATTATGATTTAATTGAATAGGAAAAATTGTGTTGACGGATACAACATTGAAGGAGAAAAAACTGATCTGATACAAAATACAAGGAGAATATCGATTACGCTATTTTTTTCTTTCTTTTGAGTGCGGCTCTACGTGTGAATATGCTTTAGTGTGGACCAGATAGGTTTGGTGGTGACTGGTTAATGTAATGGCTTGAGGTGGAAGACTTGGCAGGCTGGTTTGTATAATCCTTTGGATACAGCCTGTTCGAACTTCTTGCTTGGTACTTCGTTTTCTTCTAAGTTTGTCTGGACGAAAAAGCGGTTCCACCACGATGAGCTACGCATTTTAGCCTGCCAAACAAAAATAAGAGTACTGGTATTAAGTCTTGTACTTGTAGTCTCTATCTTGAAGAACTTTGTGAAAGATTGGTAACTGTCATTTAACCATGCATTGAATCCATGAGTCGGTGTTTGAATCATGAAGAGATGCTAATGACTAACTACACTAGTGAGGAAGAATGGTTTCATATTTAATCATCAGGACTCGGTGAACAGGGTATAGTAAACTTACGGGTCGGCCAAATTTAGACAATTCAGCAACTTTAGCTCTCTGCTGACCAGGGAGACCTAGAACAGTTGAAGTTTAAGTGTCAGAAACCAAATTTGAAAGATAAATTTGTTATTAACAACACCTTATCTCAAGTTTTATGTAGTATACCTGCAAAAAGAATCACACCATCTGAAGCTACTCTTGCGAGTTCAGGCACGGTCTTGTTCAGGTATTTGGGTGAGAGATAATCCAGAGCATCTGACACGATCACAAGAGAGAAGGATTTAGCCCGGTAGGGTAGTTGGAACTTGATATCAGCCACGCGTACAAGGCCTTTGCTGACAAGACCCTTGCAGTGAGAATCTGCATCCTCGATGTCATATGGTTCGACACCCCATGCTTCAGTCTCTTCTTCTTTCAATAGACTGGAAACCACTGTGCATGTGTCAGGGCCCACATGCAAGACTTTACGCATGCCATCTCCATAAGCCTTCTTAAGAACAGGAATGGCTCTTTGGACTTCTGCTGTGCAAGAATAGTCACCTGAGAATCCATAACAGATTGCACAAAAATATCAACTCCAAGTGTCAAGCATTTTGCTCGGGTTAAAACTGCTAATAAGATGGCTCAATACTGATGAAGGCAAATGTACTGAAGAATCAGAAACAAAGATTACCTGTAACTTTGCTGACATCTTTGACACTTTTAAAGATCCCTAAATTACAGAAAGATGAAGGCAATGAGGAACTTTTCAAATAGAGCTGTAAACAGCAAAAAGAACTATTATACACACAGGTTTATGATATACATACCTGGACCACTGTATGCATAACCAATTAGAAGGCAAGCCCCCTAAAAACATAAATCAACCATTGATTTTAGTTAGAACCATAACATTCATTTCCCAAGAAACGAATCACTTAAAGAACACAATAGAGTAGACAAACCATACCACAAGGACAAGGCAAATAGATAGTAATGGAGAAGATCGAGACTTTGAATGTAAAGCTCCTGCAAACGGGAAGCTTCCACCATCACCTACACGTCTCGTTGAACCTACTTGCCGTCTCGCCATGACTAAGATCCCAACAAACTCAGGCTACTAGATCTACAAAGCCAAAAAAAAAAACACTAAATTAGATTTATCTATACAATAAAATCGATGTGCAATAAACTAAACGCCACTCTCAAGCTGTGCTCACTCTCCACGATTTCAAAATGGAATAGCATAAGCAATCAAACACGAAAATCAACAAAAATTAGCTAATTCTCCCAGATAACCATCAACAGTAGAACACAGATCCATGAAACAAACACATAATCTGAAACTTATCAGATCCCACCACAAATTAGCTGCGTTTCGTTCTCCAAATTCAGTAACATCTTAGCGAAATGTCTCCAGTAATAATGAATTTCAATCGAAACAAATCAGATTACCAATAGATACATGAAACAGCTCGCAGAAAAAGTAATTTTACGGGAGACGAACGAAACCCAAATCGAGAAGAAGAAGAAGAAGGAAGCAATGAAATCTACCTTGGATCAATGTTAGAGGATAAACGATGATGGGTTTGGATCTAAGATCTGAGATCCGAGAAAATGCGCCTTTAACAGCTTCTATACACCTCACTTGAAATTTTTAACTAAAGGAGAAGCTTCGAAGTGTTATTATCATCACTCCAATATCGCTATCTAAATATTTATACTCGCGTCGTCAAAGCGCGTATGGCTATGAGTCTATGACGCGCTGTTCCGAAAACGACGTCGTTTTTCAGGCCATTTAATAAATATATCAAAAACCTCTTGCCGTTTATTACACACACGTACAAGTTTCGAAACGACATGCATTTCTCAAACAAAAAAAACAAACAAGTTACTACTACTAGTATTGTTCAACGGCCTAAATTCTGTGTTACGTTTTGTTTCTTCTTATTTCCTCACCGAACAATTCACCATTCAAACTCGATCTTCTAAGGGGATTAATCTCACATCTTCATCATCGTTACGAGGTGGTCTCCATTTACGCTCTTGAAGATCACTCCTTTCAACTATTGTCTGAGACTTAAGCTTCTCATCAATAACATTAAGCAATTCCTTCAGACCAACTCCGGTTAATGCAGATACTCTAACATGTGGTCCTTTTTTCTGCGCAGCATCTAGTTTAGGAACTTCTGGAACCTTCCAGAGCTCAGAGTCGTCAATATTTTCATCTTCAGACAATAGCCACTCAACAGAGTCATCGTCTTGGTTCTGGATTTCGTCTTTATCAATTGTTGCTTCAGATTCATCAAAGGTTTCTTCAGCTTTTAAACCGTCGATTAACTCAGCTTCTTCTTCTTCTTCTTCTTCGCCATCATCTAGATAATGGTCGTCTTCCACTTCCTCTTCTTCATAATCAATCTAAAACAAATTCCCAGTGTGAAACAGGTGATTGCTTCTTCTACTTAGATAGATGGTTTATCGAAAATCTTACTTTATTCCAGACTTCAATCATATTTTGAAGCTTCTCTTCTGGCACTCCAATTTGATTAAGGACATGAAACACTGTTGAACGATGCTCCTCGATATTAGGAGCCGTCGAATCAACTACATGCTGCAAGGAACGAAACATATCAACGCCAAGATCTATCTGCAATTTTCACTTCTAACTCAAGACTATGGTTTTTTTATTCAGCTCTTACCAGAAGTAGATCAGCTTCTACAACTTCTTCCAGAGTTGATTGAAATGCTTTCACCAGCTGCAAAAAGGTGGGAGCCAAGAAAAGAAAAGTAAGTGAAAAATTACTTGAAAAAGAAGAAGAAAAAGAAAAATGGAATTAAAGTAGGTATCCATTACCTCTATAGGCAGATCTGATATGAATCCAACAGTGTCACTAAGAAGCACTTTCTTGCTGGAAAAAATCAACTCATGCGATTCAATACAAGTTCATGTGTAGCGTAAAGTAATAAACATGATTCTCTACGTAGCAATTAACTTACCCAGAAGGAAGATGGACACCCTTGAGTGTAGGATCTAATGTGGCAAACAATCTGCAGAGGCCAGACCAAGCACTCAAAAGTTATGACTTCAGTTTCAAATTTGACAGTTAGGATAGTTTTAAAATCATTTGAATTATACCGCTCATTGCAGTAGAGAGCAGTCTTTGATAATGCACTTGTGAGGGTCGATTTTCCCTAACAAAAGCAGATAATAATAGTTGGTTTCTAGCTGAAACTTTTTGGGAGCAAAATTCACACACTTACAGCATTTGTGTAACCAACAACAGCAATAGTGGCTGAACTATGACCCTCTAAGCCCTCTCTTTTCCTACGTCCAGCACGATGCAATAGCCGTGTTCGCCGGGCTTCTTTAATTTGAGATAACAAGCGAAGCCTACGGTCTGCTATTCTGGTACATCAAGATTTTGTTAAAAGCATATATTGAATATAAGAAAAGAGAGCCGTACACTAAGTCTTTCAGTTAACCAACAATTAGACATGGAATATATAAATGGTATAAGATAAGCTTTTGTAAGGTTAAGACCTTCGGCGTTGGAGCTGAAGCTCAGTTTCTCCTGCACCACCTACAAAACCACCATTTCCACTAGATGCTCTCCTGCACAACAATTTAACAACTATTTGATCAATGTCTTAAAAATCAAGAGTAAAGGGAATACACAAAGTAGCAAGATAAATCACTCACCCTCGGGCACTGACAACTTCAGCTTCTCCAAACTGTCCAAAAGTCTGGCTTCCATCAGTACCACGCACTCGAACCAGCCTGCTCTTTTTGTACATCAGAGCTGCTAACTCAGCCTGTGAATAGATGAACCAAACAGCTAGGAATGTAATAGATGAACCAACCAGCTATTAATAAATGTTCCTAGTATGTAAACGAGGATCTTTATTGTCACAATACCTGTAGTTTTGCTTCCTTGGTATGAGCATGAGCATTAAATATTTCGATTATAAGGCCTACACGGTCTAGTACAGGTTTTGCCCATATTCTCTGAAGAGTCAAATTGAAAGACACAACATTAGCTTAAACAGAAGGGAAACAAAAACAAAACGAAGAAACTTCGGGTTTGGTGGCGTTACCTCCAAATTCCGTTGTTGAATTGCTGTCAAAATGGCGTTTACAAAAACAGTATCAACTTCTTCCTGAGCATCAAGAGATAGTAATAGCATGATCCAACTTTTCATTACAGCCGGCAAAAAATACAGAGCTTGATAATCAAAGAGCTGAAATATAGTTGCTTGCCTTGGAATCTTCAGCATTTAGATGGCATTTGACGTTGTCTACAGTCCCAGCCCCGAAATAAGTATCTAAAAATAAAAACCCACTTTAACCATCAGTCTCTCAGGAATATCGTCGAACAAATGGAAGGCATGATTCTTAATACATCTAAACACGAACCTGCGCGAGGTTTAGAGGATCTACGAACAGGGTTTTGGACAACAACATGAGGAGGCACTTCCTTATCGAAGAAATCAGATTCAAAATAGCCATATCTCTGTTCTTCAAGCGAATTCGCGAGACAGAGCGCTTCGTTAAGCTTCGCCTGCAGAAACTTAGGCGGTGCTAGACGAGGCTGGACAAGAAAGAGCTTAGGTGGGCTTGAAGGATCTTTAGGGTACAGCAAAACGGAATCTTTTGGTGGCGAATCTTCTTCTACGCTCGTCTTAGGCGCATGCCGCTTTGAAGAAAACGGAGAAGAGAGGACACGAAATGACGAAGGAAGAGGAGAAGATGATAACTTTTCGGACCTAAGACGATTCCGAGCTAGAGACACTGTCCTCAACATCGAGAGACGATCTAAACGACGATACTCTCTGTTAATTGAAGAATATGTAAGATTATAATAGAAAGAAGAAGCAAAAGAAGAAGCTTTATGCATTTGAATCTTTGATGTTTCACTCGATCTCAACGACGACTACAAAACGAACTTATAATAAATAAGCATTTTGGTTATTGGATTTAGCTCGGTTCGTTTATCTATTTCGGTTTGGAAACTCTTAAATGTTACAACGCTTTAGCTCTGCTTCGTTCACCTCCTCCCTTATGCCTATGAGCTGTTCCTTTCTTCTTTCCTTCTTTATTCCCTTTAGGTTTAGCTTTCTCAATCAAATCATCTTCACCTCTTCTCTTATACATTTTAAAACTCATCTCTCGCTCACTTGCCATCTTCCTCACCTTCTCTGTAATCTCTGCGGCGATCGTCCTATTGTACAGTTTATTCAGTCCTTTCATAAGTTTAGCATAAGTATCAGGTTGCGGCATCAAATCCATCGCCATCATATCAAGACAATATGAACACGCCTCCTTCACGTGACCTTTCGTGAACAAAGCATGGATCCATATTGTCCAAGCTGATACATTCAGCTCACAAGAAGAGCTTTTGTTCAATATGCAGCTCCAAACATCTTTCGCCATTTTGAGCTTGTCATCTCTAACAAGAGTATTTAACAATGACTTCAGCGTTCCATAATGAGGAGCAGAGAATATTCCTCGGCTTACCATTTCTTTGAAGTGATCGCAAGCTTCGATTAGACAACCTTGGCTTGTAAATCCGTTGATCATAATAACAAACGTATCAACTCCAGGGCTTAAACCATTGCCTTCCATTTCTTTCCATAACCGAACCGCTTCTTTCACTTCTCCTAACTTACAGGCCAATCTGATCACTACATTGTATATCAGAAGATCGGGATGACAACCTGTTTGCTTCATCTTCTCAATCAACTCCAAACACTCTTCAAATTGTTCTTTCTTCTCATGAGCGACCATTATCTGCATATATGTTACTTGCGAAGGCATGACTCCTTTCTTTCTCATATCATCTAAAACACTATAACCCTTATTGATCATTCCCCATTTGCAAAACCCACTTATCAGCGCGGTGTAAGTCACAACATCAGCCTTACAACCATACCTTTCCATCTCAACAAAAACCATCATGGCCTCATCCATTCTCTTCTCCAACTTACATAACGCCTGGATCAACACGGTGTAACAATTCGCATTCGGCTCATACCCTTTCCTTCTCATATCCTTCAAAAGATCATAAGCATCTGCCATTTTCCCAGCATGAGCATATCCACTAAGCAAGTTAGTGAAAACAACAATGTCTGGCTCAAGCCCAGCTTCCTTCATCTGAACCAAAACATGTTTAGCTTCCATCAATTTTCCTTCCCTACACCAACCATACAACAACGAAGTGAAATACCGCAAATTTGGAGGAAACTTCTCTCTCATATCCTCAAAAAGCTTTGAAGCATCCTTAACACTACCATTCTTACACAAAGCATCTAACAAGCATCCGAAAGTATACTCGTCAGGCTCAAACCCATACTTAGGCATTTCGTCGAGCACCTCTACTGCTTTCTTCACCATGTTAGCAGAAGCAAACCTCCGCATCAATACAACAAACAACTCCGGCTCAATCAACTCCGGATTCTCCTTCCTCATCTCTTCAATTAAAGCCCAAACAGCTCCAAATTGACGCATTTTACTAAGAATCTTCACCATCGATTTGCACACTTCATAGCTGTGACAATAACCAGGTTGCTTGGTTTCCCAGAGAAAGAATCTGTAACCTAAATTCCCAGCATCACCACACCGACTCAACACTCGTACGGTTAACCCGGGTCGTAGATCAATACCGGATTCGTTAAGAGCAAGTTCCAACTTCGGAACCCTAGAATGGTAATTCCGCAAAATTCTGTAAATCTTCTCGACGTCACCGGCGAATTCATCCTCATGCTTCTCTGGACAAACTAAGCCAACCCCATTCTTTCTCTCTGTCGATTCCACGATACTGTGATTCAAAACTCTGGAAATGTGAAACCTTTTACAAATGAGATCGATTTGAGAATTTGCTTGAGAAGATGGTAAGAGAATATAGCGTTTGCTGAAGAAAAGATCGACTATGGAAGAGAATTTACGCATCTTTCACTTCGCTCTCTTAAACGACAGCGTTTCGTCTTTTAAAGTCTCTCCTTTTCTCAATGAAGGACGCTGTTTTTGCATAAGGAAAAGCCCTAAAAGAGACGAATTTTACTTCAACAACAACAACAACAAAGCTAATGACTGATGAGAAAAGCTCTATGTTTAACAGAGAGTTTATCAACCATTGCCGAAAATTCAACTACTTTGCTAAATATCAATCGGAGACTAACTGCTCTCACTCGCTCCGGCGAAAACAGAAACGCTCTCAAGCTCTTCGCCGATGTTCACCGTTGCACAACTCTGAGACCAGACCAGTACAGTGTCTCGGTAGCTATTACTGCTGCTGGGTACCTCCGTGATACTACCTTTGGTGGCCAGGTTCATTGTTATGCGATTCGTTCCGGTATATTGTGTCACTCCCACGTCTCCAATACGCTTCTCTCGCTCTATGCGAGATCAGGGAACTTAGTTTCGTTGAAGAAGATTTTTGATGAGATTGAGGAACCTGATGTTTATTCATGGACGACGCTTCTGAGTGCAAGTTTTAAGCTTGGGGGTATTGAGTATGCCTTTGAGGTGTTTGATAAAATGCCTGAGAGAAATGATGTTGCGGTTTGGAATGCTATGATCACTGGTTGCAAAGAAAGTGGCTGTGACGGAACGAGTATTGAGTTGTTTCGAGAAATGCAGAAGCTTGGTGTTCGACATGACAAGGTTGGCTTCGCTACTGTTTTGAGTATGTGTTACTTTGGTTCTTTGGATTTTGGTAAGCAGGTGCATTCGCTGGTTATAAAAGCTGGATTTTTGGTTGCATCATCTGTTGTGAATGCGTTAATTACAATGTATTTCAATTGCCAAGTGGTTTGTGACGCCCGTCTGGTGTTTGAAGAAGCTGATGTTTGTGTTCGTGATCAGGTCACTTTTAATGTGTTCATTGATGGTTTGGCTTATTTCAAAAGAGAAGAGTCCTTGTTGGTGTTTAAAAAAATGCTAGAAGCTTGTCTTGGACCAACCGATCTGACCTTTGTAAGCGTTTTGAGTTCGTGTCCATGTGCGGCTATGGGACACCAAGTACATGGACTAGCCATCAAGACTGGGTACGAAAGGTATACTTTGGTTGGCAATTCCACTATGACAATGTATTCTTCTTTCAAGGATTTTGGTTCTGCTCATAAGGTTTTCGAGTCATTGGTAGAGAAAGATTTGGTTACTTGGAATACAATGATTTCTGGTTTTAACCAAGCGAATTTGGGCGAGTCTGCAATGTTGATATACAAGCGAATGCAGAGAGTAGGAGTTAAACCGGATGAGTTTACTTTCGGAAGTCTTTTAGCAAGCTCTCGGGATTTAATTGCCCTGGAGATGGTTCAAGCGTGTGTAATCAAATTCGGGCTTAGTTCAAAGATAGAGATTTCCAACGTGTTGATATCTGCCTACTCGAAACATGGAGAGATAGCAAAAGCGAACCTATTATTCGAAAGATCACGGAAGAAGAATCTAATCTCATGGAACGCGATAATCTCGGGGTTTTACCATAACGGGTTTCCTCTTGAAGGTTTGGAAAGATTCTCTAGCTTGCTAGAATCAGAGGTCCTAATCTTACCTGATGCTTATACTCTTAGCACTCTTTTGAGCATTTGCGTAGACATTTCATCTTTGATACTCGGAAAGCAGGCCCACGCTTACATCCTCAGGCACGGGCAATTCAAGGAGACATTAATAGGCAATGCCCTTATAAACATGTACTCTCAATGCGGAACTCCACAAAAGTCTCTTGATGTGTTCAGTCAAATTTCTGAAAAGGACGTTGTGTCATGGAATTCTCTGATCTCCTCCTACGCGAGACACGGGGAAGGAGAGCGCGCGGTTCTTACCTACAAGATGATGCAAGATGAAGGCAAGGTGGACCCTGATGCAGCCACGTTTGCAACTGTTCTCTCTGCCTGCAGCCATGCCGGTTTACTCAAAGAGGGACTCGAGATTTTTAACTCAATGGTGGAACTTCATGGTGTGATACCAAATGTGGATCATTTCTCGTGCGTAGTTGACCTTCTTGGTCGAGCGGGTTACCTCGATAAAGCGGAAAGCTTTGTGAAGATGAGTGAGAAGAGCATCGGCTCTCGGGTAGATGTGTGGTGGGCTTTGTTTAGTGCTTGTGCTGCTCATGGAGATTTGAAGCTGGGGAAGATGGTAGCTAGGTTACTAATGGAGAAAGAGAAGAATGATCCATCAGTTTATGTTCAACTGTCGAATATTTACGCAGGCGCTGGTTTGTGGAAAGAAGCAGAAGAGACTAGAGAAGCCATGAACATGATTGGAGCTATGAAGCAACGAGGTTACAGCTGGATGAGATTGTGATCCAATTGGGTTTAGCTGTCAGGTGTTAACCAATTGAATCGGTTTATTTAAAAAAACCGGTACTTGTTATAGAAGACGAACTAGAGTTTTTTTTTTTTAAATGGAGGGAAAATTAAACTCTTTAGAAATAGAAAATTTTGAAAAAAGAAAATGCAGAGAGTATTTTTTTTTTATATAAAGTATGATTTTCAAAATTTAAAAAAGCGTAATCATGAGCATCATTTTATAGAGTGGGAATGATGATCATCATAGTAAAGGAGATGTATTATTTTGATATCCAAAACACACCGTTTCATCAATCTGACAATCCACTGGCATCAACGTACCCAAATCAGTCTTATGGTCCACTTGTCTCTCTCAAAGATCCCGCACTATAATAACGCGATTTTGCTAAATATTTTCAGCTTCAACTTCGAATCGATAACATAATATCTTACTAAATTTACATAATATTCTCATTACTTAAAATAGAAGTGAAAACACAATGAGATAAAAATGAAAATAAAAAAAAACGAAAACAAAAATTAGAGGGAAAATCCCAAAGAAAAGAATAGAATCATAAACCAAAATAACTCACACAAACCGTAATTAACAACAAAAAATCTGTAATTGTAATTAATTTTTAGTAATCAGGCATTGATTGACTAATCTTACCTTCTTCTTCAACCATCTTCTTCTCAGTGATCCTCAACCAAATACAAACACCAGTAAAACTAATCATCAAGCTCGCGATTCCACTTCCAATCCCAATCCCAACGATCGCCATCACCGATAAACCTTTACTCTTCATCATCTCCTGTAACGGATAACCATACAATCCTTTATTCCCTACGAACGAGCTCGCGTTAAACCTCGGAAAATTCCCAGTCCGATTCGATAAATACGTCGGAATCTGACCGGAGAGTTTGTTATTCGATACATCAAACGCCGATAGCCTCGCCAGAAGTCCTAACTGCTGTGGAATCGGACCGGAGAGTTGGTTATCGTGAAGATCGATGACGTTTAGGTAAGCGCAAAGAGCGAGCTGCGGAGAGATTTCGCCGGAGAGACGATTAGATGAGAGATTGAGTACGGCGAGGTTAACGAGAAACTGAATCTCCGGCGGGATTTCACCGGAGATTTGATTTGAAGATAGATCTAAGGATTGGAGATTAGTACAGTTTGAGAGAAACGGAGAGATTGAGCCACGGAGAGAAAGATTAGTGAGAGAGAGCTTATAGATTCTTCCATTGTTACAAGTAGCACCAGGGAGATAAGAGGTGAAGCCAGAGCAAGGATTTGAGAAAACGGATTTCGTCCAATTCCGGAGATTACTCGCCGGATCCTCTAAGCTTTGCCGGAGATTCGTTAAACACGCCTCGTCGTTTGGATCCGCGGAGGTTAAACGCCGTGCCGTTTCGAAACCTAGTATAAGGAGAAGGAGTAACCGGTAGCTAAACCGGTGACTCCTCGCCATCGGTTTATCTCTCTATCTCTCTCGTCGTCGTCTTCAGAGAGATTTGAAAAAGGTTGAAGAAAGTGGAACTTTCATGTGAGTGTCACCGAAAACAAATTAAACGGTTACAGAAATTACGGCGCGTTTTAGCAAGGAAATGAGATATGCGTAGGATAGAGGTGGGTCTGGATGTAATTATACTACTTTCAACTTTAATTATACAAGTGTACCAAACACACTCATGCTTAAATCTTAATCATGCCATTCATTTTCCAACAGAGTATTAACCGACAATAACTCATTAACTTTTAGAATTGTTCTTCGTTTTCATATTGTATGTTACGAATATTTAAATTTTAAATTGAGAATGTAAATTTAATTTTTAAATAATTTTTTAGTGTAATGTTGATGTGGTCACTGTAGCTGAGTCTATTACCTTATTTTTACATCATTTTCATTTAATTAATATATGTTTAAATTTTAAAATTTTAAAAGAATCATGACATCCATTCACTGGTTTTTTTTGTTGTTAATAGTTTTTTGTTAGGCTGTTTGGTCCAATAATTTCGAATCATGTGTAGACAACTAGACTGTAGAGTATACAGAACAAGAAATGGCCACTAAAGCAAGTTCACCAAAATTCGTGAGATGGTCCTTAGTGCGTTTCACCATTGACAACATTCTTAAGTGTTTTATATCTGATCTGTTAAAAAAATCTCTATTGCATGTCGAATAGTTTGACGAGGACATCATATAAATTTATAAACTACTCAAAATCGTTTTACTTGTGAGCCCATTTTCAGCCTGTTTATAACTTTTGTAAAGCCCAATGTAAAACTAAGTCGGTAGTCTTAAATTATCATTTATCTTTGTTATCATTTCTCATCATCTTTAACGTATTAGATTTTGATCTTCTTAGTTCTTACAACATTCAGTCTGTTATATTAACTTCAACGGAAAATATGTTATTCAAACGTAAATTTTAAAAAAATCAAATTCTATGTTTGAAGTGATTTGTTAAGACTCAACTTTCTATATGATGTTTTGCATTCCACAATATCCGAGTGGTTACCACTCATGGGCGGAGGTAGTGAAGAGTAAGTGGGTCAAAACTAATTTAAAAATATATATGATATGTGTTTATAGAAAATTTTATGACCCCACATAAAAAATAAATTTGACTTCATTAATAAATTAATCTAAAAATATAAAATAAAATATAGTTTTATTCCACTTTGTTTAGTTGGGTTCACATTTAGATTGTGAGTTTATGATCCATTAACAAGAATCTTTCATATCTTTTGTTTTATAGGTTTTGAAATTAATTTTGATTTTGCATATTGATATTACAATCGTAGAAAAATATTTTTTCGAGATGAAAATCGTGAAGACTGTACTAAGGAATCACATCAATAATCAGTTTTTAAGTGATTATTTAGTTTTTTTATCAAAAAGAGTTATTTGAAGATATAACAAATAAAACAGTGATTAAAAAAAATTATGCTATGAATGAACATAAAATATAATTATAGGTTTTTAGCCATTTATAAACTACATTTTAGTATATTTTTCTGACCCCAGTCAAATAAAATTCTTGCTCCGCCACTGTTGCCACTGACCACTAACCAAAAATTAAAATCGTCGTTTTTTTTAAATATCATGTTGCACCGTTGTCTGGTTATTACAATTTATACAGTTTAATTCGGATGTGCTCTCTTTGAAAGCAAAGATCTTATAATGACTTTTACGATTTATGTATCTATTCATACGTATGATATGTAATGAATGTGAATAATTAAGAAAGGCCCATTAATGCGTGCATGCATGCTCTTCAAAGATTTATTTCAATAATTATAACAAGCATCATGTCTCCTCATTTCTTTTCAATTGTTCATCATGCCTTTATCATGTCTCAACCCCACACAAAACGTTACAAAACCGTGTGATATATAGACACGTATATATAGTTCGCAAGTCTAGTCTATCAAATTCTCCATTTTCCCAAATCGTATAATCGATTTAATTTGATTCACTAATATCACATAACAAAACCATGTTCTCTCACGAAAACAAATTGCTTTTGTCAGCATCGCCTCTAGTTTCATCATCACAATCTAATAGAGATGAGTTAGAGATAGACACGATGCCAAATAACGAGGAGAAAATGGTGGTACCATCATTGCTACCTTCACCACCACCATATCCGTTATCAAAACGATTGGTTAAATCTTCTTCGTTTGTGAAATCGTGTATAATGAAATGGAGAAAAGCGGGAAAAAGAAGAAAAGACGAAGATGATCCTTTCCTTATTGCGATGAGAAAGTGTTCAAGTGATTTCGAAGTTGACGATGATAAGGTTTTGTCTAAAGGGAAGAATAGTCTCAAGTCCCTTGTTTCTTGCAAAGCTCCTTGTGTTAAAGATTAATGTTGATTACAATATTTCATTTGTGATATCATTTCTCTTCCATTTTTCTTACTTTTAATGTGTTTTTTGAATGTGAATATATCAATTATTAGTAAAGCATCTTATCATTAACATAAAAAGGTCTTCAAATTATTGAATTTTCTCCCTTTTTATTTTCCATCTGTCGTCAAATTACAAGATCGTGTAAAAGGTTCCAAACCCTAAGTAAAATATCTCAAGTTGTATAAATATCAAAATCAGATTTTTATTTACTCTTTTTATCTTTCTTTTCTTCTTTCAAAGCAAAAAAAAAGTAAAAAGACAAAACAGAGACGGCCAAATAAATTACATAATTTTTTTTAAAAAATTGTTGATTGGAAGACATCCAGACCAAAACTCGATTAATCTTCTAGATTAGTGAAGTAGTCAATAATCTATTCACTAACTTGTTAATGAATTTAACGCGTAACACCATTTTTGATTGACAGATCAATAATGAAAGAGTTTGAGACAGAGTAAATTTTGGGAGATGATTTACAAAATATTTTTTTTTAATAAAAGAGAGAGATAGATTCATCAACAGTTGTATTTAAACTGTTGTTGTGTATATTTTTCCCCCCGCTATAACATTTTTATTGAAATTCCAAAAGAATATTACAATAGCCAGCGATTACGAGAATCCCGAATATGTAATCAACAAAAATAAAATTTCCGAAAACTTTTTGATACAGATGATATGGATAAAAATCTAACACAAAATTCATCCAAACTCTAATCACCGAATTTACAGACGAATAAAGAAAAACAAAAATTGCGAGTTACTTCGATTTCGGAACTTCAACTGATATATATATCCTCGCTTGTTGTTGTGTATATATGAACTACATTTGTTCTTTTCCTTTAAATTTTCAGTGTTTGTTCACGATTGTTAAGCCCATTTTACACCGTGTAATACAATGCATACGAAACCTTAAATGTCATATCACAACCATTAAAGTTTACGTCCGAAAAAAAAGTATAAAAAATCAAATGTTACGGAAAAAGCATTTTCAAATTTTGTGTATGACTTAAAGTAAGCTAATGTTTACAATCAAGCAGATTGAAGGTCAAATCGTGGACGACAAACATTTGAGAACAAAAAGTAGAAAAAATAAACAATGGGATATATCATATTCATTCATATCCCCTATATATACGAATACGAGTGGCATCTGACACGTGTCATGTTTTACACCGTAATCTTTATTTAACGTCGAATACTGGTTATAGGGGTGTTAAAATTGTTGAGATATATCAACACAACCTAAGCGTTAAATAGATAATGAATTGACTCAATCTATTTAGTTAAATAAGTTGGATTAACCCATTACCTATTGAATTGGATGGGTTAATGGTTAAATAGGTTAACATATTTAATTAATCAATTAATTAATTAAATTAATCAATAAGTTAATAACTATATTTTAACTAATAAATCATTATCATAAACACTAATAATCATCACTATCATCATCACTATCATCATCATCATCATCATCATCATCATCATCATAATCATCACCATTATCATCATCATCATCACAATCACCATCATCATCATCATCATCATCATCATCACCATCATCATCATCATCACAATAAACATCATCATTACAATCATTATCATCATCATCATCATCACAATCACCATCATCATCACCATCACCATCACATCACCATCACCATCACCATCACCATCACCATCACCATCACCATCACCATCATCATATTTTGGTGGAAAAAATATTGAATCAAATTTTTGGCGAGAAAATAACGGAACCGTTTTTTTAGCGGAAAAATTGCGGATTTCTCATTTTACGGATTTACATTTTAGTATGAAAAATCTTGAATCAAGTTTTTGGCGGGTAATTACGGATTTCTCTTTTTGATGGAAAGTACATATTGGAATTTTGTTTAGAAAATTACATAATCAAGTTTTTGACGGAAACATTGCGGATCCATTTTTAGTGGAAAAATTGCAAATCCGTTTTTAGCAGAAAAATGCGGATTTCTCATATTGATGGAAAATTTACAAATTGCATTTTGGTAGGAAATTTACATAGTCAATGTTTTGGTGGAAAATTGCAGATACACATTTTGGCAGAAAAATTGTGGATCCGTATTTTTGGCGGAAAAATTGTATATTCATATTTTGGCAAGAAAATTGATAGATTGTTAAAATTGGTTAAGTTAGTTTAATTCATTTTTAAGAAATTGATGGATCAAATGATTAACCATCAACCTATTAAATCCAACTCATTTGATCCATCAACCCATTTAACCATCAACTTATTAAATTCAACCCATCTGATCCATCAACCTATTTAACAATCAACCCATTTGACATATCAACTCATTTGACGTATCAACTCATTCATTAACATCAAAATTTTCAACCCATTATTTTTGCCGCATCTTTATTTATTTTTGTAATCCTCATTCCTCCCTCTCATACATTAACACAAAACATAGACTACAATATTTTCACTTTATCATGTCTTCATATCTCGTGAAAGGTTAGAGAGCCTAAAACTTCCGCTCTTGAACATATATATACATACATATGCCCTTGTACGTGTTATTAAACTAAATCATTTAGATACTATATTACGATTTTATTAAATGTAGTTAGTACATGGTTAATGGACCTATTTGGTCAGCAAAACCATCATTATCATCAACCTAACTTTTTCTCTTCGCATATATAGCTAATTTCGTACCATATAAATAAAGCTTAACACATAGTGAAATTTTCTTCATGTCATCTTACAATTATTAAGCCTATTGGTTTTCTTTTAGTGGCTTAACTTAGACCGAAATACATAAAATCATGTTCAAAATCTTTTTTTTTAAATCGAAATATTGCTATTAGCCTATTAGAAATTTAGAATTACAAAAAGTTCATAATTAAAAGCATTAAACCCATTAAGAAAGACCAAAACAGGAATTCATATACTTTATTAAAGATAATGAGTTTGGGGTGATTAAGACTGCCGAGAAGATGACCTCTACGAGCATTTGAATTTGACGTCCTTATACAACATATTATTTAATTAGGACATAGTTCTCGCTTTCTATGTTTTAGACCACGAAGTTATATATTACGATCCCAAGACCATCTATTTTGTCGACGCACGCGTCATTTAGTCATATTCAAGGGAATATTTTAAATTTTCCATTCGAAAGTTGTAGGATATGAATCTTATATAAATCAAATTAATGTTTCTCACTTTCTTGTGTGACGTTTTAGAAATTATGCTTGGAATATGGCTAGTTATGCTTATAAAATTGATTCTCCTAATCTTCGACTTATCTCTAGAAATCATCTGATGATCTAATTTGACAAGGCCTTGAAAATGCAATATAATATGATTTTAGAACTTTATATGACTTACAAATGTTTAAAATCTTAATCATCTAAATCGTTTGTGCTATTTCTTGAAAATATAATGATAAAAAAGGTATATGTATATTCAACAAAGTAAAAAGAAAAGCATGAAAAGATAACAAGTTCAAAAAGGTTCTCGACACATTCTGCCAGTAACCCATTTCTTTGTTAAAAAGTTAAAATACGACAATTTAATTACTTCTTTAATAAAATTAAAATGATGATATAAGAAAGCGAAATTTAATTTGCTAACGTTATTAGACATCCATGCATTTTTTTAATTAATTTTTTACAAAGGTACTCCCGTTTTGCCATCGAAACAATTTTAGAAATCTCAAACTATAACATGACTTGTTATAATCGACGGATCCTGTTGGACCGTAACAAAAGTACTGTTATTGCATGGCCACGTGGCACATTTTGAGTTTCGTTCAATCTGACGAAACATCAAAACTTGTCTGATGTTCAACAACTTATCTTGGAGGATACGGTGTTCCAGACGTAGACGATCATTCTCCATCTTCGTTTGTTGACAATGGTATAAAACGTACCGGAGCTGGTTCGCTAAATCTCGGTTCTGAGTCTTGAGCTGGTTTAGCTGGATACTCATCTCTTCCAAATGCTTTTGTTTCTTCTCTCTTGACCGCTTGGCCGATTCCCGGTTCGATAGTTTCCGTTTCTTTTTCCGCTCATCGGTATTCTCGGCCGGAGCAACGTTTGAACCAGTTCGGTTTAGTGAGCCGAGCCTTACATAGTTATTGGCTGAGTCCGGTATTAGATCCGTTGATGAGTTGAAGACTGAGAAGAGGTGTGAAATGTCCCATAGACTGAAACCGGTTTCGAAAGCTGGGACATGGGTTACTAGACCCGGTTCAGATGAGAAAACCGGAGAAATAGTAGACATCATGGCTTAGTGCTTAACCAAAAAAAACAAAAAAGACGACTTAAAAATTTAGCTCAAACTGTAGAGAAGTGAGATTACAAGGGGAAAAGGGAAGAATTGCATTGTTGGAGGCCCATATTTAAGGACGAGACTATGGGTCCCACAAGGGGGTATTTTTGTCAGACTAGTAAGATATAAATATTGATGGTACTTTTTCGGAATAACTTTTTTTTTTTAATTTTCGTGATAAAAAGAAAAGAGAAATACCTACTTTACTCGTCATTTTATATGGTAAACTATTACGGGTTGTTTATCGATTAATTCAAATTTTGGAAAAAAAAAAAATTGTGACATCCACTGTGCTCGGTGTGGAGCGGAGGAAGAGACAGTCAATCATACTCTTTTTGAATGTCCACCAGTAGTATAAGTATGAGCGTTATCCAAAATACCATCGGCCATTGGATTTCCAGGAAATTCGTTGTTCTCAAATATAGATTATTTATTCTTGAGAATTCTTAAAATTTTCAAGGATGATAGTTTTCCGTGGATTTTATAGTATATCTGGAAAGCAAGAAATGATAAGGTCTTTAAGAACATCGATAGAAATCCGCAAGAAATTTTAAAATTAGATGAAACCGAAGCTTTAGCTTGGAAGTCGGCACAAGTTATAGATAATGATGAGACTAATCAAATCTCTCAGAATACTGCTGCTTTACCTTTGTCTCGGACTTCAGCTTTTAAGGGGTTTCGTTGTCATGTAGATGGTTCGTGGAAAGAGATGGATAATTTCTCTGGATTAGGTTGGTTCTGCTCTCAAGATGACGTGGCAGGAACAATTATGGGAGCATGTAACACTCGTAGGTGTCTTTCTCCTTTGCACGCCGAGTTAGAAGCTCTTATCTGGGTCATGACAAGTTTGATCGCACAACAAAAAACAGAAGTAGCTTTCCTGACGGATTCCTCCGAATTGGTGAAGATGGTGTCTACACCGGTGGATTGACCTGCTTTTTCGACACACTTTGAAGATCTTGTGAGGATCAAGAATTTATTCGTATTTTTCTCGCTTTCTTTAATTTCTCGTAATTTAAATTCCAAAGCGGACAAATTAGCACGCAGTGCTAGACTTTATCCGCATTTTGTTATTCATGTAAACTTTGTTCCTCCGGTTTAGATTTTTAAACCGTTTTAATAAATAATTGTTGGAAAAAAAAAAGAGAAAGACCAATAAAAGAGAAAATGAAGCGTATGAGGAGAGGAAATTGGTTGGACACGTGTCAGCGTAGGATTAGATGCAACTCAAATTAATTTCGAGAGCCAGACCTATTTTCCTGATTAATAAACAAAACACTTTCCAAATTACTTTACTACAACTTTTGAAAACAACAAAAAAATAGTTATAATCCCGTTTTACCAGAAAAATAAGTATTACTAAGATAATTAAAAGTACGCATATGCAAAATCAATAATAGAACAAAAATAAAAGAAACAACTGAAATTATGGATACATAGTTAGAGAAGATTTATTTCTTCTTTTTACAATATTTTTTCAGGCAACATTACAAATTCTTTGGCGAGAAATGAACAATAAGAGGCATGGAGAACCGATTCGAAACAAGTGGTCTTTGATACGTGAAGTGTGAGATCAAGATAAATTCATCAAATTTTTCAAGTTTTTCTGATTTATTTGCTGATTAAAATCTGAAAGTTTCAAAATACAGTACCATTTTGTTGTAAAAATATTTTTTGGGTTGAATAAATTTAATATTTAATTCAAAAAGAATGTTGGTAAAACAAAATACACAAGAACTCAAACTTTCATAACAAAACTTATTATTTGTTTTATGTTTGTTTGAATGGATCAAAGAATTCTCGCTTTAATAGAAGATAATTCTCAAAAAAAAATGTCAATGATAATACTTGATATTTTAATTTTAAAAGAAAATTCTTCTCTATTTTCAGCTGAAAACATTAAAAGAGCAACAAAATTTGAAAGTTGCGGTATCTGTAGATGGAAAACTGGATATGAATATCGATATCTGTCATTTCTCAAACTTTGGACATAAGATAGAACATAACTTGAACTTAACACCTAACAGATAATGGTGTAGACTAATTACTCTGACCTCTGACGTGTACATACTGAAATTTAAAAACATCATGTCCAATAACATCGATTCTTAATGCTTAGAAGTTAGAACCATATAGGTTGTATTAAAATCTAATATTGAACGACACCCCCCTTAAAGTTTCAATTAAGGGGAATAATGTATTCAGCATATTCTTTGTTGTATGCAGAGTTTTAATTAAATGTGTTTGTTAAAAGTTGACCGGTAAAAAAAATGTTTTACTCTCGTAATAAACTAATAATCCGATCAGATTTATTCTTGTAGTATAATATATATATATATATATAAGGGTTATACTTTTGGGGGTTTTCCATGTTTTTTGTTTTTGTAACATGTGCAAGTTGTATAAACCTCGTTATAAAAGTTGAAGATGGGAAATGAAATATTATTTTTAATTATTTTCTGTTTAGATTCCTTTCTTTTCTGGTAATATGTAACTGCAAATATAGTTAGTGAAATCTACGTTCGGAGACAGAAGATAAAGTTATGGACCAAAAAGATGAAAAAGCTTCATCTAGCATATCAAATAAGATAAGTACATAAATGCTTATATGCATGCATACCTTCGTAATTTTTTGCTTTGGTCGGCATACCTTTGTATTTAAAAATTATCATAAAATGATGGATTGTAATAATTGGAAAACTATAAAATTGTTACTAAAGCGTCAAAAGAAAAGGGACTTGGATCTATCTAATGTAGTAAAGTTACCCTGAATTTTATATCCCAAAAAATGTTACCCTGAATTTTAAATTCAATTTAGTACGATTTAATGATTTTATTACATTTTTGTTTTCAAACATTCTTTAGACAAGTATAAACAAGAATGTTTGTTTTCAAACATTCTATTTTATAAGGTGTTTTAACCTCTTTTCGTTGTTCTATTTTATTAGATGTTTTGCAAGTTTTTATGCTAAAAACTTTTATATACTAGAGTGGAGAGAGTACATTTTAGGACATTTATGATTGGAGATATTCTTTTTCTATTACAATATAACGATGACGTTCAAACCTTTAATTTCGATTTGACAAAATAGTTACGCATATGTAGATTTAATTTAGTTTTCTACTGAACCAAAACTATATTTTAATGGTTTGTTTAAATAAGGTTGTTTGTATCGTCTACCGAATTTAGATTCGGTAAAACATATGTTATAAACCAAAAACAGAAAATAAAATCTTTGTGACTGAGGAAACTAATTTGAATTATAACTATACTATCGTTGCTCTCCGCATACCTGTAAGCATTGTTATTATTTCTATCTTTTAAAAAAACATTGCATATGGAACTTGCAGATTATAAAAATAAGCAAAAAACTTGTACCATTTTATGAGGAAACATTCGCCGGAGAGAGCCTCTACGTAGTGTTCAGTCTTGGCATCCGACTCCAATAGCTCCCACTCCGACTGTGAAAGCTTGGGAATGTTTTGAAACCGTAACTCGTGGAACTTTGGATAGTCCCAGCTTTTGGAATGGATAAATCAGGAAGCCAGGAAGCGGCTTCTTGGAATGAGCATACAAAAACTTTGATCTCTTTTGAAATACATGAGACTAGTCGAGTTGTTGAAGAAGTTGGAAGGGGTTACAATGTTCGTCCACGTCAAGTCCCTTCCGGGGACACAAAGACTCAACTGATCTCCCGTAAACTTGACAGCAACTACACATTCCCCGTCCTCTTGGTCAGGACAAAAGGACATTGACACTTTTTTCATGGGCTCCAGTTTTTGATTAGGCAGATGAGACGAGAGGCAGAGGCGTGATCTTAGAGGATGATTTGCATGATAAAGGGAGAAAAAAGTTGGAGATACGTACAATAGAGCTGTCTTCTTTGTCCACGAAAAGTCCCCAACCATGTGATATTCCCACCAATCCCAACGTCGTGAGCTCGTCGGGGAGTGTTTTATCTGATATTGTAATCATCTCTTCCTTGACTGGGTTGTACAAGTCGAGGGAGCTGTCTTTCGACCAATAGCTGAGATTCAGATAGGGAGGGGTTGGCGATAACTTAAGACCATCTCTAATGTATTCATCTATTTTTCATTCTAAAATAGAGTAGGGTTTCTTTTCAATGCATTACTCTATATTTTACTCTGAAAATAATATTCTTAAGTATATTCTATTTTTATTTTATTACTAATATCTTTTATTTCTAAACTTTACAATTTGACCCCACATATTTTATTTTCACAAATTTCCATAAATTGTCATATTATTTAAATTAAACATTCATTATATTAAAAATTACATTGCATCATATAAAAATAATAAAACATAGTAGATTTCATAAAATAATTCATTTTACAAATTTAATCCAATAAATCCCTTTTAAAATTTTGAAATCAAATATATTGCAACCATCTTTGAAACTTTAAACTAAAACCAAACCTATTTATTATCTCAAATAATTTGTCATTTAAAGAAATTATATTATATTAGTTTAATTATATTCCATATAGCTTCCACATGCATGTTCTTATAAATTATGTTGCTCATTTTTAATTTTGGTACAGGTTTTATTTTGCTAATCTTATAAAATTATATATTGAGATAATTTTGGTACTTGATTTAATCTTAATTTTATTTTATGTTGTTTAATTTTATTTTATGTTTTTATTTAATTAAGTGAGTGACATTGAGAGATAAAATAAAAATATTCAAAATGTAACTGACTAAAATATAAATTAAAAAGTTTAACTCTAAAATAGAGTAAAAATAGAGTTACTCTAAATATAGAGTAATCCTACCCATTCCTCTATTTTAGAGTGGGATATAGAGTAAGATTGGAGAAGATTTTACTCTATAATAAAGTTTAGAGTGAAAAATAAAATTAGATTAGAGATGAATTAAGTAGTTTTTTTAACAGCAAAGCTGTTTTAAAGAAGCCTTTCCTGACAAATACAATAAAACAAAATAAAACGCATAGCTTTTAAGGTATTAGTTATGTGTTTTTCACGAACTAGTGAGGGAAAACTATAGTTGTAGCCGGTAGTTTTTTTGTTTTTTTAATATATTACACTAAAATAATACATTTCAACATAAAAAAAATATACCAAGATTTATATAACTTATAATTTTTATTAGTGTCGTCGTTGTGTCACTATCTATATTTAAATTCATATATTATATATTATTGATTGGTAAAACAAACAAATAGTGAGTAGTGAATTTTTGTTTACTGGATTTCTCTAACTTCGTAAAGAAACAAATTTTTTTGTTACAAGTTAACATTTTGATTCCAATATTGAAGAATATCATTAAGGAAAACCGAAAATGACATTACAGAAGTTGAGTAAAAAGGGGAAAGAAGACACTATGGCATGTATGGAAGCACTTCGGGTATTGGACATGGTGTTGACATAATCCATACTTTAATGGATGGGTCTTAAATAATATAGCAAGTGCTGGATGGGCTAAAACACATGGCCCATATTAATGTAGTAAAGTAACAACGTATATAAAATATAGAATTGGGTACATTAGAACCACAGTGCACACTTGCACAGGGCCCAATAAATGTATGAGTCTGCAGTCTGCACTAAATCTAGTATATATTTTTGTATTTCAACGATCTTTATGTTCATAGTTCCTTCTCGTTTTTTCAATTGGTTTAATGATTTACTCTTGACTTATCCACTTATCCGAGTGAGATATAAGGCACAACCACTTTGGCCAGAGTGATTTAGTCGTACCAAGTGTGAATGGTTAAAAGACAAACCACTTTGGACGGGGTGAAATCAATTATGAGAAATCTCACAAATTATCGACAGAAATATAATTTCTTCTCCTTATCTGGATAAATTTTTATATATACATACATTTATAATTATATAGTATATAGAGTTGTTTGAATTAATACTTTCCTCTTTTTCTGTTGATCTGTCGACATTTTTGCAAGTCAAAACTATCAGCCACTAAACTATCTCAAAATGTTTCAACCGTTATCAAAAAAAAAAAACCTATCTCAAAATGTTGGTAATTTCTCATTTTTATTAACATAACATCGTTGTCTAATCTTCTACGGTTTTTTTATTACCGTTTCAATACAACTTTTGTTTTGTTTTTAAGAAACTTAGGTAGTCATTATGATCTCATAATAGTTAATATTGACCAATGTGAACGTCTTACTACTTTTATCATTCTATGATTCGCGTGTTCACATGCGAGCCGGAAATTTCACAATGATTGTACTGCTTCTCCACAAGTCCCACATAAACAACACTTGTGGTTCCATATTATAATTGGATGAATGGGGATGATCTAACTAAAATTTAAGTTAATGGCCACACTTTAAAAAAAAAAACAAAAAAAAACAAAAGGTGATGTATTTGGGGTAAAGTCAAGAAAGGACGATTTTTTTCTGTTTCTAAAACATATATTACAAAAACCACATGTTAGTGATCAAATACTATTGTCCTCATATTGAGAAGTTGCTCAGTTAGTAATACGCCAGGAATCGATTTCCGTTAAAATATCCCATATACTTCATGTGATTTTAAATGGTAAGAAATATTCAGATTTCTACAAATTTCGAAAACGAGTCTAAGTTTCGGTTTAAGATCTCCCAATTGTAGTAATAAACAAACACATACTCAGACACCTCTAAAACGTGACTTTTTCTCTCTTTTCTGTTTGCAGTTTAATTTTCAAGTAAGGCGATTGCATGAATGAAATTTGTGAATCTTCTCCACGACATTCGTTCTCATTTTTCAGTTTATATATACTTGGATTTTTTTTAGTTACATTCCTGGTTCAGCCAATGTGTTACGCAGATTTTCCGGCAGTACATGTCTTCTTGTTTTTTTTATGCTACTACTTCTAATGGAGTTTAACTGTTTTAGTAATAATAATAAGAAATGTTCTGACCGAACAAAAACAAAAAACTCAAGAAAGTTCAAATGAATTTGGATTTGGTCATAAATTTCTCATTGCGACAATTATCTATAAAAATCAATATATCAATCAATTTTCGGTTTGGGACAAGCATTAACTTTCTTCACTTTTTTTCATGTGGTTTTCATTGTTCTCACGTATATATATATTGACCATTGAATATCAGATCAATTATATCTATTTGGCGAGATCTTAAATAGTCATCGAACTCAATCTAGAAACTAAAACGGAGATAAGATAATTATTATTCTATTCTTACTAAATTCAACGTACCATATCTAGAACAATTGAATTTTATAATTACTAAACTACTATTAAATACTGTTTTTAAATAAAATAAAAAGAGATAGACCGGAGCTTCTAGCATTTTAAACTGGTGACGGCAGTGAGTTATAGGAAGAGAAATAAAAGGTGGTATTCGATCTTCTTAGAAATGTTAAATACTTAAAAATATGAGATATGAAAATTGTGTAAAAAATATTGAAAATTGCGAATTTTGATTGTTTTGAGTTATAGGGAAAAAAATAAAGGTGGTATTCGATCTTCTTAGAAACGATATACTTAAATTGTAAGTGTGTGCAAAATAATGAAAATTGCGTACGAAAAGAGCTATTGAAAATTTGGTAAGAAAAATTGAAATTCTTACGCATTTGAAAACATGGCAAGGAAAAAAAGAAAATTATTCATGTCCAAAGAAGAATATACGTTTGTTCGTTGTTGATATAAAGAAAGATAGTTACGAATATTTTGGAGTTTGGATATTGATCGAAGAATGTTGGCTTACTTTATCAATCAGCAATTGAAATGCCTTTCTTCACTAAACTTTCGGTTTCAGAAGATCAACTTCATCAACTAGAAGCCTTTTAACAAAAACAAAACCTCATCAACTAGTGTATATAGTATTCCAAAAAAGAAAAAAATAGTGTATATATTTATCTTTTGATAACGCTCATTAACAATACATTATACTGTATTCATTTAGTTTATTCGTCATATCGGAAAAAAAAATCAAGAAAAAATGGTTTTATAACCATTAAAACTAATCTCAACAATATACGAATGCATTTAACTATTTATAATTTTCCAGACCTATACTAAAAAGGACCTTTTTATCATAACTTTATAAATGTAATCAAATTACGATTAATATAAATATAAAATATTATAGACTAAATCGGATCTTGTAGACAGAAATTTGATATCTATCAATTTTATCATCTTTATAGCCTTGTTTTACCTCACTTTTGAGCCATTTGCATAATTCATATAGGGGTTTAGTCGCACATATTGCATATGCATTGGTACCTTGCAGGTTATGAAAAAGAATGAGCAAAATAATGATCAAAAGAGTCAAAAAGAATCATTTGAGTATGGTTTGATAAAGGAAGAAAACCACAGGGATAATCTAGCTGAGACCGGTGGGCACCATCGGGATGATGCAGCGGTCAAAGCTTAACCGATACGAAGCTACCAAGTTTTCTCCGGATGTTTGAGCAACTATTTGTAGCGGCTTAGATGAGGTTGATGAGAGATAGCGGTTAATTGTAGCGGTTCGATTGAAGCCGGTGGAGGACAGCGACTTCTTGCAGCGACCAGAAGTCAACCGATGGGGCTAGAAGTCTTTTGAAATTTTCAAATGGTTGACCGGTTTATCCCAGGTTTGACTTGGTTTAGCATGTTAACCAAAGTCATTTTATTTTGACTATAAATAGCTGAAGAGAAAAACCTAAGGGAGAGGCTTTGTTTTTAGGGATTTGTGATTAACCACTTTGGGGATTTTCCTTAAGAATATTGTATGATTTCTCATTTTCATCTATCAAAGTTTGATTTCTACAAAGATCTTTCTTATTTTTTCATCTTATTAACATGATTTTTCAAAGATCAAACTCTTGGGTTTGTGTTTTCATGTTGATGGTTGAGTAGTCTTTTTTGAGCTTTTGGGAATGTAGATTTAGGGTGATTGATGGTTAGTTAGTGGAGTTTAGGCTTATAACTCTTAGATTCCATGCTTGATAAGTAGTTATAATGCTAGATTAAGCAAGAAATTATTAGTCTAGAGCTTAAACATTTTAGCGCCCACAAGGTGTTTGATAAAATGTTTAAACCAAACTTATCAAGAGCTTATCATTCTTAACCTATGAGAATAGTTGATTAGGATGTTAGGTGGTTAGTTAGACTTGTAATTAATGCTCATTGATCATTTGGTTGCCTATGAGAATAGTTGATTATCAATTGATTAGTGAAGAGGTTAATATCATGAAAGTGGATTAACATAGATTAGTGCTCTAAGACCAATGGATTAGTTCCAATAGATAGATTAAAGCTCCACTAGTTAGCTATTGATCGCCCTATTCATCTAGCATTTCCCGAAAGCTCACCTTTATCTTTATTTGAATTTCAAACCGTGTTTAGTTGATTTCCCGCTTTCTTTTAGTTTTAATTCTTGTTATCAAAACCAAAAACCCTTTCGCCTTAGATTAAATTTGAATATTGTATTCCTAGTGTGTTGATTCTCTTGTCTCTCATGGATTCGATCCTTAAGTGCTTGCACGACAAGGTTAATTGATTGCCTAGACCGTAAAAAGTCTTAATATAAATTTGGCGCCGTTGCCGGGGACAATAGCGTTTAACCATTAGGATTTAGATTAGATTTGAGACTAAGGCTTTATTTTTGTTTGTTATTGACATTAACCTTCACTCTTTGATTTCTATTGTGAATGTTATAGGTATATGAACTTGAGAAGTCACGGTACACAACACTTGGTTGATCGAGTAGATGACATTCGCCGCTTTGAGAGAGATACATGTAGAGCGGTAGGGGAACGGGTAGAACACGTTAGACAATTAAGAATGGATGACGAGTTTGCTCCTCCGGGTTTCGAAGGTGTTCATGTTGATGTAAGAGTTGGACAAGATCAAGTCAATGGTAATGGTCAAGGGAATGACCCTCCACAAAGGAATCCGCCTCAACATGCTCCAAGACCCACTTTGGTCATTGGTGCATATGATGAGCCAAACATACATGGCCATAGAACCAGAATTCGCCCGCCTCCCGTCGTGAACAACAACTTCGAGATAAAGGCAAGTTTGATTAACATGGTCCAAAGTTCAAAGTTTCATGGGCTTGTGATGGAAGACCCTTTAGATCATCTAGACTAATTCGACTGGTTTTATGGTATGGTACGGATTAATGGGATCTCGGAAGATGCTTTCAAACTCTGCCTCTTCCCATTCTCATTAGGCGACAAGGCTCATCTATGGGAGAAGAATCTACCGCATAACACTATCACTTCATGGGACCAATGTAAGAGAGTTTTCTTCGCAAAGTTCTTCTCTACCTCCCATACGGCTAGATTAAGGAATAAGATATCGAGCTTTTTACAACGCGAGAATGAAAGCTTTTGTGAGGCTTGGGAGCGCTTCAAGGGTTTTACTACTCAATGTCCACATCACAGTTTCTCTAAGGAGAGTCTTTTGAGTACCCTTTACCGTGGTGTTTTGCCAAAGATTAGGATGCTCTTAGATACCGTGAGCAACAGTAATTTCCTAGGGTAAGAAGCGGAGCGTGGATTGACATTGGTTGACAACCTCGCGCAAAGTGACGTAAACTATGGAGAGGACTATGATCGGACCTCAAGAGTTCATGGCAACATGAATGATTATCAAAGCAAAGAGATTAAAGCACTTAACGAGAAAATAGATAAGTTGCTTCATGTATCTCAACACTCGGTGAATTTTGTTAGTGACGAGGAGGTATACCCATGCTATCAAGAGACCGGAAGCGATGGTTGTGGTGATGAACATGAGGAGGTTAACTACATTGGAGGTAATTAAGGCTACAACAAGAAATTTAACCCCAACTATAGAAATTACCCCAACTTTTACTATAGAAACCCGAATGTTGAGAACCCCAATGACCAAACCTACCCACTTATAAAGCTCCAACCCACCTACCAAAACACAAACCAACAACCCAACTTTCAAACTACAAAACCACATCCCAATTACCAAAACACGAACCCACAAGTCACCTACCCACCAAAGAACCAACCTTATTTTCTCCCAACCAAACCATCCCCACCAAACCAAAATTCCACCGAGACCCTCCTCAAACAACTTCTTGAGGGGCAAACCAAGGGCAACATTGAAAAAGGGAAGCGGATAGATATGGTAACCACTAGGATGGACGGAATAAACTCTAGAATAGATGGTATAAACTCCAAAGTGGATGGCGCCTATAATGATTTGAACGCTAAGTTCAAAATTTGACATCCCACGTGAAGTCATTGGAGAATCAAGTACCACAAGTAGCTTTAAGCTCCAAGAGACCGATGGGATCCCTTCCCGGAAAGCCGGAGCCGAACCCCAAGGAATATATCCATGCCATTACACTTAAGAGCGGTAAAAAACTTCTATCTAGAGAACTCCCACATAGCACACTCAATGAGAACATTGGTTCTAAGAAGAGGGAGGGTGTCATTGAAAGTGAGAACAATGTTGAATTAGGTGAAGTGTAGACCAAAAACAAGAAGGAGAAGACTAAGTTCGTGTCTCCTCCTTATGAACCCAAACTCCCTTTTCTCGGTCGCTTTAAGAAGCAGTTGTTAGAGAAGTATAGATCACTATTCGATAAGCAAATGAGTGAGGACAAGGTCACAATGCCTATGATCGAAGCTTTTTGGTTAGTACCTCACTACAACAAGTTCCTTAAAGACGCGGATAAGGAGAAGGCAAAAGCTCTAGAAGGTATGGTGATCCTCACCAAATCCTCACCAAAGAATGTAGTGCTATCATCCAACAGAAGACGATCACCAAGAAACTTGAAGACCCCGGAAGCTTCACCCTTCCTTGCTCTTTGGGTCCTCTCGCTTTCACTAGATGTTTGGTCGATCTCGGGGCGAGTGTAAGCCTAATGTCACTCACCATGGCAAAGCGTCTCGGCTTCACGCGCTTCAAACCATGCCGCATATCCATTATCTTAGCGGATATGTCAGTTAGATTCCTGATAGGTCTACTTGAGGATCTTCCCGTTGTCATTAGGAATTTCGAGATCTTAACCGACTTTGTGGTACTAGAGATGGACGAGGAACCACAAGACCATTTGATATTTGGAATACCATTTTTAGCCACCATTGGAGCTATGATTGATATTTGAAGAGGGAGAGTTGATTTTCACTAGGGTGATGAGACTCTAAAGTTCGATATCAAGAGGATTATGAAGAAGCCAAGAATAGACGGTCAATTGTTCTATGTAGAGACATTGGATAAGGTAGCGGATAAGCTTTTGGAAGAATTAGTTATAGAAGACTTTCTACAAAAAAATTTAAAGGTAAGTCAATGACCGTTTGGATTGCTAAAAGAGGATAGTATGGGGTAAGAGAAGATTTTAGACTCACACAAGGCACATAGAGAAGAAGTTGTATTCTTAACTTTGGGTGAAGAAGTGCAAAACATGAGTGTGGTTACGACCGAGGAAAGGATTGATGGAGCTAGCAACAATGGCGATTGGAGTGAACTAAAAGCTTCAAAAGTCAAACTCAAGCCACTCCCAAAAGGGCTAAGGTACACATTTCTTGGAACAAACTCTACTTATCCGGTTATTATCAATGATGAACTTAGTGATCCTGAGACTTCCACCTTTTTAGGAGAATTGAAAAGGTTTAGGAAAGCCATAAAGTATTCACTAGATGATATAAAAGGAATCTCAGAAACCTTTTGTGTGCATATGATCTACCTTGAGAATGAGACTATGACTTCCGTTGAGCATCAAAGACGGTTAAATCCGAACCTTAGAGATGTCATTCGGAAAGAGATCTTTAAACTTTTGGATGCGGGGATAATTTACCCAATTTCGGATAGCACATTGGTTTCTCCGGTACACGTTGTACCGAAGAAAGATAGAGTCACGGTAATTAAGAATGATAAAGAAGAATTGATCCCTACAAGATCTATAACGGGACATAGGATGTGTATAGATTACCAGAAATTGAATGCCGCATCTAAGAAAGACCACTTCCCGTTACCATTCATAGACCAAATGTTAGAAAGGTTAGCGATCCATACTCATTATTGCTTTCTCGATGGTTATTCGAGATTCTTTCAAATTCTCATTCACCCGAACGACCAAGAGAAGATGACATTTACATGCCCTTCTGGTACCTTTGCATATCGAAGGATACCGTTTGGGCTATGTAACGCATCTGCAACCTTTCAAAAGTACATGATGTCGATCTTCTCGGACCTAATAGAGAGTGAAGTTGAAATGTTTATGGATGATTTCTCCGTATATGGAGATTCTTTTATGTCTTGTCTTGCTAATCTTTGTAGGGTATTAGAGTGGTGTGAAGAGACAAACCTTGTTTTGAATTAGGAGAAGTGTCACTTCATGGTCAATGAAGGCATTGTTTTGAGACACAAGATCTCCGAGAGAGGAATTGAGGTGGATAAAGCATAAACTGATGTGATTAGAAGCTTGGCACCTCCAAGAACGGTAAAGGAGATTAGAAACTTCTTGGGTCACGCAGGTTTCTATAGAAGATTCATAAAAGATTTCTCGAAGATTGCTAGGCCACTTACATGGTTGTTGTGCATGGAAGTCACCTTTGTGTTTGATGATGAGTGCCTCGAAGCATTTGAGATGATCAAGAATGAATTGGTGAGCACGCCTATAGTACAAGAACCGCATTGTGATTTGCCTTTTGAGATAATGTGTGATGCAAGTGACTACGCGGTTAGTGCAGTACTTGGCCAAAGAAAGGATAAGAAACTTCATGTGATCTACTATGCAAGTAGAACCCTCAATGATGCGCAAGTGAAATATACTACGACGGAAAAGGAACTACTTGCTATAGTGTTCGCATTCGAGAAGTTTAGATCATATTTGGTTGGGTTTAAGGTCATCGTTCACACGGATCACGCAGCATTGAGAATTCTTTTGGCCAAGAAGGACGCTAAGCCTTGGTTGTTGAGATGGATATTGTTGCTTCAAGAGTTTGATTTTGAGATCAAGGATAAAAAAAAGGGTAGAGAATGGCGTTGTGGATCACCTCTCTTAATTGAGGATTGTTGACTCTCTTCCCGAAGAAAAACTATATGCTATCCAACTCCTTGAGTCAACACATGAGACCTACAAGAGGTTCGAAGAAGCCAAAGCCTTGAAAGAATATGGACCTTGGTATGTGGATTTGGTTAACTATTTGGCTTGCGGGAAAGAACTACCTAATCTAGATGGTTATCAAAGGAAGAAATTCTTCAAGGATGTGAACTGTTTCTATTGGGATGAACCGTACTTGTACACTCTTTGCAAGGATAACCTTTACCAAAGATGTGTTGCCGAAGAAGAAGTTGACGGGATCTTGTTGCTATGTCATGGTTCATCGATTGGACGACATTTCACCACATTCAAGAAGGTCCAAAACGCACTCCAAGCGGGGTTTTGGTGGCCGACAATGTTCAAGAATGCGTTTGAGTTTATATCAAGGTGTGATGCTTGTCAAAGAAAAGGGAATATAAGTAAGAGGAACGAGACTCCCCAAAACCCGATCTTTGAGGTTGAGATATTTGATGTATGGGGAATTGACTTTATGGGGCCATTTCTTTCTTCTTATGGTAAGCAATATATCTTTGTAGCGGTTGATTACGTCTCCAAGTGGGTCGAAGCTTTTGCGAGTCCTACAAACGATGTAAGGGTCATGTTGAAATTGTTCAAGACTATAATCTTTCCAAGGTTTGGGGTCCCAAGGGTTGTTATAAGTGATGGAGGGAAGCATTTTATCAACAAAGTGTTTGAAAGCTTGCTTAAGAAGCACAAAGTGAAGCATAAAGTTGCTACTCTATACCACCCACAAACTTGTGGTCAAGTAGAGCTCTTCAACCGTAAAATCAAAGTCATCCTAGAGAAGACGGTTATCACCACTAGGAAAAATTGGTCGATAAAGCTTGATGATGCGTTATGGGCTTATCACACAGTTTACAAGACTCCAATATGCACTACTCTACAGGAAAATCTTGCCATCTATCGGTTGAGCTTGAATACAAAGCGATGTGGGCAACCAAGTTATTAAACTTTGATATCAAGACCAGGGAAGAGAAGTGTTTGGTGCAATTGAATGAGCTTGATGAGATAAGGCTTGGAGCCTATGAAAGCTCGAAGATCTATAAAGAGCGAACTAAAGCTTTTCACGATAAGAAGATAGTTCCTAGAGACTTCAAGGTTGGTGATGAGGTTTTATTGTTCAACTCCTGATTGAAGCTCTTTCCTCAATAACTCAAGTCACATTGGTCGGAATCTTTCGTGATTAGAGAAGTTTGACCTTACAGAGGTATTGTGTTGAAGAACAAAGATGGGAACGAGTTTGTGGTTAACGGTCAAAGAGTGAAGCTATATTTGGTAAGTGCCTCGTCAAGAGAAGGTACCACGGCGTATCTCTCGGATCCTCTATCCGCCTAAACACCGAGGCAAGTCGAGTTTATGACGTTAAACGAGCGCAGTTGAGAGGCAATCTCATGAATATATTTGTAAATACTAGGATTTAAAAAAAAAAAGGGGGGTCATCGGTTTCTTACAGCGGCTTTGTGTTGACCGGTATGAAGAATCCAGCAATCTTCGGGCAAGCCAGCGGGCATATGTAGTGGTACAGCAGAGATCGGTAGAGCATAGAGGTTCAACGTAGTGGTCGATCTTAGGTCACTGGATCATAGCGGCCTACTGCATCGATTGTAAGCTGCCCGGTACCAAAAATTCTGAAACATCCCAACATTCCAGCGGGCGTCAGTAGTGGCTTTATTGTAGCCGATAAAGCTCACCGACCAGGAGTAGCGGTTTCACCGTGGCCGGTAGATCATAACGACTATGTACAACAGTTATAGGCTGACCGCTACACGTCCAGGTAAGTTTTCTGAATTGAATTTTTGGTTAAAACCGGTTCAATTAAATCAAACCTGACAGGTTTTCTCCTCTTTCTTTTCTTCCCCCACGCGACATCTTCTCCTCTATTCCTCTTTGTTCTTCACGCCAAAATCACTAAAACCATTAGAACTCTCTGAAATCTTCACCGTTTTCAAAGCTTTTTGAACCTGAATCAATCATTCAAAGCTTCAGCATCCCTATTTTGTGTTTTCCTAACCGATTTTAAGGTATAAAATTCTTCAATTTTTTCTCTTTTTGGGTAAAACTTAAATTCTTGTTTTGGCTTGCTTTGAAGTGAAAATTGAACCTTAGTTATGAGTTAGATGACATTCATTACTTTAAATCACCATTGCATGCTTGAATTTGTAGTTTGATTAGTGAAATTTTGAAAATTTTGACTTTTGAAGACCATAGTAAGGGAAAAACCAAAAATTTGGGGGAAGTTGGAGATTGTGGTTTGAAGAGATGGAGAATGGTGTTTTGAGATAGTTCTTAAGTGACTAACAACTTTGAAAACATTTTGGTGATGATTCATGAGAATTATTGATGAAAAAATTGCTTAATTTGCAATCAATTGCCCTTTAATAGTGCTTGTTAAGTATTCAAAGCTTTATATCGTTCCTATTCTGCTTACAATGTTTAATGAGTTGATGCTTTGTGAATTGGCGACAATATGGCTCCACATGAACCTTACTAACCTTTTCCAAAGTGTTAAAACATTGTTTTGTAGGTTAATAATGATGAAAACAAAAGGAACCGTTGAAGCAAGCACGAAATAAGGGAAGAGTAAGAGCAAAGAGAAAGCCCCAGCTGATCCTCCTAACCCTTCCAAGCCAAAGACCAAAGGAAAGATAAAGGGTAAAGAGATAGTTGAGGAAACCTTTGAGGATGATGATGTTGATTTCGCAGAGTTAGGAGAGTCTCGAAGTGAAACCAGGGTTGATAGTGATGGTCCTACAAATGCCAAAGAGAAACGCAAGGCTAAGGAGAGGGTGCCTAAGTCAAGACCACCAACTTACTCCCAATATATGGCAAGGTTCAAGAAGATCAAATTCATAGGGACTCCCTTCCCCGATCCAGACTTTCTTAGCCAAGCGGGACTCTTAGAAGACGTGGAAGCAATCCTCTACAACATGGGTATTTTGAGGCTTGTTAACACGGCTCACCCAACATATGAGGAGCTTACCAAGGAATTTCTTGCCTCATTTAAGCCTCGAACAATCATTCTCAGGGATAAAGAAGATGATGATAAGACGGGAATTGAGTTTCGACTACGAAGGAAAGCGTACTCCATGACTTTTGGGGATTTGAGTGAGCTTTATGGATTGCAAAGGGGCAACCTTAGTAAAATTGATGTCCCGAAAGCCGATTACGAGAGGTGTTGGGACATTATTAGATGTGGAAAATATAATAAAGCACACACAAAGTCCTCATATATTCGCAACCCCGCGATACACTACGCACACAAGATTCTCACCCACACATTGTATGCATGACGAGAGACGGGGTCGATTGACAAATACGAGTTGGCACTCCTTGCCGTAGGTATCAAACCGTTCTTAGTTGGATATCGTGGCATCCATGCTAATAGAGATGACGTGAGTATGGTGGCATATTTTGTTGGTGTCATCTTCCTTTGCCATCAATGGTGTTGGGAAACAAAAGATAAGACACCGCAATGTAGCTTTGGAGGGCTTTTGACACCGATTTTTGTGGCTTTGGGAGTAGACTTATCCAGACCTATGATCGACTATACAAAGATGGACATCCACTACCTCAAATGAAGATTCTACTTGGGAGGCTCCATCAATGACTCATATGCTTACCGATTCCACTATACGGACACCGCGCAAAAGAAGATATTGTTGCCAAACCCGGCCCTTACTTCCCTTAAGGAAAAAGAGAGTCTCGAGTTCTGACATGGGGAAGAACATTGGTTTAATGCAGTAAGAGACAGCACTCTCATGACCATTAGCAAGCTGAGAAAGCACGGTAAAAGAAATGATGAAGTGGGTCCATCGGAAGAAGGTGCTTAACATAACCCGGTATACGGTAGTGCGAGGTATGGCTTTCAACCTTGGGATGAGCCTATCCGTGAACCGGCACTTCGGAAAGCCCATGAACACATTCACTTGCTACAAAGGTTCATTAGGTGGCAAGGACGGTCTTTAAAAAAGGTGGTGAACCATGTGAAGACATTGAACTGCGAGGTAAAGAGTCTAAAAGATAAGTTTTCCGGTGCGGGATGCTCGAACCCGAAGCCCGATGAGGTAGTCGACTTGGTAGCGGACCAAGCTACTCATGAGGAGATGGCTAGAGAAGAGGATAAGAGAATACCAATGGAGGAAGACACGGAGGAGATACACTCTTTCCATGGTATGCTGAGCCTTCAAACGCAAACCCAAGAACCTCCACGTGCTTCTTCCTACGAGCACCGCCAAAGGAAGTGGAGAGCGACCCGATCACCAACACCACCACTCCCTGCTTCAAGTAATGAATCCTACTCATTCCAATTCGACTCTTGGTATTAGGTACCTTTTATTTCCTTTGTAAATAATTCTATCTTTGCATTTTTTTGTGTTTCGTCAGTCTCTTTCTCAAGTTTATTCTTGCACGGAGACGTTGCGAAATAAGTTTGGGGGAGAGACTTGGTATCTAATGTCGTGTTTTCTTTTGATTTTCCATTCTTTGAGTCTTGCATTGTTCATAGTCATGTTTTTACAAAACAAAAACCAAAAAAAAAATAAAAAATCATGTAGGTTTGCATTTACATATGCATAAGGGATAATGATTAAACTCACCATAAAAAAGATTTTTGCTTAGCTTGAAATGTGATCACCTTGATAATATTCTTGTAATGCTTCATCGATTTCAAAAAACTTGAATCTTTGCACTTTGATCTCTTCGCTCGAAAGTTTAGACTCTTGATTTAAGCTTACTTGATTGCTTTCAATTCTATCTAGTGGAACTTAATTTGGACTTAATTATCTCGCTTAGGGGCTCAAAATTCGTTTTCATGGTCTCTCATTTAAACATCCGGTTTTTATTATCTCTTTTACCACTCTTGCTAAACCGGATGGCCATTTTCACTTTAAAAATGGTTTCCACACCTCTTACCTAGACCATTTATTCCGACTTTCATTAATATCTTTGTGTGAGGCCTTTTCTTACTTTGATAATGTTTACATGGGCAAAATCTTGAGAGTATCGGAGACGACAAGGCTTAACCTCCATTTCTAGGGACTTAGAAAGAATAGGTAATCTTGATTGGTAGTCTAGGATTGGTGGTGAGGAATGGGACAAAGAGATGAAAGAAAATGAGATTGGAGAGAAAAAATAAAGCTCTAGGGAATCCAAGTTTAAATAAGATTAAGACTCTAGCAATGAAAAATGTGCCTTGAAACTTCCTTTAAAAGAGAAAAAGAAAGAAGGAAATTGGTGGTATTTGCCAATAGTGCGAAAGAATAAGTATAGGAAGCAAGGGTAATAGCAAAAGAAAATAGAGTCAATGTGTTGAAAAAAGGATTTCCTTAGAGAAATTTTGAAAAGAAAAGTTGAGGATGAAGGAGATTTAAAGGAAAGGTTGATGGGTTTAAGCCTCTAGAAATGAGGATGGAAATAGGGATTTAGATAGTAAAAGCATAGGATTGGGTAGAACAATGGAGGTTGAACTTGTATGCATAAATTGTTTCTTTTCTTAGATAGCTTTTGCCTAATGTCAAGCATTCCTTGTTTGTTAGAGAGAAACCCACTACGTGTGATAAATCGCCTTTCTTTTTTCTAACCTTTCTCACCAAACCGATTGAGAGCGATTGACACTTCCTTAGCGAGACTACATGTCATCACCATTAATTGAATGTTAAAGAGTTGATAAGCATGATTGTTTGTGAATTTCTTGAGTTCTATCTTAGAGTATGAGTTGCGATAAGTGTGATGAGGATGATTGATTAGAGATTCGATTTTGTGTTGCTTGACTTATTATCTTGGAGTTATGATGTTGATAGCTTGCGGTCTTTTAATGGTTATGAATCCCCACCTTCAAACCTTTTTCTCGGCTTAACTGTTGAAGTTTGCTTGCGGACAAGCAAGATGTAAGTTTGGGGGAATTGATATCTATCGATTTATCATCTTTATAGCCTTGTTTTACCTCACTTTTGAGCCATTTGCATAACTCATATAGGGGTTTAGTCGCACATATTGCATATGCATTGGTACCTTCCTGGTTATGAAGAAGAATGGGCAAAATGATGATCAAAAGAGTAAAAAAGAATCATTTGAGTATGGTTTGATGAAGGAAGAAAGCCACATGGATAATGTAGCGGCCTAGCTGAGACCGGTGGGCGCCATCGGGATGATGTAGCGGTCAAAGCTTAACCGATACGGAGCTACCAAGTTTTTCCTGGACGTTTGAGCGACTATTTGTAGTGGCTTAGATGAGGTCGATGAGAGATAGCGGTTAAATGTAGCGGTTCGATTGAAGCCGGTGGAGGACAGCGACTTCTTGCAGCGACCAGGAGTCAACCGATGGAGCTAGAAGTCTTTTGAAATTTTCAAATGGTTGACCGGTTTATCCCAGGTTTGACTTGGTTTAGCATGTTAACCAAGTCATTTTATTTTGACTATAAATAGCTGGAGAAAAAAACCTAAGGGAGAGGCTTTGTTTTTAGGGATTTGAGATTAGCCACTTTGGGGATTTTCCTTAAGAACATTGTATGATTTTCTCATTTTCATCTATCAAAGTTTGATTTCTTCAAAGATCTTTCTTATTTTTCATCTTATTAACATGATTTTTCAAAGATCAAACTCTTGGATTTGTGTTTTCATGTTGATGGTTGAGTAGTCTTTTTTGAGCTTTTGGAAATGTAGATTTAGGGTGATTGATGGTTAGTTAGTGGAGTTTAGGCTTATAACTCTTAGATTCCATGCTTGATAAGTAGTTATAATGCCTTGATAAGTAGTTATAATGCTAGATTAAGCAAGAAATTATTAGTCTAGAGCTTAAACATTTTAGCGCCTACAAGGTGTTTGATAAAATGTTTGAACCAAACTTATCAAAAGCTTATCATTCCTAACCTATGAGAATAGTTGATTAGGATGTTAGGTGGTTAGGTAGGCTTGTAATTAATGCTCATTGATCATTTGGTTGTATACGAGAATAGTTGATTATCAATTGATTAGTGAAGAGGTTAATATCATGAAAGTAAATTAACATAGATTAGTGCTCTAAGACTAATAGATTCGTTCCAATAGATAGACTAAAGCTCCATTAGTTAGCTATTGATTGCCCTATTTATCTAGCATTTCCCGAAAGCTCGCCTTTATCTTTATTTGAATTTCAAACCATGTTTAGTTGATTTCCCGCTTTCTTTTAATTTTAATTTTTGTTATCAAAACCAAAATCCCTTTCGGCTTAGATTAAATTTGAATATTGTATTTCTAGTATGTTAATTCTTTTGTCTCTCATAAATTCGATCTTTAAATGCTTGCACGACAAAGTTAATTAATTGCCTAAATCGTAAAAAGTCTTCATATCAAAATTCAAATTAAATAGTCTTTAGATTTACTTACACGACATGCTTGGATTAAATGGTTAGAACTTTTTTGTTTCAGTTTCACCAGACGTGGATGAAATTTGAAAACTAGTATAATTTATGTTTTCCTATAATCAACAAATGATTTTGAATTTACAGAGTGTATGTTAAGAGAGTCCAGAATTCCTTTATCATAGTAACCAAAACTTTTAAAATTATTTACGTTCGTTCCCAAGCAGCCTTGATTCAATACTAACTTTTCGTCTTTACCGACTCGATCATTTCATTGTTTGTCTCGTATATATATGACTTTTATGATTCATTTGTGATCATAAGAATCAAATCGAAATCGTCAAGTAAGAAGCTTATGATACGTATGATGTATTTATAAATGTGAACGGAATTAATATTCACTATATGTTTGAAAAGACTATGTAGACTTTGTAACCTCTTTTCCCTATTCTTTTGACCAGAATTTTTCTTAATGTGCCATGCGCAATTTTTTTTTTTCCAATATTTCTTTTTGTTTCGATTCATTTTATTTGATCTTAACCGTTAGAATGTTCGACGTTAAATCACCTCATGCCCAGGTCAAGGGGTCGATAATATTCTTTAGGCAATTACTCCATCTCAAAAGAATTCAAATAGTGATGGCATTGGCATCATGGCGTCACTCTTTGATGTTATCAAGCTAAACCGTCTAAGACTCTTAAATGGTAAATTAGATATCTATAAATAAAATTGATATATTATGTATCTTACAAAAAATAGATTATAAGGTAAAACTGTCCAAAACATGATTTAACCCATTTTGCCTTTTAGATGAAAAAGCTTCATTGTCATATATATCTTGCCATTCGTTTTGCAAAAATCGTTTTCATTTCTACTTCTACTAGAAATCTATGAAAATATTTCTTATAATCTTAGTTTGTTTATTTTTATATTAAAAATGTATCATATTATTATTATTTTATAGTTATTTAACAGTGATAAGTTATACGAAACAATATCATAATTCTTAACGTAAAAGACAATTCAATTTTTGTAAATAACTGTTCTATTTAGAATACAATAAAAATAGAACAACTCTAAAATAGAGTTAGGTTTTGGTCTAATGTATTAATCCATTTTCCACTTCAAAAAAGTTTTCCATAACGAAGTAAAAACTAAAATCTCTATAAATGGGTAGAATTACTCTATTTTGCAGTTGGAAATTAAATGAAGTTGGAATAGATTTTACTCCATAATAAAGTTTGGAGTGAAAAATGGAATAAGGTTAGAGATGGTATTAGTTCAATAGTAAAGAATATGGTTTAAAGTTTTAACCATGTTGCCATAGATTCGATCTCCACATACGGCGTAGTAAATTTATTTTGTTAGGCTACATGTTTTTTACTTATTATAAAATTATTTACCATAAATTTGCTAAATAATTTTATTTTGAAAAAAGTAATAACATGATGATAAAATCGTTAAAAACCAATGTGCATGCAAATTTTATGTTGTTTACTAAGCGATGATTAGCTAACTTATTTACTATTTTACCATTCATTGATGATTCTCTTCATTATTCATTCGATGATTATAGCCAATATATATTCATCTTTTTATTGTTTTTATATCAGTTCCATCTACTTGAAGGTAATCGAAATGAACAAAAGCAGCAATTCAACAAAGAAAAATGATTACCAAACAATGACGTGAGATAAGGTTCTAGCTTCTACGAATACTGTCAACTATTACATCCATTCACAAGTCTAATTGTCATTCAACTGCACGTGAGATTCGATCGTTAGGTGAATCATTTCCTTTCATCGACCACCAACTTTCTTCAACCTTCGAAGAATTAGTTTATTTTTATAACACATTCATTATATTATTTAGATATATGATTTGACTCTATGATCAACTTCCATAGTATATATTATACGTTTTATGTCGGCTATAAATCTACTCATATTGTATGCAAAACATGGGGCACAAAAGGAATGAATGAAACTTTGCTCGCATTTAATCATACTTAACATATTACTATGTTTTTAATAACCAACTCGTTGTATAAGTTCAAACATTTTTCAAATTAAATAAAAATGTGTATTGTCTTTGATCATCCGAAGGTCACCTTTTTTGCCTGGTCACATGATATTTTGCTTTTTCGAACAATCATTCACACACAACAAGAACATCAAATAATTTAGTAGGGCCACAAAATAATCTAGCATCTTCTTATTTAATTACTACACTAACATAAAACTCATTTCAATTAATAAGAGCGATATATATGAATCATTTTATGACGCCATAATTAAAGGTAGTTAACTTTACCCTTTACGAGTTTATATGGTTCACATTTGGCAGCATCTCGCTGTTTTGTCAACTCATGTTCACTATAAATTCACCTAATTGACTTCATCTTTTCTTCATCCTCACATCTAATAATTCTCTATCTCTCTTCTTTCTCTTCTTTGCAAATCAATATGGCTAAGTTCACAACTATTTTCATCATGTCTCTTCTTCTTTGCTCAACGCTGGCCTACGCAGCTAGGATGACTCCGACGATAACCACAGCTTCTTCCAGCGAAAACTCCGTCAAGGTTCGTTAGCTTCTTTGTTTTTTTTTTTGTTTTTTGGTAAAAGGGTTTGCAAAACATATTCTGGATTAGATTTTCATATAAGCTGCATATACTTAGATTAGTCTAATTAAGCTTTAGTCTAATTAAAGTATAAAAAATCCAAAAAAAAATTGCATGCATGGTCCTTTAAATATCATTCTTCCGATTTTTTTTATAAATAATATTACTTCTGATTTATTTTGTGTAAATACTGACGTGCATATTTTGTTATTATTATGTATAGGAAATTGAAGAAGACAAGGTTGAAGAAGAAAGCTGCAAAGGAATTGGAGAAGAAGAATGTTTGATAAGACGAACCCTTGTTGCTCACACCGATTACATTTACACTCAGAAACACAAGCATTAAACTTTTATATATCATTAGGCCAATTAATTAACTAATTACATTATCAAACCTATCACTGTACTTTCTGTTTACGGTTATCCGTTTTTTTTTTTTTGAGTTTTGCTATTGCTGTTTTATTTTTTGTTGTTACTTTGAGAGTTATTATTATTCACACTCGTTTGTATAATTATGAATTTTCAAATAGGTTTCAGTATTTTATTTTGTAAGGTTTATATTGAATCACAGCAAAAGATTTGATTTTGTTTCGAGTTTGGTTGTAACAACCAGCTGTATTTTGTCTTGAACATAGACGCGTTGACTGGAAAAAGTAGTTGACTTTTCTTGTGAAGGCCCTACTTATCTAACACCTCTCTATGAGACAGAGGCCTCTGAGCGGGACAATAGAATATTAGTTTAAAAAGTTTAATTCTAATTTAAAATTTTTGATGTGAATCATTCAATCCCTTGACCACTATGAATACTAGTTTAAAAAGTTTTAATTCTAATTTTAATTTTTTGATTAAGTGATTTGAGTAACTGGAAAATTGATAGTCGAATCAGAGGTGTTCTTACTCATTGGTTCTAAAATTTGAGAGTTCTTCATCATGTTATAGTTTGTCTGGAAGAGTTTTAAGGAATTTTTCTATGAGTTTTTGCATATCTGTATGCTTTTTGACAAAAAAAAAAAAAGAATATGGTTATTTTTCTTATAATTGAGAGGGTCATATTTATGAACGCTAGAGTCTACACAAAAAAAAAATAAAAAAATTGATCTGATACATTTTGATTTTCTAAATATGCTTTACCATAAGATGGGTGGTGTTAAAATGCTACGGAGCATGATAACTTATGTTTGTGGATCCACCCTTTAACAAAAGAAAACAAAAAAGTTTGTGGATCCACCATAATTATTATCAAAAGCTGGTTTTGGATCTATGGAAACTATGGGCCAAAAACCCATTATTTTTTAGATATAGAAAATAGTATAAAACACACATGTTATCTGGAAATTAGCCTCAGATTGTTCCATTTGAAACAAATGGCTGCTTTAAAAATCTATAGAATTGATGAACAAATTTGAATGACATAATTGGCCTCATGATAAGTACTGGAAAAAAAGAAGCATTAAGACTATCAACATTGGACTCATAATGAGTACTGGAATGATTCTTGTTTAGGACATTAACATTATTTTCGACGTTGCGATTTTTGCAACCAAACTTTTTCATATATAGAAATAATAATCATTCCGATTATCTCAGTGTAGTTCCACACTAGATGTTGCAAATTTGAGATTATATAAAGTATTATGATCAAATCAAATCAGGATAGAGAGAGTTATCAACTTCGTTGACCTCTTTGTTACTTATTTGACTCAAACATGTATATAAGGGCCCTTGTCTCATCCACGTCACTCAGTAACTATATCCATACCATCATGTTATCCACAAAAACTGTAACAAATAAATGTCCCACTCTTATCATTATCCAAATATCCAAATCCAACAACAAACCCATACTCATTTCTTTCTATCCAAAAAGAAAAAAAAAAGTCAAAACAATCATCTCAAATCATTAAAAAAAAAAAACAATTTTACATCAAATTTGATTGATGAATCCAAGAATATTACCAAACAAAACACAAAAGTGTAACTTGTCTTTTAGCCTGAAAATATCAGTTTCTTGGAGTCAGAATCCATGGAGCTTCAACAATCTGTAAACACAAAGACAAACATAAACTATGAAGAAGAGATGATTTAACTCTCACAAATCTCTTCGTTTCATTTCCTCTTTCTATTACTTTCTCCACATAACTCTCCACTTTACCATTTGCTCTCTCAATCAACACTTCTAATAACGATCTAACCGTCTCAAACGTTACTCTCCCGGTTAAATCCACCACATATTTCCGGTTACTCGGTACAGACAAAGACGACGATACCCGATCAATCCACGTCATCGTAGTCGTTGGTTTTAATGATCCAACGGTCAGCGTTGATGAATCTTGACATAGTGATGATACCGGTCTTGACGACGCTTTAACAAACGTTTCAACCGCGTTATTACAAATCGTTACAAGCGTTTCCTTAACCTTCTCTTCATGTTTCGGGTTAGTTAAACCGGAAAACAAATCGTCGAATACGTTGACGTCACTCGTCTTATCGAGATAAACCGAAACCGCAGTACTCACAAAACGCTGAACGCAATCGCCGATTAGTTTTCTACCGTCATCGGAGCAAATCGCGTCGAGTAATTTCGAATTAAAGAAGATCGGAGATTCACCGGAGGAGGAGGAATAAAACGCGACGACTAAGTTTCTAGCGAAACTACCAACGATCGCAGAAGCGAAACCAGATCCGGATTTCGTAAACAGCTTATCCATAACCCGATCCGTAAAACCCGACCCGGATTGATCGTTACCGGAATCTAATCCTTTGATTAATCCGATGGTCATAGCTTGTGTGAATCTGATTAAAGTCGAATTGAGCTCATCTGATTTGGCGATTTTGGAAATCTGCTTCAAGCTGTTCGGGATTTGATCGGAATCGGATCTGAGAAATTCGGTTAGATCCTTTGTGATTATACTAACAGCTTCGGCGGAATCAGAGGCAGCTTCGATGAGATTGAAGAGAAGAGTGAAGAGCTTAGAGATTTGTTTCCTTTTCTGGGAAATTGAAGGAGAATGATAAACCCTAAAAGCACAATAACCACTCACTGCTAGTAAAATCCATTTCTTGTTCCTTAGAGCAAAATTTAAACCCTTTTTGCTCAACCCAAAATCCATATAACTACAGAAATCAAAGAGAAATGAGAAAACTATTTGAGAGATGACTTAGTACCCGGAATCTCAGACATGATAATTGATTAACCCTTTTTAGCTGATTATTCCGTTTTCTTCTTTCACTTTCCCGGGAAAATAGTTGAGAAAGGAACCACCTTTTTAAAAAACAGAGCAAAACTAAAGTGGAAAAAATCAAAAATCTTCAAGTAACGGAAAGAAAAAGAAAATAAAATAGTTATAAATTGTGGAATTGGATAAGAATTCAAAATATGACGTCAAAGCCAATAACAGAATTGTAACAAAAAGAGAAAGAGAATCTGGAATCAAGTAGATATGATGGAGACAAAGGTGTATATGTATATAAATGCGTGTAAATAGACAAATAAACCAATTTGAAGGATGGGTTTTTTTGTTGGGTGATAGATAAGTCAGTTATGGAGTCTTTAAATTTCCAACACCTTCTCTTCAAATCTCAATCCATACAAATTTTTAATACTAACTCATTAAAAACCCTTACCAATAAAGTGCATGATGGTTGTGGTTGATGCGTGTAAATTTAATATCATAAACATCATTCATATTTTCTTTGTATATTCAGTTATTTGCATACGTATACTTTGTATCAGTAATACCACAATTGGATGTAAAAGCCGAAATTCCGCAAATTTATTTCATCACATGGAAACATATTTATCTCAAACAAGTTACGAAATCTCATAACTAATTCAGAATTATAATACATGATTAATTTATTTATTTTTGTTTCCCAAACTTTATTAATCGTAAAAGAAGAAGACTTTAATAATCATTTTTTTGTGTAAAAGCATTTAATACCATCATTCATCAAGCATGAGCAGCAGCACAGAGCAAAAGAAGCGGTGGATTATTCACAAACATAATTTAATAAACGTATAGCGTCAACATCAATGTTCATCATCAACATTCAAAGCCCATTGTTTCATTCTCTCTTCTTTTTGCTTATCTGACCAGTGGCGGAACAATCTTCTTCCAGAGGCAGCCTTTTTGAGTAACTGTGAGGTCATTGGTCTGAAGGATTCATGATTCATTTCTTGAAACTCACAGGCACGTCATCATCATCTTCTTCGAGATCACTGAACGATACATCTTCATCCTCATCCTGAACAAGATGATTGTTGGTGGTGGTGCTAACAGTTCCTGCATTATCTTCATCCTTCAACCAATCATCAATATCATCATCGGCTTGCACATCAATAACTCTAGGTGAAGAATCAGTTACTGGGCTCTGCAAAGGCTTGTCTTGGCTCGCTGGTGCTGGTCTTTCTTCGATGACAGGCTTGTCTACAACTTGAACCTCCTTGCTCTCAATTGTATGCTTATCTGTCTCAGACTCAGATGTCTCAATCGAATGTATTGATTCAACAGAGATGGTTTTGACGGGTTCTGTTTCAGGTGAGGACTTAGTAGGTAGAGAAAGAGGTTCCACATTTGTACTAGCAGTACCTGAATCACTACTCTCTGGCTCCACTGTTGTAGCTTTGTTTCTCTTATGCAGCAGCTCGTGAGATAACAGTGCTCGTGATTCAAGTACCTATATGAAAACGCAAAACACAGTGATTCACATCAGACAAGTTTCATTCGTCTCCCCCATTGGAGTTTGCATACCCACCATTAAAACTAGCAAACTTAATACAATGCTACTGTTAAAAATTCGTTTTAAGCAGAGAGAATCATCCATTGAAACATAAACCAAAACACCAGATAAGCTAGAAAACTTGTAAACAGTTGAAAAAGGCGAGAGAATGATCAGCAGCGTAGTTGAGAATAAAGCTAACCTGAGGAGTTGAGAGAAGCAAAGCATCATGTTTACTGAATTTAGGATGCACAAGCACAAAGTAAATCCTCCAAAAGCAATACTCGCTCATGTATGCTGGACAAAGTTCAATCCTCAATGCTGCCAAACCCGACGCAAGCCTTTCCACGGCCAGCGCGTGCTCATATTGAGCATCAGTCATTTCAAAATCTGAAGATGAAAGTTGGAAAACCCTTAACAACAACACATTCAAATTCCAGCACAAACCAACCATGAATACAAAACACTTTAGTCTTCACAAAAGTAAATCACAATCAAAGATCTATGGACAATTCCAACTAAACCTAAAGTGATCAAATCAAACTCTTAAACACGAAATATCTAAGTCAATTCCATAGATTCCAATAGATAAGAACATCTAATTACAATGTGCTGCGAATTCGAAAACGTACCATCAAAGTTATCATCCTCTTCAGGAAAAGGGAAATCAAGCCATGTCTCTGGATGCAACGCAAGATCCTTAGCAAATCCAATTACTTCCTCTGTCACACCAATTGCATCAATTTTCGAATCTGCTTCTTCCGATTCTAATTTCAAAAAATTCGAAGCGATCTTTGAAAACTCCGATACAGATAAGTTCCCAGAGAGTTTCGATATCCCCGTCCTGAATCTACCTCCGATCTCCACGAAATCGTTCCTGATCCCAGCAATTAGATCCTCATCACCTTCTCGGAGATCCGATGACCTCCGAGTCTCCTCCACATGATCTTCCGTCTGATTTTTCTCAGGCGGTGGCGCGAGGAAAGAAGCAACACCCCATAGCTGACTTCTAAAGGTCTTGGTTAGTTCAGATATGTCTTCCTTCACGCCTCGTGGAGACTGTGATTGCAACACCGATGACGAAGACGGTTGATCGGAACCTGAATCTTCAATTGAATTGGACTTAATCGTTTCCTTTTCATCATCTTCTTCCTCATCGATCTTCAGAGAAGTCGCAATGGATCTAGCTAACCATGCCATGTTTGGATCTCTATCCCTCAAGTCTCTCAAGTAACTCCTAATCGCGCGACCTTAATTAAACAAGAGACACCATTGACGCTAAAATTCAACCTTAAGAAACGTTGTCGTTTTATTTAATTAAATGGGCTTCGTAGCTAAAGCCCATAAAGTTCAAATTCCAGCCCATCTATACGTTTGGTTACTGTTACTCTGTTTTATGTGGAGACAAAAGCTCTCACATCACACTGTGATATACACAAACCCACTCAAAACAGAGATAATGTTCAGTCTCGTTTCCAAAAACAAGACAAGTGATATAAGCCTGTGTTTTTTTGCGCAAAGAACAGTAAAAATAGTTGAATGATGCACTTGTCAAATCTCACTTTCTTTTCAATTGTTCATTACAACAGTGTATAGCTAAGACCAATGTATGGAGACTTTTGGACTCCACCACAAACTTGTGCTTGATTTTATTAGACAAGAATCAGATTCACATCCTATTGTACTTGAGATGTCACTGAAACAACAGTGTTTGATTTTTCAAGAATCACGTTTTTGGAATTTCATTCTCATTTAAGATCAATAAGGAAGCTGGGGACAAAGATGAACTAATAATGATGATGAAACCACAAGGTAAAAGGCAATTGTCTAATATCCTAATCTAACAAAAGCTAATAGAAAAAACATTGAATGAAAAAAGAAAGATTCAAAAGCTTAAAGATGGCTACAAGTTTAGGTCAAAAGATTTTACTTTTTTTTCTTTTTTTTTCTGTTGTGAGTGGTCAAAAAGCAAAACAACCTCTCACAATAACCCAAGTAGAGAGGTTAACAATATGGTTCCTTTCTTCAAATTCTTCCTTTTTTCTTTCTTCTGAAATTGATTGAACCAAAAGGCGGTAACTTTACACAGTTTTTGCTAATTCCCATTGTCTATTGCAAAACCGACATGAAAACATTACATACCAATCCTCTCTTGCTCGGCTTCTTCTTCGCTGTGTTTCCATCTGCCGGTTGCTTTCTCCTTTGAGTTGTTACCGCCAAAACCAATAGCTGGATCTTCAAACTCTTCATCTTTATATACATCAGGGCAGAGGCAGATTCCCAACTCACATTTACCGTTTCATGGATATCCGCTGAAATGTGATCGATCAGTGCCAAAGATTTAAACTTTTGTTATTGGATTGTCCTTGTGAGTTTGCATTTTGAAATAAACATGGTGTCCGAATAGTGTAGACTACAGAGCTTGAGTAGCTCCGCTGACCGCTGCTTCAATGCAGCATCACACCCGCTCTGGATCACGAGTAAGAGTTTTGCAGCCAGACCGACCTCAACAGCAAGAGGCGAACATTCCTCTGGGGCTAATTTGCAAACAGACCAAAGAATCGACAGAGCGTAGTTAGTGCAATTCTCAGACACCCTCATCAATACCCTAACCGTATATGGTATAGTGTTTGCAGAGTCTTTCACAGCAACTCTTCCTTCCACATCTAAACACAAAGCCTCAAGAACAAACAGAGCTAACTCCAAACATTCCGGGTCTAAAGACGGTAAAATATCGACTAATTGAGGCACTGCTCCAACGCTAACCATCAAGTTTCGAACTTGTTTATGAACTGAGATTGGTTTAAGCAACCCAAGCGCAGGAGAAACTCCATTTCTATGTCTCTTATCCTTAACCAATCTCATTAACCCAACAAGCAAACTATGACTCGAAACCAGCTCTGCTCTAAACCCTTTCTCTTCCACCAATCCTCTAATCAATCTTGCACAGTTGATTTTGGTTTCATTCGATCCATCATTCAACATATCAACAATCAAAGAAACCTTAGCCGGCTGCATCAACCCGGATTTAGAATCCGAATCAAGATCAAGACTCACAAGAATAGCAACAACCTCAGATCCAACAGCATGAGAAGTGAAAGGACCTAAAAGAGAAGAGATCACAGAGACACCTCCTTCTTCAACAACAGTCTTCCTAGCCATAAGATGAGCCACAACAATCTGCTTAAGCTCACTCAACGCATGAACCCTAGTTTGACCTTTAGCTTTCTTCAAAGTCCCCAAAATCTCAATAGCTCTTCCTTGAACATCCTCAGACCGTTTCTTCATCAACACATACTTCTGAGAGAACCAAGTATAGATCAAATGGTAAAGAGTTTTATTAGGAGTTATCGTATCATCCCAAAGCTCTTGCATTGTCGTTGGACAAGTCAAGTGACCTAGGTTAAACCATTTGTGAATGTTTGACCTTTCGTACGTTTGACCAGTACACAAGGTCACAGGATCTTGCATCGGCTCTAAAGAGATAGGACAAATGAAAACTGAAGGTATATCTTGCAAATCTAGCTCCTTTATCATCTTCTTCAGATCCAATTTCTCATCAACAACACCACCACCATTAACGCCACCGAGAACTCCATCTTTCACAGCTGTATCCAGATCTAAGACTTGCCCATCACCACCACCTTCAAATCCAATTAACCCATCTCTCTTCAACGGCTGAAACATCGGCATTTTGATAAAATCTAAAGAACAAAAATCTCAAAAAAAAAAAACCCAATTTTTTTACAGACTTTTCTTCTGTAGCTCACAACATTGGAGAAAAATAATGATTTTGATAGTAAACAAAAGAGCTAAAAAAAGAGTGAAGAAAAGAAACGCATGTCTTTATCTCAGAAAGAAGCGTTACACAATCTTCTTCTTCTTCTCCCTCTTTTCTTTTGCTTTAATTTTTGTTTTTCTCTTTTCAACGGTCAAAAAGAAGATTCATTCAACTCTTGTTGATAATAATACATCATAAACACATGATTGAAACCCAACTGCTCCCAAAAATGTTAATTTATAACCCAAATTTCGAGAAATAGAAAAAAAAAAAAAAGGAGAAATCATGAAGAATGAGAAGAAATGAAAGAAACTTAGTACAAAGGTTTGCACTTTGCACTCAGAGAATCTAAGAAGATTTTAAAAAAAAGAAGAGAATTTGAGAAACCCAGATGACGAAAAGTTTACGAATTCGTGAGAATGACGAAGGAATCCGTACCCTCTTGTTTGTTTTTTTTCTCTCTTACCTTCTTCTGGGATAGTGTAGTGAGTGATTGTTTTGTTTTTGTTTTCCTTGAGAGAAAAAAAAAATTAAAAAGAAAAAAAGGGTTAAATAAAATAAAAAAGGAAAAAAAGGGGAGGAATTAAAGATTTCTAGAAAGATTCGGGTGGAAAATTGAAAAAATTAAAGATAAGGTGACCGGTGAACATTGGCTATAGGCGGTCATTTAGTCTTCTCGACTAGCGCATCACACGTGCAAGCTTCACCACATGCTCCAACCTCCCGGTTTCATTTTTTTATTACCATTGAAAAAAGGTTTTGTTTCCCAATTTTGTCCCTAGCTTAGAGTTAACAAAAGCCAATATAACATAAAATGTAATAGTAAAGGCACCCAAGAAAATTCTTTTACCACACCCAATAATAAAGAAGTTTAAATAAATAAAAATTTATTCTCTGAAATAATGTTTAAATTGTACCGGAGATGCAATTGTTCAATAAAGTTTGGAATAATCTGTGTTATATTGGGTTTAAAACCAGAATATCCTTGATTAGTCAAAAGACAACAGTGAAATTCTCTAAATCCTCTTTTTCGTTCTTAATATCCACGCTAACTAAAGATTTATACTTTCCCAGTTTTTAAAAAATGTTGTGAAGGATGAACAAAAAGAAGGGTAAAATGGTAAATATAAAAGTAAAAAAATCCCGCACGTAGTCAAAAAAGCTGATGAGAGTATTCACAAAACTCCAAACACCCACGGGGAAGAGTAACCCGTACAGGTCGGGCACGTGCGACGATAATTTCTAGGTTTAATTTCATCATTAATCTTTTTTTTTAATTTCACTTTTATCATTGTTATTAACACCAACCAACTCTCGATTTTTGTTAAATCAATAAGTACCCTTCTTTAATCTTTTTTATATACTAAAAATATATCCCTATGGTTCATAAAGGGCTAAAATAATTAGAAGATTTTTAATACTAAACTATTATTATCTTGCTAGTCTTTGTGAATATTGAATACTGCAAAATTATTTCGTCATTTTAATATTTGGCAGGTTATTAATTAGTAGAACACAAGTATCAGAGATGGATAAAAAAGTTTTAGTAACAAAGTAAGTAAATATATTTAAAAACGGAAACTAAAGAAAAAAAAGCAGAGAATGAGTGGGGACCACAAACAAAAGTGCCAGCTAGACATTTGACCGTGACAGTGTCTTTGCTTTGACCGTAAGCCTCGATCGTCTCCGGGTTCTCAATCTAATCTTTTGCCTTTGACTGTTCCTTTCACACCAATCGTAACCGAACACGTGTCTAATCTGCCTCTTCCCAACCCAACCGTGATTAATTTATTAATTGTTTTCAAACTTTCATTTTAACAATTCTACCAAATCAAGATAATTTAATAATAACTTGAAATTGATGGGAGTGGGGAGGAGAGAGATATAGGGGAGAGATCTGAGAACCATGTGTTGTTTTTGTTGCAGTTGAGTACTGACCCATAACTGCAAAGTTTGCTGTCCAAAAATATTATTTTCACAAAAAAAAAATGAATTTATTAAATTACTGGACCCAGTTTTTGAAATGAAAATTCAGATTCAAATGAGTTGATAACGATCAAAAAAAAAAAATTGTGTTTTTATTTTCTAGTCAATCTAAGATAGACTACAGTGGACCGGCAAGTGTTTAAATGTGATCTGACGTGTTTTGTAATCAAGTGTTTTAGCCTTTGGGATGGGAGAGATTGATAAGGATATTATAAAATAATAACTAAGAAAAACTTTTATTTAACATAAATTGGCTCTGATTAAAGTAGTAATACGGACCGAGTGCTAATGACTGTGACTGTGACTGTGACCATGAGTGGTAGTGACTAAAGAGGGACCTACGAATAAAAGCGTAGCAATTTCATGAAAACGAAGTGACGAAATTTCAACTCCTGTGTGTCGCGTTTTCGTTATTGGAATGAACAGTTTTTTTAAATAGGTGTGTTGAAATTTTTCTGGTTTTATGTTTTTGCTAACTGATAAGATTAGCTAAATATGTGATGTGAGATATTATACTCAAGGAACTAACACCAACCAATTAGGTGGGGGTTTAGTGGTAGACACGACATTTCAAATAAGTTAGTTATGTCTCTTATTTCGAACATGGTGTAATACCGCTGGTTATGTACTGAGGAAGACTAGATACCAAAAATCATGAACTTCCAAGCTAGCAAATAGGTGTGTTAAACATGTTCTTGTTTTATTTATTTATTTTTATGGTTGTGGGCATGTCATATCGCTCGAGATCGTAGATTTTCAATTTTTGGGTAGTCAATTTTTTGTTTATAATTCTAGTTTAACCATTTTATTCATAACCTCATGTGAAATCGAGTTAGAAAGAGTACAAATTCAAATTCAGTTAAGCTCGAATACGATTCAAGAAAGTAAATGTATTGGGATTTACCACATAGGTTTTGTGCTATTTTATTTAAAGGATCGTCAAAAGAGAAAGAAACACGAAATAAAACCACTTCACACAAGATTCGAAATGAAAAGTTCGATCAGAAATATGACTTCAATTTTTAAAACCGCTAGTTCTTTGTTCACTTGGAGTGCAAAGATTATGCGATACAAAATCTCAGCAAAAAAAAAAAAAGAGGTGAAAATATTTATAAGTGTGAAGAGGCTGAATTCAAAGGAATATTGAGTTTTATGATGAATGCAAGGGATTTTCAAGTGATGAATCTTTTGATTCTCATTTTTGTTGAGTATGTATCCATATGCTCTAGATGTGATGAATACTTCATAAAAGATTTAAATGTATAAATCATTACCTACTATTTGAAACAAAATTTCTATTCAACTTTTTAAATGATGTAAGGGGAAATAATGGATGAAAATTTTGAAGGTAGGATATGATCTTAGGAGTTTAAAGGTAAAAAATATTTGATGAATATCAAGTTAAATATAAGGGTATTGGAAAGCAAAAGCAAAAGTTAATAGATATGAAAACACATAAAATCTTCGCGAAATCATTTTTATGCTAAATCCAAATCGGTGGCCATTTTTGTATGATATGTATGCGTTGACGGTGGCCTGCAAAATCTAAGGACGCTTGAGGCATTTGAGATTCTAATCGCTCTTGGTGATTTGGCCCAAGACAAACTAAACGAATTTGATTTGTTGCGCAGAGGTTTACCATATTTGTCATCGCCCATGTATTCACGTACATATACAAGATTTTCAACTGTGAGTTGCTCGTTGATGGAGCTGAGCTTTCCAATATCGTCATCAAATATTTTGCTGATATATAGAATGATAAAAAAAATCAAGTCCAAAAGGTCATAGAGGTTTTACGCTTCAAACCCTTAGACCAAGTTATGCCCTTTATCGAGGCCGTGACATCAATAAACATGAATATACATACTGCATTGATACTCAAATCTTTAGCATTTTAGCAAATTTATTACAACGTTAAACAAATGTGAAACAATCTTTAAAAAGGTGAAAAAGTAGAAACACGAAGCAATAAAAAGAGCTATATACTGCATTGCTACGCGTAATCTATTATTAATCATCTTTGATTCTTTAGCAATTTTAGCTTTGGAGTTTGGACTGTCACGTGACTCTCTAACCCCTAAATCTATGTCTATATAGTATATAGTATGTACATACTACATACACATGCATGATGCACCTATATTTGTAAATTATACACGTATGGATTCAATGATACCAAAAGCGTTGTTGGTAACGCCCAAGCTTTTAGCAACCTACAATCTAGGACCTTAAATAGTGCATTAATATTACCTCCAATTTTAACTTATATTTTCGAATATGTATTAATGAATATATTTTTGCGATATTATTTTATTTTAATATATTTTGGTTTAGAGTTGGTAGAAAACATTTGGGTAGTTGATCTACGAATCATTTTCTAAGCTGTCGCAATGGCTAGAGAAGATAGATTAATGGCCAAATCTCGAAAACATTTGAACTGTGATCTCCAAACTTAAAAAAAAAAAAAAAAAAAAATCGAACCAAATTAATCCCAGACAATGGGATTCAATAATCTACTTGTAGAATTCAATAGTGGATTCGAGTTATGTATTGATTACAAAAAAAACTATGCTAGTTAATTGGGTCTATATTGGGTCGAAATTAATATATGGGCCAAACTACGATACTAAGCTCTGATCGATGACATGAAATTGGAAGAAAGTAGGTAAAACCAAGCCATTAGACTCTTAAATTTCCAGACTGAAATTGGTGTCCAACATTTTATGAAATAAAGTAGATTGATTTTCCAACGACACCTTTAAATTTAAAAATCTCATAGCAATAAATGTATCATATCATCCAACTAGATCAGAAAACATCACATCCATAATATTGTTGTTGGAAGTTCGTTTATAACAAACATGGACTTTATCTTTTCTTTGATTCGGTCTAAGTTTCTTGAAATCGTTGAGCATTTCTTCGAACATCTCTTTTGATCCCGCACAAACCTTATAATATAAAGTCTTAAAAAAAAAAAACTATATGAATACATTATTGTCGACGATTTAAGTACTAACCAACCTCTCATAAATTTCCTGATTGAAATTGGTGTCGATATTTCACTAAATAAATTACAGATTGATTCTCCAACGACACCGTATTAAATTTAAACATCTAATTACAAGAAATGAATTTAATCATCCAACTAGATACAAGAATATATTCATAATTTTGTAGTTAGAAATTCATTTTTTTTAAAGTACATCATGGACTTTGTCTTCTCTTTGATCCTGTCTTAGTTTCTTGAAATCTTTGAGCATTTCTTCATCTTATATCTCTTTCGATTCCACATAAACCTTTTAATATAAAGTATTATTAATAATATTTCCGTTTTCTTGAGAATCTAATAATGAAACGGAGAGGCATAGAGAAAGAGAACAGCTTCGTATGGTTAGTGAAGGCTCCTTTCCGTTTATTGAAAATGGCACGTGACGCATACATACGTAGCATTACGTCATGCTCCGGCGCCGGAATCCTTACCGGCGGTGGATCCCCTGGTTTTGGTCAGCTTGCTCGAAACTTCCAAATCTGCGAACCACCTAGCACTGCCCTTCCCCGGAGCTTTACCTTGACGGCACGTGATCAAGGCTGTTTGACACGTGGCGGACAACTTACAACGGTGACAGCGATGAGACAATCGGCGTCGTTGGATCACCGGAAGAAGTATAGATGCGGTGTTGTGTTGTCAAGAATCGATGAAGAGATTTCTTGTGATGATGAGTTTCAAGAAGAAGACTCTTTTGTTTATGATGGTGATTAATGCGATACTTTTCACAAATAAAGATCATCCTTTGCACTAAAAAACAAAACAGAAAATATCATCTTTTGACCAAGAAATTTTAAATTTTTTATTAGGTTGCATTGTTTAATTCCGAAAATTTAAATGCTAATTGCGAAAATCTTAATTTTCTTTTCCTTTTTTTAAAAAAAAATTTCAATGTGATGTATAAGCTTTCTGGGTTAATAGCAACAAGTTTCTCCATCCAAATAATAAATTTAGAAAATTATAAAGAAATTCAATTTTTTTTTTTCCAAAAAATTTAGAAAGTTTCTGTAATATCAAAATTGTATTTTATCTAAGCTTATAAATATTAAAAAACGTATAAAGAAATGTTCATTTACTCCGGTTCCAAATAAGTACAAATACCAAGAAAACACAAAAAACCAAATCTTATAATTCCCTAAAATCTCAAGTCGCCGGCGACTAGAAAACAACCGAGAATGGTGGAATTGAAGTTATCAGAGAGTCGAGAGTTAACCAGAATTGAACGAATCGGAGCACTCTCACGTACGAGGCTAAGGTCTCGACTCAACACTCGAGCCACGAGCTGTATCAGAAGGAATGGTTGGTCAAGTCAAAGCACGCAAAGCCGCCGGAATAATCCTTCAGATGATCAGAGAAGGCAAAATCGCGGGTCGAGCTATACTAATAGCGGGTCAACCCCGAACGGGTAAAACCGCAATTGCAATGGGTATAGCTAAATCACTTGGATTAGAAACACCATTCACTATGATCGCAGGAAGTGAGATTTTCTCTTTAGAGATGTCATAGACTGAAGCTTTAACTCAAGCTTTTCGTAAAGCTATTAGTGTTAGAAACAAAGAAGAAGCTGAAGTGCTTGAAGGAGAATTGGTGGAGATTCAAATTGATAGAGCTGCTTCTTCTTCTGGTGTTGCGAGAAAGATAGGGAAGGTAACGATGAAGACGACTGATATGGAAACTACTTATGATTTGGGAAGCTTACTAAGCTTGGAAGATCGTTTTCTAGGTCTAGGGATTTTGATGCTATGGGATCACAGACTAAGTTTGTTCAGTGCCCTGAAGGTGAGATTCAGAAGATGAAAGAGGTTGTGCATTTTGTCTCGTTTCATGAAATCGATGTTATTATCAGCTGGTTAGTTTTAGATTCTTCTGTATTTGTTAATGTTTTCAACTGTTAATCTCAAGGTTTAGGTGTTAGGTTGATGATTTGTAATTTGGTTGATGGTTGAGGTTTTAGTGTCAAGGTTAAGCTTGAAAAGATTGGTTCTTTTTCGAATTTAGGTTTGGAAATTAAGAATTTTGATTGATGGAGATGATTGTGAATTCAAGTTGATGCGTTTTCATTTGAATGTAGATAAGAACTTGGATGATAGATATGTTCAATTGTTGGTTTTTAGGCTTACGGGTGATGATTCGAAATTTGGTTGATGGTTAGTGTTTATTGTCAAGGTTAAGTTTGAAAAGATGGGTTCTTTTTCGACTTTAGGTTCAGAAATTAAGGATTTTGATTGATAGAGATGATTGGGAATTCAAGTTGATACGTTTTCATCTAATACATATAAGAATTTGGATGAAAGATATGTTCAATTGTTGATTTTTAAGGTTGTGTGTTACTGTCAGATTGAAAAGATCAGTCCTTTATTTCATCAAAGTTCTTAACTGGATTCTTGTTTTCTTTCTGTTTTGTAGAACTCAAGGGTTTCTAGCTCTTTTCACAGGTGATACAGGCGAAATCCGTTCAGAAGTCCGAGAGTATGTTGATACTAAAGTAGCCGAATGGAGAGAGAAGGGAAAGCCGAAATAGTACCCGGTGTTCTCTTCATCGATGAAGTCCATATGCTCGATATAGAATGCTTCTCTTTCCTAAACCTAGCCCTCGAAAACGACATGTGTCCAATCCTCATCGTGGCTACAAACCGAGGAGTGACAACAATCCGAGGAACAAACCAGAAATCAGCACACGGGATCCCAATCGACTTCCTAGACCATCTTCTCATCATCACAACACAGCCTTACACAGATGATGAGATCAAAAAGATCTTAGAGATCAGATGCCAAGAAGAAGACGTGGACATGACCGAGGAGCGAAACAGCTTCTGACTTTAATCGGATGCGATACCTCGCTTAGGTACGCGATTCATCTAATCAATGCAGTTGCTTTAGCTTGCCTGAAACGTAAAGGGAAGGTCGTGGAGATTGAAGACATTGAGAGAGTTTATAGATTGTTTCTAGACACCAAAAGATCGATGCAGTACTTGGTTGAGTATCAGAGCCAATACATGTTCAGTGTTCCTGTAAACACAGGAAGCTACTGGAAGAGAAGAAGCTGAATACGAAGAAGCCATGGAAGCTTGAGAATTTACTTCATTCTATAATTTGTAAATCGATTTATTGGTTTTTCTTTAGTTGAATTTGTGAAAAAAAAATTATTTTTTTGTGACTGTTTTTAATTTCATATAAATCCGCGCCTTACTTGATAGTTGATACGATTTGTTCATCCAAACAAAAAAAAAATCCCCAGAAAAATCGATGAGTGACTCATCAGTCTTTGTCCGAAGCTCCAATATCTTTGTCCTGATTCTCTTCCTCAACCTCTTTGTTTTCTTCTCTGTTGTCTCCTCCGATGAACTTGTCTTCGGTTAGTTTTGGTTAGAATTGTTTAGAGATTTTTAGGGTTTTCTTCTATTCTCTCTGGGAATCAAATTTTTGTAGTTTAGATTCGCCAAATTTCATACCTTTTTAACATAATTAAGAAAATTTCGATAGATTTGTACTCAAAAAGGATCAATTTTGTTGTTATTTTGTAGTTTTGGGTGACACTGGTTCACTCCAAGTGACTCCAAGAACAGAGGTGATAGATTCTCCTGGTTTGAAGCAAGGTTTAACATCGATATGTGAGAGATTACATATCCATGGATTACAAAGACTTAAGCACATTGATAAATTTGCACATTCACTGAAGCTGACCCTTTCAAGTAATGTAAGAACAAGCATAGACGTTTGTTTCCACAGGTAACATCTAGTATCTGCATTTATCTCTTTCAATGTCAACTCTCAAGTCTGAATTTGGCTAAAATCCGAAGTTTCCTTCTTGTTTGATTATAGGAATTCGTCGCGTGCAATTGGAATGTGTCCTCATGGTCAGTGGAAGAAAGTGTCCAAAGGTTTATCATGGGTTGGGATAATGTCGCCTTTTGACTACAAGATTCTCGATATAAGAACATATAGTGGCTCATCTAAAGTCATTACCTTGGAGTTTTCTGCTAAACAAGGTAGAGTTTTATCTTGTTTTTGTTATATCCTTGTGTTTTGCAGATTCTAAAACTTAACATCTATGCTTTGCAGAGTTTTTCATGTACCGTGTTGTGTTTTTAATCATGGGGATAGTGTTTCTGAGTTTGGCTTCTAGACTTAGTAAATCGGTAGCGTTTTACTACAGTGGTGTTATGTCCATTGGTATTATCATTCTTGTAACTCTCATCATTAATAAGGTATAAAGAAGTTTTCAAAAATATTCAAAATTCTTGCTTATATTTCATGGTTTATCTCTGGTTAATTTGATAAATGATTGTGAACAGGGGATAAAGCGTCTCCCAACTAGAGGGAAGAGTCGGCTTGAGTTATTTCTATACTCATCTATGGTGAGAATTGTCTTCTATTTGACCTCTTTTGTTTTAATAAAACCATTTACTAAACAAAGCAGTCTTTTATCTTCTCAGATTGGTGTGGGAGGTTACTTTCTTCAATACATACGCGGTTTAATTCAAGATCTGCTAATGCAAATAGGAATCAGTGAAGATTTGTATATCCCTGTATGTAAGTTTTGACATTTTTTAGGTATAGAATCTTATGTCACATACATATTCTGGTTGATGAATCTAAAACGGTTTATGTATAATTTGCAGCTAGCGATTCTTTTGGTTGGGCTTGTATTTATGTTTGGAGCATGGTCAGGTTTTTGGACTGTCAAGAAAATTGTTGTGACTAAAGATGGTTCTATTGATATTAGCACATCAATCGTTGTCTCTTGGTCCATCCGAGCTTTTGCTGTGGTTCTGATCCTTCAGGTGCTTCCATTTTTTTACAACTTCTGATTCTTTCTTTAAATAATAAGCAAACATGAAGTCATGAACTTGTGTTAATTAACAGAGCTCTGTAGATCCCTTGCTTGCTGGGGGAGCGTTGATATCTGGAATTCTAATCTCATCAATTCTAAAGAGTATCAGTAGAAAGCTGATAGGGCAAAGAATCTATAAGCAAGATGATGAAACTGAGAATTGTGGCCGTAGCTTAAGCCATGCTACTTCGTTTGCTTCTCCTCTTCCTAGAGGTTTTGTTTTTTTTTTTTATTTTTCTGTGTCTACAGGAGTCTAATTTCATTGATACACTTAGCCCTTTATTTCGTAACGAGAACTGGTTTATATTTTGTAAATGGTCTTTGCAGGAATCAACAAGATGTCGAAGACAATACCGCTATCCGATTCAGATACATTTCCTTCTTCATTCCACAAAACACCAGAAGGGAGAAGAAAGTTAACCAAGGAAGAATTGGAACAATTCAAAAATGAGAGCACGGAAAAGGCGATGAAGGATTTAGTTTCTTCACCCGGTTTTGGCGAATGGGCAATGAAAAATGCTAAAAGAATCAGAGTAATTCCGGTAAAGGAATCGTCCAGTAAATTGACTTATACGGTTAAGCCCCGGAGATGGTTCCTATGGTTCTGAAAAGCAAGCAGCCAGGGAAACTTTTGAAACCAGTAAAGAGAGTGTAGAGACCTTGTAACTTTTAGGGCAGAATTGTTGTTTTTTCTTAGGGTTGCTTGTCTACAAAGCAACAAGCATTACTTAGATGTTTCTTATTAGTTATGAAATGAACAAAGCGTAAAAGTTGAGAGATTTTAAAATCCGCAAAATGTCACTTTTACAAGTTGCCTGGTTACACACAAAAAAAACAAGTGGCATTTGGCATAATCTATCTTGACCACTGAAAGATTATACTTATCAATGTGTGTAAGTCATCAATGATGTGAAAGCTCAAAATATAGTTGATTAGTATTTGTTTGAATAGTGGAAGATGATGGTTGTTGATATAATAAAAGAGGGAAAAAAAAGAAGAAGAAAAGTCCTATTTTAGTTAATGATTTGAAAATTTCTATAGCATTATAATTTGAATGATTCCACAAACTTAGTTGGTCTTCTTTCAACAATATATTCTTTTAATAATCATAGTTAACTCATAATAAAAATCTAAGATTAATCCTTAAAGAGAAGAGAACATGTCTTTTGTCTCCTAGACCTCCTTTATAATTCATCATCATCATCATTATTGTATTTCACAGCGAAGAGGAAGCAGAGAGTTCGATATAAAGAAAGAACAAACTCTCAAATAAGAGCATAGCAGAGAAGAAGAAGAAGATGTCTTATCAAGACCAACCATATCCCGTTAGTGCTCCTCCTCCTCAAGGTAAGTCCATATATTTTTAGTTTTTCTTTTGGTATTTTGTTTATTGTTTCTTATATTTTGATGTTTTTGTTTTACAGGATATCCTCCTAAGGAAGGATATCCACCGCAGGGATATCCTCCCGCGGGATATCCTCCGCCAGGGCAAGGGTACGGTCAGGGATATCCCGCACAAGGATATCCTCCACCGCAATATCCTCAAGGTCCTCCACCACAGTATCCTTATCAGGGACCTCCACCGCCACAATATGGCCAGGCTCCGCCTAAGAAGAAGAAAGAAAAGGAATCAGGCGGCTTTGTTGAAGGATGGTACGTTGGCCAAATCTATCTCTATCGTTCTTTATGCATTACTATATAATATGGTTCTGAATGGTTGCAATGGATTATATATATGTTTGTTTGTTAATGTTACTCATAGATATATGTGTATTTTGTATTACAGTTTGGCTGTGCTCTGCTGTTGTTTTGTCTTGGAAGCTTGCTTTTGATCGGAGGATGATGAAATGATATTTGCCGTTGACCGTCTTGAGGATGCGGCTGTATTTTGTATCAAAGTATTTTATTAAAAAGATGTATTTGGTCAACATTTTTAGATCTCTTCTTCTGGTTATGTGTGTATATGGTTTCACGTTTGGTGTTTGTTTCTGTTCTTTAATATTATTATTTTTGGTTAATAATTCGAATTTGACTTCAGGTCTTCGTTATTGATTCAGGAAATGTGCCCATCCTTTGTATATGTAAAAGTGTGTGTAAGAGCCATTCATTTTTTCCAGTAGAAGAACACAAATAAGTAACTCAATTTTCTTGTCTTTCTCATCAAATGGAAGGAGAAATACAATATCAGAAATGTTTCAACAGATAGGTCCAGTTTATTCAAAGTATTTACATTTTCGTCTCAAATATTTATAAGTCACATCCACCATTCCTTGTACAATTTTATAAAATTACCACTAAAATATGAAGTCTTTAACTCGCTTAGTTAACTCATTTAATTTTATTGTGTGTTGCCTCATTTAACTAAGTTTAAGACAAATGTGTAAACTAGAGAAAATAAAGGAATCAAGTCAAGCACCCTCGAAATCGATACATAATCATGAGTAGGTTTGGACATTCATGTATCAGTTCAGATTCGGGTCTGTTTTCTCAAGTTTTGGTGATTTCAAACATAGGAATTTATAAATTATTCAGAAATTTTAGAATTTCGGTTTGGTTTCCTTTCCGTTGAATAATACTTTATTTAAAATGTCAACACACACTACCATTTAACAAAATGCATTAGTACGGAAGAAAAATGTTCCACACACCAATATAGGTTATGCTAATGAATCACTAACCAAATAATTGTGAAAGTAAACAGCTAGATCTTAATTGAAAATATAGCACACTCCAATATGATAAAGAATAATCAAAAGAGCGTCAAATATGTCTCATCGTCTTTATTGCTTGAATAAATGCTTAAAGATTTAAAAATATCTTGAAGAGCCTAATCTCACACAAGACCCAAATCTTTTCTATTTTCAAGATGTTAGACTTCAGATCTCTTCCTCCATTAAGAAGTTCTTTAAAAAAAAAAAAAAAGTTTTCAATCGTCTTAAACTTCTAAAGTTTTTAAAGACTAGGATTTCTGCGTTTATACTTTGACAATTTGTATGTTTTGAAACCTTAAAGTTTTTTAAAATTAGAATTTTCGCCGCATTCTTTTATACTTTGAAAATTTTTATATCTTGAAACCCTAAAAATTTTAAAGATTAAAGTTTTCGCTGTTTTCGTTTATACTTCGATAATTTCTATGTTTAAAACCCTAATTTTTTAAAGAATAGGGTTTCCACCGTATTCGTTTACATTTTGACAAATTTTATAACAGTCATATCTGCAACAAAAAAAAAATCACAAACTAGAGAAATCATGCTAGCCTCATCACCTTATATATCTATCTTAGAATTCGTCGGACTTAACCGCATAAAAAAAAAGGCAAATAGACGCAATTCACAAAGGTATGCGGTTTGAAAACTCCGACGCTATAGGAACCGTTAAGAGTTATTTACTCAAAAATTCTCTCTTTTATTTATTTATTTATCTCAGCTAGAGAAATAGGTTTTATTGTGTGAGCTTTGCTTTTAATTTCTAAGGATATTCTTCTTCTACTTTCTCTTTTTCTTCATCTTCTTCTTCATTGTCTCTTTGACAATTTTAGATTCAAAAATCTGATCCATGACGCTCTTCAATGCTTCCTCTCTCATTCGCTTCTGCTTCATCAGGCATAGCTTTTTCTTCTCTGTGGTTTCAATATCCCTGATCCAAAGCTTTAATCTTTTCTCGTGCTATTGATGTTCTTTTCTTAATCTCTGGCAATTTCTGTTGAATTTCTGAGTCATTAATGTAAAATTGCTTGTATGAGTCATTGTTTTGTTCACCCATCAATTTCACGGTTCTAAAGTATTGATCTTTCTGATGTTTTTCATCTGCTTACAGAGAAACTAAGTCAAGAAGACATTAGAAGTTTTTCGTTGTGTGTGTTTGTGGAGAATTTTCTTGAAAATTTGACAATGGGAGCCCCAAAGCAGAAGTGGACACCAGAAGAAGAAACAGCTCTTAAAGCTGGAGTAATCAAACATGGAACTGGAAAATGGCGAACTATATTCTCAGATCCTGAGTATAACTCAATTCGGAAGTCTCGCTCCAATGTGGATCTCAAGGTAAATAAAAACAACAACTTGAAATAGTAGAGAAGAGTATTGAATACTTACAACATTGTTTGTTTGTGTCTTAAACATTTTTAACAGGACAAATGGAGAAATATAAGTGTAACAGCTTTATGGGGATCTAGGAAGAAGGCTAAGCTTGCTCTTAAGGGAACTCCTTCTTCTTCATCTACAGCTATTACCATTGTGTCTCTGGCTAATGGTGATGATGGAGGACAACAGATTTATGCACTACCTCCTCCTGCAGCTTCTTCTGAACCACCAAGACCTTTTCAAGGACCCTTTACAAGGTTTGTGTATCATGGAGCATAGAGGCTTACTTTAGTTTAGTCTAAAGTTTCTTGAAGATAGATCTGAGTTGTAATGTGTTTGTTGTAGTGTGGATAAGATTATCATGGAGACAATTACCAACTTGAAGAAACCGTTTGGTCCTGACGGGAAGTCGATCTTGCGGTATATAGAGGTACTCTTTAAGTATTCCTTCTATGTTTATTTGGTTGAGTCTGTGTATAAATTAGGCATTATGCTGCATGCATCTATTTCAATAATCAAGGGCTTAAGTGTAGCTGTAAAATTTTCAGGAGAATTTCAAGAAGCAGCTGGATATGAAACGGCTTGTGACTTCAAGACTAAAGTATTTGACAAATGCTGGAACATTAATCAAGGTAAAAAGAGACAGTTTGATCGAAATTTTCAAGCTAAAAAATCACATATTCATTACTCACTTAACAATGGTTTTCTTGTGTTTTGTTCTCGCTTGTCAGCTCAAGCACAAATACAGGATTTCTCCGAATTATATGGCTGAGGAAGCAAGACAAAGGTCTCCTCTACTCCTTTTGGAAGGAAACAAGGAAAATACTCCAAACCCCGAGGAGAATGGCGTCAAAAATCTTACTGCATCCCGAGTAGATGGAGAAGTTATGAGAAAGGGCATGACAGAAAAAGAAGCTGCTGCAGTCGCTGCAAGAGCTTTGGCAGAAGCAGAATTTGCAATCGCAGAAGCTGAAGAAGCGGCAAGAGAGGCAGAGGAAGCTGAAGCTGCCCAAATTTTTGTAAAAGCTGCGATGAAAGCTTTGAAGTACAGGATGCATAGTCAGCCTTGTTAAGGAATTAAGAAATCACTGATGGTGTATCGTTGATATCATGGTTTTGATATATCTTCATGTTTCCGCGCAGATAGTGAAGCACACAACATCAAGTTTCAATCTTGCATCTCTAAAGCAAATATATTATAATCGCTGCAGTCATTTTGGTCTGTAACAGTGTAAATTCCGCAGCTTGTAATGTATTATTCTACCTCAGATGACTATGTAAAACATGTTCCCTTTTTCTTCTTCTGTTGATCTGTTTTTGCTAGTAACTTCAGAGGTTTCTTTGTGACACATTTTGACATTGGTTTGGATAGAAATATAAAGAAGGCCTTTGATCATGCACAGAGCTTATTTCTCTTTCCTTGGATTTAAATTTTGAAAATTTCTACTGAACACTGTAGATTTTGAAAAGCTGACAAATTGACCCACTTAAGAGCATGATTATTGGGGTTTTTTAGGAAGAATTCTTACACTATTACAACATAAAAAATATTAAAAATTTAGTTGGGATTCTTAACTATTCATTGATGGGGTTACTAAATCTCTTATTTAAGAACTTCATCTACAAGGTTCTTATACTATTCAACATCATTTATTAATTAATTTTTTTTTTTTTTAAGAACTCCATGTTAAAAACCCCCAATAATCATGCTCTTGTTTGTGTTAGAGACTAATCCACATCCAATATACAAAGACAAGCCTGGACCAAACCAGACCAGACCAGACTAGAACAAGGAGAGAGACATAAGAAAAATAAAGACAACTCTTGTTTCACACACAAAATTGCCATCACTTATCATCATCATCAACAAACCATCCAACACAGGAAGACTAAGAGGATCAAGAAGAGAGCAATATTTTTAATTTAGAAGTTGTTAATTTTAATTTTTACTTATTTTTATATTACAAAAGTTAAACATGCGGATCAGCCCGCTAATCTGCAGGACTTAGCGAGGTGGCCCTGGATATAACTACACAGACCATGGTCTTACTAGGCCGGTCCAGGAGAAAACAATTGTCTGCGATGGAGCGGACCATATGGAAGCGGGTTGGCACATTTGACATCTCTATTTACAAGCCAATCAATGACCTGATCAATGTCGGTAGAGTTCTTGCAGGATATCATGAAACAGTAGACTTCTCTACCTGTAAGCGAACTAAGACTTCTTTTGGCATTTTCAGATAAAGAAGAAGCTATACATTTCATCAGTTAAGGCTTCTTTAGAAAGAGCTCCAGGTTTGTCAATCTTGTTCCCAAGAACCAAAAGAGGGATACCATTAAGCGAAGTCTTACTCAACAAACGATGCAGTTCACTTTTCGAGACACTTAAGTTGTCAAGATCTGCAGCATCAACTACATACCTGGAAAAGGATTGAACATGAAACAAAATTTGTGGGAGACATAAAGAGATAAAGAAAGAAACATGAGCCAAAGATCCTTACACAATCGCAGAAACATCGCAGCATAGCAGTTCCCACAAGAACGGAATCTTGGTTGACACTAAGATCAAATAGTTTGATTGTAACATTTCCTTTTGTCACTTCTCTACTGTCAAACCCAACCTGACATTCCAAAAAGAAGAAGAATATCTAAAATGGTATTACAAACAATATCTTAAATGAAAGACGAGTTTGATAAGAAATGTAAGTGTAACACTTAACTGTAAGACTCATGTCTTCACTGTATCCATCATTCTAAACAAGAAAGTAGATATCAGAATCCTTAAGCAGCATCATCTGAATGTTTAAGAGAATATAAAAGCATACTTACTGCAACAACATTTACAAGTGATGTCATTCCTGCATTTTCAAGTCCTGCCAAAGAAATCTGCATTTCTTGGTTGCGAAATAGGCTGCAAATCAAAACCATCGAAACAAAATAAATAAATGAATATGTCCACTCGAAATACCGAATTTGAAACACTTTTTCTCAAGTCATAAATAGAGGATAGAAACATAGTTTTAGACACCAAAAAAAAATCCATCTTTTTATGAAACTACAACATGTGCCTTCAGAAAAAAGGCAAATTTTCAACTAGATTGATGTTACACCGATGCTTTCTTGCTTTCATGTACTGCTGAATTGATTAAGGTGATGTAATTTGGTTGCCAAATCCCAATTTCTTTGTAAAAAGTTAAAAACAAAAAATAAGACTCAAAACAAAATTAAAATTCGGTGTAGTAGTATTGAATTCGAGTCTCAAAATTCCAATGTAGCTAGAACTGAAGACTAAAACCTTGAATGCAAACCCTTTTTTACAAAACCTTGAATGCATGGTTTTTCTCTTGTCGAAAATAAAGGTTGAATTTTTATTTTGAAGAGAGTGAAGGATCTATATTAAAAAAGGATCAAGATTTGTATTTATGTCAATGTGATTAATTCAATTTCTATACAAATGTAGATTTTTAGAAGTTGAAAAATTGACCCTTTTGTGTTTCCAAAATTGCAAAGCTTTGAGAATAGAAAACAATTCACATCTAATATACAAAGACAAACCTAGACCAAACCAAACCAGACCAGACCAGACCAGACCAGCAACAAAGACACAAGAAAAATAAACGAAAAACACTTGTTTCACACGAGGAATTGTCTTCAACATTCATCATCATCTACCAAACAACACAGGAAGACTAAGAAGAACAAAAATAGAGAATATATGTTCTTGGTGAAGTTTAGTTCTTTGATTTTGAATGCTTTACGAGCCAATCAATGACTTGATCAATGTTGGTAGAGTTCTTGCAGGATATCATGAAACAGCAGACTTCTCTATCTGTAAGCGACGTAAGCCCCCTGCAACAATAACAATGCAAGAAACATAATCAGATCTAGCTAAATTGTGCTATCTTTTGGCATTCTCAGATAAAGAAACAGCTATACATTTCATCGGTTAAGGCTTCTTTGGACAGAGCTCCAGGTTTGTCAATCTTGTTCCCAAGAACCAGAAGAGGGATACCATTAAGAGAAGTCTTGCTCAACAAATCATGGAGTTCACTTTTCGAGACACTTAAGTTGTCGGGATCTGCAGCATCAACTACATACCTAGCAATTGAAACATGAAACCAAATTGTGGGAGATAGTAATAGAAACATAAAGCCAGGCATTAAAGATAACAGAAACCTGAGTCTAAGATCCTTACACAATTGCAGAAACAGCACGGCAGTAACGTTCCCACATGCTGCGGAATCTTGGTTGACCACCAAGATCCCATAGTTTGATTGTAACATTTCCTTTTGTCACTTTCCTCATGTTAAACCCTACCTGAATAAAAAGAAGAAGTATATCTCCATGTTATTCGAAAAAGCAGGTATTGAAAGACAAATTTTATAAGAGATTGAAGTGTAACACTTACTGTAGGAATCATGTCTTCACTGTATCCACCAGTCTAAACAAGAAGAAGATGAGAGTAGATATCAGATCCTTAACCAGTAACCACCATCAACTCACTGTTAATAGAATATAGAAGAGAAGCGTACTAATACTTACTGCAACAACATTAACAAGTGATGTCTTTCCTGCATTTTGAAGTCCTATCAAAGAAAGCTCCATTTCTTGCTTGAAGAAGAGGCTGCAAAAGCGTGCCGAAACAAACAAATCAATAGGTCCACCCGAAATACCGAATACCAAACTGAAACACGTTTTTTAAATCTTAGGGTCCTAAAAGAGAGCATAGAGACATAACTAGACACCAAAAAGAACTGATCTTTCATGAAACTTTGAGATATATAGAACATATTCTACACTATGTGCCTTGAGAAAACGCATTTTGTCAACTAAATTGATGTTACACTTCTTACTTTCATAGCTCTTTTACTGCTCACTTGAAAGATGCTTTCGTTCTTCTTACATGGATAAAATTGGCAATCTAAAATCTAACATAGATGCTTTTTTCCCCTAATGTCACCGCCTAAAACCCTAAACTTGGCAATCAAATCGAACAAGGTCACATCAAATGCCTAAAGATTGTCACTTTACAGAATCAGCTATGATAAAAATCAGCTTCACAATCTAATTACGGTGAGCTGATCACAATCTTCAAAATTCTATCAAGATTTCAAAACTACTGAGCTGATTACGGTGATGTAATTTGGTAGCTAAACAACTTAAATTCCAGAAAATCAAATCCCAAATTCTTCGTAAAAAAACAAAATTTAAAACTGGGCAACAAAGAAACAAAATTTTCAGGTCAAGATTAATCAGAAATCAGAAATCTTAATTAAGATTGAAGACAAAGAAGAAATCTCACCTCCGAAGCCAATTGAGCAAAGCTTCCCACAAACCCATTGATATGATTCACAAAAGGAACTCAAAGAGAGACGAAGAATCGGAAACAGATCCGCCTGCGAGAATTCTCCTCCACGGATCGGTTAAAAGAGAAGCTTCTTCTCCTCCGTAAGTCGCCTACTGATATGATAGCTTTGTCCAGAGCCGGCGAATTAAAAAGAGTCAAAGCCACGAAATCTGGACCGTTTGATTTCTCTTCTGGTCCACCTAATCAACGGTCCAGATCTTGTACGAAAATAATGGGGGTTGCTATTTAATAATTCAATTATTTATATAGTTTTGGATTGGCCAATCAGAAGGGAGATACGGTGCCATATGAAGAAAAATGGATAAACCACCTAACCACTCGCGTTAGATAAGCGCGTGATGAACACGTACGTACCGTCCAATAGTGTAGTTTTTGAGCTGGTGGTGGTGCCGCCAAGGATTGGGCGGTGATGTGTGATATTGGAAGTCAATTTGGAGAGATCGGGAAGTGGAAGTGCACTATTAGGTGTCGCTAATATATGTTTATGGGCTTTTAATGGGCTTTTAATTGACCCACTAGTTATGGGCCAACCAATCAATATTAGTGGACTATTGATGATTTTATTCTTCTTATACTGATTTAGATTTACTCACAATTGGCGTTTCCATTCGTTAATAATCTCTTTATTTCCAAAAAATTAGGACAAATTAACTACCAAATTTTATGAAATTTTGTTCAAGTCATGTTTTATCTTCCAAAACATATGATAATAAATTATTACTTATTTATAAACTAAATATATAAATATATTTAATTACTACTATATTTGGTATATATTTCGCCATGTTTAAACTGGGGTAAGTTATTGACAACATTGACTAGTTTTTCTATCCATAATTACATTTTTCTTTTTCTTTTGGCAGCTTCTATCCACAATCTACATTTCGTAATGTTGTTGAATGAAAAATAGATGAAAACATAATGTTCTAATCGGAATAACTAAATTTAACTTTAATAATCTTTCATCATGTGATCTACATTTATAAATAATCAAAAGTTGGATTCATTTAACCCTCTTTGTGTTGGCTTCATTGACTGTAAACATAAATAAATGAACAGCCAGAGACAAAGAAAAGGTGAAAAATGAATTGGTCAACCACTAAAACCGTTAGGTTTAACACTTTTTTATTGCATGAATAATTATCCAATTATTGATTTATAAAAAATATACATTCAAAAGGTAAACTAAAGAAATAGTTTTAAAGACCGGAGGCCGGAGTTGTAATTTATTAGTTTACTGTTTGAATCCAATAATGTGTATTGTGATGAGTATCAAAAAGTTGTGTATGTTTTAAAAGTTTTCATTTATTTCTAAGAAGTTTTTAACTTTTAAAACACACAACTTTTTGATACTTCTTAGAAATAAATGTTTTCATCAATTTTATAAAAAAAATATAAATGTATTCATCAATCACTTGCCCACTAATTTATCTCATATATATTGGACAAAAGTACTACTACTATAAGAAACGGTATATAATTAACATTAATGATTCCTATATTCAAGGAGAAAATACATTAACGGGACAATCATTACATTTCTTAAATGAAAACAAAGTACTTAGTTGAATTACCAGAACGACAAGATCAAAAGAAAAACAAAAAAAAACAAAAAAGAAAAGAAAACAAAAACCAGAAAACTCATCAGACGAGTAAAGAAGTATCGGTCTCGTCTTTTGGTCGCACGTCTGAATCATCATCATCAAAGACCTCTCTTTGTTCCCGTGACAGATCTTTCTTAACCAAACTTCACCGACCCATTCCTTTTATTTCCCCAATTCTCGTCCTGGGTTCCGTTATTTCGTTCCCAGGTTCGAGCTTCTTCTCCAGAGAATCTGAAAAACAATTGTAAAATCGAAATTTTTATTGTTTCTTCAGACAAAGCTAAGATATTAAGTCAATCATTACATGTCGGACATTTTGACTCCGGCTGGTTTTTCAGGTGAGATCCCGAGAATTTTGTCTGTTATTAAACTTGTTTTGTCATCTTCCACTGGAAATTAGCTGTCCTTTGGGTATAGCTTCTATTTATTTGGATCTAATGTCAGAAATTGCTTAATTCTTGCTAATCAAGTTGCTAATTTGACAAACATTACATTAATGTAACTCCTCGAATCGGATAATTCTCTTAATCCCATTCAATTTGATGAATTTGACACTATACTGTATGTGGAACCCACATCTGTTCTAAGACATTTTCAGGAATCGCCAAAGGAGAAATTAGCTTGAATTATGCCAAAAACAAATCTATTTTACTAAATTAGATCATTTTCCATCTTCGTCACAGAACACACTTACATTTGGATTCTCATGTTTTTTTGTTTTTTTTGTTGGGTGTGTGTTTGGATCTACATAGGTTGTGTATTGTGGAGATAAATTTTGAAGAAACAGAGAGGAGAAACAAAAATGAGGATGATGAAGCACAAACACAACAAGAAAGCAACGTTTTTGCGTTGTTCATCGTTTACTCTAGTATCAACATTTGTGGGATGTGTTTTCATGATTCATTTAACCATGTTATATAGCAGAAATTATAATGTAGATCTTGAAGTTTCTTCTCAGTTACTAATCCACCATCCGATTGTTCGTGAGCTCGAACGAGTTGAAGAAGAGAGTATTCATATGCCACCTCCTAGGAAGCGTTCTCCGCGTGCTATCAAACGGAAACCTAAAATACCAACCACTTTAGTCGAAGAGTTTCTCGACGAGAATTCGCAGATTCGACATCTTTTTTTCCCCGATATGAAATCCGCTTTTGGTCCTACCAAAGGTGATGCTAATGATACATCGCATTACTATTTCCCGGGGAAAATTTGGACGGATACAGAAGGGAATCCGATTCAAGCGCACGGTGGTGGCATTTTGTTTGATGAAAGATCTAATATTTACTATTGGTATGGTGAATTTAAAGATGGACCAACTTATCATTCTCATAAGAAAGGTCCCGCTCGAGTAAGTTACATTTTCTTTCTTTCCATTAATAATGTCTCAATCTTGAAATTTGTAATCAGAATGTGAAAACAGTTTCTTGGATTTGTTTCAGGTTGATATAATCGGTGTTGGATGCTACTCATCGAAAGACTTATGGACATGGAAAAACGAAGGCATTGTATTAGCAGCCGAAGAAACAGATGAGACACATGACTTACACAAATCCAATGTTCTCGAGCGGCCTAAAGTGATCTACAATTCAGAAACCGGGAAATACGTGATGTGGATGCATATCGACGATGCAAACTACACTAAAGCTTCGGTTGGCATTGCCATTAGCGATAACCCAACAGGTCCATTCGATTACTTATACAGCAAATCACCTCACGGTTTCGATAGTAGAGACATGACCATCTTCAAAGACGATGATAACATTGCCTACTTGATATATTCATCAGAGGACAACAGCGTGCTTCATATCGGTCCTCTAACATCGAATTACCTCGATGTGAAGCCGGTAATGAAAAGAATCATGGTGGGACAACACAGAGAAGCTCCAGCTATTTTCAAACACCAAAACACTTACTACATGATCACCTCTGGTTGCACGGGATGGGCACCAAACGAAGCATTGGCTCATGCCGCTGAGTCGATAATGGGTCAATGGGAGACGTTGGGGAATCCGTGTGCTGGCGGGAACGATATTTTCCGGTCAACGACGTTTTTCTCGCAGAGCACATTCATTATTCCATTACCAGGTGTTCCTGGTGCGTTTATATTCATGGCGGATAGATGGAATCCGGCGGATTTGAAGGATTCGAGATATTTGTGGCTACCGTTGATAGTTGGTGGACCGGCTGATCGGCCTCTTGAGTTTAATTTCGGGTTTCCGATGTGGTCGAGAGTTTCTGTATATTGGCATAGACAATGGCGGTTGCCTTCAGCAGAAAGGAAGAAGATTGCTTAAAAAAAAGACACAGCCTTTAGAGTCTTTTTGAGTTGTTTTTGCTTCTTCTTCATTTTGTCTGTTGTGTTGTTGTTCATTGTTGTTGTTGTTATTGTTGTGCTGCTTTGTTTTTGTTTACAGATAGAAAGAGAGTGAGACTATAGGGCCATTGTTAATACAGATCAGTTTGAGGCTAGTGTATGAGACTATGAATTCTGTTACATTTCTGGTAAGAGCATCAAGATCCGGTTTAGTTCGGTTTCTGAAGTTTTGATTCTTTTTTTTTTTTTTTTGGTTTTGACTGGTATCTTCGGGAATATAAAAGTGAATCGATTTTTTTTTACCCTTTCAGTTAACTTAAACACTTGAATTAACTTTTAGTAGTTTCAATTAGGATTGGTTTAATCCGGATTGACCTCTCCACCAGTAATTAAATGCCATGTTATGGCGGGTCAAATTAAACCCGAACCGAATCCGAGATATTGGTTATCTATTTTAATGGGGACGACTGCGTGAGACCCCCTCTATAGTGCTGCTTCTGCATCGATCCACCCAAATTCTTAAACTTTTTATTTTTCTCTGTAGTATTACATTGCTTCATATTTACCCTCATATTATTTTACTCTGTCCAATTCCACCTGCGTTTATAAAAATCGAAATCGCGTTTAATCAAAATAGTGACCAAATAACCCAACCCAAAACCCTGATTTAAACCAATAAACTGAATTCGATTTAACCCATTTAACCCAAATCAATTTGGGGGTATGTGGTTTGTTTCTTCTTCGTGACAAATCAAAACAACTCTTAATAGTGAATACTAAACCAAATTAAGATTTACATTTATTTCTTTCTGAAATTCGATTGTATCTCTAGTTTATCTAAGCTGGCCAATATAAGCAACAAAAAGAATGTCATACAAATCATAAGTGTGAAACTCAAAGCTAGATTCTTGAAGAAGCTAAGTTACTTTCCTGAGAGAACAACACAATTTCACCACTTTAACGTAAAGGTGGAAGAATTAAAATAACCATAGGAAGCTTAAATTGACAAATTGAAATTAGTACCAACAATCAAAAGTCTTAACTATATCCAAACCCAGAAAAGTCAAACAAACCATCGTCACAGTTCCTAATAGCCAATTCACAATACACGTATTGCTTCATGACACACATCTCAGTCAACAATTTCAACGAATGCTTCCAAATCCAAAGATTAAATGCAATCGATGTCAAATTCCATTTTGCTTTCAAATTGAAACATCCAAATTACGCAATTAGAGTTTTCAAATCGGATCCCACAAAAATTCAAAATCGAAAAATCAAACACTATTAACAGCACAAACGACAACTAAAAATCAAGAAGCAGAGAAAATGAAACCTGAAAATTTTTCGATTTCGTGAGCTCGTTTGTTTCCACCCAAAGATATAGAGAAAATTTTCCAAACTCTCAGCAAACGAAGAAGCTGTGAGCTACGCACTCCAAGAAACTTAGATAAATTTCCTTCTAAGTAATTTCAATTTCTAAGAAGAAGATGAAAAAGAAGATTCAAAAACAAAAACAAAACATACAAAAAAATAAAATTTTGGTTCTCTTCGGTTCAAAAACAAAAAAACATTCGGTTAAAAAAAACAAAAAAGTAAATTGCAATCACTGTTTCGTAAATGCAATTTAGTAATAAAAAAAAAAAGGCAAGTGGAATTGAGCAGAGTAAAATAATATAGGGGTAAATATAAAGTAATGTAATACTACAGAGAGGGAAATAAAAAGTTTGAGAGTCTAAGTGGATCGATCCAGAAACAGCACACGGATCTCACCCAGTCGTCCCATTTTAATTGCGCCAATAAAATTAGGTCACTCGCAATTAAACCCTTGACGACGTTCTTTTGCCGGAGATTTCCTAGTTCGCCGTAAGACTGAGAGACAAAGGAGAGAGATTTTACGGCGCCGGTATTAGAATGGCTGATCCAAAGAGAAGTGGAGGAGATAGCAGCAGCGAAGATGAAGATCCCAAATGGAAAGCCGCCATCAATTCGATAGCCACCACCACCGTTTACGGCGCTTCCGCCACGAAACCCGTAGCTACTCAGACATATGAAGATGGAGATTTTCGAATCAAACCTAAAAAGCTAACACATGCCCAGATGAAGGTTAGTCATTACTTCATATATTGAAGAACGTAACCAAATTTTATGTTCAAATAGCTCTTTTGATGGCAATCAGACTTTGTTACTTAGAGAAATTTGCTTAGGTTCACTGCAACTGCAAGACCTTGTCGAATGAGCTATTGATTGATCAAAAAGTTTCAGGATTTGAGTGACTTGTTGATAAGTCGTTGGATTTGAGTGATGAGTGTGTCGGCTAGTTCTTTTAAAATTTTGTTCATGGTGTTTGCTACATTGTCTATCTCTAGTATTTGTTCATGCTATAGTTATGATCGCTTGTTCGAGTTGATTATTGTTGCTGATTAAGGTAAGCTTGAAAAACAGGTGAAGAAGCTTTTGAATGAAATGGTGGAGAAGACTTTAGACTTTGTGAAAGATCCTCCTGTCCATATTCCCGAGGATAAACCCGAGAATGATTGTGGAGTTCGGTTATTTAAGAGGTGTTCGACTGGCATAATCTTTGATCATGTAGGTTAGTCATCATTACCGCTTGCTCTTCGAGAATCCTAAATCTGAATCTTGAATATTATGAATCTGTCAAGAAACTTATTTTCGTGGTATTCGTGGTAACCAGATGAGCTTAAAGGACCCAGAAAGAAGCCTAATTTACGCCCTGATAGAGGATTTGAAGGAAACTCTAAAGAGGTTATTAAGCTTCAAAGCATTGTCCTGTCTTTAGCAGATCATGAAATCTATCAAAGCTTCTTTCTTCTTTCCTATGGTTACTGCAGTTTAAGAAACGAATAAAATCAATCGCTGTTGATGGATCAGATGTTTTGACTGCTGCTATTGAAGGAGCTAAGAAAGCCTCAGCTAGATTAGAAGCGAAAGAAGCGGCTGCAAAAGCTAAAGCTAAAAAAGAGGAAGAGAGAATCGCGGAATTGAAGAAAGTAAGAGGAGAAAAATGGTTACCTTCTGTTGCGCGGGAAATGCAGGTAAGTTATATAGTTGTACATATTTTCCATATGTGTTTCATTCTTCTCTGAGTAGTAACACATGAACTTAACGAATCTCGCTATATATTTGCAGCGTAATAAAAATTCGACATGGAAATCGGCAAAGTCATAAAGGTTCATTGAGCTTTCTTTTCCTGAACTTATTATCAATTTTGTAATCTCATTACTTGAAGAAGAAACACAGAATCAGTCACTCTTGGCTACAAAACTTTTACTAAACGAAAGATTTTGAAATCGTGAATTGTTATGTGGAGTAGACTCTAGAGAGATCATTTGTTCTTGATGTAGTGAGAGTGAAGTTCTTCAGAGATGTTGTCATCATCGTCATCTTTGATACAAACGAAATCTTCTAATCCATCATAAATCTCCTCGACTTCAAATGCATTTTTCTTGGCTCCTTGTTTGGATGATGAAGAGAAAGCACTCTTTATTCCCTTAATCAGTCTTTTCCCGAGACTTTTCTGTGATTGCTGCGGTGGTGGAGATGCTCTTCTTCGCCGGAAAGTCGTGCTCAGGTTTGAAACCGATCCTCTGTCGCCTCTCTGCGTCTTGTTTAAGTTATTCGGTTGGTGGACGCAATGGAAACTCGCGGATCGAGCAGAATCCATCACGCTCCTTGACCTCGAAGACTCGGTGATCCGATCTGATATCTGCTTCTCCGATTCTTTTGATATGAATTTCCTCATCGCGTCAAGCTCTTTCTCCAGACTCTCAATCCTCGAGCTCGTGGAATTCATCGCAGCTCTTAGCCGACAGTTTTGCCTCGCCGCCGTGTCTCTCTGAAGAAGTGACCCGAGCGTCACGGAAGAGTCTCTAGCCGCAGAGACTTCTCGGTGTCGATATGCAGCTGGAGCGGCAGAGGCGACGGTTGCAGCGGCCATGATCGAGTGGCGCGTGTTGAGCTGCTCTTGTAGCATCGCTCGTACGATGAACCTCAGGGGCATTTTCGGATTTTGCACGGCGTGAAGAAGTATCGGCGGCGAGAGTTTGTCACAGTCTATCGAATTACATATCTGAACCTTCTCTTCCTCTGTTACCTCTCCGTTGTGCTCCTGCAAAATTTTCAAAATATCAATCCAATTAGGTGTTGACACGTAAGATAGCCGATCGAAATGACAAAATTAGCCTTGTTACCTTCACATAAGCATCAACGATTCTATAGAGCAAATCGTGACGCGGGAACCGCTCCTGCACGGCGTCAGCGACGACGACGAAATCTCCGGCGGGAAGTCCAACAGCTTCCTTGAGAAACTCGTTCACACTTTCACTATCTCCGATTTCCGTCAAAGCTTCGATGCATCGGCCAACCAGAAACGCCGTCGTTTCAGACTCCGGAAGCTGAACAAGGCATGAACGGAGAACGATTTGGATGAAGTCAACGCTGACGAAGACGACTCGTCGGAGATAAGACTCCGTTATGACCCTCAAGCTCTCTCTTCCTCCGTCGTCTCCTCTTCCAGCTTCCGTCATCAGAAGAATCTCGACGGCGACTCTCAGTGAAACGACATTGAACGGCGTTAGTTCAATGTGAGCGCCGTAACAGAAATCGGCAATTAACGAGAACGTTTCAGCCGTTATGTTTAACGGCGGTGAAAGAGTTAATTCGTTGACGGCCGTTAGGTGGCGTTTTAAATAGCCACTTCTTCTTGACAGAGTATCCTATGGGATAGTAAAACATCACATAACATAACCTCCCAATTAAAATCAAACCTTTTTGCTTATTCTCAACAAATGTGTCATTTTACTCTTCTCTTTTTTTGTTAATTAAAATACCATTATGACATGCCATTGAAAATCGTTAAAATTTATATTGATTTTGATGAAATTGATAAAGTTGTTGAACTATATAGGGGAAAATGTTCGAAATTGGTAAATAAAAGTTTGAAAAAATGTAACCTTGTGAAGATGGAACCTTGTGCTTCCCACATTTACGAACACATCAGGCTTAGAGTTATTAGCCAACGACCTGAATAAAAATATAGAAAAATAATCATAGCAAGTAAATAAGTTAACATAAATAAAAAAAGAAGGGAGAAATTAAAATGTGGTAAAGCTTTGGTAATTTTTGTAGAGAAACATTACCATTTATGGACTCTAGATTCAAGCTCCATAGAAGGAGAAGAGAGATTGATACGTCGTTGAGGAGAATGAGACAGAGAGGAAGAAGAAGAAGAGAAAGAAGAAGAGTGGTCGATGTAGTCTTCTTCTTCATAGATCGTATCTACAAACCCTAAGTTTGTCCATCGCTTCATTTTTTTTTCCCTAGTTCTAAGAGAGAAGATGAAAGAAAGATAATCTTGGTGTGATCTTAGAGAAGATTCGAATTCGCCGGTTAGGTTTCTGAGAGTAAAGAAGAGAAGGAAACTTGCATAGTGAAATGGCAATAAATGTGGTAAATAGGGGAAATAAATGAATTTAAAGGATTTTGTTGTGATCGTTATAATATGCGTGAAAGTCTTTAAATGCGTTTTCCTTTTCTTCACCATAACCTTCTATTGCATATAGAGGGACCACGTCCACAGGCTTAAGATGTGTTTGTTCTTACATTCAAATTTCACGTGATTTCAATTTTGATTAAATTAACTTAAAATTGTTGTGTATATATATATATATATATAGATAGTGCATTACACATTTATTTAGATCGAAGTTTGTTTGGTTGTTTCTTTATTAACATATATTTTGTCCTTGTCGTAATTAATAAACACGGATTGTTTACACTAATTTGTTCGCACAAACAACCAAAAGAAAATTAGTTTGATCGACCACTTCAACACAAACGTCCACTTCCATGACACTCATTTTTTCTAGTTCGTAATCTTTTCATCCAGTTAGTTGTTCAAACGGTAGTGCCTCTAATTTTAAAAATTTGGAGACTTTTGTTGCAATTGTCTAAGAAAATGTACTTATGGATATCTTAATAACTGAAACATATATTACGCCATAGTTTTTCTTATATATAGGAAATTTTTCTGATTTTTTTTTTTAAATTAACGAAGATATAACACATTATGGTATTTTATATCATCCAAGCTTTATGTTTTCGTTTCTCTTCTTTAGACTATGAAAAATATGAATTGCCTTGTTAAAAGTTGCTGAAGCTGCCTCCTACCAATTAGTTGGGGTTTGCACTGGTTATGGACAATAGTACGCAGTGGCTAACACCTTTGTTTGCTCCCTCTACCTCCTCTGGCTATCATAGGTGTGGTGTTCTATGGTCCATCTCTGGCCTGCTCTTCCTTGTAGCTGATTAGATAGGTTCTCTCCTTCAGCGGTTTGCTAAGTGTCAGCTCGGTTGTACTTCGTTATCAGCGCAGATGTTGCTGGTGTTGCTAGAGTTTTTGAGTTTGATGAAGTTGTGTCTGTGTTGTCTTGCGTTTGCCTGTTGGGTCTTGTGGATCAGACATTATGTGGTCGTACCGTTGCTTAAGTTAGGTTATGGAGAATTACTTGGATTTCAGGGGTATTGATCGACTGTCGGATTCTTTGCCTAGCTTGGCTGGCTTCTCATCGATCCTTTAAGGGTTAATGCCTTCCTTGCCATTCTCAGCCACCATTCCCAGCTTTGGTAAGTGAAGCCCCATACTTCCGTTAGGCTCCGATCCTCTTCAAGTAGCTCTTGCCGGCAAAGCATTCTTCTTCTATCACTCTCTCTACTTAAGCTTGGTGATGGATTCTATTGCTAGGAATTATCTCTATGGTTCTCCCCAACAAATTCGATTGAAGGGAGTGTTTGAGTCTATTGGTTGCCCTTCTTTCTAGATTGGAAGCTCTTTCGGCATCTTGTGAGCTTCGATATTTTAGGAGCAATGGGAAGAGTATCGAGATACTCTTCCCATTGCTTTTTTTTTTTATTGTTTCTCTTATTTTATATTTTCTCCATGCTGTAAAAACTTTCACCTGCTTTTAATAGAAGAACATTTATTAAAAAAATAAAAGTAAAAATGAATTGCATTATATAAAGAGGATCTAAATTGTGTTACTAATAAAGATTATAATTATGGTACACTAGCACACAATATATATATATATATTTTTTATCAGACTCGGTGGATTATATATTTCTCTCACAAACAAAGATTGTTAATCTTATTCTGGACCAGGAGTGAAGTTCATATATAAACCAGCCCATCATAAAACTCTCAAAACTAAAATAATAAACAGGCCCAAGCCCATTAGTAAGAAAGCCCTAATTTTTCAACTAAACCTAGCTCGTTACAGACTATATAAAGCCTTGTCAACACTCATCGTCTCTTCCTCATTCTAAAAACCCTAGAGAAGAGACATCTCAATCCCCAAACCCGGCGGCGAAGATGAAGTACAACCCTCGCGTAACCTCCTCTCGCAGGAAGAACAGGAAGGCTCATTTCACAGCTTCCTCAAGCGAGAGGCGTGTGATAATGAGCTCTCCTCTCTCCACCGACCTTCGTCAGAAGTACAACGTCAGATCCATGCCGATCCGTAAAGACGACGAGGTTCAGATCGTTCGTGGAACATACAAAGGACGTGAAGGAAAGGTTGTTCAGGTTTACCGTCGCAAATGGGTGATTCACATTGAGAGGCTCACAAGGGAGAAGGTGAACGGAACCACCGTGAACGTCGGAGTTCAGCCGTCGAAAGTGGTGATAACGAAGCTTCGTTTGGATAAGGATAGGAAATCGCTTTTGGAGAGGAAAGCTAAAGGACGTGCTGCTGCTGATAAGGAGAAGGGAACTAAGTTCACATCAGAGGATGTGATGCAGAACGTTGATTAAGTCTTGAGGTTTTTATCTTTAGATTTCATCGTCGTTTTTTAAATTTAAGTTTTGTTATTTTTGGAGAATGTTATCACTGTTTCGTTCTGGTGTTGGATATGAGAACCTATCTTTTGATTTTAATATTTGGAAGTTTGATTATTATGGTATTTTTATCTCTATTTTTTATTTTACATTTTGATGTTTGTTTATATGAATGCGGTTGTGATTGATGTGGAAGCTCATTGTTTTGGTTACGAAATGATGTTTTTAGTGGTTGTTGCATTTAGAAAAAACTGAATTGGTTCTGGATCTGTGTTTTTGTTTCTGTTTTATCTCTTAGTTGAAAGTTGGATGATCCATTTTCTATAGTTGTTTTCATTTTGAAACATATTGGAATTGTGAATTTGTGGGTTTAATTGACAATCATTTTTTTTTTAATCTTGCCATTTCATTTCTCGAAACTTTCTTACAAAATCTTTGTTTTCCAAGATCGTTATTTGTGGTTTAGGGTATGAGTTTGGCATTTCGACATTAGAATACTTGATCAGCAAAGTCGTGGATTGATTCTATTTTCTCAGTATTTTTTTGCTCACTGTGTACATATGGTATTCCACAAGATTAGTGTCTTCATATTTTCCAAATTAAAAAAAAATGTTTTCTCGGAAAAATGATCGGAACTTGTATTCATTGAGGCTGTCAATGAATTAACCAAACAAAAACAAATCTGAAATTCATGTATTCGTGTGAAGGTTTAAGTGACATCATTTTATTTCACTGAATTCGTTGATTGATTCCACTCATTTCGTTCATTGATTCCTCTCAATTCTTTGATTGATTCCTCTAATGTTCATTGACTATTTAGCCATGTGTGCATGTATGTTACATGAGGCTTGTCTTCCTCGGAAAGAAAATGATAAAACTGTTCCCATTAAGCGTGCAGAATAATAGCTCAAAAACCAAATCCGAAAAAGAATCATCCGTCAATCAGTGATTTATAAATTAAAATAATATTGAAAACTCAAGTTTCAACCAAAGATCATTGGTATGTTTAGTAGCTCTTCAAGGGTTTAAGAGTAAGCAAGAGACCAAACCTTGGGTACTTGTTTAATGTTTTGGTGTCAGTCTCACTTGAGATTGTCACTATGACACTATCGATTTCGGGAGCACCTCATGTTGCAGAAGAGTACCAAGTTTACCGTTACTGTTCATATAGCTTTGACATTCGTCAAGTGATCAACCGCAAACAATCCACCAACTGTTATCGTGTTCTCTTTTAGGTGATGAAGATACAAATTATTTAACAGGGAGATATAAATTTGATTAATAAAGAGCTTCATCTTACATTATCATGGATGCACATTGATCTGGCTTTGTGACACTGATTCCAACATTGCACTTTGTGAAATTTCAAGCTTTAGCACCAAATGAGATAGTTGGTGAGCCAAGGGTGGTTGTAACATCAATTAGAGGGTTTTGAATTCAGAAGGCTGATTACAAAACCTTGCTAGAGTTGTAATCAGGCACCTTGAAGGTAGCCACTGGCTTCTGTCGATGAGGGAGAATCTCATTGAATGTGATGGTTGTCAGGATCTGTCCAAGTGATAAAAAAAGAAGAGGTGAAAGGACATGGTTTATACAAAACTTAGAAGTGTGATCTTTTAAGATTGGATAAACGCAGGAGACTTAACATTCGAAATTTAGAATCAATGTCGATTTTGACATCGAAGAAAGTGTTTCTGTACTTGTATTGTGTGGCAACATTAGCAGCATGTAGCAGTACTTCATTCTTCAGCAAAGCAGTGGACATGAGAGTCTATAATAAAACAGCGAAGAAATAATCTGTTACAGAAATTAACGTTTCTTTCAGTGAACAGCAAAGGTTTCGTGGTGTAGTTGGTTATCACGTCAGTCTAACACACTGAAGGTCTCCGGTTCGAACCCGGGCGAAGCCATAATGTTTTTCTCGGATTTTGTTTATTTATTTTGTAGAATCACGAGTCCAGATGTCGTCAGCCATTATTAGGCTTTAGATGGGCTCATAGTCTCATAGCAGTAAGCCAGGAAATGTTGTTATATAATTTAATTTTGCTATATAGACAATGGGTAAAAACAAACATTTGTTTGTCTTAAGTAAATTAATTACAATGAAACTAAGATACACTATTATGCCGACTAAGAAAACAACATTTTTAGGGGTCTATTATGCCGACTAAGAAAACAACATTTTTAGGGGTGTATTAGATAAATAATTTTGAGAGATTTAAATTTTAATGAAATTTGAGATGATTTGGTTGAATTTTGGTGAATTAAAAATTTTGTTATTAAATTCTATAAAATCTCATATAAAATCATGAAGTTCAGTTCAATACACCACCCTAAGTACGGTGGGATTTATCCACACTCACATAAATAAGACATACAAGAATCTTCATATAGGAAGAAGAAAAAGAGACGAATATTGAATGTTTGAAAAAAAAAAAAAAAGATCAATACGTTTGAAGGTTTTAAGTTTTCTTATCAGATTGAGTGTAGAGAAAATTTTAAATTGAGATTTTATTTTCTAACTTAACTTCTCTACGATGGAGTCTTGTTTATATACCAAGTTTTAACAAGTTATATAAAATGATATTGTTGCACTGTTTTATTTGTGGAACAGTAATATCATTAGTTTTGTTTTGATGTGATTGAAAAAAAAAAAAACTACTCTTAGTTTCTCTCTTACAACAAATGTTTTATGAATGTTACCACTTTTTTCAATTGATTAATTAATAATCCAATTGACTCAAAATAAATAACATTGAATAAAGTTTTAAATAGATTTTATAACTTTAATGTTATTTTCTTTGAAAAACTTATAATCATCGATCCTCATAGGAATTATCACAAAATCTTATATTTTACTTTGTCCATTCTACATCATTATCATCCCATGTATCTCCACTTCTTGTTTATAGGACTCATTAAGTATTCACGTATCATTTCTTTATCTTCTCAGATTTTTCTTTTCTTATAAAATCTATAATTAATCTTAATAAATAAATAAAAAGTAAGGGAAATAAATAAGTAAATTATTTTAAGTGTCTAGACGATAATTCTACATAATCTATTGGAAGAAATAAATCATGTCTTCAGTATCAATTCCCGGAAACCAAAGAAATGACTAATATATATATATATATATATATATACTGCTTCGATTTTTTTTTTTTTTTAACGGTTTGCTTCGAATTCATTTTAAGAAATTGAGCTATGAGATTCTAAACTTTTTGGTTGCAAAAAGAAAATACAAAAATAAAAATTAGTTGCTGATGAAGTGGGTGGTGTCACAGCCATGTCGCCGGAGGCTTAAGAAAGTGTCTCGTACCGTCATTTTTAAGTCTCCACCAAATCCTTCCACTTCCACCATACACAACTAACCACGTGTCCTAACCAAAGAATCTAACCTTCGTCGAACCAATGAAAAATCGACAGCTCAGCTATGACCGAACGCCACAAATCACAGGTGAAAAGATTCGCTAACCTGGCCAAACCTTTAAACTAACTCCGAAGATATGGCAACTCAAACGTCATCAACACCTGTCGCATTTTATGCCTTCTTGTTTTAGTTTCTATCTTTTATTAGTAAAATAAAATTCTCATTTCAAATAATAATACCATTGACTAAACTACAAAACTAAAATAACTGTTATTTTCTATAATCACTTTTATAACAACAAAAAATAGAGTTCTAATAAGAAAGCTTCAACACAAAGGTAGTGTAATGTAAGCCAATCATGTGTAGATAAATGTTGTTTTAATATATAATTTTTAAAAAAACTTGAAAAACTTGGATTTTTATTCATGACTTTGCTTTTTGGAGTCTCTATAGTTACGTTGTTCTCCTTGCCAAATTAAAAATAAAAATAAGAAGATAAATTGAATAAGTTCAGCTCATGATTTGGACTGCTACCTATCGCCAAAATTGGCACAACTTTGATAAGTACTTTAGTTTTCCATCTTTGTGAATGTGTTTCTTTTTTCGGCTTTTCAATAAAGTTTGATGTTAAACTCTAATACATTTATAGTTTACATGATTTTCCCTACAGCACATAATTTTAAAATAGGCATTCTTAGATTTCGCATTATAAGAAAGTAAGTGGCTGCTATTAAATAGATGCTTCTTCCATACTTTGACGTAATTTTTCACAATAATATTTTCATAACTTAACAAAGATAATTCATAAATAAATCCTGATTTTCATGTTTAGTTATTAATTTTTTTTTTTTTTTGATGATCTTACATCAAATTTTATGGCTGCTCGATCTAAACTGATTTCTATGGTTTTGATGTTTAGTTTCGTGTGGATTTAATTGATATCACTCTCAATATATATATATATATATAAAGAAAAATATACATAATTAAAGATGAAAAAGGATGAGATATTAATGGATATGGAGAAATAAGAGAACCACTTGATCACTTAGAGCCCACGTTCCCACTCTTAATCACCCAAAAAATTAAAAACAAAGACGTGCTCACATCTCATCTCACTCCCTCACCAGCTCACTTCACTCTCTCTTTCTTTTTGTATTATAATCTCTCTCAATCATCAATTAATCAAGATCACCATATGGCTCTAGACACTCTCAATTCTCCGACCTCCACCAGCACCGCTCCTCCGCCGTTCCTCAGCTGCCTCGATGAAACCGAACCCGAGAATCTTGAGTCATGGACCAAAAGAAAACGCACAAAACGACACCGGATAGATCAACCAAACCCTCCTTCTGAAGAAGAGTATCTTGCTCTTTGCCTTCTCATGCTCGCTCGTGGCTCCTCCGATCATCTTGATCACTCTCCTCCTCCTCCACCGTCAGATCAACACCACCGAAGCTACACGTGCTCCGTTTGTGGCAAATCTTTTCCTTCTTACCAAGCCTTGGGTGGACACAAAACTAGTCACCGGAAACCGGTTAGTATTAATAACGACGATGCTAATATCAGTAACGGTTCCGTTACTAGTAACGGAAATATTAGTAACGGTGTAGTTGGTCAATTTGGGAAGACTCATAACTGTTCTATCTGTTTTAAGTCGTTTCCGTCTGGTCAAGCATTGGGTGGTCACAAACGGTGTCACTATGACGGTGGTAACAGTAACGGTAACGGTCACCATGGATTTGACCTGAATTTACCGGCTGATCAAGTTAGCGATGAGACACTTGGAAAAAGTCAATTCTCCGGCGAATAAACAAAGTCGGCGTTGTGATTAAAAAAACTTTTACCGGTTGGCTTAGCTAGTGATGATCGATCATTAGCTGAGATTCTAAATCTGTAATGAAAATGATTGGAGTGGACTTTGGATTGTTTTTAATTTCTTTTTTACGTATACGAAAAGGAAAATATTAATCTTCAAATGTTTATTCGTTGTTGGTTTTGTTTATATAAAGTAGAAAAAATGGGGGAATAGTTTGATTTTGATAAGAAATAATAAGAAAAAGAAATGGCTTAATTACTATTTCTTGGAAATTTCCTTCTGTTTTTTTTCTTCCATTATTTGTGGATTTTCATTTACTACTTCCGCAAGCAAAGGAACCACTTCTGTGAATCTGTCACTCCCAGCATGAAGTGATCTGTTCCTTACAATTTTTTAACTGTTTAATAAAACACTTTTGATATTTAAATAATCAATTTCCTATTTCAAAACATAATTTTGATAAGAGAAGTAGCGTTAATTTTGGTTATGTTAGTATTAATTATTGAAGTAGTGATAGATCGGTTAGTAGTACCTAACGAAGCTAATCCTTAAGTGTCTTGTCGTCTTTGATTACAACTATTATCTAGTGATTGGTTGGCACTCACACTTCCCTCCACGCTTAAAATTATTTTTATAAATCTGTATTATTTCGTTTTCACGAGTATTACGAGTCTTTTTTAATAAAATATCTTACACGTCCAAATCGATCCCAGTTCTTATGTATCTTCTAAGAAAAAGAGTAGTTATACATTCCAAGAAAATGTGGATATTGGGTATTTTCTGAATTAAATGCAGGAACAATATTGTTTTTTTTTTGTGTGTGACATCGACAATTTGTCTTCTGTTTGATGTATTCTTAATAACTGTATCGTTGTAGACTGATGATTAAATATCTTGGAATTAATATAGGTTTTGGCATTGAAAAGGCAAAACAACAAATGGTATATGTATACCAAGGACTCAACGCTTGGACCGTAAGAAAAATGTAATAGAGCCCATAGTGTGTCCTCCCTTGTAGCTGAGAAAATTTAGCCCAAGTATGCTAATAGCCCATAATTTAATTCTAAAATCCGAACTGATCAACGGCTGTCAAAAAAAAGAAAAAAAAATTCAGAACTCAACGTGAAACTTGATAATCAAAGAACAAATAGATTGTTGGAACAAAGGGGACAATCAAGCTGTATTGTCGGAATTTAAAATCAAAATATGTTTTCTTTGTCAAGAGATCAAAATATGTTACTATAAGATAGATATATATATATATATATATATTTAACTAAAATAGGAAAGTTGATGTAAAATATTTACTACTCCCACTGTTCTTTATTAATCTTATTTCTAATATTTTGACACATTTTAATAAAACATCTTAAAAGTTAATTATAAATGCATTATTTTTTGTGATTAATAATTTTTAATAACTTTAAACTAATAGTATTCAATTATTATTTTTGAAGTTTACAATTCATCATCAATATCTAATAAAAATGCATTGAACATAAAAAACAACAACTTTTTGAAAGAAAAAAAAATAGAAATAAGATTAATAAGAAACAGATGAAATATTAATTAATTAAAAAATAATACCAATGGCTGGCCTAGTCGAGCTTCTTGTTATAACCAATTTGTCGACTAAACTTCTGTTGTTCTTTCGTTTTAAGTGTTTTGGGATCGAGTGTTCAAGTGTCTTAAGACTCTAAATAAATGACTTCAAAACCCAGAGTTCAATGAATATTTTGTGTATTTTAATTTACCAATGAAAAGAAGTCAAGTGAATGAATAAATAAAATATATGCAGACGGCGGCATTCAGTGGAAATTTGGCTAATTGGAGTGTAGGTAAGGATTACCACGTAAGCCATGAACGGCGCCGGTTCACTGCATTACTCTATGTGCGAGTTGTTAATTACACTTTGATACAAAAATATTAATATATGTCTCTATCTTTTGTTCGTCATACTTCATTTTGTTTATAATAATTAATATTTAGGAGAAATGTATGTTTTGATTTGGTCACACACGTGAGACATCATCATCAGAGGCAAAGAACGCCTCTCTCTTCCTTCTAAAACATTTTCATACTAAATTATTAAAACCTTAAGAATGATTTAAAGGTCAAGTAGTAGGTTTGTTTGGTTGAAAGGTCAACTTAGATTTAACCCAAAAAAAAAATTCATTGGTTTGATAAAGAAATTGTTTACAAAGTATACGTACATGAACCATTTATATTTATAAAAAACCATTATGGATACTAAATAGTCTAAGAAATGCAAAATTTAGTGTAACGAATATATTTTTACAAGGAAAAACAACTTTGAAAGAACTAAATAAACTATACAGGTGTTGAATTTAAGTAGGATATTGCATTTGAGAATCTATGTCACTCAATTTTCCAGTTAAGAAAGATGTATCAATAGAAAGATCCTTTGAATTACTCTCGCTTTTTGTTTGTTCTCGGATGAGCTGTAGGTGCCACTACTTAGCGGTTTGAGGACTCACTTCAAGTAGAGAATGCTTGTAGAAACGACGATGGGTACATGGGTTCTTCGGAGCTAAAAGACGCAAATATCCGAATTACTTTGACTTTAAATGGATACGGCGGATAAGGCGAACTAAACCATTTTGCAGACTAAACCACTTTTTTAGCATTCATAAACTATAGTTTGTAGTAGTGGATAAAAATAAATAAAAAAAATCCGATGCTAACCAACTGCGATTCACTTTTACATAGAAATAAGCTAGCAGACTGTACATCAGTCCAAAAAATAAGATGGTTTAATCCGTTGATAGTTTAGTCCATCCCATCCGCAACAACCATTTGAAACCTTTATTTGGAATATGTGTTTCTTCAACGGATCTCTTCTGAATAGTGAATTCCTTTCTCTTGCACTTTACTTTTCGATTTTGATTCGTTTATTGTATTTTGTTGTTGTTTTATCGTTTCTGTACTTTTTATTTTTTCTGTTCTCTATAACCGCTAAGTATAAAAAAAAAACTTGGAAATCGACAAAATTGTCAACAAATAAACAGTTGACATATAGAATCGAGAATTGCCATGAAAATAATCGAGATCGTTCACGCATGATGTAAGAATTAGAAATATACGAATAAAAAAAAGAATAGAGAATTATAGAAAAGAACCAATGGTTGAGGAGGCACAACTATTCGCGGAGACACGGAGCCGTTCTCACCCATCACCTTGGAATCTCATTTTCTCTTTCCTCATCACCAACTAGTCAACAACCACACACCATTTTTTTTTTTTTTTCATTATTAACGTTACAAAAAACAAAACTTGTATATCACTAATGTTTGGTATTAATTATTACATAATCACATTTTTCTTTTCTATATAATTTTCTAGATTAATAAATATATTTCACAGTAATCATTCTATTTTGTAATTTTGTAGGGATCTTAAAAAACTTGATTATCTCTAATTTTCTATACAACATGACCCATTGCTTTACTCAAGTATCAATATGTATGTGTCTATATATATTATATACAATGGTCTGCTTCTTCTTCCAAACATTGAAGCCCTTTGTCCCACTTGCTCTCTCTTTCTCTCAGCAAATATATCTTTCTTGCACCAAAAGCAAATCTTTCATCTTGAATCTCCAAGATTACAGCAAAACCAGGCATAATCATTAATTAACTTACTTAAATTCTGACATGAGTTGCAATGGTTGTCGTGTTCTCCGGAAAGGTTGCAGCGAAAATTGCATCCTTCGTCCATGTATTCAGTGGATCGAATCCCCCGAAGCTCAAGGTCACGCCACCGTCTTCGTAGCTAAGTTCTTTGGCCGTGCTGGTCTTATGTCTTTCATCTCCGCCGTACCGGAATCTCAATGCCCTGGTACTTGAACAAAACTTCAGAACCTTTTTATCTCTCGAAACGGCGGCGTTTTTTTTTTCTGATTATAAGGGTATTTTGGTCCTTTACAGCTTTGTTTCAGTCTTTGCTCTACGAAGCTTGTGGAAGAACTGTGAATCCGGTGAACGGCGCCGTCGGATTATTATGGACGGGGAATTGGAATATTTGTCAAGCGGCGGTTGAGACGGTTCTTCGCGGCGGGTCTTTGAGGCCGATACCGGAGCTTCTTAACGGCAGCGGATTTGCGGGATTTCCGTCTCCTACTTCCGACGAAGCATCCGAGATCTGCACGGAAATGTTGAATCTCCGAAAAGATGATTCCGGTGACCGGAATATGTACCATCACTGTCGATTCTCAAGCTCTAGATCCAGATCCAGATCGACGGTTTCTCCGCCTAAACGGAAACGATTAGCGTCGGAGCTCGATCTCTCTTTAATCCCAACTTTTCCGATTAAAACGGCGCTGTGTAAGGAGGATACACCGTCCATGTACTCAGAGGAGTCCGTTGCGACGGTATCGTTTCGTGACAACACCGCCGGTGATCGATACTTACGCGGAGGAGGAGGAGAAACGGCGAAGTTGCTCAACCTTTTCGCTTGAACGGCGTCGTTTTTTGTTATTGGGGGTAAAAATGTAATTTTCGAGTAACTTTTTTGGCCCTTTCGTGGATTAAGATTTTGGGAAATGTGGCAACACCGGCAAATTACTTGAGTTTTTTCTCTTTAATTTACTTAAGATAAATTAAACCAAAGTAATTAGTTATTAATTGAGAGAATAATGATAATTCTCTCCGTTTCATATTAGTTGTCGTTTTATGTTTTCAATGCATATGTTTGATAAAATTTTCAATTTTGTCCCTCTTGTTTTAAATGTCTTAACCAATGAAATAATATCAAATAAACATTAACTAGAGGTAAAACTGAAAAATTAAATGTTTGTTTAATATGTGTGAAACAACCTTAAACGATAACTAATTTAAAACGGAGAGAGTAGTATTTTTTTGCTTCATAATCATCATTCCCGTCGATTTTGAATTAAAAGCTAGTAACGATTATAATGTGTATTATAAATGATAATAATCACTATTAAATTATTTGTTTTTATCAAAATATTTAACATTAATAATAAAAATAATGATCACGGATTGAAGTCAACATAAACATAATGCATACGCATCTTCCAAATTCAAAGCACCGGCCAAGTCTTCGCAAACCAAACATACTTCGATTCTTTATGGACCAACTCACCAACATGTTGTCTATCCACAATTATAAATAAAATACAACTTGATATTTTGATAATCATCTTGATGACTCCCCAAATTAAATATATAAGCATTAATAATCTCCAGGTTTAGTGTCTTTGGATACTACATTTGTTGTTCAATCCAATAGGTTGATACTATTATTTATATACAATAACACATAAATACTTTAAACAATAAAAATTAGCTACATATATAATAGTATTCCCCGAGATATGATTTTATTACTTAATTATATTTATTCACTTTCATCTATCTTTTGAAATTTTGCAGTATCCGACATTTCTATTTTATACTCCAAAGGTCTTTTTTTTCTCTCAATGGCATGTCTTCACATATTTCTTTTATATGTAAAATGCAATGTTTATGGATGGTCTACAATGCACACACCGAATGAACATAAAGCTACAAAAAATAAAAATAACAAGGTACATTACATAAGCACACAGTATATTATACATATATAGGTCATATGTATGCATATAATAGATGTGCATTATATAATGCCAAAAGCATGTTTTTTACATATGTATATGTATGCACACTATATTTGTTGTTCTTATGTTTTTTCTTCTTCTTCACATTTTGTTTAACTAAAGGCTAATTAACAAGGTATTTGTACTGTGCTCTGTGGATGATGGCGTAGAAACAATGAAATAGACCAATAACAATAACTTGTTTTTTTTTTGATAAACAATAACAATAACATGCTGCTTCTATTCATAATCATATTTTTAGGAATTCTTTTGATGTAAAATGAAACTATATAACAACAACACGGGAAATTCAAGATGTTTTTCTTAAGGTTACAGATTTTTATTAAAGCCAATTCATTAAACATAGATAACTTATCTATATATTTAAGACCCTAAAAAATTTCGAAGAAACCCTCAATCTTATAAATAGAGTATAAATAACTAATTAAAGTATAAATAAAAGTTTCTTTGCTAATTTTTCAAAGCTTCATTCTCAGCTTTAGATAATACCAAAAAAAAAATTACATTAACAATAACGGTGACTTTTTTTTTGTAAGAAAACAAAGCTTAGGATTTTTCAAGTTTTATCCAAAAGAAAAAAAAAATTATGTATCGTTTGAAATGAGGATGGAATGTTGTTCGAACAGAAAAAGTGATTTGAAGATCTTATGAAGTAGGACCCATTTTAAAATATACTTTCGACCAGCCTCCAATGGGCAAACAAATGCTTGTGGTCCACGTCAGTCTCCTTTCTTTTTCTGACCACCGGACTCTTTATTTATTTTTTAACATTTTTAAATATCAACAAGCTATATATATATATATAAATATAGCGATGGGTTAAATTAAGCAATAATTCAGCATCCAGAATTTACCCAACCACATGACTAATTTCAGGTTAAATAAGTCCTGTAATAATGAATTTCAACTCCACCATAGATAAACCAGAAAAAAATTAAGTGACTTAAATTAATTGGTCACACGCATAATTTGTATATATTAGAATTGATTTTGGGACTCTAATGTGTATGAATAGAGTGAGATCTCTCCGTCTTAGCTTAAGAAGATAAAAATAAAATTTATAAATAAATAATAATCACAAAAACAGAGAAGACATATATCATGTAATTTTTTTTTCTAACAATTAGTTGGGTTCAAATTTTTCATGGTACAGAGGAGTTGGTTCTTTTGTATTCCGAGTTTAACAAAGAAGTTATATATCATTATAAAAAAGTAGTTGCTTAGTGATAATACAAGGAAAATGGTTATTTTGTGCTTTGAAGGTTTAACTCCTCTTTGATATAGATGAGTCTTTAAATCTGAATATCTAAAATCTAATTCCAAAGATTAGAGGAGATTAATGGCCAAAAATCCAGAATTCACACTGTATATTATAAAAAAAAAGGCTAGCTGGAAAGTTTAATAAAATAATAAGCTTAATTCATCTTTAAATGTTATATTTGGTTCATAGTTGGCGAAGAAAAAATATTAATTCGATTCGTAAGTTTTCTAAGAAAATATAGAAACCTTAACTAGTTTTTAAATGTAATTATTCTTTTGTTAACAATTTTTGTTTCGGCCAGACACAACTAAAAGTTTGTGTTCCGCTATCTGAGGATTTTTAAAGATCTTCTCGAATTTTGGGACGTGAAAGTGGGGCTTATTTTATCCTCCAACTTTCAATCTCGTCCGTCTATTTCATCTAATTAGTGTCTAATCAAGAACTTCAAAATTTATGGAGCTAATACTTTAATTTCTAATTTTATTGGTGATAATTTTGTACTGACGGTTCTCTTTACTTTTTAATTCGCGAATAAAATAGAGTAACTTGGACAAACATGACTCCATAAAATAAAACGAGAATAAAAATAACATTGGGAAGATTCTTGTTTAATGCCAAAAGCCACGAGTAGCCGCAGTTTCTAATGGGCCCAATGTATTCATCACCTTCTCCACTTAAGTCGGTGTGAATCCACTTGATGTTTTCGAATACGAACAAAAATTAGTTATTAAGAATTTTTTTTAAAACACAGTTATTAAGAATTTAAGCGTAAAAATGATATTTAAATTAGTAAGAAAAAAACAAAACGTAATTCTTTTTTTGGGCAGCCTAACTATTTATGTCAAAAATCACACTTTAAAATCTCACATGATGGGGAAACTGTTATTTTTTTGGTCTTTATTCCACAAAAATGGTGATCAATAAGAAAACATGAAGGTTAAAAACAAGAAATAAAACCATTTATGATTGGTCTATTTATGATTGATGTCCCCAGTTTCTTATTTCATTTGTCATGTATGATTCAAATAATGGTTATTAATAAAAGTTTTAGAAGGAAAAAAAAAAACAAAAAAAAAACCATGTGGAACATCAAAATGATTGTTTTTAAGAGAAGATCAAAACATAAATTTACGTGAAACTGTTTTGATATAATATGATAAAAAATATTTTCCACTAGTTTTTGAAAAAAGTTGTAACCAAAGTCATATATTTCTTTTTACAACACCTTTTTGGGAAGTTAGGACTAATTAACATATTGAAACTTTTGAATCTTGTGTAATTGAATCTCAAGGCCCGAGACATTCTGTACATGAAGTTAAGAACCTCCTCAAACAAGATCTATTCTTATTGTTTTCACGATATATATCGGATATATTGCTCGTCTCAGTGATTTGTTTCTCGCCTTCGGGTATTTATAGCTTCAGCGATTTCTTTTTTTTTTTTGTTAAAGGGGCTTCAGCTATTTCAAGAGTTTTATTGAGTTTCTTGATGATTAATATCACTAGCTACCCTAACAATTGTTATAATTATTAATTAATCGAGATGATCATAAAACTTGGTCTATATTTTGTCGTTCATGAGCACGCAAATTTAAGGTTTTGTGTTATCCTTCTTCGAGTAAGGATAGGACCCAAGAGCCATCTTGCCCCTTGAAAGCTTTTATTGAGCAGAAAAAAGGAGTTGAATAAAAATAAAATAAAAAAGATTACTCAAGTCTTTGTTCTTTATCGTTCTTCTAATGTCTCATTGATTATAGTTTTATAGTATGATTGATTACTCAAGTCGTCACTAAATATCATCTTTTGCGAATCATAATCCTTGTGAAGGGTATGCTTGTAAATTCAAACGAGACTTTGGAGGAGCTCGGATCAGTGAAGGTTTGGGAGAGATCGCGACAAGGACGTGACACGTGACTTTCACGTGACTGGTTCCCTCATCGCTGGAACATATTATCCACTCTAATCTTTTGGGGCCTACAATGACCTTTGACTAATCTTTTACACATAATTAGGATTTCTAATGTACATATATATATACGAATTAGAGAATACATATATGTGTTGACAAAATATATATATATATATACGTCCAAAAAATATAAAATAATTCATTTCGGTGATAAATGATTTTGTTTTATATGAAACTTTATTTTGCGCAACCAACGGTATCAACCTTCCAATCTCTCATTAATATAGTTTGTCAACTGTCACTGACTAATCAGTTAAATACACAGTCTCGAAATGTGTTTAGTGTAAATTGGACCAATAAGGATTCAGGAACATGAGTTCAAATTCCATTGTTCTTCTATAATTAAGATGATAATTAATTAATTATAGATTCTGAAAGGATTGATCTTTTTTTCCCCATAGGATCCATTCTTTCTAGTTTCTAATATATAGTAAAACAATGTACTTGCTGTCTAATTGTCATATTCCTATATAAAAAAAAAGGATTGTAATGAGCCTGAAAAAGATGGGCCCAAAAGTTCTACTACGTATCTATTAAGCCCAATGAGACTTTTACTTAAAACAACAATGTACCGACTAATCGTAGGGTTAACAACATAAAATGGTGACAGTTTAAAGAAAATATAAGCAGCTTGGTGGACAAATTTTGTTTTAGGAGAAGCCTCTACCATATATTTTTCTTTAAATCTTTCAACTGCTGTAAAATCTGCATTATCTATAGTCGCATGACCAGTTCTGGTTAATCTCCGATATCAATTCTTTCTTCTTCACTTCGATTAATTAACATGAACCTGTTGAGGTTTAGAAAATAAAATAAAAACTTCAAGCCAAATTTAACAACTAACGACCAGCAAATTATTTTGTACTATTTTTGAATTTTATCTAAGTGATGTATCATATTAATTTGTCCGTCGATGCATTTGCCCTTTTTTCCTTCTATTTAACTCAAAGTTAAATTACAATTGGAAACCAAAATACTAAATAGATTACCCGAATCATATAATGCACTAAATTTTTTGATAAATGCGATAATATTAACTGTAAATTTATTTCTGGCCCGAGAGGAGCCGTTTGGGGTCCTTTAGTGTTTAGTCCATGTTATATGACTCATATCTCAAGGTTCAAGCCCAAGAAATCTCCTCCATTGGCCCAAAATTCGACAATTATAAATTTATAACGAATACTATATTTTTGTATCTTTCATTTTTGTTGGTGCTTACTTAATTGTATGTTATCCTCATCGCATTCTTCTTAATAATTCTGTCTGTATAAGTCTAGTCATTTTATCACACATAGCTATTGCTAAAGAGTAGACATGTTGGATCGAACTTATCTAAATATTAATATGTTCAAATATGTAGTATTTAAAACAAAAAATATTATTAAGTTTAGAAGTTCCTATACATGCCGTATCCATGTATATATATATATATAAATTGAATAACGTCCACATGCTAAATCTATGATTTTGGTTTATTTTCATTTTGTTGGGAAGTGCATCATGCATGCAGTGATTATATTGATGAATGCGACAGTGCGGCGAAAGAGAATAACAGTAAACTATATGACAAAAACTCAGCCGTACATACATACATAAATACCAAAATACAAACCTGCCACTTCACATGTCACACACCTTCAAGCACCTCCCTTAACAATTTTTACTTTCTATATATACTATGCATAATATCTTCTTGTTCATATTTATGGTTACTAGAATTCGAATCAATAATACTATAAATGTAATCTTTTCCCTAAATAACAGATACATTGTTCAGATAGACTGCAAGAGTGAGCATAAAATGCCACCTACGGCCTAACTATAGATTCATATTTTTAGCTATTTAAGTCATATGACTCATATTGCACATGTATAGTACATATTGCTTATATACAAATGCACATCTAAAAACTGGTTCTTGCCAATATTTGTCTTACATAACATAAGCGACCGAAACGGTGCGTTTCCCAATGAGAAGGTTATACATAAAGACACGACTCTCTCTACTGACTCGTCTCTTTCTTTCCTCATCCCTCTCCTTTGTCTCCTTTCTCTCTTTAACTCACTTTGAGAATTATAATACGTAAAAATTATGGACATGTCGTTTTCTCCACCCTTCTCTATACTCTGGTTTTTTTATTCCTTTTGTTTCCTTTTGTGTCACAACAAAAAGAGATTAAACGTACATTTTTCTCTAAATGACCAAAACCCGGATTCTCAGCCCGACCCGATTCCCTTCTCCCAAACCTTTACGCGGCGGCGGCGACGCCAACTTCATGGAACAGCTCCTCCTCAACTGCGCCACCGCCATCGACTCCAACGACGCCGCATTGGCTCACCAAATCCTCTGGCTCCTCAACAACATTTCCCCACCAGACGGCGACTCCACCCAACGACTCACCTCCGCCTTCCTCCGCGCGTTGCTCTCACGCTCCGTCTCTAAAACCCCCACACTCTCCTCCACCGTTAGTTTCCTCCCTCCACCAGATGAACTCCACAGGTTCTCAGTCGTGGAGCTAGCTGCATTCGTAGACCTAACTCCATGGCACCGGTTCGGATTCATAGCTGCAAACGCCGCCATCTTAACCGCCGTGGAAGGGTACTCAACGGTTCACATCGTTGACTTAAGTTTGACTCATTGTATGCAAATCCCTACTCTCATAGACGCCATGGCAAGACGACTTAACAAACCTCCACCGCTTCTTAAACTCACCGTCGTCTCCTCCTCCGACTTGCCACCATTCATCAACATCTCCTACGAAGAACTCGGATCCAAACTCGTCAACTTCGCCACCACACGAAACATAGAAATGCAGTTCACAATCATACCTTCTACTTACTCCGATGGCTTCTCCTCCTTACTCCAACAATTACGGATTTACCCTTCTTCATTCAACGAAGCTCTCGTCGTTAACTGCCACATGATGCTTCGTTACATCCCTGAAGAAACCCTAACTTCATCATCATCATCGCTCCGAACAGTTTTCTTGAAACAACTCAGATCTTTGAATCCAACAATCGTAACCCTAATCGAAGAAGACGCAGATCTCACATCTGAGAGTTTGGTCACGCGGTTAAGATCGGCGTTTAACTACTTCTGGATCCCGTTTGATACGACGGATACGTTTATGAGCGAGGAGAGGCGGTGGTACGAGGCGGAGATAAGCTGGAAGATAGAAAACGTGGTGGCGAAGGAAGGTGCGGAGAGAGTGGAGAGAACGGAGACTAAGAGACGGTGGATTGAGAGGATGAGAGAGGCTGAGTTCGGTGGAGTTAGGGTTAAGGAAGAGGAGGTTTCAGATGTGAAGGCGATGCTGGAGGAACACGCCGTCGGGTGGGGGATGAAGAGGGAAGACGACGACGAGAGTCTCGTGCTGACGTGGAAAGGTCATAGTGTAGTTTTTGGTACTGTTTGGGTACCCATTTAAATCCGGGTTGATTTTATTTAATTAGCGTTTTAATTGGATAGTAGTAGATTTAATATTGCTTAATATCTTTTACCATTTTTCTTCTAATTCTAAATTTCTAATATCTTGCTTTGTGTTTGTTCCAACACTATTTATACTCATAAGATCTTTTAACGGCTGCCTTTTAGTTTAGATTATATGATAATTTGATTTTTGAGGATTGTAAAATTTGTCTTTTTAACGATTTAAGTTGGAAAACAGTGATAAGTTATATCTATATCTATATTTATATATATAAATATATAGCTCATGGAAAAAGGGAAGAGACATAATGTAGAAAATAAATACATTTACCTTCTTTAAATAAAAGACAAAAGCAGAACAAATGAAAAAAAAAAACATCATCGTCAAAATTAACACTCAAAGATTTTAATTAAACGAGTTGAACTAAATAAGAGAAAAATGGGGGATAATATAAATTAAATTTTCTCCCATCATCACCATCTCTAGTTAAACGCACCACAGTCACGACGGATGTTTCCATTGCGGCTAGTCTTAACCCCAACGCGGCCAAGTTTAGTCATGGCGGTGACAAAAGCACGGTTAAACGCTTGAGAGTCTCTGGCCCAAGCATTAACGGTGGGCCTTGAGCGGCCATCGGTAAAGAGAACTTGATCGGAGGTGAAGAGACCTTTGCCTTGTTGAAGATTCTTGAAGTAAATGTTGTCGAACTTCTTGGGCGTGACAGGGTCCATGTTGAGTGCAATCCTCGGGTCCACATTCTTAGGACATGCCAATTGAAGCTCCTTAGCGTAAAGCTTGTTTAGGGTGGGGTCCACGGAGATCGTACGGCTGAAGTTGTAGATTCTGTTGAAGATCTTGCCGCAATGTGCGAATCCAAGGGTGTGAGCAGCTACATTATATGAATCTATCGGTTTTAGTTATCGATGCATTTTGGTGATATAAATAGACCTTGATGTTTTGTTTTTTTAAAAGTTGGTTTACCTGAAAGAGCGATCATATCTTCTAGGGTAAGTTTGTTTTTCCTGAAAAGAGCATTGAGTTTGTCTACATTGTCGGAAGGTCCCGGTAAGTTCCCTTGGACGCTAGCTGCGGTTGATACAAGTCCATCGAACCTACCAAGTTCGACTTCATAGGTTGGTCCTCCGGCCTATATAAAACCTTGTTTTATAAAACCATCCACAACAAGCTATATAATGTACTAAAAACAAGTTTCAGTGTATTTTTCTTTTATATAGCAATCTAGATTATAAAGATTAATTTGAATTTCGGTTTAGAATTTCGAAAAGAGAAAAAGTTTACTCACGATAACAACGACATCTCGGGTGGCCAATGTTAGAATATCAGCGCATGAGACCTTGTTCCGGCAACTAGGGTTAGCGTCAAGGGCTTTCTTAGCTTGGATCACAACATCAAACCCATCTCCGGCTAGTGAAATGTTGTCGGGATGATCCTTCTCTGCCTTATTACTAGGCGTGGATTGGATCATGACCGAGGCATCACAACCCTACAATGCAAATTACACACCGAAGGTAGACTTAAGAAACCAATTAATCGCCTAATAAAACGTTTAAATCAAAACATACATTGACAAAGCAGTCGTGGAAGAAGAGACGGAGAGTGGCAGGGACGGTGACGAAGGTCTGCTTAACTTTCTTTTGGACAGCATTTCTAACAATTTGTTCGACGTTGGGGCAACTTTTGGAGTAGAAATCGTGGCTTAGTGCGGTAGTTGTATCGGGGACGAGAGAGATGGTGAGGCAAAGAGCCACGACTAGAACCATACCGAAGCGAGCCATGTTTGGAACAAAGTCGAGAGAGGGAGACAAAAAGAAGAGTTGCTTTGAATTGATGATGGTAAAAGTTGCACGATAAAGGGTTTATATAATGATGGCTTGGAGGATGATATAACACATTACTCAAATGTTAAAAAACCAAAAAAAAATATCCATTTGTTTTATTTTAGGCTTTTGAAATAAATATTCAATTTTTGGTTAACTGCACCGGTCCATACCTTGTTCATTTCATTTATACTTGTTAACATGATGGAATTAATTATATTACTTCTTCAAACAACTACGAAAGAGTGGAATTGTGGAAATTAAATCATGTAAGAGTTCTTCAGTGAGAATGAACATAAATGACCAATATTAGCCTTAATGAATCGTGTACTTATAATTGTATAAATATATAATTATAGAGAAGTAAAAAAATGTAATTATGGATTTATCTGCTGTCAAGGGTGAATCTGAGTTACCGACAACAAATAATATAAAAATGGATCGCCGAAACAAAAAGGAAGAAAGTAAAAGTGAAGATGTAGTTAGCACGTCGTTACAGGAAAGTTAGTGAGAGACTGAGAGAATCATAATGAAAAATAATAAGAATAATTGAAAAATAATTAACAATAAATTGACACAAAAAATATTTTGGACGATTTGAAAAACTTTTAAACGGTAGTTTAAGGAGAAAATTTAATCTTTTTGTTTGTCAACTTTGATTGACAATTTTCAGGAGAAGCCTCCAGCAAATATATTTTCCTTAAAATTTGTTAACTGTTGTAAAATCATGCTGTCTCATAATCTTTGATCACTCAATCTATTGAACTTCTTTTCTCTTTTACGACTCGAATTCGATTGAACTGAAGACAGAAAAAGAAAAGCGTGGTCAACTGTAAGAGAATTAATTAAAAAGTCTTCTTTGACATTAAGAAAAAAAAAATCAATCTTCTATTGTGTACACTAAATTTACCCCTTTTAAAATTAGAAAGCAAAATTCTTCTTCCTTCTCATTTCTTAAAATTTTCAATCTTCCAAGACCAAGTTGTCAACACAAACAAGGAGCGTGCCTTGCACAATCTGGCTCATAATATTATTGTATTGATTTTTTTTTTTTTTTTGGGCGGCTTGTATTGATATACTATGTCTATTTTAAAACTATTTTGTATCACGACGAATTAACAATATCGTATTTTTAAATATTAGGAGTATTTAGTAACATAGCTCTTGTTCACCAACCCAACTAAAGTGGAATCATTAATATGTGTGTAACTCTAATATTGAAGAACAAATAAAAATGGAAATTATATTCATGAGAATTGCTCTATGACTTAAGAATTACACGCAACACCGAAACTCAAAGACATTCTCAGCACTCTATACAATCAAACAGAGAAACATCCTTGACTAGAAATAGAAAATTCCCAACAAGAAAAAGTGTTTATGTATTGTTCAAGATATAGAGTGTCTTCGGCTTCGGCCTTTAGCTGGTTTGGTTCGTCCTTGTGTGAAGCCAAAAGGGTTAAGCTTTCCGAGTTTTCGAGAAACAGAGCTTATAAATGACGTTCTCGGTAATATAGGCTTAACCACAGAAGCAGTTGAAACCGAAGAAGAACAATCTGAACCACTCATGACTTCAAAAACTTTCTCCTTTTCCAACTCCTTGAGCTTCATTTTCACTTTGAGCAACTCAAGCTTCAAGTCTTGGTTTTCGCGGTTTAGTTTTGAGAATTCATTGTTGTAGGAGCTGAGCTCAGGAGAAGGAATGGTTTCTTCTGCGGTTGCGGCTTTGAGAGAATCTGTATCGCTAATTAATACTTCACAGAGACTTTGTTGCTCGTAGTAGAGAAGTTGAACCACGGTTTGTACATGGAGACGATCGTTTTGAGCTGCATGAGCACTTGCTTCTTGCGATAGCTTTTGACAGTTCATTAAGCTGCAAAGTTTCTTCTTCTCCACTTCACTTATATTCGGATGCGCCTACACCAAAAAAATGTAACATAACATTTTTCTAGTTTCAAGTAAAGGGTCTTCATCAAATTCTGTAAAGACTAGTACTTTCTCATTTTTTGATGATATAGTTCAAACCCATAAGATCTTTGAACTCTTCAAGATATAGGTTAGCAAAAAAGTTTCAGTCTTTATAGTAAAATGTATACCTTAAGATAGATGTCTATGGCTTGATAAATCCCATCTTCAGTAATCCTAGACTGTTGAGGAATGCATTCAGCAAAACCGATGAATTTCACCAAGTTTAAGTTTCTATCAGAAGCAATCTCAGCCAGATAAGTCTCCATCAATTCACAGATATCACTGGCAAAATCAACAGAGTTTCCTTTAACTTCAAACTCAAGATAGTTCATGAGGATGCGTTGAACAGTATCAACATCAAACATTTTGTTGTTTCCATAGGAAGGAATCAAGAGATCATCAAGCACGGCTTGTCTTAACTGTAATCCCATTCTCTTCTCCAAATCAAGCCTACAAGCTACCGTGGTTTTGAGGTATATCGCAGCTCTTAAAAGCATCGAAAGAAAGCTCACTGACATTGCGTTTCTTTCCTTAGGAAGAAGACTCACAATGGTTTCAAGAATCAACCTTTTCTCATGTTCATGTTCTGCCTCCATCTTCTTTGCCCCTTTCCCAAAAATCTCCTGCATTTTCCACAGGGAACCAACATTTCAAGACTCTTTCTCTGAAATTATAGTAAAGAAGTCATATTGTTCTGTTAAGAATCTCACCAACCCTCTAAGAGATTTTTGAGTATAGAGCATCAGTACTGGACCAAGCGCGTATCGCTTAAACCCTCTAGCCATCATCGCGATTAAGACACGTCGAAACATATCAATCCTTAGAACAGATAAATCCTCAGCCCACCAGTCAACTATATCCTCCTTGTTCTGGCTCTCCTGACAAGTTGCATAAGAAATTGAATCTATACACCGCCCCACGAGTCTCACTCTCTCGGCTATAGGCAAAAAATCCTCAGATTTTTGCAGAACTTTAACCGAATTCGATAAGCTCTTAAGGATCACTTCGTTTATGTAAACCTCTGTTGTCTTCACGAGGTTTCCAACAGAGTGTTCCTCTGTCATCTCTAAATACTCTGCTGCACATCTCAGCATCGCAATGTTCTCTGCGTTCATCTCGAAGTTCATGTCGTAGCAGAACTTGATTGCTAACTCAAATGCTTCTGCACCTCCGGGAAAATCTGGGATTTTGATAACTGTAATGTTTGAATCGTTGCTTGATTCAGAAGCAAGTTTCTTTATAAACCCACATTTTGACTCAAGGGGAAACTGCAGATTATAACAGAGACTATAAGAGAAAGTGATCTCATTGTCTGTAATTAGATGTAGAAAAAACAAATCACCTTATGGAGTGAAAACGAAGTTTCTCCAACATGAACAGTGATGTCACTAAGAATTTCTTGCGAAGAAATCCTGAAACCAGTTTTGTTAGAAAAGAAGATGAAATAAAAATAAATAAAGAAAACGAGAAAAGAAAAGAAAAAACAGAGTAAGAAACCATTCACTAGTTCTCTTCATGGCTGTGGACAGAAGCTCTTTCTTCTTTGCAGACATGTTAGTAACAGTTTCTTCTTGCTCAAGAAATCAACCTTAGAGCTACTTCAAAGACTCTTATTTATACAAAGGATATGTTTTCATGTTTGTATCTTTACACTTAATCAAAAGAGACTATGAAGAACATGATCCACCAAAAGTTTCTTCTTTTATTTTGGCTAATCCAAGTTTCTTCTTCCTATGAAACTAGGAAATACCTAAACTAGCCTTGTTCTTGAGCACACAAGAGAGCGAAGGATGAATGGTAGTTACGTAATTCACACGAAAAGTTGAAGATCAAGAGACTGATTTTGGAGTGTGTGGTTCAAACGCTAAACGAGGTGAGGGTCCTTGTGGATCTGAAATGTCTTTTCGAAATAATCCAAACAAAACCTAATTCCTAAATATTAAATCGTTGAATGAGCTGCACAGGTTGGATTTTGTGACAGGACATATATCTTGTTACCCCTACAAGGCTTTGATTACCAGATTTATACATTTCGTTTAATAATTGAATTTCTGATTGAGACACAACACAACCTTTGCTATAAATGGCGGTGTCCCTTGCTCTGTCACTTTCTTGACATTTGACTAGTAATGGTAATAAATTATACTATTAAAGACGTCCCCGCATCCAAAAAGATAACAACAAGACAAAAAAAATGTTGCAAGAAACGATAAGTTTTTTTGTTTGTTTTACTCAAAAAATGATTAATGATTTTAACAGTCTATGAGGAAACATGATTTTAACATCCGTTAGCTTGCCCTTATAAACATGATAAATGATGGCTAAAGTTGAATCAAACTTGGAACATAATCAACAAAAAATGGCATGGATGAAGACATTGTCTTTACTGGAAAATACTCTCTTGTGGCATTACTATCTTCCCCAACAATGGATACTGTTATAATCGATTTGGATTCACGATCGTGTTGCTCACAACACACCACGATTTTCTTCTCTTTGTCGACCAAGAAACTGCCAAGCATCATATCAAGTCTGATACCGAGTTCCACTTCTAAAAGTTTGCTCCATGACATCTCTTTGGTCTCATCATCAATCTTTTTGGTTACCCATATCTCTCTTCTTGATGTATCTTGACGCTGTAATAACACCGAAACACCGAAAGTTTCTCTTCTCCGACAACGGATATAGAAATATTTTTGTAACTATGACACTGATAGGGAAGACGTAGACGCTCAAATCTCTCTCTTGTATAATCAAACCTGATTAAGCCGATATGTTCCTCTTTCGAATCATACGCAAACCAGTAAGTTTTTCCCTTCAAAAACACGCTGCGGTAATCAGAAGAATACACGATGTCGTAGTCCGGAATCCGAGTGACATCAAGATTCCTCCATGAATTAGAGTTTATGTCATAAAGCTCGAATTCTTGGTTGCCGCATCCCTTGTAACTCAACATCTTGTAGCTCTTATCGCAAGATTTGTTGTCTGCTTGGTAGTATCCAAGAACAAATTCACGATGGGGACAACGGTTTTTGCCGGTTTGGATCCATTTGGTTTGACCAGTACACGGGTTCCCAACCACGGTTCTAGTGTCTTCATCGATAGTGAATAAAAACAAGCCATCACAGTGAGAGACGACTTTATCTATGTAGACATGATCATTTAGGCTAAGTTCACCTGTAACCTCTGCACAAGGAGTTCCATTGTGGAGATTTACGTTCAGTAAGCAAACCCTAGAATCCTCTGTTAACGTGAGAAGCAGAAGCTGTTTTGCGGCTTTATCAAAGTGCTTTCTTGAGAATCTCGTATCGTTGAATAAACGGTTCCATTTTTTGCAAGTAGATCGTAACTGTTTCAGAGATGTGGCCGGAACACGACAAAGTATCTCTTCTAACAACTCGTCTGGAAGGTCTGGCGTCATCATTATCGATGGCTTTAATTCTTATTTAGGGTTTCGGGTATTTCAACGTTTGCTTGTTGGAGTTATATAACTCGTTCCTTTTCCTATTTGGTTTCTATTTTTATTGTTCCTTTTCCTATTTGGTTTCTATTTTTATAGTTTTCCTTTTCCTATTTGGTTTCTAATTTTCCGTTTTCAACAGAGTGGTCCTCTGTCATCTTTAAATACTCTGCTGCACATCCAGAATCTCGAAGCTTTATGTCGTAGCAGAATTTGATTACTAGCTCAAATACCTTTGCACCGCTGTGAAAATTTGGGGTTTTGATTGGGAAGCAAGTTTCTTTATAAACCCAAATTTTGACACAATTGGAAACTGCAGACTATAACAGAGACTCGATTATAAGAAAAAGTGATCTCATTGTGTATAGTTAGATCTAGAAATAAAAAATCACCTTGTGGAGTGAAAACCCTAATAGAGTAATAGTGAAAGGAAAGAGTTATAACGGCAAATCTGTTCCTCTGTCATCTCTAAGTGTAATGTTCAAATCGTTGCTTGTTTCGCAAGCAAGTTTCTTTATAACCCCACATCTTGACAAAATTGGAAACTGCAGATGATTATAGGGACTGGATTATAAGAAAATTGATCTAATAGTGTATAATTAGATATAGAAAAAATGAATTACCTTGTGGAGTAACGAAGTTTCTCCAACATGAATAATGACGTTACTAGAAATTTCTTGAGAAGATACCCTGAAATTTGTTTTGTAAGAAAAGAAGATGAATCGACTGATTTCGTAATCACAATACATAGGAAGTGAAAATTAAAAGGAAAAGGAGAAACTTTTCACTAGTTCTCTTCATGGCTGAGGAACAATTTCTTCTTGCCCAAGAAATCAACCTTAGAACTACTTTATAGACCCTTCTCAATATAACTCATTTATGTATACATGATATATTTTCATGTATATTGCATCTTTACACGTACTCAAAAGAGACAATGAAGAATATGATCCACCCAAAGTTTCTTCCTTTATATTCGCTAGTCCAAATTCCTCAAATGAAACTACAAAGTACCTAAACTAGTATTTTCCTTGCGCAAACGAGAGATCGAAGGATGAAGGATGCAGTTAACACGAAAACTGATCTTTTGAATTTCTAATTGAGACACAACTCAACTTTGCTATAAATGGTGTATTTTACATCAGTTTATTTTTTTTAAAATGGTTTTCTATTTAAAGCATGAGAACTGTATTTACATCAGTTTCTTCTTTTCTTTCAACTCTTGACCATGAGCCTTCCTCTTGACTGGTTTAGTATTTTGGGATTACCTCTTTGATTCTCTTCCTTTCATATGGCACTTTGAAACGACTAGCGGAGGAGGAAGAAAAATAGATTTTTACAAACCACCTTATCCAAGTTTACTAATCATGCAACAAAACTAATATATCGTAGTTTTAATGCATGTTTTGAAATTTGCGAAGTTAATATGGTGTTTCATAGCTAGATGATAACCAAGATTCGCAACAACTCGAGTTTGAGTTCGAGACGGAAAAGGAAAATAATATATATGTTTATCTGTTAGCGAGTAAAAAACTTCTGAAGAAGAAACATCGTGTAAATTCGCTTCTTACATTGTATCGTTCTTTAGCCTTTTTGTTTAAAATCTATGTATATGGATATTCTCTTTGTAACTTTGTAAACTCTGGTTCGAAGTGATAATAAACAAAAAGACATAAAAAAAAAAAAAGCTACCATTCAAATTTTTTGAAAACTAAAATCTAGATCAAAATTTTTTTTAAAAAACTAAAAAACTCAAAAACCAAAAACCGAAATAAAAAAACTAAAAACCGCTTAAAAATTCTCAAAACATTCATGGCCTTAATAAAATCACAAAAAGAGGAATTATTCACCTCTTTTTCTTTTGCCTTTGCCTTTATAAGGTGGTTGCTCGATTTGAATCAAACTTGGGACATAATGACCCAAAACTGCCTCACATGGACGCATTGGCTCTACTCTAAAATCCACTTGCTTGGCTTTTTTTTCCTCCCCAACAAGGCAACAATGGATACTACTCTTATAACCAAATGGCCGCTCAATAGACATTGCTCATTACGCACGACGATTTTCTTCTCTTCGTCGACAAATAAACTGTTAGGCCAACAATTATATCCAGTATTGACTTCCACTTCTAAAAGTTTGCTCCAAGACATCTCTTTGGTCTCATCATCAATCTTATTTGTTACCCATATCTCTTTTCTTGTTGTATTTCGACGCTGTAATAACACCGAAAGTTTCTCTTCCCCAACAACCGATATAGATGGTGTATTTTCTGATTGAGACAACTCAAACTTTGCTATAAATGGTGTATTTTGCCATTATCATTTCCTCGAAATTTGACTTAGTAAAAGTAATAAATAATATAAAAAAACGTCCACATCCAAAAAAAATTCAAGATTTTCAACTTAATGAAACAACAAAACAGAAAATATTACACGGAATGATAAAAAAAAAAACTTGTTTTTAACAGTCTGTGTGAGATTATTTTGGTTTTCACCTTATAGATGAATCGAAGATGGACCAGAAACAGCAACAGCTCTCTGGGCACGCTGGGTTTCACCGCGATACAGCTCCTTAGTCTCTTTCTTCATCTTCCTTGCCTCCCGCCTTTCGGTTTTCACAGCATTCTTTCGCTCTTTCTTCTCTTCTTTCGACTCTTGACCATGAGTCTTCCTCTTGATCGGTTCAGCTTTCGGGATTACCGCTTTAACACCCGTTTGTTCAGCTTTCCTACCGGGCAAGAACTCCACGGGAATCTTCTCTTTCCCTTGGAGAGAAATGATTTTGCTATTTGAACTCATTGCTTTAGCTACTGTTTCACTCAGCCTCTTCTTCCTAGCTGTCTCTGGAGCATAGATTTTACCAGGGTGGTTATCGAGATTCGAGTATGTTGTGACTATGGTTTCACAATCCCACTTCTCGCTTTCATCACTGCTTTCTTCAGTCACCTCTTCAAATTCATCTTCATTCCCGTTTTCAAAATTTTCAGCATATTCTACAGTTCGGCGGATAACATGAGCAGCAGTGTCCAATTCCTCTTTATCTTTAACAGAGTTACTGTTTTTCAATATATCCGCAGGGTTCATATATTTCTCTTCAAGCTCATAAGCCTTCGCCTCCTTATTAATAAGATTCTGAACATCTTGAGCCATGAAATATTCTTCTTCTCCATCTTCACCTTCATAACCATCACTGTCATTGTCACTCCCATATTCATTGAGTTCAAGATGATCAAACAGCATATCAATCTGACGAGGAACTCTCGGGTTTTCAGCCACAGGTTCATCGCTTTCTCTAATCCTAACCTCAGTTCTTTCAGAAAACTCAAACTCGTTATTGCTCACACCAGAAGCTTCACCCTGTTGAGTAAAATTAGCTTGAACAACAAAATCTTCTTCCAAATCCTCAACATCAGAACCAAACTCAGACCCATCACTGTTTTCAAGCAACGCAACAACTTCAGGATCAATAGCTTTTTGAACCTTAACATTAACAGTTTTCGACGCCACACTATACATCGACTTATCATTAGCTTCTTCATTAATCATACCAGAGATCTTAACACGAGACGCATCATAAGCCTTAACATCACGAGGTAACTGATCAACCTCAAACTTAGGATTAGCATAGAAATTAGAACCACCACCAGTATTCTTAATCTCTCTCAAATGCTCCAAGTAATTATATCCATCATCAGGATAACCTAACTCCAAAATCTCCTTCCTCACATGAGCAGGTAAAGGATTATTCGAATCCCCAAAACTAGAGTAACCATAAGCTAAATCTTCAGGAGCATCCTCAAACTGTGAGTTGTCTTCTTCTTCTTTTTCTTCTTCAATGAAACCACTGATGTTAACAGGGTTCTGATCAACTCGTAAGAAGATCTTATCACCTCCAGGTGCGTCACTGTATCTTGGGTCTGATGTATCACGAGGACACAACTCGAAAGTCGCAGCCTTTTTCTTATCAATAAACTTCTTCTTCCCCATTGTTTACTAATTAACAGCTTCTGAGAGTTTGCAAAGTGTAAAACAGCACAAAAATTAGGGTTTTTAACTCACAACAACTAAACTACGATTCGATCCTGACTAATAAAGATACAATTTTTTCGCAATTAGGGTTTCACAAACCAACACAAATCATTGGAAAGTGAGAATTTAAGACTAGCAACATAATTGGTATTAAGAAAAAATTTTGAAGAAGCTTACCTGAAGAGTTTGAGAAACAGAGAGAGAGGCGGAAAACGATGATGATGAACAACAAAAAACGGTGTTTGAAGCTTTTTTAGGGTTAACCAAAACGCACCGTTTTGAAAACAACTATTTATATTATTTTTTTCTCAAAAATTTTAAAACGATTTTTTTGTTTTTTTCCTAACTAAAGGTAATAATCCACCGCGGGAGAGTGTACTGAATGATTACATGCACCTAATCTTCATCTCCTACTTTCTCTTTGCATTTCTTCGACGTTTCCTGTTATTGTGCGCCATCTTGATCTTACGTGCGCCTTCTCCTATCTTACCGTCAACCGTTGTCACCACCGGAACCGTTGAATCAGACGTCGCTGGTAACAGATTCGATCGTCGTCTCGATCCTGATTCTCTCGCTGAGATCTCTATCGAGAGAGCGATGTCGAAAGCTCGTGTTTATACCGATGTTAACGTGATCCGACCTAAGGATTATTGGGATTACGAATCGCTTAATGTTCAGTGGGGGTAAGATCGTTGATTTCTGAAAATTTGGAAAACCCTAGGAAGATCTAATGGGAATTTAGGTTGTAGGAAGATCTGATCTTTCTTCAGTTGCTGTGTTGATTTTGCTATAGTTCAGTTTGCTGTGTCTAAAAATTGAAACTTGTAGGAGTAATACAAGTAATGTAAAAATTTGAGGTTTTTTTTAGCTGATGATGTTCTTGATTTTTTAATCTGTTTGAGGAGAGTTTGTTGGTTTTTGTGATTTTGGTTATGTTAGGTGATGATGCTTTTGTTAAAGTTTTGAGCTTTTTTTCTTTGTGTTTTGATCTCAGGGAGCAAGATGATTACGAGGTAGTGAGGAAGGTTGGGAGAGGAAAATACAGTGAGGTTTTTGAGGGGATAAACATGAACAGCAATGAGAAATGCATAATCAAGATTCTCAAACCTGTTAAGAAAAAGAAGGTGAGTGTCTACATTGCTTCGATTGGTAACTTATGAATGTTAGAATTACTTCGAGTTTAGTCGCTTTTTGTTGTTTTGCTGCTGTAATTTACCTAAATGTAGCAAAAGAAGGAACATGCAAAAGAAGATGTTGCTATTACTGAGAAGGGTTTTGCCTTAATGTATGTCATCCTTTAACAGATTAGAAGAGAGATTAAAATACTTCAGAATCTCTGTGGCGGGCCAAATATTGTCAAGCTGCTTGATGTTGTCCGTGATCAACACTCAAAAACCCCAAGCTTGATATTTGAGTATGTTAACAGCACAGACTTTAAAGTTCTGTATCCGACATTGACTGATTATGATATCCGCTACTACATCTATGAGCTGCTGAAGGTAATTTATTTATCGTTTTATACTTCCTTACGGCTTCTGATCTATAGAATTTTCTCTGTTCCTGCGACAAATTGAGGTCAGTGATAACCTTGCAATTTTCCTATGACCTGGTGCAGGCATTGGACTTCTGTCATTCACAAGGAATAATGCACAGAGATGTCAAGCCACACAATGTCATGATCGACCATGAGCTGCGCAAACTTCGCCTAATAGATTGGGGTCTCGCTGAGTTTTATCATCCTGGAAAAGAGTATAATGTTCGTGTGGCCTCAAGGTATGATAAGCGCCTTCAAGATACTTGGTTTGCTATCCCTTTTTTTTATAAAACTGATTACAGTATGTAGTCTTTATCAGTATCTAAGCTCAATGAAATGTTCTCACCTATATCAGGTACTTCAAGGGACCCGAACTTCTAGTGGATTTACAGGACTATGACTATTCCTTGGACATGTGGAGCCTTGGTTGCATGTTTGCTGGAATGGTGAGTACCTTGCGAATTTGCAAAGCTTTCTATGCTACATGTATATGATCATCCGTTTCAGAATGTTTCCAAAAGTATATATTTGTTCATCTAATGTGTCTAATTATCTTCTTGTAGATATTTCGCAAGGAACCTTTCTTCTATGGCCATGACAACCAGGATCAGCTCGTCAAAATTGCCAAGGTAATCAATTACGTGGCTAAACGTTAGAATTCTAAAGGGGATTGAGTGTTTTTTCACATTTAAGAGTATTTGTTTGACTCTTGACTCAGGTCCTTGGAACAGATGAATTGAATGCATATCTGAATAAGTATCAGTTAGAACTTGATGCTCAGCTAGAGGCACTTGTTGGGAGGTAAGCAGAACTTACATATCCTCTATAGTATTAAGAGTAAATATTAGAGCAATGCCAATAAAAATTTCTCTTTCCACAGACATAGCAGGAAGCCTTGGTCCAAATTTATCAATGCTGACAATCGCCATTTGGTGTCACCTGAGGTTTACTTTGTTCTCTTTATTCTTTTACAAACACAAATACCTTTGTCTTTTGACACGGTCTCTCAGCGGAGTTATAACTGGTTTTACATGTAGGCAATTGATTACCTGGACAAGTTACTCCGATATGATCATCAAGACAGATTAACTGCAAAAGAAGCAATGGTACGTATCAGAAGATAACTCAAACAAGGGTTCTTTCTTGGTCTGCTTATGATAATAATCTTGTTTGTTTGGTTACATGAATAATCATGAGGATGAGAGTAGGTAGCTAAATTTGATGCTTTTATGAATTAACAGGCTCATCCGTATTTCGCCCAAGTCAGGGCAGCAGAAAGCAGCAGAATGAGGACTTGATAGAAACGTCTCTGAGTATTGAAACTGGTGGATTTTTCTCCGATAAAGTTTGTTTCCTTAAAAAAGAAAAAGAATATTAATGTCAAACTCTAAAAGTTTATCTGATCTCGAGTGTTTTCAATATATTTTTAACTTTTGATTTGACTTTAAAATCAATCGAGTTAATTTAAAAATTAAACATTTTGATCGTAAAATCATCTAATAAGTGGATTTATTATTTTATAGAGCTAACTTCCCCTTTATGTGAAATTGTATCCTACCATTGCCGACTTAACAAGATAACTTCGACTACATATATTAACATTGAGGAGGAACCACATGTTGAATTATGAAAACCCTAATCAAACCACCGATACTTTCTTCCTCAATGATGACGCCGGAGCTTCCACAGGAGTTGTTAGAGGAGATACTATGTCGTGTTCCAGCCACATCTCTGAAACGGTTACGAACTACTTGCAAACAATGGAGCCATTTATTCACCGACAAGAAATTCTCAAGGAAACACTTTGTCAAAGCCAAAAAACAGCGTTTGGCTCTCGTGCTAACGGGGGGATCTAGGGTTTGTTTAGTGAACGTCAGTCTCCATAATGGAATTCCTTCGGCTGAGGTTACAAGTGAACATAGAGGCCTAAATCAAGTCTACATAGATCAAGTCTCTCACTGTGATGGCTTTTTGTTATGCTCCATCGCAAAAACCACCATCGTTGAAGACGCTAGAATCATTGTTTAGAACCCGTGTAATGGTCAAATCAAATGGATCCAAACCCGCAAAAACAGTAGTTCCCGTAAGTTTGTGCTTGGATACTACCAAGACAACAAATCTTGCGATAAGAGCTACAAGATATTGGATTGTAATTGTTCCGACCGAGAACTCGAGCTTTATGACATGAACTCTAATTCATGGAGGAATCTTGGTGTCACTCTGATTCCGGACTACCACATCGTGTGTTCTTCTGGCTGCAGCGTATGTTGTGACTATGGATGAGTGTTTACATTAATTCGATTGGTAACTTATGAATGATAAGATTTTATCGAGTTTAGTCGCTTTTTGTTGTTTTGCTGCTGTAATTTACCTAAATGTAGCAAAAGAGGAAGAGGTTGAATTTTCTATCTATAGATTAATGAGCAAAAGAAGATGTAGCTTTCACTGAGAAGGTTTTGCCTTTAAATCAGTTTTGATTTTGGGTTGCCTTTCTGAATTTATACTACTCCGTAACAGATTAGAAGAGAGATTAAAATACTTCAGAATCTCTGTGGCGGGCCAAATATTGTCAAGCTGCTTGATGTTGTCCGTGATCAACACTCAAAAACCCCAAGCTTGATATTTGAGTATGTTAACAGCACAGTCTTTAAAGTTCTGTATCCGACATTGACTGATTATGACATCCGATACTACATCTATGAGCTTTTGAAGGTAATCTATTTATCGTTTTATACTCTCTTATGACTTCTGATCTATAGAATTTTATCTGTTCCTGTGACAAATTAAGGTCAGTGATAACCTTGCAATTTTCCTGTGACCTGCTACAGGCATTGGACTTCTGTCATTCACAAGGTATAATGCACAGAGATGTCAAGCCACACAATGTCATGATCGACCATGAGCTGCGCAAACTTCGCCTAGTAGATTGGGGTCTCGCTGAGTTTTATCATCCTGGAAAAGAGTATAATGTTCGTGTGGCCTCAAGGTATGATAGGCGCCTCCAAAATAACTTGGTTTGCTACCCCATTTTTTTCTAAATCGATTAGTCGATTACAACATATAGCCTTTATCAGTATCTAAGCTTGATGAAATGTTATCTCTTATATCAGATACTTCAAGGGACCCGAACTTCTAGTAGATTTACAGGACTATGACTAAATGTTACGTGGCTAATTACGTGGCTAAATGTTAGAATTTTAGAGGGTCTGAATGCTTTTTCTCATCTGAATGAGTATTTATTTGACTCTTGATGCAGGTCCTTGGAACAGATGAAGTGAATGCATATCTGAATAAGTATCAGTTAGAACTTGATGCTCAGCTAGAGGCACTTGTTGGGAGGTAAGCAGAACTTACATATCCTCTATATTCTATAGTATAAGAGTAATATTAGAGCAATGTCAGTGACCAATTCTCTTTCCACAGAGATAGCAGGAAGCCTTGGTCCAAATTCATCAATGCCGACAATCGCCATTTGGTCTCACCTGAGGTTTACTTTGTTTTCTTTATTCTTTTACAAACACAAACACCTTTGTCTTTTGCCACGGTCTCTCACCCGAGCTGTAACTTGTTTTACATTTAGGCGATTGATTACGTGGACAAGCTACTCCGGTATGATCATCAAGACAGATTAACTGCAAAAGAAGCAATGGTACGAATCAGAACATAACTCAAACAAGTGTATTAGAATTCATGTCTAGTTACATGAATGTGTTGGATAATTCCAAGACTTGTAAAGGAAACTATCTCTTAAGAGAAGGTTCTAGAAGAGATAGAGATAAGATACACAAATAAGATTTAGATAGGATTAGATATCTAGATAAGGTTTGTGTTTCTATATTCCTAATAGAATAAGGAGAAGCTTAATTCTATATAAATAGAAGTCTATGGAGAGATATTCCATAAGACTTAGAGAGAAGAGATTTAGTTTTGAGAGAGTTTCTAAATCTAATAAAGAGAGTTGTTTTTTATAAATTCTTTGTTCTTTCGATTTGAGAATGGTCATGAGGATGAGATTAGGTTAGCTAAATCTGATGCTTTTATGAATTAACAGGCTCATCCGTATTTCGCTCAAGTCAGAGCAGCAGAAAGCAGCAGAATGAGGACTCAATAGAAACGTCTCTGAGTATTGAAACTGGTGGATTTTTCTCCCATAAGGTTTGTTTCCTTAAAAATGAAAAAGAATATTAATGCCAAACTCTAAAAAGTTTATCTGATCTCGAGTGTTTTCAATATATATTTTCAAACTTCTGTAGAATTTTTATTGATTTTAAAATCAATCGAGTTAATTTAAAAATTAAACAAGTTGATCAGTAAAATCATCTAATAAGTTGATTTATTATTTTATAGAGCTAACTTCCCCTAATTTATGTGGTGCATGTATAATAGAAACCAAATAGGAGAAGGAAGAATAAAACTAAAACAGAAACCAAATAGGAAAAGAAGAGACTTAACAAGATAACTTTTGACTATATATATTAACATTGAGGAGGAACCATATGTTGAATGAAATATGAAACCCTTAAAAAAAAAATCAAAGCCACAGATACTTTCTTCCTCAATGATGATGCCGGAGCTTCCACATGAGCTGTTGGAGGAGGAGATACTCTGTCGTGTTCCGGCCACATCTCTGCAACGGTTACGATCTACTTGCAAACAATGGAACTGTTTATTCAACGACAACAAATTCTCAAGGAAACACTTCGACAGAGCCGCAAAAAAGTTTCTGGCTCTCACGCTAACGGAGGAATCAAGGGCTTGTTTGCTAAACGTCAATCTCCATAATGGAACTCATTCTGCAAAGCTTACAAGTGAACTCAGCCTAATCGATTCCCATTCTAATTCAAATCAAGTCAAGATAAACCAAGTCTCTCACTGTGATGGCTTGTTGTTATACTCCATCGAAAACGAAGCTAGAATTGTGGTTTGGAACCCGTGTACCGGTCAAACCAAGTGGATCCAAACCGGTAGAAATCGTTGTAACGAAACACTCTACGATTCTTGGATACTCCCAAGAAAACATATCCTGCAATAAGAGCTACAAGATATTGTGCTATAAGATGTATAAGTGTGACGACCCAGAATTCGAGATTTATGATATTAACTCTAATTCATGGATGAATCTTAATGTCACTCAGATTCCGGACTACCACATGGCGTTTTCTTATTACCGCGTATCTTTGAAGGGAAAGACTTACTGGTTTGCTTTCGATGAGAAAGAGGAACAACTCGGCTTAATCAGCTTTGATTATACAAGACAGAGATTTGAACGTTTACGTCTTCCTTATCAATGTGATAGTTATAAAAACCTGTCTCTATCAGTTGTCGGAGAAGAGAAACTTTCAGTGTTATTACAGCTTGAAAATTCATCAAGGAAAGAGATATGGGTGACAAACAAGATTGATGATGACACCAAAAAGTTGTCGTGGAGCAAACTTTTACAAGTGGAAGACAATAATATTTCGCATGGCATAAGTTTCTTGGTCGACGAAGAGAAGAAAATCGTCATGTGTTGTGGGAGACCTTCTGGTACCTTGGAACCGGTTATTATAGTATCCAATATTGGTGAGGAAGATAATGATGCCACACAAGTTGATTTTCCAGTCGAGACAACGCGTACGTATTGGCCATTTTTGGTTACTTATGTTCCAAGTTTGCTTCAAATCGACCGACGACGAGGCGAATAATTTTACCTTTTTTTTTTTATTAATTTATCTTGCTCTTAATATCAGTCTTTTCATACTTTCACCATGAGTATGTTATGGCAAAACTCATAAAGTTTATCTGATCGAGTGTTTATGGCAAAACTCATAAACTTTGTAAGATCCTCAAGTTGGTTTACACTTTACAGAGTTAATTTTCCTTTTTGTGAAATGGTATCGTCCAAGTCCTTGTTGATGTTAGGTTCTTTTTTTTAAGGCAATAGGTGAGTGCGTTTATTTATTTTTGTTTATTTCTGACTAAAGTGAATTTATCAAAATTCCTCTGTAGTGTATGTAAATTTTCCTCGCTTAAATCTTCTGGTATTATTTGTTTTGTTTTTTTTGTCTGTTTGTTAACATTTGAAAGAGTTTGCAATAGAAAGTAATTTATCAAGTGTGCAAATAAGAACGTATTAAATATTAATGAAAACAAATCTAAAAAGCATTGGATAGGATTTGAGGCGGTTGGGAGCGATTAGAGGTTGGATTAATCAATCGGAGGAATGCCTGAACTTAAAAAATAGTCGTCAATTAAAAACGTAAATTAATGTAATAATTAAAAGGAAAGAACTAATGGTAATACATAGCAGATACAGTATATATTATAAGGTGGGAAACGTAATCAATGTAATAATTGTTGACTAAAAAAACAATTATAATATCAAAAAGAAGATATGTTTTAATTACAATCCCTATTAATAAAAATGTATTTATTAGTAAATACTATATGTAACGTTTTTTAATATCACACAAATCACGAGTTGACCTTTTTATGTTAGGGAACTTGATGAGTAAATTAACTTTTATGTTAAAGAACTTTATGTACTTTATGTGAATAGTTGGGCCAGTAGGCCCAGTACATTTCATTACATATCAACGTAGAAGACCCAAGCGCTCTTTGTCCGATTCAACCTTCATAATAAACTCAAAATGCATTACAAGTTTCACTGTTGGGATTAAAACCTTTTTTCCCTTCATCAGGTAAAATCACACAATGGCTTCATCCACCATTCTCAATTGACAGCAACATCTGAGCAGGAAATCTAAAAGAATAATGCTCTTTTAGTCTCCAATCACCAATTGAGATAAATCATAGATATGTGAATCTGTGGGCCTCTCTCAATTCTCTTTTAGCCCAAAGTCAGAAAATTCTTGAGACATACCTGGGCCATGGCTAAAGATCAATCCCACCACCGATGCAAAAACCAATTCCAAGATGGAGGACTTTTCTTGTTATCAAAGGAAGCAGAGTGACAAGACGAGAAGGAGACCTAACCAGCAGAAGAACACAAGTAGGGACAGAGCAGAGAGAAGAAGCAACCGTGAGAAAGAAAAGAAAGAAAATTTCGAGTCTTCGTCTTTGTTCTTCCTTCTTCCTTATTCCTTGTTGGTCACCTTTTGCTTGTTCTGAAAGATTGAAACACAAAGAAAGCTCTTTAGAGCGTTGTGTAAACCTTTGCTTGATAGTGGAAGTTGTGGGAGACGGTTCTCATCGGAGATGTATCGGTTAGAGGCGGGGGAATTCGGTGACTAAATTGGTATCAAAGTTCTAGCTCAATCAATCCATAAAATACTTATAAGATATTTTATTAATAAAATACAAAACCTTTACGAAAAGATTTTTGTTGGGATAATTAACAAAAAAAAAAAAAAGATCTTTGTTGGGACAGTGTCAGACGGCTTTATTACAACAGGTATGTCTTCGAGAGCCAAAAAACACCTGCAAAATCACATTTAAAAGTGAATATGAGAGTATTCCAAAATGAACTTCTATTGAGAGTTAATTTTGAGGTTGATCCGAATTTTCAGAGGTGGAATAAAAATCAGCAAATTTGAGAAAATGCTGAGAAAGATAAATTGAATGGAAGATTGTGAGAGAGGAAAAACAGAACACAAACCTAAATTTATTTGAGCCAATCTACCTTGTAATGCCATACATACAAGTTTTGATGAAGTTTTGTTTAAATATAATTTATCATTAAATGCATTAAAATATGAATATTTTGCTAATTTAAGAAAATGTCGATGTTTTAAAAATTATTTAATATAATTATATTGTTTGTAAATATGACTAATATCAATAAGGGTTTGAATTGAAAAATGAACATAACAATTTTCAAAGTCGCTTTAGACATTTCTTATCAATCAAACTAGTTTTTGATCCGAGAAGACAACAAAACAACATAATATCATCATCCGAGAAGATCATGACACAGCTAGACCATCTCAATATCATGATCCTCACTACATTTTTTTACTTTAAACTCTATTTTGGAGTAAATCTACTTCAACCTCAATCCATTTCCAACTCCAAAATGGAATAATCCTATCTATTACTTTATTTTGGAGTAATTCTGTTTTTTACTCTATTATTAAGTTGAACCTTTTTTAAGTATAAAATGTAGTAATGCATTAGAGCAAAACACAACTCTATTTTAGAGTACAAAATAGAGTAATATATTGTAGATGCTGTTACAACAATCAATGCCTAAAACACCATCTAAAATTATAATAACCAACATCATATAGTATGTCCTCCTCTATGCGCACTAATTTTCTTGCGATGTCTTTCGACTGTCGAATTTATTATCTTTTAATCAATCCAAAAAAGTTTTATGCCGTGCTCATCTGCTTTTTTATCATATCACTGACATAATATGATATTTTTTTGCTCATTCGAATGCTTGAGTCATTGATCTATGAACGCTAAACAATCCTTCAAACTCTCCCTTACCGACCATTTTAAATTGTACGCTTGAGAATTTGAGATTTTCTCCACAAACAATAATATTTTCTTCATTTATTTTTCTTTTTTTTTTATAATCTTTCATTGCATAAAATTTAATGTGGCAAGTTCACTATTGTTTGCAATAATAAGCCAACCTTCAATATACCTTAATTCTAAAATAACGAGTGAAATTTTCTTTACTTTTAAGATACGATACATTTTTCATATCACTCTAATCACGATTTTATTTTTATATTAGGAAACCTAATTATGAGATACCAAAATGTCAAAAACAACTCAATTCTAGGACCATAAACACACGCCTACTGGCTTCTGTAAAAACTATAAACTGATTTTGTATGATATTGTCACATTTTGAATTATTGTACTCCGTTCTCTATTTTTCATTTTCTATTTTTCATGTGCTTAATTAGCTACTGTTGTCTACACATATGTCGCTTCCAAATGTCATCCATATGTGATCCTTTTCATTTTTGGAGCAATTTGTACTGTTACAACCTTTTATGTAGTTGATAACTATACTAGATTATCATCTAGTTTTGCTTTAACGTCTTAAATTTGAATCTATAGTTTCTAGTTTAAAAAAAAATTGTTTATTAAATTTGCTTATATTTTTCTCATAATTTGCTTATATTTTACTTTTTATTTTCTAAGTGTTTGCTTATAGTAAAAAATTTGAATGATAATTAAAATAAATTTATAGAAAAACTAGTTTTTATCTTTATGTATTTGTATGTAAGTTACTTCAACCACACAAATACTAAAAATATATATGCAAAATTACAAGTTAATATCTCAAATATCATTACTCAAAACAGACGACATAGCCAACTTAGTTTTTGATCGAAAAAAACAATACATATCTTCAATTCATCGTCCGATTTGAGGGCTATTGACAACAAGACCGTTGGGACATTTTTTATGGGAACGGAGAAGAACGTGGCTACAACAATTGATAATTAACACAATATCTTCTGAAATTATAACACATGACACTTTTTGATTGTCACTTTCAATTATTCTCTTTGATCAGGTCCACTTCCTCCTTTCGATTTGACTTATTTACTAAGAGGTGATAGAAATTATATAGTTTTTTTCTTTTCAAACATATATTATGGAGTTAAACTAATGACGTGAGCCTTATTTTCTTGATATATTTTTTGTTTAGTATTTTCTAAGTAATTTTTAATAATAACATTAAAATGTAGAAGATTATAATGATTATCTTTAAAAATCTTAAAATTTAAATTTTTCTAAACAATAGGACCTTATTTTATATTATGCTTGAGATCCTCCAAATGCTTGGATCAGCCTTGCCTAGGTACAATCATCTCCAATGTTAAACATATGATGGATACATGTTTCATTATATTCATGAATCAAATTTAAAGTCTATAAAATAGTTCCGTGTCTTGGGAATACATTGTTATAACGTTTCCATGTGTTGTACATTTATTTAGTAGCAAAATTTAAAGTACACCAAATTTGCTCAAATCTAAATGCTTAAACCAAAACCAAACCAAATTTTGTATATTAATTGATTAACTATATTAGGGGTCGATTGGTTAGAACTGTTACTTTAGGCTTTCGCTGTGAGATTTTGGCTATAAAAACTTTGGATGTAGAAACTGTTGATGTATAATAAGTCTGATTGGTAACAAAAACTGTAGAAACGTTTGTTTATTATTTGGCTGTAATTTATTATTATTTTTGTATTATTGAATTGATTAACAAAACAAAAATATTATTTCAACAATTGTTACGTAAAAGTTTTCTACCGCCTCAAAAGTCTCATTTTTGATACTTTAAAAAATTAAACTAAAAAAAATCTAGTGGTTTTTAAAAATAGCAGTTAGACTTTTAATGATTAAAAATAAAATAAAAGTTTTAAAGTCTGATTGGTTGAAAATTAATTTTGAAGACTTTAAATTTTTCTAAAGCCTTCAAAGTCTTCTACCAATAGGCCCTTAATTTTATAGATTAGTATAACTTATTTGGTACTTAAAAAGTTTAAATCTTCACATGCCAAAGACGATCATTTAACTAAAATCTTTACTATAAAAAAAATCATAGATTCCACACATGACATTACAGACTGATCAATTTGCAACAGTTAATTGTTAAAAATAAAAACGAATTTATACAGGAAAACGACATCATGTAGCCTTAGCTCACTATTTTCCCTCTTTAGATTTATTTTCAACTGTATAATTTCCCACTCGTCGACTCAACCCTCAAGAAAACACGTGGCACTCATCTGCTTTCGTATCATCTGCCCCGCGTAGTATGGAATCTTTTGCGCATTCGAATGCTTGAGTCTTTGATCTACGAACGCCAAACAATCCATCAAGCTCTCCCTCACCGACCCTTTTAAATCGTACGCTTGAGATCTTCTCCACAAACTCTTACCGTGTGGATCATCCACACCAGTTAAACACAAAGCTCTTGTAGCATCACTAATGGCAGACTCAGCTTTCTTCAACAACAAGCAACATTGTGCTCTGTTGCTAAACAAAACAACCCTATCTCGTATCATATCCAACGGACACAACTCAATCCCCACTGTATAAATCTCCATCGCTTCTTTAACAAAACCCATCAAAAACTTCTTCTTTCCTTGTTTCTTCAATGACTTCACCATTTTTCTTCTTTCTTCAAGCTCTGTTTCACTCGTAAGCTTCTCTTTCTTCTTCCTCTCTACTTTAATCTCCCATAGATTCTCTATACTTCTATGAACCTCCTCGCTATTCATCTTCAATCCATTATACTTAATCTTATGATAATCTTGTAAAACTATCTGAGCTACTCTATCTCCAACAAGTTTATCTTCTGCTAAATCAACCAAACAATGCCCTAAAACATCAATAACTCGATACCTAACATTCGTGTCTTTAAGAAGCAACAAAAGGGTATCTAAAGCCACTTCTTTCCAATCATCAGATGATCTCGAAAGATCACAAAGTCTCTCAATCACTTCTCTAACCTCACTAACTCTGTTTCTTCCCAACTCTGTTTTACAGAGAGTCTTTATCAATCCAATTCCTCCTGGTGACTTCCGGTTTACTAAACCTCCCCACATTACACTCACTTTCTTCAAGAACCCTACCTCACAGATTCGATCAATAGACTTACCTCGCGACGCGAAACAATTCAATAGATATAAAGACCAACATTGTAGTTGAATCCCCCATTCCTCTGCTTTTTGATTCTCTGTCTCTAACCCACCAAGTCCTCTCGTCAACAAATCACTCTGATACTTTAACCTCTCGTTATCTTCAACCCCAAGAAAGCTTCTATAAACATTTTTCAAACAGTTACTAGCTATCTCCATAGAAAGCTTCACAATTTCTTCTTCAAACAAAGAGACCACTTCAAAGCTCTTCTCATGGCTTGCTAAGTGACCAAGTGCTCGAGCCGCGGCTCGCTGCTCAACCCAACTGATTCTTCCTCTCAAAAGCTCTAACAAAGCAGGAACAACAAAAGCCTTTGAATCAACCGCTCTTGAAGCTAAATCTTCCTTGTTCATAACATATGATCCAATGATATGAGCTGCGTAATAAGGAATGAATATGTTCTGATCTTTGAGAAGCCAAGCTTTGTTTTTGATTGATTTCTGTATGAGTTTAGACATACACTCGAACAAACCGAGTGATGGAAACTCAGGATCGTCTGGCTCGGACATGGCTATGTTCCAAAGACCACTCAAGACCAGGACATGGTCTTTAGACTCTGTACGAGGAATCTCTTTGAAAATTGCAGCGAGTTTGGATCTTCGACGAAAAGGGTTTGTCTCTTTCATGCTGCAGAAGAAACAAGATGGGTTTGTGCACTGTAGTTCATCGAACTTGAGCATCTTCTTCTTCTTCTTTGATTTGCCTTTTGGTTTTTCAAGGAGTTAACTAATAAATCTTGAAAGAGAAGAAGACACTAAACATACAAATATAGTACAATTATGCTTTAAGGCCAAATGACCACATAATTTTTTCTCTTTTGGATGAAATTAGTTTTTAATTGCAAACTCAAACAGAAAAGAATATTAATAAATATTCGCCTGCGTGGAAAGATTATGGCGGCTCCTCTTTTTAGCCCTCTATCTTTCCACTTCAAGTTCCAAGATTATTAGTTAATAATAATTAATTAGCTCTAACATAATGAAAGGTTTCGTGTTCTTTACCCAAAATTAGGTAATAAGACCAAAAGGGTTGTGTTCACACAAACTGATCTAGATATGTGATGGACAAAAGCCATGATGATTTTGACATCTTGATGTTATCATATGTCGTCCAAATTTAATGAATAATTTCATGTGCTTCAAAATGGTGACAGCTAAGACTTTTTCAAAATGGTACTATCAATTATGAAACTCCTAAGCTCTTTGGATATTTGAGAATTTTCAAGATAAGATAATGAGGAAGCTTAAGTTTTTTTCTATCGAATTTAATTCCGAGTACGACATTACGCATGTGGAATCAATGGTTTATTTTTTTGCATAACATATTCAAGATATTAAATGTAAAGAGATTGAAAATTAAAAGAAAGTGAAATTGGAGTTGCGGTCCCCATCAAGAACTATCTCCCTAACGAAAAGCTTTGTCGTCGTCTACAAATATCAAAGTGTTTGTTTGGGTCTCAAGAAAATGCGGCTACCTAAAAAGCTTCTCTTTAAACTCAATTAATTATATCACTAATATCTGGTCTTTACAGGCACTAACCTGCATCATCTTCAATGTTAATAATTTCTTTTCCAAGATTCGAAAATCAAGAAAGAGCCTTTCTAGGAAAAACACTTCAGAGTTCAGACTAAGTTCTCGACTTGACATGTGTATGTGTCGGAGAAAAGTTTAAAGAAACCAAAACATGGTTTAGTGGTTAGTTTAGTTTAATCACAGTTTGTTAATCGGCGTGCTAATTGGTTTTTGATTCTTGTGCACACTCACATGAGTACTCCACAAAGGAAAGCTCTCAAAGATTTGAATTTATGAATCATTAAAAGGTCAATGAATCATATAGAACAAGAAGAATAGCCTATTATAGAGTACTAAGTCACTAACTGTGCATAAACTCTGAAACCTATTATGGTCTCATAATTCTCAAAGAGCCAAATGCAAAGAGTTAGTAGAGACTAGAGAGGAAAGAATGAACGGAATATACCAAAATTACTACTCTTTGGAAAGCTTTATAGACATGGGTTGTGGCTGATCAGGCAGGAGGCTAAGGCTCTGTACAGAGATAGAGAGCTTCATTTAGAGGTTTTACGCCTCTTGGTGTCCGGTGTAGGATCTTTTTCTGCACCTGCTTCTTCTGGAGGCACACCTGTAATCTCATTGATTAGCTTCCTGAAATAATCGAGCTTTTCTTCGTCTGTTTCCATCTCATCATCATCCATCTCTGGTTCATCCATAAACAGCTGCACAATAACCATTCAAAGCTTCTTTGTTCAAACTCCAAAACAGACATTATAATACGAAAATGTTGGGAAATATCGATTCTTACATCTTCAATGATAGGGTGCAATCTTAAGCTTCTAGATGAAACTGGAGAGTTGTTACTCAAACATTGCCCACCAATTTGACTGGGAGGAGTTTGAGGCCTCAATAGATCATTGGTAATACATTGCCTTCCAGTTTGAACAGTCGCCTCTCTCTGATTACGAGTCAACGGTTCTTCAACAAGAGCACATTGCTTACCATTTTGTATCGTAATGTCTCTATGAAAGGGACCTATAATTTGAGGCATCGATGATTTATGAGCAGTCTGAGATTCCATTGTCAACTGATCAACACGCGTCCTCAAGCTTCTTGCTTTTCCCTGCGTTTCATCAATCTTACACAGAAGCTTTGCTAGGAAATCATCAGAACAATCAAACTCAGCAGCAAGACAATCATCTTCAATTCCATCTTCTTTGCCCCTAGCTTTGCGGCCACCAAAATCTACCATAACATTGAAGCTTTAGTGCTAAACTATCAAACAACAACCTCATTCTGAGAAAATGGAACAAACTGTATCTATCATACCTGGATCAAAGTTCCGAGCTTTCTTATTGGCTGGCATCCGCTTGTCTAATCACAAAAGTTTTAGATCACAAAGTTAGGCGACAAAAGCAAAAAAGAAAGTTAAAAGAAGCAAAGAAAGCTGCAATGTAGCTATACCAGTATAAGCGAAAATGTTATGATTAGACATATAAGCTGCAACATCTGTAGTCTCTTCAACTCGTCTCCTTTTTCGTCTCCTAAAAGTTTCCATCTTTCGAGTATTGTCGCGAAAAGGAATCGATTTCCCTTGAAAGCCTTCCAATTTCGCCTTCTCCAAATCAAACTGTTTAGTCAAATAGTAATTCCTAACTTCTCTCTCACACACTCTTGCTTGAGATTGAATCTCTTTAACCTTGAGCTCTAACCACTTGCATCTCCACGTTATAGGCTGTTTCAATCGCTTCCATACAGGACCCTTAATCTTCTTCTTATTCAAATCCAAAAACGCAGTTCCATCACAAGTTTCAGGTAATGGATAATCTTTGCTCAACATAGATTGAGCTTCATCTCCATTACCAAAACCAAAACCAAAACCAAAATCATCATCACTAGCACACATCAAATCACCAAAAGAGCTCGAAGAAGAAGAAGAGGGCTGACACAAAACTTGTTCTTTCTCTTGAAATTCATCATCACTCGGATTTGCCCATTCCATGATATCAACTTCTAGCTCCTCCTCTTGAAACTTGACACCATTATCATCTGATTGCTGCTTTCCAGAACATTCTGACATATCCATTTCAGATTTTTGCTTTGGTTTAAGCGCCATTAATCCACCAAAAAGCCTTCAACTTTCTTCAGTTAGAATCGAAAACAAAACCAGAGAAACGATTAACACAATGAGTATAAAAAGCTTGAAACTATATATGCGAAATCTAATTTGATCTTACTGATTCCAAAGCCTAAGTGAGAAATTTTATCGAAATCGAGTGATTCGCTGATCTTAGAGGATAATCACACAACCCCGAGACTGATTTGATGAACAGAATCTGTTAGAGAAAATCCAACTTTCTTGGAGGGTTCTTAAACCCTAAACCCTCGGAGATATAGAGAGAGAGAAAAATACACAAAGAAACAGAGAAGAGAGATAGAGATACTCACCAACTATTACGCCGAGAGACCACCGATTCTCAAATCAATTACTGAATCCTAAAAGATAAATTTGGGGTTTTAATCCCAAATTAATTTGGCAATTCTGTTGTAAAAAATATTTCGATTTTTTTGTTTATATTTTATATATGTGAAATCTGTTATAGAATTATTTTTAGACGTTTATTAAATACTTAAAATGAGTAAGTAATTTGTTGTTGAATTTTATATATTTTCTAATACATTTTTTTTTGGTTTTAGTGAGACTGATTTATTCAATATCCTTTTTTTTCCTTTTTTGGTTTCTTTCTTTTCCTTTTTCCTATTATTTAGACTTTCTGATTTTATTTTCGATTCTCAAAAGATTTTTCTGCGATTCTCACTCATTCTTTCCATCTTAGTTTTAGAGTATTCCCAATTTCATGCAACCTTCCTTATTTCTCTTCATTTGAATTTGACTAATTCTAAAATTTATGTCTATTTTTGGTATCTAGAAATTAATAAAAACAACAACTCTCCAAGCATAAAAAATTACACAATTTCTTCGTTTCTATTAAAAATAATAATCAGAATAGAAACAAAAGTGGATTGGATGCACTGTTCTGCACTATACAATCTTTTACAATAAGAGTAGGATAGAAACCAAACACATTGTAAAAAAGTAAAAAGTAAATCAAAAGGAGAAGAAGTTTCATAATAAAAACAAAAGGTTAACATTATTTACTAAATAAACATCATTAAACACAATTGGTGTTCTATTGTTTGAATTAGAATCAAACCAAAGGAGAATAATTTTAAAAGTATAATAAGGTACCGAGTTCTTCTTTATAGAGGTTGCAGTTCTTGCTCAGCAACTATTATGGTGGCTTCATCAACAGGTTTGTATGGATTTGATGTTTGCTTGCGTTTCCGTATCAACCAAACTCCATAAGCTGATAACCCCATAATTACAGCGATGATCCCAATCGCGGTCACAACAATGATGATATTCGTCCTAAAAACGAAAGGAAAACACTATTCTTTTTGAGACAATGGAGTGATGATCCTTCTTTTATGGTTTAAGAATGAATGGCATACCGTTTTCTCGGAGGCTCGAGTTTGTAATTAACCAGCTGATAGTTTCCGAAGGTTTCAGGAAGCTTGATTTGATGATTGGTAAACCGAGAAACTATACTCTACGAGAAAGCATAATGGCAAGTCATGTAAGAAGATAGTAAGAGATTGAGCAATGTAAGGAGAAGTTTATTGTATAATCAATACCGTTGCTGTGACATTTGAAAACCAAGTAGAAGGTTCAGGAGGGATAACAACTATTCTGATAAGAGAGTTGTTTCCTTTGGAGGTGAGATTTGATAAACTGACCTGTGACAGAGACGTTTTTACTCAATATTAGCAAAAACAGTGTTTAAGGCATACAAGGTATTGTGTGTTTATCAATTTGGCTCACCTGAGAGGATTTGACATCGAGCTCCTTGGAAAATAACTTGGAGAGCTCTTCAATGCGAGGTTTCAGATAGGATGAATTGACTGCTAGTTGAATGTCAAGGTTTATTTGACCAATTTGAATCTCGCCTGAGGAATTAAGTACCACACCATCAAAACACATGAGGATAATAGTTTCCTTTAAAAGTTGGTAAATTCCAGGAAAAAAAGAGTTTAGATGAAAGCTACAGCTGTTGCTAACCTGGGAGATTGCTTGATGAATTGCGAGGTGGATTTGAATCATTTGAAGGCAAAGTGGCAGGTGGTGGTGCACCATCGATATGAAGCCTATCCGATAACACTGAACAATTGGTTCTCCAGAATCCAACCTTAGAATTCTCGCGATCATATACAACAAGCGTGTTGCGAACCACAATTCCTGATAATATATGTTAAGTTGTTACCAAATAAAATGAAAAGTACTAAAACAAGTGAAGGTAGCCAGAAAAAGGAAAAAACAGAGTAATGATATATATATTTACCTCCTAAGAGAGTTGTATGATCTTTTCCATTTGGGAAAACCCCGAGACAGTATGCACCATGCACCTTGGAATGCTTTTGTAGAACAAAAAGTAATCACATCAGTAACCTAATATCAGCTGCTGATTTGTGGCTAAACCAACATCAGATGCAGAGAGGCTAACAAATATTTCATAAGAGGTTTTAAGGGCTAAATTACTTACTCGGAACAAGTAATTTTCAGGGGACAAGAGCCATGATTGCCCACTCTTAAATACCATCTCGACTGACGGAAATTTCTTTGAAAGTTCAGAGACATCATCACTTGAGCATAACCCAATCTAAAAGTCAGTTACTTCCCTTGATTTAAAGTTATGATATCAATCACAAGTTTACAAGACATAATACCTTGCAGCAACATGGAAGCAAATATCTTTAAAATTTGGATCAGGACCATCGATCCGCTTTAATGGGGAAACTTCTCTCATTACCTTCAATACAATAACATGAGAACCAAACATTAACAATTCTCAAAACATTCATAAGGTATATAAAATAATAAACAAAGACTTACAGCTTCCTCAAATGCTTCAAATGCAGCATCTGGAAGATAAGCATAAGTTGTACCACTATCTAAAACAGCGCCATGTTCTCCATCAAAGACTCTTGAGTTCAACAACAACTGCTTCCCAGCAACACGTATCCCCGTCAAATCTATATTGTAATATGGACTGTCGCCATCCCGAAACTAGAGTAAATGTGTGAAAGGTATTAAACTTATCCGTTAAGATTATACAAAATCCATTCACTAATCAGACAAATGAGTCATTTTTTGAACATACCTACGATCAGGATCCGAGTCAGTGAATATCATATCAGACGGATAATCAAAACCTCCAAGAATCATGGAACCTCCACCAATATCCATTCCTCCATAACACAAACTAAAAGAGTTGCTTATCAAATCTTTATCAACCAACTGATCAACAAGACTAAGATCTCCTTGACCTAATCCGATAATACCATCAGCGCGCTGACTATAAAGATCACCAGTTTCCATAGTTTCGCAACCGAAAACAGCTCGTTGAGGTGTTAGTTGGCTTTCATTGCCAAATGATATAACATCTTCTCCAAGTACACCTTTACTACTACTGTGTTCAGCATACTCTCTATCGTAAACACATTGTTCTCTATCGTTGTCACAGATACAGTCCATGTTACATTTCACAGGTTGATATGTACTAGACAGTTCTGGCTCAAATTTTGGATCCTGATGAATCAACAATAACAAAGTAAGCACACAAAACAATACAGAGACATATATAAATACAAGATTTGATGATTGAGAAAATACTTGGTGTTTGCCACATTGTTCACAGTTAGAGCAAGGAACGTAAGTAACAGTACTCCCAGAATCTACTATAAGAGCAAACATTTGTGGTGGTGTACCAATCCAAAGCCGCGTTGTATAATACCTATAAGATTCAATAAACATATAAAAGCTATATTCTATATGAATCAGATCGGAGATTTTTATTACCCGTTACGAAGAAGATCGTCGTAGAGTCTCATGCGAGAGTGATTCAATAATTTTGAGCCGGTTTTGTGGAGTTTCCGATTACGAATAGATATAGATCTTGAAGATGAAGGATTCGGTTGAGATAGAAACAACGGGAACATCATTGGACGGCGTGATCCAACGGCTGGAGATTGGTGGAGGATGTTTTCACCAGCTGCGATTGAACAAGGGAGAGTGAAATAGATTAGGAGTGCGACCGTCGCGCCAATTGAAGACATTGACGCCAGCGCCATTTTAATTGCCGGTGTGACCGTTACCGCCGGAGAAATGGGACGGGAATAAGAAGCTGTGTGTGGGAAGAAAGGAGAGTGAAAAACTTTAGATCTACGGAGAGTGAAGCTTTTTTGCTTTGACACAAAATCCAGCAACAATCAAAACGACGTAGCTTTTGTGGTTCCAAATGCATTTTTTTAATCTCTTTCTTAAGACTATAGAAAGATTTCTATAAAATGTAGTTATAGAATATGATTAAACAATCCGTTTTGACTGTAAAACAGTTTATAATACTTTAACAAACTAACGAAGGTTGGAAACTCTTCTATAATCTAAACTTTTGTTGATTTTGACATATCGCATTCTAAAGTTACAAGGTCTCACACTAATAACGATATTTATATACTATATAAGGATTTATATAAACAAGAAATTCTTCTAGAGATTCTGTTGAATATTTCTCGGTATCCTACTTTTTATTGATTTTGACAAGCTATGCAACAAGGTCTCACTTAATCACGATTTAATTTCAGAATCCTCTAATGACTTGAGATATTAATCGATTACCAACACCCCACAGAGATCCACAGAAGTTGATTTTTAAATAAGATTATTCCATAGAAATTTTTCTTATCCCAATTTTAATTTCCTCTGTACATTTTTTCATTTCACCACAAACCCAAAAATGAATGCTCTTGAAACTCCCAAATCGATTCCAATTCCTAACTCTCACATGCCACCGCAACTACTCAACTTTAGGTGTTATTATTCCACAATCCCTGAAACCGCCGTTACCGGAATCATATAAACCTCCGACGACAAATCCACCACTCGTTTTCTGCATCTCCGCCATGTAACTCCACACTTCAACCTTAATCATCTCTTGCACCACCGTCATGAACTCAGCTCTACGTCCAATGAATGCTTCTTCTCCTCCACTAATTTTCATCTGACTCTCAAATCGGGGAAACAACAACGCGCTGTTATTGTGGTGGCTCGACTCCTGGCTGACGTCAGCAGCTCCAGGGAGTGACAGACTCAACGACGTCGGCGGATCTTCAGAAAACGAAGACATTTCTACCGGTGGTGGTGGAAGCGGCACCGTAAATACGCCGGGAAAAGGCATTGATTTAAAAAGCTGAGCAACCGGAGACGGCGGAGATGGAATCGTGCTAGAGTCACTGACGTCGATTCCGGTAGGACTCTCAGGGCTCATGTACAATCCAGTATCCACCGGAGCAGCAGCAGAATCAAAGCTCATCGATCTCCTCTTCTTTGGACGATCCTGATCCTCCTCCTCCACCGTCGTAGCCGTCACTCCTCCTCCGCTGCATTTCCTCTTAAGCGTCGAGTTCCAGTGGTTTTTCACGGCGTTATCCGTACGTCCGTTGAGAAGACGAGCGATCGTCGCCCATTTATTACCAAACTTGGCACGAGCGGAGACAATAGTCTCATCCTCCTCCGGCGAGAAAGGACGGTGCTCAACCTCCGGAGATAACTGATTACACCACCGTAATCTACACGATTTACCAGATCGACCTGGAATCGATTTGCTAATCGCCGACCAATTTCTCGGTCCGTATTTCTCCACCATCCTCCGTAACTGTTCATCTTCCTCTTGACTCCACGGACCTTTAACACGATCCGCCATTGAAAGATCTTAAAGAGAGGCTTTTCAAATTTTTTTGGTTTGTTTCGGTTAAATTGTTTTCAGAGAAGAAGAAAGCTAACAAAGGTCGAGAAACTGAAGAGAGGAAAAAAGCTATTTATACTGAAAGTGATAAAAGGGAAAACCGGTAACCGGTTGAGACGGTGGAGAAAGTCATGGCCCCATGGGCACCGCTTCTACCACGCAAGCGGTTTTGAAAGTTTTGGGATACAGCTGTAGGTGAACACGTGTCATAATCTCGCTGCGTCAATGTGTCTTTCTGTTTTATCTTTTTTTTTAATCGCGTGTGATACAGTTGAGGGTGAGAAAGCAAAAGAGAAGTGAGTTAACGCGCGTGAGAAGCGCGTGGGTTTAAATGGGAAGTTAAAGCGACAAAATCACGGAAACCTACAAGGAAAGCTCTGATATTATTCGCACAATCTGAGGTGAAATTTTAGAAAGTTGTTTTAAAAAAAAAATTTTGAAACAAAAAAAATAATTTAATAAAATATCTGAAAAATAAAGACGATAACGGTTAGGTTTGGCCGTTTGGGTAAAGACAGTTTTTTATGCAAATTCTGACTTTTGACTGGCCACGCCAGCCTGTATACCAATATACTTTTCTGAAAACGTTTTTTGTTCTTTATTTATTTTTTGTGAATACAAAACGTCTTGTTTTTGATTTTTTTTTTAATTCTAGAAGTTTAAAGTAGTTTTCAGTGTTGCAGTATGGACTGGGCTATAATTGAGGATAAATACAAAAAAATACAAATTGATGACAATTTATTTACCAAAAAAACAATATTCGTAACTGCTTTGAGCGAGAAAACTAGAATTTTTACATTTATCAGTTCATTTGGTTTCTTTTTTAACTGAAAAAAAATTCAAACTGCCTAATGCTACAAATTTGGGATGTAATGTAACAAACACGAAAAAAAAATTTGAAAATTTCATCAATGTGGTTCAGTTTTTTTTTTCTGTTTCTTTAATGGCCATTTGTTAAATGTGGTAAGTTTAAATTTTAAAGTCACACTTATTCAAAATGATATAAACTGGAAAGGAAACTCCAATGTATATGATTAGATACGATTAATATTCTGTTTCATAAACTTGTTACAAAGAAACGGCCACAAAAGAGTAAAGTTAGTGGTCGGAAAAAAATTAATTTTGAAGTTTGATGACATGGACAAAACGACAAAGAGAGTTGGCCAATTGGAATGTGAAATCATTTTTATTATAGTTTTAAGTATTTTAGCAAAAATCCAGGCTGTAATCCTCAACAAACAACTAACTGTCGTCCATTAAGCGAACTGCCACGTGTCAGTTTTTGTACTCTTTTGAATTGTGTGTAACTGTCTCTAACGTAGTAACGCCACAGTCCCAACGTCATTTGCACCTTCCCCAAACCTTCCTCGAACGGTTTCACAACAATTTATTATTTTTTAAATCTCTTTTCCGTTTTTTAATGTCCAATTAGTTAGAAACAAATCCTATAAACGATTTTTTGTCAAGCATAAACCGATTTTTTAACTATCTTTCTTTACAGTAATTTTGACGTTTTCTTAATTATATGAGCACATCTAACATTTTCTGTAATGTTTTTGTATAGTGTTGGAGTATAATTTTAGATCTATGATGTTAAAGTTTATTTAACAAAGCAAAAAGTGTATGTTGAATGTCAATTACTGACTATTAGTAGTGTCCATAGACCATAGTTAGATAAGTTTTTCAAATCAACGTTTTATATACAAAGTTTTAAAATGTTTGCTCCCCTTTTCATTTTTGAGATCACTTATTTCAGTTTTGATGTTGTTGGTTATTCTGTTTATCAACAAAACTTTCTTATTGGTTGGTCTTTTCTTATAAATAATCTTATATACTTTTAGGTTGATAAAAATTAACTATATAATACATACTATTGAAAATTGTTAGTTTGGCTTCTAATTCAAATAATATGAGAATTAGTAAATTTGTTTAAAGCTTTTATATATTATATCATTCTACGTTTGGTTTTCCTTTGAGTTCATGGTTGGTTGGATCTATGATTGAATCCCATTCTCTACAATCCGCAAAGGTATTTTTTTTTGACAATCCTCTATAAATCAAACATACAATACAGTTTTCGGTGTTGGATTTCAATCCACTGACATGATAAAAAAAAAATTTTAAATAAATTGAAAAGGTATATCATTCAAGTAGAGAATCAAAATTATTTTTTTAGTTCGGAAAACACGAAGTTCTTCTCCATTGTGAAGAAGGAGCATGTCTTCTTCAAAAGAGGATCCAAAGCACGAAGTCCAATTTAGAGTAATTTTTTTTATTAAAAATGATGGATTTAACGTTATAAAACCTGAAATTCTGGATTAAAACCGACGAATCATATTTTAAAAGAGTATCTTTAAATGCAAAAGACGTTATGCTTGGGAAAGAGGTCTATCAAATAAAAACGAGATGCAAAAGAAGGGGATTGTTTCCATTTCACTAAAAATCTCTCCAAATAGCATACAATTGTACTCCCACTTTTCTGAAATAAAATCATCATTTCAATTTGTTTTATGTCATACATTTGGTTTATTTTCGATTTCTAGTTCGATAAAAGAAGGTTTTATATTCACTTTAAAATTCACCATATAATCTCATGAATAGCGGATTCGACATCTATGACAATGCTAAATTTTCATTAATATTTTAAAAGTTAAAACCAATATTTGAAAAGATAATTATACTTGAATCAAACTTGACTTTAATACCATGTCAAATTTTATCGGTTTTAATATTCAATTCGTTTCATGAAAATGTTCGTACTGCTTCGTTGGAGGTTGTCAGGAATCGCTCTTATCTTCATATTTATGAGGTACGATCCCTCTAGGTTTTAACATCTCCCCCTCTTGTGTCCCATCATGATAGTTTGATTTCATCTACTAACCGTCGTATTGAGATTGAAGAGAGGATTACGATTGTTGATGGTAAAAGGATTGTCAAGAAAATATGAAAACATAATTTCAGTACAATCAATGTTCAAAAAATCGTTATATAGTATCTAGACGCTCGATAGGGGCCTAGCACCTAAGCAAATTAATCGGAACCTAGACGGGGCCTAGGCGTTAATAAATTATTTATAAAATTTGTTAAAACATTTATAATTATATGGTAAATTAGTGTACTTAAAAAAATCAATCCAAGTAAAATACTAAAAATGTAAGAAAAGTATAAATGTATTCAAAAACAACTAAAATTCATCTTCAAGTTTATGCATATTTATATTAACTTCAGCTCTTAGCATATTGCCTTCATGTTTCTTAGCTGCCTTCTTCTTCTTTGCTTCTCTGACATTTTTACACTTAACTTGATCATCTATCAATGACTTTGGACATGGAACAACATTTCCTGGGATATGAGCAATATTTTCATATATCTCTTTCAAACACAACTTGCATTTAACTATATCTGAGTTTTTTTGTATTATACAAATCCTATATTCTCACCCCACATCGTTTGATTTTTGCTTAAGTGATGGTATTGCATGTGAATCCAATGGTTGGGGAGGTGAAGGATGAAGAAACTAGGCGCAAATCAATAAACACTCTTTATTAGAAATCTTGTTGTACTACACATATAAACAATATGTTAAATGAACACTGAGTAAAATGCTTGAATTGGAAAAGGTAATTGGAACAGTCCCATCTCTTGCAATTGTTTTCGTTGGCCAACAATCGAAGATTTTTTTTTGAGAAAATCGTAAAAGCTTGTTGTGAAACTGGGATCAAGTCTATGGTTGTGAAAATATGATCAAATCCATGGTAAATTTAGACATTAGCTCTTAAAACTACATTGAAAATATAAAATGATATTATTTTTTGAAGCAAAAGTTTAAGATTTTGTGAAATAGAGGAAATACAAATTAAAATTACTATTGATAATTAGTATATTGGTTCGTGTCTCATAATTTTAGATCCATCTCACTTGTAATCTAACATGTTAATTGGGTCGATATATAGTTGACACGTACTTGTGCTGTACAACGAGCTAGATTTGAGAGATGCACGTGAACATTTGGTTCACACATATCTGAGATGTGGAATTATTCCAATAATGTGTCTTGAAAAATTGTAATTAAAATATTGGTAATAGGTTGTTGTCAAAAGGAACAAGACGGTGCACGATGATGTGGTAATATATAAATATATTGTGAGACCTAATAAAATAAAGTATATTATTTGCTGTTTGTTGTTACGATCCATGCTTCGATTGTCGGGTTTGTTCTGCTAATTTCTAATTAACTTTTTTGTATGGTTTTGCTAACATAAAATCGTTTAATATATTTAAATAATAACATACGCTTTAAAGAACAAAAAAGATAATCCTAGCATATGGTACCAAATTAGTCGGTGTTAGAGGGAAAAACAAATATATGATGACTGAGTTCATTGTGTCATTCGAGTTAATCGACAAACCCGAAGCCTCTAATATTCGCTAAACGTTTTGCTAAATTTATATGAATAAAAAAGTTTTATATCTTGTCATCAAAATAAATAAATCATATACGCGTAGCATAAATATGATGCTCACACATGCAACTTAAAAACATATTTGGCATTTTTTTTTTTTGACAAAATCATATTTGATATCTTATGGATAGTTATTCGAACGGAATTGTAAGTAACATTGCTCATATTATTATTAATATATTTTTTTTCGATAATAGTATGAGATGGAATAAGCTCAAATCATGTTCAAAATTACAAATTTAAACCAAAACAGTTTTATAGAAAACCACAAATCTAGACCAAGTCATCGGAGTCAGTTCCTTCTCCATTAAAGAGTTTTTTTTTTGGTAAAATGTTAATATTGAATACTGATTTATAAAGTTTTAGACAGAAGTTACAGGAATAACCAGAAGTCAGAAAAACCGAAAACTACAGAAAACAGAAAGGAACAAAAGAACATAGCTGACGGACCAAAAGATACAAAAATACAAAGAAACGGAGCCGGCAAAAGTCTAGCCCGCTCGCCACAGAGAGCTGTAGACGAAGACGCAACCGCCCACACACTACCGCAGCCCGAGCAACCATTACTCCACCAAAGCCGCTGAGAGCGAGAGCCCCAGAAGCGCGGACCAACCCCGAAGCAGTCAATAACAGAGCCTGTTCAAAACTGAACCTTAGCTGAGGCTGAGTCGACAAGGAAGACCCAACCATCGAGCCACCACAGCCCCCGTAGAACTACCATACCGCAGGAAGCTACAATCCCAAAAGCTCCAGACCAGCCACACGCTACCGAAGGCCCAGCCTGCTTGCTGCCCGGAGCCCCAACTGAAAAGAGAGCCACAATACTGCGAGCCTCCAGCCAGCCACCGCAGCCCCTGTAGAAACCTACCATACCGCCTGGAGCAAGACCCCAACAGCCCGAAAACACCGCAAGAAGAACCTCAAGACCGTGCCCTGAACCACGAAACCCACCCGACAATAAGCGATGCAGTCCACGGCAAAAGAGGAACATAAGAGATGGTTCTCACGAGGCCTCACCCACACTAAGACCCAACACACCTCAGACCCTCTCAAGCCACAAGCAAACGACGGCACCAGTAAATGACACTCCATTAAAGAGTTTCTTCTCCATAACCACGAATGAAATACGATTCATAAAACTCAATGACACTAGTAAATGACTCCACCATGGACCTTCTCTCTATCTCGAGCTCCAGTGCACTCAATGGATCACAACAAAAATGGATTGCCAAACTTTAGCGCAGATTCACAATACAGAGCAGCTCATCGAGATGATATTGAAACCATGGAAGGTTGAGGACAATGTCAGGATGGGCCCAAAAACCTGACCCGAAGTACTCTATCTTTGGAATTACCTGAGAGTGAAATTCAGTTTTAATCTCTTATTTATAATAAAGAAGAGTACTATGATAATCATATTGAAAATTAGATACCTCATCAAGTTCTTCCAGTAGAGGCTCGCATACCTCATTAAGGATTTAATTTTAAAATATAAATAAGGAAGTAGGAACGGTTGATTTAATTAATTTTACTAAAATATTAAAAATAATCCAGACCCACACATATGTAAAAATCACCGATGTATCTAAAAAAAAAAAAAAGAAATTCGATGCGAACACAAAAATCAACATTCTCTTCACTCAAATCTTTAGCTGCAACTAATGTAACTAAAACAAAATATGTACACTTTTACAAATATCTATACATAGAAATTAAACAAAATTAAACCAAAAGTGCTAATAGGTGATGAATAACTTAATAATGCGTTTAATCCTCCTAAAATAGTTTGAATTTGGAAAATGCAAAAAGAGTATTTACATAACACATAAGAAAATATCAGTGAATCTTTAAATTTCACGATTTTATCTCGTGAGGTTTCTGAAAGTACCTCCTCAGCGTCACCTTGTATAGAACATATGAGACTTGTGAAAGAATCTACTGCATTGTTAAATCTCTTACTGATTTTTCTCTTTTTTTACTGCTAGTCCGAAGTTGATTATTCTCTCTCAATATTAAATGATCACTAGACTAATGTATAAAGTATTAAAACATCTTCGTTATAACGTTAGCAAATTTTTACTTATCCATGTTATTCAATTTTATGAAAAAAATCTCCACTTCTTCATCAACGCAAAGACCATAGTAAAAAAATGTAAAATGCAATACATAGAACTGGATATTATGAAAAGACCAAAGTACCCATCAGCTTATTTTGAAAATTTTAGCCGCTTATTCGCCAACTAAAGACTTTCCGTACTGTCAACTACACGTGTAAGGTTTTCTTTAGGGACACGCATGTATAAACTACTCACATGCACACGTGTGCATCTTAAGCCAGTCAATGGTTAAACCGGTCAGAATCCAGTAGCAATAAAAAAAACAATTTCAACTGAATGGGCTCTATCAATCTACTTTGGTTAATCTTCGGCCCAAAACAGATGGATAAATTACGTCATTCTCCTGTGACGTCATCTTGAATTATTGTTTGGAACAAGTATAATTTTCATCATTTTGAGATTATGGGTCCTTTTTTTTTTTTTTTTTCAAACACTGTAGAACTTCCAATGGAACTTAGTTGCATCTGATTCGAGGCTTAGGGTTTATGATTTGAATTTCCGAAATTTTTGAAGCTTTGAGCTTTTTTTTAGTACTGTAGGATAGGAGTGGGCAAAATATCCGGGATCCGCTCCGATCCGTTTTATGTCCGGATCCGGATATTTTATTTTGAAAATCTGGATATCCGATCTGGATCCGTTTTATGTATAGTTTTTATTTAAAATATATGTATAATGTTTATATATATAGTATATAATAAATTGAAATTGATGTAAAATATCACAAAAAATAAATTTTATTTGAAATTTTTGTGTATTTTTAAAATCTTACATAGTAAATATGTTCAAAAATGTTTATAAAAATTAATTTAAAATATTTTATATGATATTTTTATTTTTAAAATTTATTTTTAATAAATTTATATTATTATTTTAAGATTTTAAGCTATTTTTTGCGGATCCGGATTGGATCCGGATATCCGTGGATATTGACGGATCCGGATAATTATTTCTCGGATCCGGATCTGGATACTCTAAAAATCCTGGATATCCGATCCGTGCCCACCCCTACTGTAGGACTCTATTTGTTTAGTTGTCTTAGCTGTCTAGTACTGAATATTGAAATGATCAATGTTGGATTTTCAATGGAGTCATAATCACAAATGATGATGAAAACTTTGGTTTTGTAACGAAAGTGATAAATCAAGATCCCACCAATTTAATAGTTTTGGTTTGGTTTGGTATTGGTACATTCACTACAGCTGCAACCAAAAGCTTCTATTTTATTTTCCTTATTTTCTTATTTTCTTATTTTCTTAAACCTATTCAATGCTATTTGGTCCTCTGTAATAACAAGACTCTTCATGGAATGTATTTTAATTTAATGTTTTGACATGACATAGCAATGGCAAGAAGATAAAGTGATGATATTATGTGTACGTACGTTATGTTGTATATCTTCCATCATTTTTTTGCTTTTCACCATAACTGAATAGAAACAAGTACTTGAACCAACCCAAGTGTTGGTCTCTCTGTATTTCCTCTCAAATCAAACCCCCCAAAAACAGGAACAAACAAACAACAAATTTAGATATAAAAAAATCAAAATCAAAACTTTCAAGTTTCTAACAAACTCTCTAGGTGCCCAAAACTATTGGTCGTCTCGTCCAACCAACTCTCTAGTTGTCTCTTCAATTTTAAAGGACATAGTTCCTCTTTTCTGTACTAAGTAAGTAACTAACCAATAATGTATGTAATGTTTTAGACCCTACCAGTTTGTGTAATAGTAATGTTGATGCTTCTATGAAGATCCTCACAAGAGAAGAGTCTAATCTTTGACTATTATCTTTCTATGCAAATTGCAGAGATTGTGAGATGAAACTAGATCATCATCAACCATTATTAGACTCTTCTCTGCCTTCAACTAATGATCTCCCTTAATCACAATTATTATGCTTTAGACCCTACCAGTTTTGTAATGGTAATATTGATGCTTCTATGAAGATCCTCACAAGAGAAAAGTCTAATCTTTGACTATTATCTTTCTATGCAAATTGCAAAGATTGTGAGATGACATAAGATGATGAACAAGTAAATTATAAAGAACCTTTTCAATGTAAACAAGAGATATGAGTTTTTTGATTACCAAATACCGAAAAGTACACCATTTTTGAAACCGTTCATAAACACAAGAGCCAAGTAAAACATATAAATGTTTCTTCTGCCTTACAATTGCCGATGATGATATGTAAAACATGGAAACAGATTTTATGTTTTCTAAAACCAACAGATTTTGATAGGCTCTTGAAGTTATTAGCGAGGACTACTACTACTAAGCACGTCGAGAAACATTTGGTTTACTGAAGACAATCTCATCTGCTGCTCCTGAAGTCTTCTCCTCTTGAGCAAAGGTTCTTGAGATGGTGAAGAAGACACTGAAGCTGAAGCAGACACAACCCACGACTCATTCGAGCTATCAGAGCTGAATGATGCATCGAACACACCGATTGGACTAGCGGGTTGTTGCATCCAATTCATCATCCTTTTCTTGCTTGGATTGTGGTCTAACACTAACTCATAGCATTTATTTACTTGATCCTGTTTAATGTAAAACAATATAATCAGTTCTTGATCTCTACACTAATCCATTGACATTTATTGATCCAAGGTAATATGCCACATACCGAATCAACTTTGAGCAGAATCATGAGCTGAGATTGGTATGCAGCTTCGTCACACATCTTGAAATCTCTAATAACAGAAACCATTATTGCAGTGGCTAACACTGAAGGACTAAAACTCAGAAACCTCAAATCTGATAAAAAAGCAAGAACATAGAATTTAGCATCCAACAGATCCAAAAATCAACAACAATGAAACTAAGTGACCTCAAGATATCTAATGGAAACATTACCAGGAACAATGGAGAGTAACAAAGATTCACATCTACTCAAGAACTCCAATTGCTGATGAGATTTAAAGCTATAACGTCGGATAATATGATCAAAGAACGAGATTGGAGTCACAGGATGCATCCTCCATTGAAGAGTAGAAAGAATTAGAAGCTCCATTCTCTGTATAGTTTTAGCCTCAAAGACATATCTTGCTTCTTCCACCTTCAAAGAGAGCTCAAAATCAGCAATTTCAAAGCAACATTACAGAGATAAAACTAAATCTAGGAAAGTAAAAACACTTACTTGGAAATCTAAGAGTAAAGGAACACGGATCTCTTCAACCTTAGAAGCTAAAGACAAACAAGCCACAGCAGTAAGCTGAGACATCCATGGCTTATCACTCTGAAACTTCCTGCTTACAACAAACCTATCGAAGTAATTAACAGCAAGAAGAGCTGTTAATGAATTAAACCCATAATGAGATTTAACTCTAAAGATCCAATCAAGAGCCTTTTCACGACACAAAACAAGAAACTCATCAGCTAAGATTTCGTTGCAAAGACACTCTTCTTCTTTAGAAATCAAACTTGATAACTCATTGTCATCCCAAAACATATCATGATCAGACAAACCCAGATTTAAAAATGGAAACTTTACAACACTCTCATCGCACAAATCTACTTCTTCAACTTCAAACCCACTCTCTTCCTCACAGAAAAGTCCATCAAGAACACAATACGGTGCGTTTTGACTCTCTTCTTCTTCTTCTAAAGCCATCTTTCTCTTTCGAGAAGAAGGAGATTGTTAATTTCTTTGTTCATTCTGCCATTAGAGCTCTCTCTCACCTATGTATGTCTCTCTGGTTTTCTTAGTGTGAGAAGAAAAGAGTGAAGACAAATGCCAAGAAAGTGAAAGAGTTTTAATCTCACGCTTGACCTCAAGTTTTATTTTTTATTTTTTTCTCACAAACATTTTAATATTTATTGTATATTTTTCTTTTTTTTCTCTCTCCTTTTTTTTTGTCTTTTATTATTCGGATGAAACCGTACTTGTTCTTTGTTTTATTCACAAAAATAGTAAAATCTCTTCTTTTATTTCTCCAAAACATTAATTTAATAAATGAACTTACAGTATAAATTGAATCATAACGATGAATTAATTACAAATGGTTGGTTTTTAAAAAGGTAAGCGATACGTATTATTACGAAAGCTCTATTCACGCGCGGGTAGCGTGTGTTTACACGCACTTAATCCCTGTTCGCACGATGTAAATGAAAGTTTCTCTCAGTTGGAGCGTGTGATATACGCGCAAGGAAGGTGGCGATGTTTTTTTAGTGGTGGATAAATGCGTTGACCATTAATGATATTTGTCACCTTTCGGTTTTGAGCATGGATGATTACAAGTAAAGTTTTTTTTTTTTTTTTGGTTCAATTAGTACATTCGAATAATTTAAATTATTTCACCCTTGTATAAATTAAGATTTTATGAAAATTTTGAAAATCGTACTGTGTAAAGTTTGGTATTTAAACTAGAATAAAATTATTTTTGGATAATTGTTGGGTCTTACAATGAGTAGATAGAAGAAGTATTTGAAACATCAAATACAGAATTTATGAGTATATGTGTTTTTTCACGTCAATAAATAACGGAAGGGATGATTCAAATTGATATCATCATATAAAATCACTCGTGGGGTCACATATGTCAGAGAAAATTCCACGTGGACGAATGATAAGCTTTATATGGTCAACGAGCTGACATAAACATTTGAAAAAAGGAAAACATAAAACAATATTTAATTAAAAAAAGACCTCGTTCTGTTAAAACGCTCGCGCTTTATTTCTTTTTGTAATACTATTAAACTAGTTAATTAATTTCTTTATGTCTTCTATAAAGGTCTTTTTTTAATATAATAGCTTCATCTTGATGAGCATTTCAATTTTAATTCTCGCTGCTTTATATGCTAAAACTAAAGACCGAGGCCCAGAAAGCTGATTAAAACGTAAATGTGATTCGTTGTACTATTAAAAAGAGTTGTACCAAACTTTAACGTTCAAGATACATAAATGCAACTTATATAAGTCTATTTTATAACAGCTGTGGAACACCCAGTATAATTAGTGTAGAACAAGTGTATAATAAATTAAAATTCGTATAACTTTTATATTTAATACTGGCTAGTGAATAAAAAAGCATATTCCTATAATTCTTCATATGTTTAGTGAATAATATAATAAATTAAATTATTTGTCTTTGTAATAATACTAATTTCATTCATTTTTATTTAAGTATTTTTACCTATAATTCTTCATATGTTTACTCCATAGTAAGGTATTACCAATCAAAATCTAGATATATACTTTGTTATAATTGTTTTTACATATATATATATATATATAATATTAAGTAACATTGTCTTGAAAATATTACTGACATATTTATGAAGGAAAACAATTTTTTTGAACAAGGTATAAAAGCAGTAAAAAAATAATAGAAGATCGAAAAAAAACAGGTTGTAATATAGAGGAGACAAGAGTTATAATAATGGTCCAAGAAATCGGACGATAAGCTTTTATAGTTTTTATTTAATGGTCAACATACAAGCTGCAAGATAAGTGAGAGGAGTCTTTTTGTTTAATGATAGAAAAGTAATAACAGTAAAATGTCCAAATACAAAAACACAGATGAAGTTGATTAGATTAAGAGGATGTGTGTGTAAGTGCTGGGTTGTGTTGATTAGATCGAAGAAGTTTTTTTTTTTTTGGGTCATAATTAATAATGGCGTCTTGTCTGCCAGAGACCAACGCCGTACGCTAACTTTCGATCTCCTCTTCCTACTCTAACCCTTTTTATTTTATTTTATTTTCTTGAATCGATTCTATCATTAATACTATAAAGTATAAGTGTATAAGACATATCTAATGGTTTGATTTATTTTTTCCTTCAAAATGATATTAACGTAAAATGAATTTAAGTTGCTTACATCATTTTTTCTCTCAAAACAAAATATTCTAAGTATATTCTTATTTATTACTAATTACTTATTTTAAAAAACTCATTTTATATTGTAATGATCCCACTTTTTAAATAAAAACATAAAAAAATGAGGGAAAACATTTTCCAATGGTACATTATTTTAAAAGAAAATATGAATTTTGTGAATAGTATTCCCTCAAATACTAAGGGTATCTCCAATCGGGATGACAAAACGCCATTAATGGCGTTGGAGGACTCCAATCGAACGGAAAAAACGACGGCATCGGCTAATTTTGGTGCGAATTGAACAGGTACACACCAAATTTGGCGTTGTTCTGTTCACGACGGGATACGGCAAATTTGCCGTTTTTACCAACTCCAACCGGGACGGCAAAAGTGATGAACGCCAAACGGCAAAAAGATTTTTCGAAAAATCCAACCTTTTGAATGGCACCGGACCGGAGACTCGGAGCGGTGGTTTTGCCGGTGAAATCGACGGAGAAGATGAACAGATCCGGTGAGCTTCGCAGGAGGAACAAATCCAATCGGAGCGGTGGAGAAGAACCTTGACTCGCACGACATCCACCACCATCGGAACGCTCTCTCTTTCTCTCTAACTCTCTCTCTCTCTCTCTCTTCAACTTCGGAGGCGGCTAGGTTTCATCGGAGGAGACGATACACACATATACATATATGTGTATCCAACTTCCCTTATTACACCAACCAGTCCCCCAGTTTTACTACTTTCGCAATTGACCCCAAAACTTTCAATCCGATCAATTTAACCCATCCGAAATTCGATCAATTTGATCTTTAACTTTCTGAAATCACAAATTGATCCCAAACTTCCAAAATTATCAATTAAATTATGGATAAACCGGTTAAACATAAATGAGATTAAATCAAAATTTAAGAGATATTAAGCATAATTTACATTAAACCGAGATTTAACCGAGTTGGATAATAAATACTGAAAATGATTAATTATACATTAAACAGAGATTACACGGAGTTGGATAATACGAAAGGATTAATTATACATTAAACCGAGATTAAACTGAAAATGATTAATTATACATTAAACAAATATTCAAATAAGAATATAGTAATTCTTAGCTCAACACAGGAAAATCAAAAACCGAGATGCTCATATCGAACTTCGAAATGCGTTGGTAGAACACATATGGTCTGCTTATAGTAATTATGAAAATTAGTACTTTGTTATTTATGTTTTAATCTTTTAAGTTATCGATTGTAATCTTTTTTTTAATTTTCTTTTGTAATCAGTTTTTTTTCTTTTGCAATCTTTTTTAAAATTATTAATTATAATTTTTTTAATTATCTTTTGTAATCGTATTCCAAATTAAGTAATAAAAAAATAGTTTCTTAATTATTAATCATAACGTTTAATTAAATTAAAAATAGTTAAGAGAATCTTATATTTAATAATATAATATTAAAGAATATTCTTTTTGGTGTGAGATTTGGTGTTGTGGGTTAGAGATGAAAAACACCAAAACACCAAATTTGGTGTGAAAATCACACCAAATTTGGTATATGGGTTGGAGATGGCCTTAGAGATACTGTTTATATTCTCATTTTTTTTTCAAAATGATGCATTATTGGAAAACTAGTTTCATCATTATTTTTTTGTTTTCCCCTCAAAATGAGGATCTAACATAGTAATCATTTATAATTAACTTATTTGATGTTAGGTGTCACCCATTTACTGTTAAATGTATTGCCTAACTTTGCTCCTATTCCCTTATAGTGTTTTGTGCATTTTTCTTTTTATACTTATGAAGTTCCATGCTTGTTTTCTTATAGATGTTCCACGCTTTTGGTCTTCTTTTTTGGGGTCAAAGAACATAGAGTAGTAATTTATAGTTTTACTCATATTTTTTTAAAATGGTTAACTTACTCATAATTTTCAATCGGTAGTTGAATAATTTTTAATCATCTTACCCTAAATCTTTCTGATGAGTTTTTTGGTTGCGGAAAATTTTTATTTTTCGACAAATCAATGTGTCAGATCTTGGCATAAAACTTATTTGATTAATTAACCATAAAAATGTAATTTTTGGATAAAGTAATAATTACCGTATTTAGTGAAATTGTGTAAATATATTGTGTTTACTAATCACTTGAGGTTTAAGATGTCTGCATTATAAATATTACGTTTTGTATTTGACTATAAATTAAAGATATAAGATATTCGCAAAATTTAATGAATTGAAAGTTGACTATAATATAATATTATGTTACCACATAAAATATAATACTAGTAACCTACAAAATGGTAAACCTTCTTTATAAAAAAAATAAAAATGGTAAACCCTTTTTCAAAAAAAAAAAACTTACAAAATGGTAAAATTGCATGCGATTCTGCATAAAAATTACCAATCACTGTAATTTGCAGGTGTACTAGCACATTGCTTACTCCTCACATGGAATTTGCAATTTATTAACACAAAGTAAAAACGAATCAATGTTTATTACTAAGAGTAAATGAAGATGATACATTTTTTATTTTACATTCAAACACAAGAGATAAAAGTGTGCCATTAAGTAATAACATTATTTTTATCCCTGAAACCTACATAGTCTACATATTTGAACAAACTTAGATGCGTTTGTAAACTCGGTGTGTATTAATCTCCTACCTATTTCATTTAATTCTATTATCATAGTTGAGTAAAATATAGGAGTACTAGTTTTTTTTTTGTTTTTCATAGATTCACTAATAATGTTTCGTAATTTGGATTGTAAGCATGATGATAAAATTTTAGGTAACACCATAATACTTTTGCTCCAATCCAAATAAATGTGGTTTTAAATATCCATATATTAATGATTTTCCATCATTATTGGTACGTTCTCATTATTACATAATCTAAATCATTACCACCAACCTAATTACTTGTACCAGTTCATAATCGTAAATATAATACTAAAATAAAAAATACAAATGACTCCGTGTGTTAAAATTCCTTTGAAATCTCAACATATTTTTTGAGTCAACCCTGAAAAGTTAGCCGTTTATAGCACTCGTCACTGTTCTTGTTATAATTATTTTTCGGTTGGAAAAAAAGAGACAGCAGAAATAACTTATAAATATAAGTATTACAGTGTAGTGATATTAAGTTTTTTTTAATAAAGGTTTTAGTGATATTAAGTTGTTAACGAAATATTGCAGTTCTATAAGAATTAAAAGAATACAAAAACACATATTGTAAAACATCGAAACATGTGATTTCTTACATTCCTACAAATTAAGCATCTGTTGTTTAGTTTGTAAAAAGGTAAAAACAGGCTGGTGATGGGGCCATGACTTTATATTTAAATTTTCATTTTCAGTCTATACAAAATTATATATAATAATTAAAAATTAATCAAATTGTAACTCCAGGACAGAGGCACAGCTGAAGCATGGGTGAATTTCTAAAGCCACGAAAAAAGAAAATTTTTAATTCAAATAATAGTTACATACAGCTGCCATCTGTTTTCTCTATATAGTAGCACTCACATTTTACAATAAAATTAAAAAATAAAGAAAAAAACCTCAATACCTATTTTCTCCCAAGTGATTTATGGTCAATGTTCCTAGGTGAATATGAATGCTCTATGAATGAAGTCTTAAATATTCCGCTTTGAATTATTGTTCAGGAAATTGTCAAAATGTGTACGTTTTTGGAATATAATAATGTAGAGTTTGTATTATTTTTTGTTGCTATTAGCTGAATTGGTACTTCACAAATGTTTAAAATAGCACAATTACTTGTTGTCAAAGAGAAAAAACAAGACAATTACTTTTAGTTTTGTTTATTCTGAAAATATACTAATAAGTAACAATTTTCATTTTGACTAATATAATAGTACGAAACTGAGGACAATGCTTAGCAACATGTCCTTGGACTCCACAAGCTTGACACTTGCCAAGATACGGTCGTGAGTCTCGATTATTGTTGTTATTGTGAGGAGCATTGGGTTGATTTGGTGGTCGCCAGTTGTTCCGGTTACAGTGACTGACTTAATGAGCCGAGATGAGCTCTTGGCGGACCATAGATCATACTCCGGATTGGATGCTTCAAAACCAGCGGTGGTGACTGTCGGTGATAGAGGAGAACTGGAGTCATCGATGAACTTGAGAAGCGCATATCCCTTGAGCAGAGATTAGACTTGAAGGCTCCATGTCAAGTAGTTGGTTGAGGACAACTTCGTGACATTAAGCATGTTCACGATGACTAACGAGCTCTGTGTGGGCGCGACGGCAGCACTAGCATCATATGTTGAAGTAACAGAGGAAGGCATGGTAGCAAGAAGAAAATGACGACATCGCAGGCGGAAGAGAGCGACAGCGTAAGAGGAAGAAACAAAGAAAACAAAAAAAATTTAGGGTTAGGTCAATCTAGAATAGATTGATTTTAATACCATATAAATTTGTGTAATATATTTCTTATTGAATAAGGTTAACAATACAAGAGTATTTATACACATATAGAGAATCTAAGAGTATCGAACATACAAAGATATGGAAATATGTAAATGAAATATTAACATATATCCTATAATATTGAAGTATCAACATATGATTAGAAATTTGATTTGATATGTCACCACTAGAATTGTGTAGATCTCTATTTGTTTCTTCTAGATTCGTATATCATTTTCTTTGTCGTTCAATTGTATATTCTATGGAAGATCTCGCCATTTAAAAATAAATCTTTCAAAAAATCAAGTTACTGTATTATATCTTTTTTACTTCGATGGCTCAAGAATCTAAGCAAGATGTGGAGAGAGGGATTAATCCTAGTGACTAGTAGTAGTGTATTCCAGAAAAACCCACCCAACATTCCCAAAAGTTTTCACAAATGTTTTTTCCACAAATACTCCATTTTTTGTTTCTATTTTCTTCTCCATTTACATTTATGATCTATCCCATGATAATTACAGTTTAACATTTCATGTTTCCTTTTCGATTTTTCAGTAATGTAGCATTTGCACTGGAAACCGAAAATATTGGAACTAGAGAATAGAAGAAACGTAGTTTTCTCAATTGTCAAAACTAATATCAAGATTGGGCCTCTTTTTGACCCATTAGTGAATATTCAGGTACGTTAATACAAAGGCTTACAGTGGATTTTTGTGGGTTTTAACTTTCAAACCGACGAATTCAGTGTATGTGCCAGCGATGTAAGCTTTCTTTTGGGATATCAACTTTTCAGTCTCATAAGAAGATATATAATTTTTACTGTTTTGACTTCTTACAAATCACAATCATAAACTACTTTACAGTTTTCTCCAAAAATTCATATTGATACTTAACATAGATAAATATAGTTCTCAGTTCTGCTGGACCAAAAATCTGACTGTGGAATGCCAGAGTAGTGACTAAAGTTGACGGTCAAAGTCAAAGAGAGCAACGGTCTATATAATGAAATAGTATAAGAAAGCCCATTGGGCCAAACGTCAAACAGAAATAAGGGCCTCGAAGGAGACTTGGTGACTTGTAAAAAAAATATTAAAAACGAAAAGGCGAAATGAAAATAAATAAAAATTCTCACGAGTCGTGACTCGTGACTCGCGACTCAACCCAACCTTACCCTATACTCAACCACACAAAAAAATGGGGCAAGCTCCGTCTTCTCCTCCGGTGGAATCGAGTGGACGCGATACTGCCTTATCTCTCAGGTCACCGGAGTTTCTCGATTTCGAATCGATTGGTTTCGGAGATGGAGACTACGATTTTCCAGGAGATCTACCGGACGATTGCCTTGCTTATATATTTCAATTTCTCAGCGCCGGAGATCGGAAACGATGTTCTCTCGTATGCAAACGGTGGTTATTCGTTGACGGACAGAATCGTCACCGGTTATCACTTGACGCTAAGGCGGAGATTCTCCCTTTCTTGCCGTCTATGTTGAATCGATTCGATTCCGTAACAAAGCTCGCTCTTCGTTGTGATCGGAAGTCATTTAGCTTAAGCGATGAAGCTTTGGTGGTGATCTCGGTTCGTTGCTCGAATCTGACTCGAGTCAAGCTTCGTGGTTGCCGCGAGATCACAGATCTAGGTATGGAATCGTTCGCTAGAAACTGTAAGAACTTGAAGAAGCTATCGTGTGGCTCTTGTAATTTCGGCGCGAAGGGATTAAACGCGATGCTTGAGCATTGCAAGATTCTTGAGGAGTTATCAGTGAAGAGGATTAGAGGAATTCACGAATTGGCTGATCCAATTCAGCTGAGTTTGTCTTCTTCATTGAGATCGATTTGCTTGAAGGAGCTTGTTAATGGTCAGGTATTTGAATCTTTGGTTGCAACACCAACTTTGAAGAAACTTAAAATCATTCGTTGTTTAGGTAATTGGGATAGTGTTTTCCAAATGAGTGGAGATGAGAATAGTTCTTTAACTGAGATTCATCTAGAGAGGCTTCAAGTGAGTGATATTGGACTCTCTGCTATATCTAAATGTTCAAATGTAGAAACTTTGCATATAGTGAAAACCCCTGAATGTTCGAGTTTAGGTTTAGCTAGTGTTGTAGAGAGATGTAAGCTACTGAGAAAGCTTCATATCGATGGTTGGAGGACTAAGAGGATTGATGATGTTGGTCTGATGGCTGTAGCTAAACACTGCTTGAATTTGCAAGAACTTGTACTTATCGGTGTTGATGCGACTCAAATGAGCTTGTCTGCTATTGCTTCAAACTGTAAGAAGCTTGAACGGTTAGCTCTTTGTGGAAGTGGTTTTATTGGGGACACAGAAATTGGTTGCATCGCGGAGAAATGTGTGGCGTTGAGGAAATGCTGTATCAAGGGATGTTTGATTTCAGATGACGGGATCAAGGCGTTGGCTTTAGGTTGTCCTAAGCTGGTGACATTGAAGGTGAAGAAATGTAGATTGGTTAAAGGTGAAGTTAGGGAATGGCTGCGTGAACGAAGGAGGACATTGATGGTGAGTATGGATGGTGATCAAACCAATGGCGTGTGTGTGGTGGATGGTGGTGATCAGAGAGTTCTCGAGACTGTTGTTGAGCCTCCGCCGCTGGTGGCTGATGGTGATGGTGGTGCGGAGGTTGCAGGTGGTGGTAGGTTAGGGTTAGCTATGTTAAAGACAAAGTTAGGGTTACTTGCAGGAAGGAACTTGGTGGCTTCCACGTTCAGGAGATGGTCTCAAAGTGAAGCTACTAGTTCCATTTGATTGGACCTCGTTTTAAAACAAGGTTCTGTGCATTCAGAACAAAAACTTACTTCTGTAATTTTTTTTTTTTGTTTCTTTATCTTCACAATTCATGTCTAAATTTTCATGCCACAAGGTTATTATTACTGCAAGTCATTTTTTCTTTTTCATTTTAGTATTTTCGTAGTCAGAAAATAATTAATCTTAAAATTTGTATAATGAAATGTGACAGACTTATTATTATGTAGAAATCAATTTCATTGAAAATAAAAATAAATTTTAATCTTATAACATATTAATTCTCAATAAATCTAGAAAAAATTGCTAAGTGAAAATTCGACGATCCAAGTTCCTACGCCGTCGTAGAATTGTTTCGGGTAAAAATAATCGGTTCGTATAGAGCCCACGGAAAACACGAAATTTGGATGTATAATAGTCTTTATTGATCAAAGTATCAAAAGCAAGTACAAGACTCAAGAGACCGTTATCAATCTTTGAACCATAGTTTGTTTTCATGAATTGATTGCTGTGATCTTGGAGTTTCTGTTGAATCTCTTGCCTTTGTTCTCTCTTTCCTCCCTTTCTCCTTCTTGCTCATTCCCCTTTTATAAAATTTTTTTGCCCGTCCTTATTCCTTTGGGATTCGGAGTTAGGCGGCCGACTTATATCATGATAAGGTCGTTACGAATACCCCCTATAAAGTCGTTGCCAATATTCCTTGATAAGATCATAGCAAATATTCTCTGATATGATCAATGATTTCTGCTAAGATAGGGCCATTTCCAAGATCTAGAAACGGTCAATAAATGGTTCGGAAATGGTTTGGAAATGGTCTGGAAATGATCCGGAAATGGTCTAAAAACGGTCCGGAAATGGTCTAAATCCTTTATGAAGTCATCTAGGATTTAGCTCATTATTTTTCTTACTACTAGCATTGAATATTACAACGGATAAAATTCAATCCTGGCGGAGACATGTCGCATGGTGTTAAATCCTAGAAGTATTTAACACAATAGTCTCAGTGTTGGCTGTCACTCTTCTTCGATACTCTCCTACCGAAACCGAAACTGAAAAAGCAAGTATTAGTAGATAACATCTCAGAAACTTGAATAAATCACTACTTTTCATCTCTCTCTCTCCACTCTATGTAAGTGTATATTTATATAAATTCTGAGTTTCGTGATTAGGTTGCCCAACTTCAAATTTTTTATGTCCTTCTAACTCTAACGTAGATAACATTACATATGATGATATGATTACCTAATTTTTCCTAATAACATGTATTGTTATTTTTGTTGTTGTTGTAGTGGTGTGTCAAGAGTCTTCCAATATGATATTTCTAATGCTCTTGATAGTAGGACTGCCAGAGTCTATACACAAGAATAGGGAAGATACGTTGCATACATTAAGCAAAGGATATACCAATGAATTTATGTCCTTTCTTGATATATCATGAGTTTAGTTTCTGTAATCACATATCCTGTTTTGGCAATGTGTGTTTCTTTTTGTTAACTATGCTTTTGGATATTTTGGATCATCAAAAGATGGAAGCAACATAATAAGGCAGCTTGCATATGAACACCTTTGGTGAGTTTTCAGTCGACAGCATATTTATATTAGGCTACATTCTGAAGACTGCCATGTAAAGAACCAAGATATGAATATGTTTCTCTTTTTTTTTTAACAGTCAAGATTCCATTGGATGCTAGCATGATGGACTTTGTATTTTTTCTTTTGATAGAGAGGATGTGTCAAATGTCGCAGAAGGAAGGTTCACGTTTTCTTTTGTTACGCGGCTCTTGAATTTCTCTTCCAAGAGGGGTTTTAATCTCTGTTGTGACTCCATCATATCAGTAAACTATTGGGTAATCAACATACCGGCGATAAACTATAAATACAAATTTATACTTAATATTAAAAAATTATTGGGTAATCAATTATCACCAGTAAAATAAAATTATCGATATGATTGCTTATAATTTAATGGTTATAATATTATTGTTTATATGTATATTACATTTAAATTTGTTAGTGTTTATGTGAATTATGAACGAAACACTCTTCTTATTAAAATTTAGTACTTCTTGTGTTTCATTATATACCCAAATATCATTTTAAAGTCTTAATTTTGTTTTATAAATGTTAGGTGATCTCGGGATTACGAGATCGCCTAGAATATACTTTGAATATTATTAGGAAGATACATAATTGTTATTTTTCCGTCATATAGAACTATATATATATATATATATTTAAATTTAGACAAACAAATATTTTTTTATGATTTCTTTCTCATCAATATTTCATATTACTTAAATATATATATATATATATATATTTAGAATTCGAATCTTTGATCACCTCTTCCATGTGATTGATATATCCCCTGAATATGACATTTGTCAATGAGAAAGTCAAGGCCAAGAGAAGAAAAGAACTGGCAGGGTCAGACCAGGACAAGCTTGTTTACCTCGAAAAATCCGAAAAGGCCAGAGCTTATATCACTAACTGGGAACCCCATTGCGATTATATTCTCAGTAATATATGACATGTCTAAATCGAATTCCCCCTCCTAAAGATTGGACCAGGTGCCACGTTACATAGAGATTTAAGTGATACTGATCCTGGTTCTTATACATATACTAGAATCTAGTCGATGCGTTACACTGGACAACATGAAAAGCTCATAAAAAAAAACGATAACTATATACTAGTTTTGGGAAAACATTTTGGGCCAGCCCCTACATAAGGAATTAAGGGTAGTGTTACTGCAACAAGCTGCTGTGACTATAATGTGAGCCACTCAGTTTCAAGAATCTAACATAATCAAGGAAGAAAAAATGACTATACCTGCATATGGTAGACTCATCTCGTGGTGCCTTAAAAGCAATGCAGGTGAAAGCACGCCACATTGTAATTAATAAAGCAAAAAAAAAAAAAAATGTACGATTATATCTAAATTTTAATTAGAGTGAGTTTTTTTTTTAATAAAGCAAAAATTTTATTTTGTGCTATTTTAAGGAATTTCTCAAAAAAAAACTTTGTAAATAAAAGAAATTTCATTTTTAATACTGCTAGTCATTTTCCCTTTTCTTTTCTTCATTTTAATATTTTCGTAGTCATAAAATAATTAATCTTTAAATTTGTATAATGAAATGTGAAAGACTTATTATGTAGAGATCAATTTGATTGAAAATAAAAGAAATTTCATTCTTATAACATATGATCTCTCGATAAATCTCAAACGAAATGCTAAGTGAAAATTCGACGATCCAAATTCCTATGTCGTCGTAGAATTATTGCAAATCTAGCCTTTTCCTTTTTGTAGACAAAGCTTACTTATAAATAAGCTTATAAGTACTAAATTAGTTTCTCATTTTTTTACGTCTAGGTAAAACCAAACCAAATAGTTGACCAACCAAAATAAAAGTTCATTTACTAGTGGCATCATCTACGATGTTTCTCTCTTCGATTATCGAATAGTTTGAATTATGTTTAGTCAACATATTAGATTCATGTTAGTAATAAATAACTGTTTCTTGTTTGCATCAAAGCGTGCTATTTTCCAAATTTTCACTGGAAATCAAAATTTACATTCCCAATTAATTTACATACACACTTTTAGAATTAGCCAACTCTATAAAAACTCATGCATATCAAAACATTACTCAAGTGATTGCAAATTATAAACTTCCTCAAAACAGATTGAGCATAAACTAGCCAACATGGAAGTTAAGTCTCTGAAACGTCATGCCAACCATCTTCTGACTGAAAAGCTCAAGCAAGAATCTTCAGATAAAGACACTCCTGAACAGGTTGGGAGAAAGATCAATCATGTTTTTGAGGATGTCTGTATTAAGTTTTGATAGTAATATGCTATTTAAAATGTTGTTGGTAACACAGAGGTTAATTCGATTGACCGTTGAGCATCCCAAGTACTCACTAGACTATTTATTCCCATCATACTCCGAGGTTTGTTACGATGGCCTTTGTTGTTTAATGTATCCAAGTTGTTCAAGTTAGGCGGTTCTCTAAGACTTCTTGATTTGCTAACCAGGGCTGGTTAGTATCCGATGCTGGTCTGAATTTGTCTAAGGCGATGAAATCAACTCAAATGGTAGCCGTTGATTGTGAGATGATTCTTTGTGAAGATGGTACTGAAGGTTTGGTCCGAGTTGGCGCTGTAGATCGCAATCTAAATGTATATATAACTTAAGAGTCATTAAGTTTGAGATTTTCTAATCTTTATTTCTTAGTTAGTGTAATTTTAATTTTCGCAATGGATCCTTGACTCGGGTAGTGATCATATGTTCATGGTTTTAGGTGATTCTTAACGAATTTGTGAAACCGGTCAAACGTATTGTTAACTATGGGACAGCTATTACGGGAGATACTGCTGAAGATATCAACAAAGCTACTCTCTCTGTGGTAGATATACAGGTAACTAAAACATACTATGTTTTTTTTTTCTTTTTTTTTAAAGACAATATTTATACAAGTTATTTAATTAATTGTGCAGCAAAAATTGCGGCCATTTCTGTCTGAGGGTGCTATTTTGGTAGGTCACAGCTTGAACAATGATTTGAAAGGTAAGTAAAATTTTCCTAGTAGAGTTTGTGTTAAAAAAAATTTGATGACTTAGGCTGAAATCATTAATTTTATTTTATTTTATATCATAGTGTTGAAGATAGATCATCCCAGAGTAATTGATACTTCACTTGTTTTCAAGTATCCCAATGCACGAAAACTCAGAAAAGCTTCACTTAATATTCTCTGTCAAGTAAGCTGTATTATTGGTTTCTCTATTATCTTGAGTTAATCACATACTTGATATATACATATATATATTGAAATTATTGTTACAGGCTTAGTTGGGTTACGAAGTTCAAAAGACTGGTGTATCTCATGATTGCGTTCAGGACGCAGCTGCTGCTATGAGACTTGCACTTGCTCTTATAGAGAAAAGAGTTGACACAACAATCATACTAACTAAAGAGGTAACACAAATTGCAATATTACTAAAAATGTTTATCATAATTATTTACAATTACAAGCCTGCATTGTTTTCATAGATGGTGGTGGCTGAGAAATCAAGACTGTTTATACATAGGATCCCTCACTATGTGTCATCTGAAGAGCTGTCCCGAGTTCTTTCTAGAGAGTTTGTTTCGAACAAGTTTGCAATTGAAGTTAAGGTTGAGAAACTAAACCATATAATATATACTTTTCTTCAACACCAAAAATTTCTTTGACCTTTGTTTTTCTCTTTTTGGCAGTCAGCAAAATCACAGGGAAGTTACTATACTGCATTTGTTACTTTCGGTGGCTCTAAAAAGCAGATAAAGCTTTTGAAAACGTTGCTGGAAACCAAGACAAGGTACTTTAGAATCTCTGGTTTTTTTTTGTTGGTAGAGGATCCGAAATTTTCTGATGGAAAGTGAAGAAATAAGTTTCTGCGTTATGTTTTGCTTTTCAGGATTCATTGTGGCTGCCACAGAAAATGCTGAGTTCTGGTTTCTATGTCCGTAAAATGGCTCAAGATGAATGATGCTACTTAAGATTACGTTAAAGCTTTGAAATTTCCTATAATAATTTGCTTTTTATGTCAACTGTTTTGTATCAGTTTCAATTTTTATTATTAAATCTACAATTTTTGTGCTTTCTATATCCTTTATTTTTGGTATTTTCTTTTCTTCGAATATAGCAATTTCAAAATTAATTATCTTGTCACAAAGTAAAGTCAATACAGAAGTTTTTTTTTTTACTTGTGTTTATTATAAGTATGAGTTACATCTGAATTTTCAAGCTCAGTCGCTTTCATAGTCTTCTTCCTCATCTCCAAAGGAGAAGACCGATGCGTCTGCAGCAATAGCTTTGATATCACTAGCGGCTAATGAGTTCTCCCGTACTGGAATATAAGCACCTGAGGATGATGAACTTGTGACACTTTTGTTTGCAGAATGGTCATCAGTCTTTGGATGTTCATTGATCTGATGAGGTTCACTAGTTGTGTTCATTGAGTCTGCGGCTTTCTCGGTAGTTGAATGAGACTCGATGGGTTTCGAGTTTTCTTCCCCATCACTATCGGAGAAAACATCATCATCGTCTTTGTTCTGTTTAGACTTGATTTTGCTGGAATCAGTACTGGAGCTGCTTTGAGATTGTTGTTGGGTGGAGTCAGATTTGGGCTTTGTTGATTGAGATTTGTTGGATTCTATCATTACGATCTCGACATGGAAACCTGGTGCAGGCAGTTTTCTCTGCCAAAACCGTCACGGGATCAGATCTAATGGAAAGCAACCAGGTTTGTTTCTCACATCATTAAGGCTATGAGTATCTCTTTTTACCTTATCAAAGCCATCAAAGTCACTACCTTTCAGCATTGTTCTGTTATCAGTCAGTGTAGTATTTAGCCAACTGTGTGCAGAAAACAGAGAAAATTAGTGAATCTAAATCTGTAGATTTGGAAGATGTCTGTGAAGGAAGAGAGTTAACCAGTAGAAATCTCCATCACTGTCTTGAAAGTGGATTTTGAAGTCGCCAGCTAATTCTGTTAGACCAGCTTCACCAGGTATTGCAAAGACAACAACTCCTTTTTTTGGTGCCTTTATCCAAAAATCTTCAGGCTACACAACCCACATAAAAACTTGTTTTTATGTCAAGACGAGTCGTGGTTATGTAAAAAATAACAAGAACGAGATAGAGAGAGAGAAGAACCAAGAAGAACAATGCATACCCCCAAATCCTTGGTTTTCTGATGTTTCTTTGTTGAGAAAAGTATATCTGTTCAATAGAAGAAAACATAGCATTATTATTCACACGTATGCGAAAATACAAAAGACAAGAAGGAACTAGCTCTGTACCATTGTGGTTGGAGATCTTAATGGCAGGTCTAATCCAGTAAGGGCAGTTGATTAAGCGAAACCCTCTGAGCATGCATCTACGTAAATGTTTGCTCAGTGGTTAGGGATATGTGAATATCACCGCGATCAAATTAACTGATTGGCAGATATTTCTGAAGCATACCTTCGTTCAGGTGGAACTTTCCCGTCAAACTGATTTTGAACACGTTCATAGTACTTGACATATCGCTGAAGGAAACAGAAAAGCTCGTTTAATAGGATGAGGGATAACTGTACAAGCACATAAGAAGATTAGTATGATCTCAGGACTTACAATCTGACTTGGGAGAACGAGAGCTTTCCCATCGTGACATCTCTTTTGGTTATAGTAATCAATAGCCTCCTCACTTGTAGGAAAGAACTGCAATGGAGTTATCAGTCAGATTAGTCACAGGAGTCTTATAGAAAAGGAATGCATACATCGGCCAAGACTTTGCTTCATTTAAGTCTCACCTTGAGATATAAAAGAAGACAGCAAATCATTAATCCGGTTCTTGCCATCCCAGCTTTACAATGAACTACCACTACATTTTGGATATCTTCCTTCAACCATGTGTATGCACTTTGACAAAATGATGGTATTAATTGCATAGGAGGACAATTATGGTCATCAAATGGGAAAGATGCAACCTGAAGGAAAGGAAACAAGTGATGAAGCAAAAGCTGTAAGAGGTCTATTTATACTAGCTTTGAAAACAAGGGTACCGATAGAAACTGCCTGCAAGATATATGGTCTGAGGTAGTAAGTGAGTAGAGTTTGGATATACCTTCCCCTCAAATCTTGAAGCATCGTACAATCTCTCTGAACAAAGGATGTAGACCTTATATTTGTCCTGCATATTGGGAACAAGGTTTAGAGATCTGGGAAGTACCGACATGACCAAACATAAGCCAAGTAAATCACTATAGATCTGGGCTGCAGTCTAATCAAATTCAACTGGTAGGAATCTTATAAGAATTGGTGGAGTTTTCAGAACTCATATGGTTACCTTGTGATGAGTTTCAAAAAACTTGATCACCTCTTCCATGTGATTGCGATATAGTCCCTAAACGTGCATTTTTCAATTAGAAACTCAAAAAGCTGAGAGAAGAAATGAACTGGCTGGGTCAGACTAGGACAAGCTTGTTTACCTCGAAAAACCCGAAAAGACCAGAGCTTATATCACCTGCTGGGAACCCCATTGCGATTATATTCTCAGTAATATATGACATGTCTAAATCGAATTCCCCCTCCTAAAGATTGGACCAAGTCCCACGTAAAATAGAGATGTAAGTGATACTGATCCAGGTTCTTATACATATACTAGAATCTAGTCGATGCATTACACTGGACAGCATGAAAAGCTCATAAAAAAAATGGTAACTACTAGTTTTCTAATTTTGGGAAAACATTTTGGCCCAGCTTCTACAAGTTGTTGTGCCTATAATGTGAGTCACTACAGTTTCAAGAATTTAACAAAATCAAGGAAGACAAAGTTACTATACCTGGTATCTTCTTTTGTTCTGAGAGACAATGTGTCGTGCTTTCACCTGCATTGCTTTTACGGCACCACGAGATGAATCTACCACAGCCTTTGTGAGCAACTCAAGAGCACCACCAACTTGTGTGTTTGGTGATCTAGAGTCACCTACCGCCTCAGACCCTTTGGTTGGCAAATGCAGACCAAGTTCAGAGGTGAATCTTGTGAAAGCTGACATCCCAGAATCTGTACCATTTGGATCTTGCTGTGGGAATTTAAAACTCTTGGCCCAAGAAGACATACCAGAAGATGAAAATATAGATGGCGGTGATTCACGTGGGGAGGAATCTGGCGGGCATGGAACTATATCCTCTTGTTTACTCAAAGGTTCAGCACCGTTAGAAATAACAGGAATTTGAGTATCAACCTTCGCAGTGGAAGCTTCTGTACTATTGGAATCTTTAGGAGCTTCTCCTACAGAGCTCACGGAATCTTCTTCAACGACCATAGCTTTTTCAGAAGGTTCAGAATTATTAGTAATGGATACATCTTTCTCAGAGATTATAGCTGGAGACTGAGATGACGAGTCAGCTAGAGGATCAGTTTCCATTTTAGTAGTCCAACGCTAGCTCAGAAAACGATTAGCCTTACTTTACGAGCAAACAACAACCTATAAACAACAAAAAAGAGAGTTCACGTTCTCATTATATCAAACACTAGCAGAACACAGAAACAAAATCTAGCTAAAGCTATTAGCGAATTCGCTTCTAGAATCATCTGAGAAAGTACTGACTACGAAAAATCACGTTCGAAGGATGAAGAATCTAAGATCGTACTAGTGCATTGCTATAATCCAATGGCTCGCGAAATTCGAAAGTAGGATCGCATCCATTTTTCACAAATCTCTGAACGCCAAATCAATGACGGGGTTGAAGAAACAGATCTCAAATCATAACAGTGAATCAATCAACTAGCAGATCAAGAGGCGTGAAATGAAACTAGACTTCTTATTTGTCAAGCATTGGCCGGACCAAAAAACGAAACAGAACGAGAGTAGACGTTGTTTACCGGAGAATGCGGGACGATTAGCTTCGATTTTTTGGTACCGTAGCGAAGAAGATGTTCAAAGAATGGAAGAAGATGGAGGAACGAAGCAGATTCAGAGCAGCGTAAGAAATTTCCGATGAACGTGCGAAGATTAAACGATCAATTTCCGTCTGCTACGGCATTTCATTATCCCGGCTCTTGCCGGTGATATTTATTTTGTATTTTATTCACTGGGCCTTTAAAATGGGCTTTACTGGGCTAAATAGATACGCCTAGCAATTGGCTTGTCTCATTTTAAAATGTGTCTAACCAAATCTTTTCCTAAAAGTTGAAAACTTGATATTAGAGCATCCCATCGCACAAAAAAGTGGGGGTCTTTAGTTTTAAAAAATAAAATAAAAATACAGACCCCCTACGTGGCAAACTCTAATTGGATAGTTAATATTTTTTTCAGTTGCCAAAAACTCTCTCCCTCTCTCTCTCTCTCAACGAAACAATCTCTCCTTCGCTGTGTCGCAAAAATCTATGTTCATTTCTTCTCTTCATCGATTCATCTTCATTGGTTAGTTCTTCTTCTCTTAATCGATTGAATCTTCATCTTCCATTGTTGGAGTTTTGAAAGCTGAAATTAGGCTAAGTTGATTGTAATCTATTGATAAAACTCTCATTGGAAGATTGACGAGTTTGAATGTGTGTCAATCTATTGAAATTTATTGAAATCGATTGTTTAATTATTGAAATCGATTAAATTATGTTGATTCTTGATCAATTTTGAACTTGAATATCTCTTGGCAGCTGGAGATTTGTGTGTGGTTGTGTTTTGTTTTTTGATTGAAACTGTTTTTTTTTTTATAATTAGATTTAAATTTCAGATGACAGTTCTAAGTTAAGTAGATTAGAGTTATTGAAATTCATGATTGTTGCTTTAGGTTATGCATCAATAATGGCGTCTAAGTGGATATGCTTGAATTTAGAGGTGGCTTTGTATCAAATCGAAAGTTAATTTATCTTCAGTTTATGTTTAATATCTTGTTCAGTGCCAATGTTCAACTTATCTGCTGCAGTTGCTGCTAGCAGAATGTATGAGTTCTATTATATGTTTGCAAGCTAAGCTTTCAATCATAGCTAGGACGTTATTTTATTCAGTATCTTAAGAACTCTTTGAATTCTATATTTTCTGAATGCTACTTTTAATTACTACCAACAAGGCCCAAGCTCGTAATATAATCCGATTTCCTTGTACAGCTACAATAACAGGAAGAAAACTGTTTGGAAACTGGTGAACATGGCTATGCTAGCATTATTTGCAGCCAGGTAGAAATAGTAGGCAATTATCTTTGCTATGTAAGAGAAGAAAAGAAATTTGCTAGTCTACTTAACCTGGTGCAGGGTGCACGGTTGTAACATTCATGGCATCGTACTACAATTATCCTAGCGGCTATGCTTTGAAGCGCTTGCATCAGATAAGTGAGTGACTTATTCTTTTCGGGATTTCTTGCTATTGACTTGCGTACCAAACAGAAATTTTTTTGTCTCACATCCCATAAAATATATGTAATCATCTTTGTTTTGTGGTGTATATCTACGTGTGGTTGACACTATGATTAACTGTATCTGTTGCCTTACATACTTGCAGGTAAAAAAAGCCAAAGTATATGTGCACCGGGATATGAAGAAGGAAGATCCTTTGCATAAGAAATGGCGTGGCTGTTAGCAACCCAAGAAATAGAGACATTGTTTTGGGTCGAGGGTGGACATATGAATATGATGTACTGATCCAAATCAAAAGGCAATGACTATTAGGATGAAGGCTAAGTTTGATAAATAATGGGGAGATATGAAGAATATGAACGACATTTATGTATTGTAATATATGTTTAGTAGAATTTATAATGTTTAAATATTCTATAGTTATTCTATAATTAATTTTAGTTTTATTTTTAATATTTTCTATAAGTTTAATCCAGCATTTGTTAGATTATAAATTTAAACTAAAAAAAATACACATTATCAATCAATAATTCTTAAGACACCCTTGTATTACTAATGGATGATCAATAACTAATAATTACTTAATGGGGGTCTTAAATTAAAATATTATTAGATTTAATATTAATTAATTCTAAAGACACTCATTAGTGGATGACTAATGAGGATGGTCTTAACATCATCTATTATTTGCCAAAAAAAAAAACCATCTATTCATACCCAAATTTACATAAATACAGTATCTTCTAGTTCATCTCATTTATTAGAACTTTAATAGATATGTTTGGATTATGTTCATTTACTTTATTTTTTAATCGGATTTTGTTTGATCACCTTCACTTGCATGTATTAAAAGACGGTTAAGCCAAAGACGAGTGTCGAACTCGAGATTATCAATCTAGGTCAATCCAATCATTGAGCTGAATATGGTTTTGGTCTAATTAGCTTAGACTACACTACTATACGAAGCTTTATAATCTGTTGAGCCTTTTTCTATGTTAGCAAAATATATATATTTTGTCAAATTGTAAATATTTCATAAAGATGAAAACGGTTTACGGTTACAATCTTCGATAATAGTCCTAAAGAAATGGTCTCATGACAAAAAAAAAAAAGATAAAAACATGGAAGCATAAGCTATGGATTGAAAAATCCATGAAGCGTTAGCAAGATTGAAAAATGTGTATCACACCAATTAATTAGAAAAAGAAAAAAATAGTTTTACTACATCATGACAAAAAAAAAAAAAACAAGTATACCATGACTATTTTAAAACCCAAGTATTACAATATCAGTATTCTTAGTTTGAATGAAATATTTGTTTTAAATGATTATGATTATAAAGCTATAAAGAAATAAGGTTAAGAAGGTGGCTTATAATAAGCATAAACAGAATAAAAACTTTGAGATAATGTGAGGAGTAGTAGAATAACTGCTGCACAAAAAGAGACAATTGCCCATGGATTATTGAAGTACTTATGTTTCAAGGTCGCCCTCCAAGCATTCCACTTATGATCGTAATAACGGTTAACCTCAATCGATAACCGAGATAGATAGCTATCTTCGGTGTCAAATACAACTTCTTGGCATAGACGGTTGAATAAATCCGCAACTTCAGAGTCACTCCCTAGCCAATGTTCAATGATACCGCAATAGTGTAAGTAGCTAACATCTTCGTGAGAATCTATTAGATTGTCCATGAAGATTATATAGGATGTGATATCATTGCTTGAGTCGATATGGCACTGCTCGAAAGCTATAAGATTCAGAAATAGAGATTTGGTACCTACAAAACACACAAGAAAAGTTTTTTTTTTCTTAAGATAAGGATTGACTGAATTTTGTTGAAAATGTGTATTTCTTTCATTATCTTAACTTCTTTTTAGTGTAGAAAACACTATTTTACATTGCTTAAATCATTTTGAATTAGTCAATAGGGAATATTTGATGACATTTGCTTACTTCAGTCACTTGATACATGAGGAGAAAAGTGAACAAACTAATCTACGTCACACATTTTGAATTTTTTTTTTTGGTTTAAACAAAGACTTATTAAAAATTATTTTTTGATAATTCTGAAGTAGTATTTTAATGCTGCAAATCACATCATGATTCCTAACTAATATATATTATTTATCAATCCATATAAATCGATATATTAATTTATATGGATTCATAAATTAAAAACGTGATGGGATAAGAAAAATAAAATAGTAAAGCATATGGGGCAGAAGGAATTAAAAAGAAGAAAGAGCGAAAAACGTGAACATACCGTCATGGATAAGTAGCCTCGGTATCTCTAGAGAACCGTTTTTGAATCGAATATCCCAAAACCGGTCGGTTTTCCTTTTCCTAAATTTAATACCGGCCTCCTTTAGTTCCGTCACGCAATGTATCAGTTGTTGCCGGCGCTTATCCGCCACGCGTGTATCCCGAGACCATCTCTTTCTTGATAACCTTGGTTCCGGTTTAGGACTAGACCGGAGCAAACTTCTTCGAAAAACATCTAGACAGTGCAGTTCACCCATGTCCGCAAATGGGTCAAAGGCTTTATCTCTTGCCAGTGAGTTCTCTAGTTTTGACTGGTCAGTTTTGGTCAACGGCTCGTCCGTTGGCATTAGTGGATCAAAGAACCGAACTGCTAATTGTGCCACTAAGCCGGTTTGGTTCCGTGTACCAAGCTGTAGCTCTAATAACCGGTTTAGAACGAACAAAGGAAGTTGATTTTCCAGCATTACCATGTCACGTTGAATCGAATGCATTGATCCTCTCATAGCGAAAACGGGATCATTGCGTGCATATCTACACAAACACGTAGAACAAAATCAAAATGATTGAGATCGGTTTAGCAAGAAAACTGGAAATAACCAGCAATTGAAAATCAGGCTTACCCTAGTTCTGTGAATCCTTCAACAGCTCCTCTGCACAGCTCAAGAACAAAACAACCATCAAGAACAAGCATTTCGATAAACTCGTTACTGTTTAAACTTAAGGGACCTTCGTAGCAAGCTCGAGCCTTCTCCTCTAACTCTCTCATAGCATCGATATACATTTTAATGCCTTGGTTCGTACGTTTCAAGACTCTATTAACCGCACGCCATTTGTGACGGTCCATAGATCGGAGCCGTTTCTTACCATGGTGGTACGGACCAAGCGAGACGGTCTGAGGGAAATACGATTTGTTGTCGTTTTCTTGAAGATAATATGGAACTTTGTAAATACAGAGCTTTACCCAACTTGTCGTGTCATCGTCTCTATCTGCTTGTTCGAGCTTTTCCGTTATTGAGATCACCCAATCGTCTCGTGAATCTTTTGGGCCCTCTCTGATCACCTCGATCTTATCAGGCTCGGATTGAGTTTGCTCGTGGTTATGATTGTTTTGGTCTTGATCGGATCTGGTGACTTCGAGTAAATCGGGGAGGTTTTGATCTTGATTAACCGGCTCGGATCCTTGGTTTTCGATTTCGAGTTTTTCGCGGATCTTGAGGGTGAGTAAGTACCAGCTCAACATGTCTTTGTAGAAGACAGCCACCATTTTTTAGTTGGTTGAAGCTTTTTCAGGAAAATGAGAGAGGAAGAGAGAAATGATTTGAAGCTATAATTGGTTTACTTATTATACTTATGGACCCAAGTGATCTGTAACGACAACAACCATTAGTTAGATATATGATGTATCTAAACCCACACACACACACATTGATAACTCAGCTCTGAAAAAAAAGTAACTAAGATTTTTTTTCTCCTTTTCTTGTAACTACTAAAATACATACACAAATTAAATGGAACCGTAGGGCTAGAAAAGAGGTGTTATTTTCTCCTTTTCTTGCAACTACTAAAATACGTTAAGATTATTTGCCTTATTAAATTAGGTAATTCAAAATAGAAAGTTATTCTTTAGTCTTCTAACTTTTTTTTTTCTTTTTGCTCTTTTGTCGACTTCAAATTCACAATTCGTCGTGGACGTTATTGATGTTTTCGTCTTGGGGGTGGGGCCGTTGGGGAGGGGGTTTATCATATATTTCTTATATGTCAAGTCACACACTATTATTAAGATAAAGATTAATGGTGAGAGCACAACGGAAGCATGTAAACTACACAGCTAGTGAGGAACATGGCACGACCTCACTATTTCTCTTATAGATGATGATTGCTCTAACAAACTTTGACGGAACACATTGTATTTGCATTTTTTTATCACCCAAACTTTTAGGGCGCACGTGACCGGTCGGGCCTATAGTGCAAAGGAAAATGGTAGAAAAAAGTTTTCAAAATGGTTACTAATATTTTTTAAAATATTTATATAGTTCAATTTTCTTATTTCCTTTTTGCAATACAATTGAAAACTACAGTGAAAAATACAAAAATGTTCGAAAAATACGAACATTCCAAGTTGAAAGAAAGAAACCATGGAATGGCGAAAAAAAAAAAGAAACCATGGAATAATAATGAAAATTAAGAACGTGGGTTAAAATAAGGATAAGCAGTAAAAAAGCTCTGAAATAATGTGAGAACTAGTAAGACAAGTGCAGCAAAAAAAGAAAAATATGCCCAAGGATTATTGAAGTATTTGTGCTTTAAGATTGCCTTCAGAACATTCCACTTGCGGCTATAATTCCGGTCAACTTTACTTGACAACTGAGACAAATAACTATTTTGTGGGTCGAAAGCCACTTCTTGACATAGCCGGTTGAACAAATCCGCAACTTCATAATCACTTCCGAGCCAATGTTCGATGATACCGCAGTAATGCAAGTAGCTAACATCTTCGGGAGAATTTATTAGATTATCCATGAAGATTATGTAAGAAGTTATGTCGTTGCTTGAATCGATATGGCATTGCTCAAAAGCTATAAGATTCGAAAAGAGAGATTTGGTACCTACAAGAAACAAGAGACCATTGTATATTTTTTTTTGTAAGTTCAAGGAGTTATAGATTTCTATAGAAAAAAGAAAAAGTGTATTTGTTTCATTTTCTTACTTTACATGCCGTTGCTTAAATCATTCTGAATTAGTCAATAAGGAATAAAGGATGACATATAAAAGAAAAAAACTGCTGACAATTTCTTTACTTTGGCAACTTGTAGAGAAAAATTGAAAAAAAACGAATATATGTCACCAAATTTGGTTTGATGATAAAAAAAAATGTTGGCAAAGAAAAATAGATCATGTTGGAGTGTAAGACATGATCTTATATCAACTCATATAAACGAGAAATGTATGTAAAAAAAGAAGATTTGAAATGTCAACTCAATTACCGTCATGGATAAGTAGTTTGGGTATCTCTAGATAACCATTTTCGAACCGAATATCCCAAAACCGGTCGGTTTTCCTTCTCCTGAATTTAATACCGGCCTCTCTTAGCTCAGTCACGCAATGTATAAGTTGTTGTTGGCGCTTGTCCGCCACGCGCGTTTTCCATGACCATCTCCTTCGTGATAGCCTCGGCTCTGGTTTTGAACAAGGTCGAAGCAAATTTCGACGGAACACATCCAGACAGTGCAGCTCTCCCTTGTCTTTGTCAGCAATTGGGTTAAAGAATTTATCTTTTCCCAGTGAGTTATCAAGTTTTGACAGGTCAGGTTTGGTCAACGGCTCGTCAGTTGGCATTAATGGGTCGAAGAACCGAATTGCTAAACGCGCAACTAAACCGGTTTTGTTCCGTGGACCGAGCTGTAGCTCTAATAACCGGTTGAGAACGAACAAAGGAAGTTGATTTTCCAGCATTACCATGTCACGTTGAATTGAATGCATTGATCCTCGCATTGCGAAAACCGGATCGTTACGCTCGTATCTACGTCCCAACACCAAAAAGAAGACAGCATAAGAAAAAATAATCAAAGTCAACGACTAAGGTAACCGGATGGTCCGGATCCATAATCAAACCGGTTTAGCATGCTTACCCGAGTTCTGAAAATCCTTCATTGGCTCCTCTAAAGAACTCGAGAACAAAACAACCATCAAGAACCAGCATTTCGGTAAACTTGTTACTGCTTAAACCAATGGGACCTTCGTAGCAAGCACGAGCCCTCTCTTCGAGTTCTTTCATGGCGTCAATATACATTTCGATGTCGTGCTTGGTGCGTGCCATGACCATATTGACCGCACGCCACTTGTGACGGTCCATGGGCAGGAGATGTTTGTTGCCATGGTGGTATGGGCCAAGCGAGACGGTCTGAGGGAAATATGACTTCTTATTGTTTTCTTGAAGGTATTGTGGAACTTTGTAGATACAAAGCTTGTCCCAGCTAGTAGTTGCGTCATCTCTACGTGCTTGATCCATCTTGTCTTTGATCGAGATAACCCATTCTTCTCGTGTCTCTTCGGGTTTTTGGTTCCGAGTTTGGAGTTTTAGACGCATGATGAGAGTGAGCAAGTACCAGGTCAACATGTCTTTTTGGATCAAAGAAGGTGATGGTGGATTTTTTCTTCTTCTTTTGACAGAATACCGCCAAGGAAGAATAGGTCCAAATGGTCGTGGTGGCGGTGGCGGTGGTGGTGGTGGATTTTTGTTTCTCTTTTTGAAGAAATACCGCCGAGGAGGAATCGATCTAAATGATGGTGGTGGTGGTGGAGGTGGCAGTGGTGGTGGTGGAGGTCCTGGAGGAGGAATCGATCTAAATGATGGTGGCGGCGGCGGTGGTGGAGGTGGTGGTGGAAAAGTAAGAATACGCACCATTTTTGTTGGTCGAAGCTTTTTCAAGAAATTTAGAGAGAAAAATGTCAAACACAAAGATGTAAAAACATGATATATATATATGCACTAGACACACCTTATTGTTTAAGTTTATATATAATATATACACAAACATCTAATCATACACACAATACATTAACTATAGTTTTTTCAAACTTAGATCTTTTGGTTAACACCTTGACGGGCCACGTTTTGTTTGTTTTTGATTCTACAAATCCATATAAAAAGATTCTAAAACACTCCTCCGTCACTAGCTCGATAGGTGTATTATGAGAGCCTTAAAGGAATAATTTCTCAAGATCACAACTCTGAGTTTTGGATGGTGAAGAGATGATTTTTTAAATCGGTTCAACTGATCACGATGATAATATGAAGTTAAAAACTATAAGTAAACTAAACCAATATTCCGCACTTCCAATTTCTAAACATATGGCTTTAACAAAATATATCGAAATAAAATTTTATTTTATTTTAATATGATACAAGTGAAAGAAATTCAAACATTCCAAGTTGAATGAAGGACGATGAAATCATTTAGGTGGCTTAAAATAAGGATAAGAAGTGAAAAAACTCTGAAATAATGTGAGAAGTAGCAGAGTAACTGCAGCAAAGAAAGAAAAATATGCCCAAGGATTATTGAAGTACTTGTGTTTCAAAGTTGCCTTCAGAACATTCCACCTTCGGTTATAATAACGGTCGACCTTATTCGACAGCTTAGATAAATACGTATCTTCGAGGTCAAAAGCTACTTCTTGACATAGCCGGTTGAACATATCCGCAACTTCTGAATCAGTTCCTAGCCAGTGCTCGATGATACCATAGTAGTGCAAATATCTAACATCTTCAGCTGAATCTATTAGATTGTCCATGAATATTATGTAGGATGTTATATCGTTGCTTGAATCGATATGGCACTGCTCATAAGCTATAAGATTTGAGAAAAGAGACTTGGTACCTACAATAAAAAAAAAAACGAGAGATCATATAGTGTGATTTTGTAAGTTTAAGAAATTATATGGGTTCTCTAGCCTCTAGGCCATATAGGCCTTGTTGTTAACTGTTACTTGCGACGTTGACAAAAACAAAAACAAAAAACTGTTACTTGCGACTTAAATATGAAACACTTTCTCCAAAAAGAAAGAAAATTATCTGGGTTCTCTAGGGAAAAAAAAAGGCGTATATGTTTAAATGATTCCGAACTGGTCAAAATAGGCAATAATTGATGACAGTTAATTTACTTCAGCAACTTTTGGATAAAACTATACAAAACCAATATATGTCGCATAAAATTTGGTTTCGGTCAAAAACCAAAAATAATATATCACGTTTGAATGTGATTAGGAAAATTAAAACCATTTATATGCAGATGGATATCACATGATTTTCTAAACAACGATATAAGAGAGAAATAGGTGAAAAAATTACCGTCATGGATAAGTATTTTCGGTATCTCTAGATAACCGTTTTTGAATCGAATATCCCAAAACCGGTCAGTTTTTCTTTTTTTGAATTTTATACCGGCCTCTCTTAGTTCTGTCACGCAATGTATCAATTTTTGTTGGCGCTTGTCCGCCACGAGCGGTTTCCAGAACCATCTACTTCGCGATAACCTCGGCTCCGGTTTCAGACTAGGCTGGAGCACTGTTCGACGGAAAACATCTAGACAGTGCAACTCTTCCTTGTCCTTGTCAGCAATTGGGTTAAAGAATTTATTGTTTTCTTGGGAGATCTCAATTTTGGTCGATGGCATATAGGTTGGCATTAGCGGATTGAAGAACCGAACTGCTAATTGTGCCACTAAACCAGTTTGGTTCCGTATCCCGAGCTGTAGCTCTAGTAACCGGTTTAAGACAAACAGAGGAAGTTGATTTTCCAGCATTAGCATGTCACGTCGAATCGAATGCGTCAATCCCCGCATTGCGAAAACGGGGTCGTTTCGATCGTATCTACACAAAACCAAAAGTAAAACAAACAAAAAGTCAAAGTCAACAGTTTAGACAACCCGGTTTAGCATGAAATAGAATCATGCTTACCCGAGTTTCGAGAATCCTTCATAGGCTCCTCTTAAGAGCTCGAGAACAAAACAGCCATCAAAAACCATCATTTGGGTGAACATGTTACTGTTCAAATTTATGGGACCTTCGTAGCAAGCACGAGCCCTTGCTTCGAGCTCTTTCATGGCATCAATATATATTTCGATGCTTTGCTCGGTACGTTTCAGGACCATATTGACGGCACGCCATTTATGATGGTCCATGGGCAGGAGCTGTTTGTTGCCATGATGGTACGGACCAAGCGAGACAGTTTGAGGTGAGTAGGACTTCTTGTCGTTTTCCTTGAGGGAGTGTGGAACTCTGTAGATACAGAGCTTGTCCCAGCTAGTTGTGGCGTCGAGTCTAAGTACTTGCTCCATCTTGTCTTTGATCATGATTACCCATTCTTGTCGTGTCTCATCGGGTTCTTGGTCTCGGGTTTCGATTTTTTGGCGCATCATGAGGGTGAGCAAGTACCATGTCAACATGTTTTTGAAGTTCAAAGACGCCGGAGGATGATTTCTTCTTATTCTTGTTAAGATAAAATATTTTAGAGGAAGATTCGGCCCGAATGGTGTCGGAGGTGGCGGCGGCGGTGTTGGTGGTGGATTATTTTTTCTTCTTCTTCTTAAGATAAAATACTTAAGAGGAAGAATCGGCCCAAATGGTATAGGCGGTGTTGGCGGTGGTGTTGGTGGTGGATTATTTTTTCTTTTTCTTCTTAAGTTACAATATTGTGTAGGTGGTGGTGGCGGCGGTGTTGGTGGTGGCTGTAGTGACCGTGGTATTGCAATACGCTCTGGTTGAATATTTCTGCTTATTCTCCGGATAAAATTTCCAGGAAACCGAGAAGTAATCGGCCCGAATGGTGGTGGTGGTGGTGGGGTTGGAGGTGATCGAGTACCAGTAAGATTCACCATTGTTGTTGATTGAAGCTTTTTCCAGGAGATTAAGAGTGAGAGAAAAAAGTCAAAAGCAAAGATGTAACAAATTAATTTAAAGCATTGATTGTTTGCTCTTATATATACATGGACATGTTTGATCTGTAATGACAACAACCATAATTATACATTACATTGTATAAACACGTACGTTACTAAGTTTGACATTTTAATTGATACATATACAATACATACATTAACTATGAGTTAGCAAACGCAAAACCTATTGGATAAGGCCTTACGACGGGCCATGTTTTGTTTGTTTTGTTCTTCTAAAAACTATTATAAAAAAAGACTTTAAAAGTCTTGTGAGAAATTCTTCTAATACATTACATAATTTACATTGCTAGTAGTGAAACATTGAAACATTCAACTTTTATTTTATTTTTTATCAAGAACATTCAACTTTAATTAAGAAGAGAAAACACTCTGTACTCTTGTATAAAATAAAGACTAATAGGCTATTGACATTACTGATTGAGATTTGAAAGATCCAAATCCTTATAAAAAAATCTTTTATTTTTTCCAACATGTGAATAGAATAGCAGCAAGGTTATAATTTTATAGCATTCTTTTAAAATCTAACCGAGTCAACCGGACATATAATACAACTCTAATTAACATCTTGTATTTGTTAACGGAATTTGTTTTTTAAACATTTATTTTGTAAAAATATATATTTCATGCCATTTATCTTTTAGCTTAGACATTTATACATAATTATGTTTACATCTTCTAGAAAAATCTTTTACACATAATTATCTTGTAGAAATCTTTTATGTTTACATATATATCGTGATAAGTAAGATATAAGAGAAATTCATGTAGTAGATTAAAATATTGTTCAGACATGTAAAACAGTGTCCAAGTATATAGGAAACCTAATCATTCCTGACACGACGAAAATGTATCCAAGTACGGATGAGATAGTTCTGTAAATACTCCTTCATCTATTACGATAATTGGAGACCTTTAGCCATCGGAGTTTTTTTTTTTTGTTTTTGGTAAAATTAGTTACAATTAAGAGTACATTTTTAGCACAGTCTACAATCGGTGTCTTGATATGTTACTTTTCTTTTTATTCAACTCTGCTTCTAGAGTCAATGAGAAGATTTTCCGCATGTGTTGAAGTGTTTCTTCATAAAACAACTTGTAGGCCCGGTGTAAAATCGAAACTATTTTTTGTAAATGCAGATAATGGATACAGTGTACCGCGTGGATCAGGAAGCTGCATCAGACACATCAAGACGCTGGAAACTGACGTGGATGCGCAAGCTGACAAGATTAATAGAAGCTGACATGACAAAGCTGGAGTGGATGATGTGACAAGACCAATGACGCGTAGGCCTACTTGGCGCTGAAGATTCTTGATGAGTTACAGAGATTTGGAGAAGATTCTCTGCAGCCATTTAAAGAAAAGATAAACTTGAGCTACAAGTTTATTCTTTTAGGGAGATTCGCCGAGCTCCTTCGAAGTAAGGTTTATAGGGGTTCCCTTTATATAGTTCAGAGAAACCATGAAAAGTGGTTAATACTCTAGGATATAGCGTGAGATATTGTAACTTCGAAGATGAACAAAAACAATAAGTTGAGAAGATGAGTGTTCTCTAATTCGTCTTTGTCATCTATAAGCGAGTAGATTCAAAGTAGGGTTAGATTTTTTACTTGAATTTGATATCATGGAATGGATTGATTCAAATGAGAGTTAGAACTTAGAACTAGTGTTTTAGTGGGAGACAATCTTATTGGATAGAATATGTAGTGTGAATCCAAAACAGTAAATCTTTTATAAAAAGGATTACGTCTGAATAAAACAAAGTTGAAACTTTGACTTGGCACAGTCTAAATGTATTATGTTGTGTCTTAAGTCTTTATACCTTAACATTTTCCTAATAGTTACAATTTTTTTTTAAAACTACACAATTTGAACCACGGAAAATCTTTGGAAGAAACTGTACTCGTGTTCACATAGTTTATATTATTATTGTGCATGGTCGTTTGGTGTTTAGTGTATGGAATGTTCTACGAAATATGATAGAAATATCTAGGGTTGATTATATCTTTTATCAAAAGAAAGAAAAAAACAATTTAGGGTAGCCGTCGTTAATTACTCAAGCATCCAATGGACGACTTTGCATTCATTGCTACATGGCGATAAATTTATAATAGCTATCAACATAATTTGCATTTTTAATTTGTCGACATATTCAAAGCCACATGGCGACAAATTTCTAATAGCTATCAACATAATTTGCATTTTTAATTTGTCGACATATTCAAAGCCACATGGCGACAAATTTCTAATAGCTATCAAATATTCACTACTTCTAGGAAATGGCTTCCAAACAAAAAATCAATCGTTTTTCGAAAAATTATTCCATAACTATTTTACAATCCAAATGTTACAAGTCAATGTTATATTCTAAATGGAAGTAAATACAAATTACTAAGAAACACACAAACATTCTTAATTAAATGAAAAATAAATTAAAAATGAAAGTTTTCGTCAACTCATCAGTCATCACCACTATGCTTAGCAACTAAAATCAACTTATATAAAATTGATTTGGAACAACATAATTATTCCGAAACCCATTATTTCAATGCCAATACTTTTATTTTGGATAGAAATTGTTGAAATAACAAGAAAATACAAACATTCCAAATTGAATGGAAAAAAAAAACGACTAGACTTAAGAACTTGGCTTATAATAAGCATAAACAGCATAGAAACTCTGAGATAATGTGAGAATTAGCAGAATAACAGCAGCAGAAAAAGAAAAATATGCCCAAGGATTATTGAAGTACTTGTGTGTCAATGTAGCCTTCAAAACATTCCACTTACGACTATAATAACGGTTAACATCACCAGACAGTCGAGATAGATGACTATCTTTCGGGTCGAAAACCACTTCTTTACATAACCGGTTGAACAAATCCGCAACTTCAGAATCACTCCCAAGCCAATGCTCAATGATACCACAATAGTGCAAGTAGCTAACATCTTCATCAGAGTTTATTAAATTATCCATGAAAATTATGTAGGATGTTATATGATTGCTCGAGTCGATATGGCACTGCTCGAAAGCTATAAGATTTGAGAAGAGAGACTTGGTACCTACAGTAAACATGTGGAGGATTAGGAAGGGAGATTTGTAAGTTTCAAGAATTAAAAATTAGAAAATTTTAACTCACCATCATGGATTAGTAGTTTTGGTATTTCTAGATATCCATTTTTGAATTCAATATCCCAAAACCGGTCGGTTTTCCTTATCATGAACTTAACACCAGCTTCCCTTAGTTCGGTCACACAATGTACTAGTTGTTGTTCTCGCTTGTCCACCACTCTTGTATCCCTAGACAATCTCTTTAGTGTAGATTTTGGATTCAGTGTAGGACTAGACCGGAGGAGACTTCGACGAAAGACATCTAGACAGTGCAACTCCCTCTTGTCGCCAAGTTTGTGCAAGGATTTTTCCAGCCAGTTCATGAGTTTTGACTCGTCCGGTTTGGTTAACGCCTCTCCTGTTGGCATTAGTGGGTCGAAGAACCTAACAGCTACGTGTGCCACTATACCGGTTTGGTTCTGTGTACCGAGCTGTAACTCCAATAACCGGTCGAGAACGAACAGAGGAAGTTGATTTTCTAGCATTACCATGTCACGTTGAATCGAATGCATCAATCCTCGCATCGCAAAAACTGGATCGTTGCGTGCATATCTAGCATATAAAGAAAAAACCATTCAGATAATTGGAACCGAAATATGACCCGTTTAGCAAGTAGAGGAGATAACCGAAAAATTTAAAAATTATTCAAGCTTACCCGATTTCGGGGAATCCTTCAACAGTTCCCCTGAAGAGCTCAAGAACAAAACAACCATCAAGAACAAGCATTTCTATGAACTCATTACTGTTCAAACTAATGAGACCTTCGTAGCAAGCACGAGCCTTCTCCTCGAGCTCTCTCATGGCATCAATATACATTTCGATGCGTTGCTTCGCACGATTCAAAACCCTATTGAGCGCACGCCACTTGTGGTGCTCCATAGGTTTGAGACGCTTCTTACCATGATGGTACGGACCAAGTGATACGGTCTGCGGGGAATACGACTTCTTGTCATTCTCTTGTAGGTAATGAGGAACTCTGTAGATGCAGAGCTTTCCCCATGTCTTTGTATCGTCGTCTCTATGTGCTTTCTCGAGCTTATCTCTTATGGAGATCACCCAACTGTCTTGTATGGTCTCTCTTGGACTCTCGTCTATCACCTCGATCTTATCGAGCTTGGAATGAGTTTGCTCCTGGTTCTGCAAGTTCTGGTCTTGATCCGGTCTGGTAATTTCCTTTGTCTGAAGAGTTAATATTTCAGGTAAACCAAGGAGGTTGTTGTGAATCGGAACAGATTGTTGATTTTTGGTTTGAAGTTTTTCGCGGAGCTTGAGGCTGAGCAAGTACCAGGTCACCATGTCTTTGTTGATGATTATAGGTTGTCCATCGGAATGAACATTAACTAAAACCATTGTTTTTGCTTGATGAAGCTTTCTCAGGAGATTGAGAGCGAGAGCAAGTGTAATTGTGAGTATGTTAAATGCAACGCTGTAACTAATTTAAAGATGTAACTTGGGCCATGAGTTATCTTATTTTCTAATCAATAAAACTCTTATAGAAAGACTTTCATAACTCATAAATGCTTGTAGTCAACGAGTGAGAATCAACCACCCAAACTCTCGTTAAATGAAAGACTATGCACTCTTATAAAATGACTCATAAATGCTTAGCTTGTAGTATACTGTATCTACATTAAAAATGTTACCAATGTTGAACAATTAAATGATTCCATGTTAGATTAGGAAATGTTAGGAGATAAAATAATACAATTGTTCATCCAAACAGATACAGTAAATGCAAATCTTCCTTTTTCAAATTTTTATAATTTATAATTGTTTTATTTTTTGTTAAATATAGATGCAAATTCACAAGAATCAACGATCTTAATAATAATTTCTTATATATTCAAAGAATCAACGATACAACTAAAACATTAGCAACAAACCATACCTTTTTTCTTTTCTTGAACCAAATCCACATGTGTACCGATTCATAACACAGAAGTGAGCGAGGAAGCACCTTATTATTATTACAAATCAAACTTGAAGCTAAAGTTGGTCGATTGTCTACAAAGAAGGTGAGAGAGATTTCTCTTCCATTACATAGCAAAGGTTGTCTGGACTTTGCTTACTAGATGCTCTCCATAGACGGCTCTTTTGAAAACTTGGGATAAGTTGTTACTAATTTGTTTTGACAAAAAAAAAAAGTTGTTACTAATTTAACAACGAATTAGCAATAGCTATGTTGTGACGAGTTAGCAACGATTGCTGGACACTCCAATTGTTGCGACGACTTAGCGATGATTATTAGTATGCAAAGGGTTTTTAGTGATGAATTTCAATTCATCACTAAATAATCGTTATCTCTAGTTTGCGATGATTTAATGACGAATATAATTGTCTCTTCTTGTTTTTTTTGTAAGCATGTGGTGGTGTTGGTGGTTGTCGTCTAGTAAGATTCACCATTTTTGTTGGTTGAAGTTTTGTCAGGATATTTAGAGTGCGAGAGAAAAAGTCAAAAAGCAAAGATGTAAAATCTGAATTAAAATGGTGATTGGCTGCTTCTATTTATGTATGGACATCTTTAATGACAACAACCATAATTGTACATGCTACATCTGTGCACTGCATACACATATTATTTTTGGACATTTTTTTACATAATACATCTGGGCACTACTGCACTGCATGCATACACACATAAATAAGTCTGACGTTGTAATCAATACCCATGTTTAACAAACTTTAAAAGTGTAAAAATGCCTTGACGGGACATGTTTTGTTTGTTTATTCTTCTACAAACTTTTATAAAAAGACTCTAAGAAGTCGCGTGACAAAGTCTTGTAATATATTAATATATTTTCATGAAGTGAGATATTGAAACACTGAAACTATTAGTCTATTACCAAGATAATAAAATATTATGTAGTCTGGAAGAAAGACTAATATATTACTGAAAATAATTAACATTTGAAATATTCACTCTTAAAAATAAAATAAAAAAATCTCCAAGGGAAGAATATTGGTCAATTTATACCCAAACATGTTCATTAAGTCGAAATCATATATTATGGTTATGGACAAATTTATACTTAAAATATCGAATTGGCAAAATTCATATACCAATTATAAAATTATGAAAAATTCATACAAATAGGGGTGACTGTACATTTTAAGTTGATGATGTGTCATCCACGTCATCTGTTTTACTATAAGGTGGATGACACGTCATCGACACATGTTTTTTTTTTTTACAAAATCTTGAAATGAAAATTAGGGATAGACATCATTCTCGTCCCTTCCCGTCTTGTCTCATTCTCAGTCTCGAGTTAATGTTTTAGATAAAAATGCATTTCCATTTGACATACGCTTTCAATTTCCGTTTAGAACATTTGGAACTGAGAATTCCTGAAATCCTATTTGAGAACAATTTATAATAAATAATACGTATATATATCATAATAATAGGAATTTGGACATAAAAGAATATTACATACAAAGTTAATCTAAAATTTTCTAACTTTTCTAAGATGTACTGATTTTTTATTATATTTCATACCATTTAAAATTCTAGTTTTGTCTTAAGCTTATAATTTTATTTTAATTGAAAGCTTAGAAAAAAATATAAATTTTCTAACACTATAATTTTTTATATCTTAATATATCATTTAAAATTATAGATATCTTATATAAATTAAAAGCTTATAATTTTATTTCAATTAATATTATTTTAATTAATAGCTTACTAAAGCTTATAAACTTTTAATTTATAAAAGAAAAAACAAAATTTTTTAATGATTTGAAATATAATAATAAATCGGTACATTTTAAGAAAAGTTAAGAAAATTTAGATTAATTTTTATATGTAATATTATATATGTCTAATTTTTTATTATTATATAAAATTATTATTTAGCATAAATTTTTCTCAAATAAGATTTTGGAAATTCTCAGTTCCAAACGAGAATTGAAAGCATGGGTCATATGAGAATACATTCTCATCTTTTTTTTACGGTAAATAAATTATATTAATTTGAACAAACAAAGTCATAGTACAAACGGTTTGTTAACCAAACAGATGGATAAATGCAGTCTAAAAAGAAAATACGATTTGGAGGTCTATTTCTAGCCAGGAGATGTGTTGTTTCGTTGTTGCTTCTTAAAACATGTGTGAAACTTATTTCCTCGAACTTACTTCCCCATGTTTTAATATCTTTACAAATATTTAGGAATGAAACTTCCTCATGATCACTTGTCACGTCATTAACAAGAATTTGACAATTACCTTCAAAGATAATATTTTTATAACTTTTACTCCAAACCATTTGAAGTGCTACTAATAAAGCTTTACTTTCAGTTTCTAGAGGTGCTGATGTATAATTAAGGTTTGAAGAACCCCAAAATTTTGAAACTTCATTTTTATCATGAAGAATCCATCCACTAAAAGCTTGATTATTTGCTTGATTGAAAGAGACATCATAATTACATTTCAACCAATCATTAGCGGGACGAATCCATGCTTTATGATGGTACAATGTAGTTTTTTTTTGTTTGGTGAATTATTATTTTGAATTCATTCATAGACATCCGAGTTAGCAAGATCAATATCATTCTTTGGAATTATTAGTTTTTATTAAATAATAAATCATTTCTTGATTTCTAAATCTTCCACATAACCCAGAAATGTAGTAATTTTTATGCCTTTGTTAAATTCCTATCATTTTACGATTGAAGGAAAAAATTAATATTCTCCTCAACATTATATGTTGGCCTGAATTTGAACATAAACGGTAATTGTGTTAATTTCCACGTTTGACGAGAAATAGGACAAATAAATAGAAGATGATTAATCGATTCATCATTCCCACAACATCGTTGATATTTCTTGTATATTATTATACCATAAATTTAAGACTGGAAATGAGACAAGATGAGATAGGACGGGACGAGACAGGAATGATGTCTACTCCTAATTTTTTTTGACATCATCCACCCCTAATTTTCATTTCAAAATTTTGTATTAAAAAAATCTACGTATCAATGATGTGTCATCCACGTCATCTGTTTACTACAGTCCTTTCCTCTCTTGTCTCATTCTCAGTCTCAAATTCATATTTTAGATAATATATTAAGACATACAAAATTATAATGTTAGAAAATTTATAAGCTTTTCTAAGCTCTCAAAATAAAATTATAAGCTTTCAATTTATATAAGACAAAACTAAAATTTGAAATGGTATGAATATAATAACAAATAGGTACATATTAGAAAAGTTATAAATTTTTAGACTAACTTTGTATGTAATATTATATATGTCCAAATTCCTATTATTATGATATATAAGTATTATTTATTATAAAATTTTCTCAAATAGAATTTCGAGAATTCTCAGTTTCAAACTGGAATTGAAAACATGTGTAATATGGAAATGCATTCCTATCTAAAACATGAATTCACGACTGATAATGAGATAAGATGGGACGGGATGAAACAACACAGGAATGATGTCTACTCCTAATTTTTATTTCAAAATTTTTGTAAAATATATATATATATATATATATATATATTTCATGTATCGATGATGTGTCATTTACGTCATATTACGTAGATGATACATCATATTACATAGATAACATGTCATCAGGTTAAAATGTACAATCACTCTTATTTGTATGATTTGATCATATTTTTAGAGTTAATATATGAATTTTGATAGTTTGGTATCTTTAAATATAAATTTGCACTAGTTGATATATGATTTCAACTTAATATACAAACAATGTTTGGATGTTTGGGTATAAATTGACCTATTTCCCCAAGAATATCAATTAGCAAATGTGTACTTTTATAGCATTTTTGAAAGCAATCGAATCCGTACAGCTGTCATTAACCTCCTCTCTATATATTAATTGAAAAAACAAAAGAGAAACATGTCTTGTTCCGTAAATATTTACAATTCATGGTACTTATTTATTCACTTAATATTTTTAAAGATTTATACATATGTACATCTTTCAGAAATCTTTTGTATTTTCTATATCGTAATAAAATATCATATATCTTCGCATATTACGTGTTGTTCAGGCCAGCTCTCTACCATAACCTGGTCCTAGAATATGATCTAAAAATTATGCACAAAACACATTTATAAAAAAATATTATAGTGAAAAATATTTTCATTTAATAAATATTTTTGAAAAGAAAGAAAAAAACAAATAATGCAATCTTATATGTAATAGTAAAAATAACAAGAAATGACTATAAATTTTAGTTACGTTTTTAAGATACAATAGTTTAAGTTTTTATCTATACCATTTCCATCTTTATATGTTGATAATAAATATTACTTATTCTTAATTTTAATACATATATAATATAACTTATATCCCTAGTATACAATTATATTAATATTTTTTCCAACAATTGTTTTTTGATAAAATCATAGATATATTTTTTGGCCTATACACAACTTTGTTCATTACTCACTAGTTTTTTTTTTTTTTTTTTCATTACTCACTAGTTGACAGTAAATGTATCGAAATTTCGCGTGGCATATCCCTACTGCTACTCAAGATAGGATCAGAATAGAGTCGAATTTATATTCATAAATCGTAGACATCTGAAACTCGGCACATGGCTCGGCCCTACTCGTATAAATGACGAGGTGATCTATAGAAAGACTCCAAAATAAACTCATATAGTATATTAAGATTTACATATTCAAAATCTTATTAAAAATTTTGACCAACTAAAAATAGTGTTCAGCATGCAATGATGCAAATAGTATCCAAGTATAAGGAACATAATCAGTCTTGAAGGACCGAAAAACTATTTTTATTTGGATAATTAAAAAGATTAAAAATTAAAAATTGTATCATATAATTTATAGCATTATAACATTACACAAACACTAAGCATTGTCTAAAAGAGAGAAGCTTTTCACAAAGGGCCCATAATTAATTTTTTATGTTGTAGGATTTGCATTAAAAATTAGAACATAAGGGTCCATTATCAAGAATATATAGTGTATTTTGATATAACTAATTGGTGATTTTCATCTTTTGTATAAATAAATGGTTCATTTTTTGTAATTTGCCTAGGATTTAAATACTTAAGACGAGTCTGTAAATAGTCCATCTATTACGATATATAGAGATCCAAAATTAGCCACTGGAATTTCTCATAAAGTTTGATCTGTCTTGTTCTTCCATAGAATCAGTATAATATTTTAGGCACAGTTCAGAATTGTTGCTTTGATCTGTTATTTTTTTTTTTATTATTATTATTGTTATTCCGTTAACCTTTTCATCATGTTCACCATATTATTTTGAATGACAACCATTCGTATTTTCTAACCCATAATTCTCACAACCATGTGTATCAGTATATATATATATATATCACTGTTTTTTATTATTTTATTTTATTGTAATGATTGAGTTATAATTCACTAGTCACACTACTAGGATATGGCTTCCAAAGAAACATAGTCCAAAATAAACCTCTTTAAAATATTTTTCAAGACACATAACTATTTGAAAATGGAAATGTTACAAAGTTTGTTTTATTTTGAATAGAAGATAATACAAAATGTTGAAAAACAAGAAAACACAAATATTCTAAATAAAATAACTATGAACGTTACGGCGGTGTTTTTTGTTTCCGCCAAATTACGAAGGTGGTTTATAATAAGCAAAAACAGCATAAAAGCTTTGAGTAAATGTGAGAAGTAGCAGAGTAACTGCAGCAAAGAAAGAGAAGTATGCCCAAGGGCTATTGAAATACTTGTGTCTTAAGGTTGCCTTCAATGAATTCCACTTACGACTATAGTAACGGTTAACTTCGCCGGACAATTGAGATAGATAACTATCTTTTGGGTCAAAAACCACTTCTTTGCATAACCGATTGAACAAATCCGCAACTTCAGAATCACTTCCTAGCCAATGCTCGATGATACCACAGTGGTGCAAGTAGCTAACATCATCAGAGGAGTTGATTAGATTATCCATGAAGATTATGTAAGATGTTATGTTATCGGTTAAGTGGATATGGCACTGCTCGAAAGCTATAAGATTTGAGAATAGAGACTTGGTACCTACAAGAAACCCGAGAGACCATGTGTTTTGTAAGTTTAAGAGCACCCACCGTAAGAGAAACCCAATAGAGTTCTCATAAATAAAATAATAATATTTTTTATATAATGTAATTAAATAATTTAAATTTAAATAATAATAATAAAATAAAATAATAATATTTTTTATAATTTAATTAAATAATTCAAATTTAAATAATAATAAAAAATAAACTAATGAAAGAAAGACAAGTGGACAAATAAATATTTCATTGGTTTTCCAATATAGAACAGATTTTCATCCCCTCTCTTTTATTTTTATCATTTTCAATTTTTTTATGATGAGAAACCCCATTAGTACTACTATATTGGGGGGTGCTCTAAGGGGGTTATGGGGTGATAAAGAAATTTAATTTTTATACTGACATATAACAAATCATGCTCTAAGAATTTAATTTTTGAAATACCAATTTTTTGGAGCTAGATATCTAATCATGATTTTGTAAAAAAAAAAAACTTGGGGAGAGAGCACCACAAATCATGCTCTAAGAAAAAATAATAGCAAGAGGTTTACGGGAAAATAATCAAAAGTTAAGAAAGAAGTATAAACGGTTAACTCACCATCATAGATTAGTAATTTTGGTATCTCTAGATAACCATTTTTGAATTCAATATCCCAAAGATCGTTTGTATCCTTTCTCTTGAATTTAACACCAGCTGCCCTTAGCTCTGTCACACAATGTATCAGTTGTTGTTGTCGCTTGTCCACCATACTCATGTTCCGAACCGACATGTACGGTCTAATTTTTGGATTGGGAGTCCGACTAGACTGGAAGGTCCGAAAAAGACTTCGATGGAAAACATCCAAACAGTGCAACGTTCCATTTTCACCAAGTGAGTCAACGAATATTTCCCGCCAATTCATGAGTTTTAACTGGTCCCTTTTGCTAAGCACCTCGCCTGTTGGCGTTAGTGGTTTGAAGAACCGAACAGCTACTTCTGCCACTATACCGGTTTTGTTATGTGTATTGAATTGTAGCCCTAATAACCGGTCAAGAACAAACAGAGGAAGTTGATTTTCCAGCATTAGCATGTCACGTTGAATCGAATGCATCAATCCTCGCATGGCGAATACCGGGTCACTATGTGCATACCTATTCGGCACACAACAAAACAAATTTTATAGTCAAGGCCGGATCTGGGATTTAGGGGCTCTAACAAAAGCCAAAATTCGGGGGTCTTTTTCAAAAGTTGCAAAAATTGGAGCTCTTTTCTATAATAACATATTTTCTTAAAAATCAGGGACCGCCAATATTTCATCGGGCTTGGTCCACAACCGGCCCTGTCTATAGTTTAGGTAACTAGATTCAAATTAAATTAGACAAGTTTAGCAAGTATATGAGATAACTAGATTTCAAGTCAGGCCTACCCGATCTCTTGGAATCCGTCAACGGTTCCCTGAAAAAGCTCAAGAACAAAACAGCCATCAAGAACAAGCATTTCTGTGAACTTATTACTACTCATATATATAGGACCTTGGTAGCAAGCACGAGCCTTCTCCTCGATATCTTTCATGGCGTCAATATACATTTCGATACGGTGCTTGGTACGTTTCATGACCATATTGACGGCACGCCACTTGTGCTGCTCCATGGGCTGGAGATGTTTTTGGCCATGGTGGTACGGACCAAGAGAGACGGTTTGAGGGAAGTAGGACTTCTTGTCGTTTTCTTTCAAGTAATAAGGAACTCTGTAGATACAGAGCTCGTCCCAGCAAGTTATAGCATCGTCTCTAAGTGTTTGTTCCATCTTTTCTTTGATTGAAATCACCCATTCTTCTCGTGTCTCTCTTGGCTCCGGGTAAGTCACCACCTGGTTCTCCAAGTTTTGGCCTTGATCCTGTCCACTAATTTTATGGAAACGATGAACGGGCACGAACCGTGTTGACCGTCTATACTTTGAAACCATGGTTGAAGCTCGGGAGATCGAGAAAGAGAGAAAGAGAGAAACAGCTAAATGTCAAAGCAACGATGTAACTGTGTTGAAGTTATAATCTGGCGACGCTTTGTTTATTTTTTACAATGTACAGACATAATTTATTAAAAAAAACTCTTATAAATAGGGTACATAATTGATTATATACGTATTCATGAATGTGCATGTAAAATATATAAACAAGTGGGATTGAAGCATCCAACTACCATTTAAAAAAATACGGTTAGAGTAATATACCAACAAGCGTAATTGAAACATCCAATCTACCATAAAAAAGACCGGCGTACTCTTATTAAGAAGACTAATAAACTACCATAACAAAATACTAGTCTTTTTATAAAAATGAGTAATAAATTCTTGTGATATATTCAAAGATTGAGATTTACTAAATTCGCCACTCCTATAAAATAACTGCTTTTGCCGATGTACTGAAAAAAATAACATTGAATTCTTCTATGATCATGTCATATACAGAAATAAAAACCATTAACTAAACCAATAACAATGTAAGCGACATGGTCTTGGACTCAAAGGAGAGGTCCACTAATTTGTTACACTTACAAAAGAGGGGACTCGAACATTTATTGCTAGAAAAAGCTTAAATGTTTGTTTTGGGAAAACAGTTTTTTCATATTCTCTTTAAAACAATGGGGTTTCCGATAATATTGAGTTACTTTTATACTGAATCGCACCCAACTCTCAAGCATACTTAAACTCTATTTCCTCTGTTCCTTTTTAATCCTATTTGTAGATAACAATTTTTTAAAAAAAAGTTGTAATTATTTTATTTTCAATGTAAAGTTTTATTAGCCATTGATGAAGAATTGTAAACTTCAAAAAATATTATTTGAATTCTATTGGTTTAAAGTTATTGAAAATTATTAATCACAAAAATGATGCATTTATAATCAAATTTTAATATATTTTATTAAAATATGTGAAAATCCTAGAAATAAGATTAATAAGGAATAGAGAAAGTATAATTTAGTGATTCAATTGACTGGCAGGTGATATAATTTCCAACCCAATCAGTTGATTGATAGAATGTGGATCAATATATGCATAAATTTATTATTTTTTAGTTCGAGCATAAAATTTAAAAATTAAAAAAAAATCTGGATAGATCTGGATACGGTTTAATTGTACACTTTACATAACTACATCTCATTGTTTTATTTAAAAACCGTTTTCCCCATATAATTTACTCAAAAAAATCAAACCAACGTACGTTCGATACAATAAACAAACAAGGAAGAAAGAGTAGAGATGACGGCGACGTTACTAGAAGGCGTTAACTATCTTGCTCTTAACTACAATTTTGTCCTACCGAAATAACTCTTGCCGTGGTGGTAATGCCATTATCATTATTAAAGTGCATAACTGAGAGCGTTTTTACAAACAGTAGTCAAGTACTAACTGGCTGATGGCTGCTATCCGAATAAAATAACTAATAAGTAGGACCCGATGAGGCAATGACAGTACAACACTACAAGTTGTGTGTGGATGGATATTAATCGAGGAATAGTTATATACTGTTTAATGAAGTCGTACGTTGAATTTTCTTTGAATAAAAACCCCTTGCCAACTAGAGAGAGCAAGAAGAAATTAGAAACGTTGTAACTAGACGATGACACCAACGGGGAAAAATCATTATTATTCATCGCAACTAGCTTGGAAAATCTTATCGATTTGAAGATAATACTTTGAACTTTTTTTTTGTTTTGTATGAATGTAAAATTATATTCACCAAAAAACCTTTGTTACATAAGATCCATCCTTAGTTTTACGGTTGCCGAAAGAAAATTAAAAAAAAAAACACAACTTGAGAATTTAGAACTAGCCAATGGGAACCATCAGCTTCTTGTCGCAAACTAGAGTCTTAGACCTTTATTTGGTTGAGTTGAGCTCATATCGTGTAGGGAGGATAGTCGATTGCGAACAATGTGATCAATACTTTTCAATAAAACGCTTGGAGGAACTGAGATTTTCCTATGCCTTCTTCTATTTATTTCTCTCCATATGGTGTGTATAGAGGCTTGGAATACATATCGCATCACGAACCTCGGTGTGGAACTGAGGGTGGAATCAGATAAGACGAAGAGAATGTCACTAAACCTCCTCGTGTACCTATGCCGAAGTAGTCTTCGAGTTAGCATGTCCCATACTTGTGATGAGTAGCTACAAGAGACAAAAATATGATCCCGCGTTTCTAAAGGGGCCTGACAGAATACGTATTTTGGGTCGACACCCGCATTCCACACCATCATTTTCTCACCCGTAGTCAGTCGGTTATGCACCCCTAACCAAACAATAAACGAGTACTTAGGAGTTGCATGAGTAAACCATACTCCCTTGTACCAATCTTTGGGTTGAACTACATCTCGAACTTGATTTCATGTCTCCTTTGAGGAAAATTTTGGCATAAATTTTCCTCCCTTGCCACACCAAAGAGAGACATCCATACAGTTGCTTGGTCTTTGTGTCCTTAGTTTGTCCAGCTCTGTTTCAACAAGATTCAGAGCCTCCATTCTATGCCGCCTCCGACGATGGGTTACTAATGCTTCTGCGACCATGGCTTGTGCTTTAATGCCTAAGTCAATATAACCTCGATCTCCCAGCATATCATGGAGCCTTCCTAAAGAACACCAATTATCAAACCAAAAAGATGAATGCATCCCACTTTTAATTTCCTTTCGATGAAACACCTTGGCCTCTGGTCGGTACTTGAGAAGCTTTCTCCACATCCAAGACCCCAGAGTTGAAGTTTCATGTACCGACAAGATCCTGTTCGAATAAGGGATCTTTGTATCCAATTGACCCATAAAGAATTAGCTCCCGAAACAATACATCATATCATCTTGTAAAAACTTACTTTGTTGGCTTCAACTATTGATTTCATGCCCAACCCCCCTTCTTGTTTCGGTCTACATACTTCTCTCCAAGAGATTTTAGCTTTTCTCGGGTTTAACTCACCATGACCAGAGAAAAGCCGCACAAATCTTGTCAATCTCCTTAACACATGCACTCGGGAGACGGTATGCGGAAATCCAGAAATTGGTGAGACTTGCAATTACCAATGTTCGAAGTTGAAGCCTACCCGCATAGGATAAAAACCGGTTCTTCCAAGAGCTTATTCTTGCTTTAACCTTCTCCAGCAATGGTAAACAATCTGTGAGTGACTTTCTTCAAGTCATCAATGGTAACCACATGTATCTAACCGGTAAAATCCCACTGTCAAAAGGGAACTGAGCTAGTACTAACTTTCTTGAGGCCTGAGGAATACTCGCTGTAAAAAGAGTGGACTTCTCAATACTGATACTTAAACCCAAACCTTTTGCAAGGCTGTGAAAACATCAAGAATTCCTTCCATCGAGCGTGCTTTTGCATCAGCAAAAACCATTATATCATCCGCAAAACATAAGTGAGTAAGCTTCAGATTTTTACATCTTGGATGATAACCAAGTTTACCCTCCAATGCAGCTTTATCTAGCATCTTAGATAGAACATTCATGCATATAACAAATAGGTACGGGGAGAGGGAGCAACCTTGCCTTAATCTCCTCTCACTAACTTGAACAGAAAATGATGGAGTCGATATGCACAAGTTTATCCAATGTATAAACTTTGGCGGGAACTGCAAAGCTGTAAGAATATTTTCCTTACGATAATACTTTGAACTTTGAAGACTCTTCCATATCATGTACTTCAATAGTTTTTCTTTTTCTCTTTTGTTTTGTTAATCATATACTTCAATAGTTGAACAGCAATTAAATTGAGTCTAACATGTACGTATGTGTATTTAATTATGCAGTATATATCCATTACAGTTTCTTATAACTTCACAAGACAAAAGGAATAATCACAATTACACATGAATATTATCGACATTGTTTCAGGTATGGTATAGAATCCGGTAAAATCTAATACAAATTGTATCTTATATAAATTTATGTGATATTTGATGTGTATATGTATGACAGTATGAATTTGTACACGTTTCCATTTGACGTTTCATTCGTAAATGTTTGCCTTAACACTTCATATATATAACAATTTTGAAAGGTTATACAAACACTCATTTACATTAATGTGTGACTGCTAGATAGAACATTAAACTTGCGTTTAAAATATAGGAGTTACAGATGTAGGTCCGTTACAACTTTAATTGAAGCTTTCTCAAGAGAGAGCGATTGTAATTGCAACGCTGTAACTAATTTAAAGCTGTAACTTGAGCAATGTGTTAGCTTATTTTCCAATCTACAAAACTCTTATAAAAAGACTCATAATTCATAAATGCTTGTTGAATCAACGATCTTAATAACAATTTCTTAGACATTCATAGAATCAACGATGTAACTAAACAAACCATACCTTTTTTTCTTGAAGCAAATCCAGTTGTGTATCGATTGATAACACAGAAGTCAAGAAGCACTTTTCTATTATTAGTTTAATACAAATCAAACTGAAAGCTGAAGTTGGTTGATTGTGTACAAAGAAGATGATAGATATCTCTCTCCCAGACTCCCATTACATAGCAAAGTTTGTCTGGACTTTGCTTACCAGATGCTTTCCATAGACAGCTCTTTTGTAAACTTGGGATCCTTCTCTCCCTGTAGGGTACTTCTGTTTAAGATATCCAATGGCTCCCCCACCGCGTCGAAATTATTCTGTTCATTCAAGATATTAAAGAAAAACATTAATTCCAAATCCAAATGTGGAAACACGCACAGTATTAACAGTTTATAAACCTCGTAGAAGAATGCAACACAGACACGGTATTGAGGAGAGTTATTGATCACTCTATGAAGCATGGATTCATATACTCCGTTTGAAAGTATCTGCAAGTATGATTTCAAAACCCGTGTCACAGAAAGGTACTCAAGAAAGAGAAGTGAGAGTGGGAAGAACAAGCCTTTAACATGTCGCCGATGTTGCAGACAAACGATCCAGGGACGGGAATGGCTGATATCCAGTCACCACCTAAGTATCTCACCTTTTTTTTAAAGTTCATCTAGGCAATGCCACTTATTCACGTAAACATCAAATCAGGGAAGATAACAATAACAATACCTGTAGAGCAGTTTTGTCATCATCTTGATTTACAAGATTTACAAGGGTTAACAAGCCTACATAGTACAATGTTCCCCGATTGAGACAGAACTATGAAGATAGAATCAGAAATTCAACACTATGTATCGTTTCAGGCTTAAACTTAATTACCATAGTCAGTGTGAGCTCCATTGGAACCAGAGCGTGGTAAGCAGATAACAAAAAAAAGGTGAGTTACTGGAGCGGATACACGAAAGGGGAAAATCCTAGTAAACAGAAGGAGAAGTAGGATAAAGTTACCATCCGATACCATTTTCAGGTTGGCCGTTTGTGAAGGGAGCACTAGCCAATAAGACGCATCACCCAAAAAGGGTTACCAGCCATCTTTCCTTCAAACTCATTAGGTGATCCGCCAAGAGCTAAGGAGATTCCTCTCAACATGCCCACCTGCACATTTATGGCTCGTCAGCCTTTAACGAGCTATGTTGTGGCTTCATACCCGACCCTCATAGACCGACACACAAACAATGTGGCACGGATCTTGACCCCAAACACGCAAACGATGAATGGAGGGTTCATGTAATTTATGCTTACAATAGGCCGTGGGTTTAGATATTTTTATTTCAAATAGATGAGAATACAAAATGTCAAGAAAAAAACCATTCGAGAAAATTGAATGAAAAAAAACAAATATGAATATTAAGAAGGTGGCCTATAATAAGCATAAGCAGCAAAATAACTTTGACATAAAGTAAGAAATAACAGAAGCAATGCAGCAAAGAAAGAAATATATCCCCATGGGCTATGGAAGTAGTTCTCTTTTAAGGTCTTCTTCCAAGCATTCCAGTTCCGGTAGTACTTATTGTGGTGTAGATAATAACGAGAAGCCACAATCGACAAGTCGATTAAATAACCATCATTGATGTCAAAAATGGTTTCTTGACCTATCCGGTTGAACAAATCTGCAACTTCAGAGTCGCTCTCTAACCAGTGTTCGATGATACCACAGGAACACAAGTGACTAACATCTTCGGGAGAATCTATTAGATTGTCCATGAAAACGATATAGGATGTTATGGCGTTGCTCGAGTTGATATGGTTTTGTTCGAAGGCTATAAAATTCAGGAAGAGAGACTTGGTACCTACAAAATACACGAGAAGTGGGGTTGCCAAGTTAGTGTTTCTGAAATGATAGGGTTGAAAAAAGAAGTGCATTTGTTCCATAGTCTTAATTTGTTTTCCGTTGCTTACACCAGTCTAAAACTAGTCAATAGGCAATAGTACATTGATGACCTTTATGTACTCCGGCCACATGATATTTTTATAAAGGGACATTAATGATTAAACAATCTATTTATGAAAAAATTCGGTTTTTATACATGCAAAAACCGAGATCAAGATCCAGAACATGTAAGTTGTAGCCTATATAGTGATTCAAATCCTATATGGAAAAGAGAAATCCTATATGTAGCAGAAAATATCATCTAAGAGTACAATAAGATAACTGAAAGGTGCCAAAAACATATAATAATAATAATAATAATTGAAAATGACAATTTTTTGGAGCAAATAAACTAATAATGATTAACTTTAAGTTAATTAAAATTATAATCATAATCTCAAAAAATATTTTTGTTGATTAGATAGAAATTTATTTTCTCAACAGTATAATTAATTTTTACGATGTTGGTCAATTTTCAGTCTTAAAATATTACTATTTAAATTATTATAAAAATAGGTATAGTTTTTAATTTTTTTAATAAAATATATTTTATTTAATTATTTTATCAAAGAAACCATTTGTTGCACCTGCACACACACACACAAAAAAAAAAAAAAAAAAAGAAATCATTTAACGTACCATCGTGGATAAATAGTTTGGGTATCTCTAGATAACCGTTGGTGAATCGAATATCCCAAAAGCGGTCAGTTTGCCTCTTCCTGAACTTAATACCACCATCCCTTAGTTTCGTGACGCATGGTATCATTTGTTTTTGGCGCTTGTCCACCAGCCGCGTTTTCCAGGACCATCTACTTCGTGATAGCCTCGGCTCTGGTTTTGAACAAGATCGAAGCAGACTTCGACGGAATACATCTAGACAGTGCAACTCGCCCATGTCTTTGTCAGCAATTGGGTTAAAGATTTTATCTTTTACCAGCGGTTTGTCAAGTTTTGACAGGTTAAGTTTGGTGAAAGGCTCGTCGGTTGGCATTAATGGGTCGAAAAAACGAACTGCATATTTCGCCACTAAACCGGTTTTGTTACGTGGACCGAGCTGTAGCTCTAATAACCGGTCGAGAACGAACAAAGGAAGTTGGTTTTCCAGCATTACCATGTCTCGTTGAATCGAATGCATCGATCCTCGCGTTGCAAAAACCGGATCGTTACGATCATATCTACATCCCAACACCAAAAAGAAGACATCATAAGAATTAAAAAAACAAATAGATAACCGCATATAATTGAATCATGCTTACCCGAGTTCCAAGAATCCTTTATAGACTCCTCTGAAGAGCTCGAGCACAAAACAACCATCAAGAACAAGCATTTTGATAAATTCGTTACGGTTCAAACTTATGGGACATTCGTAGCAAGCACGAGCCCTCTTTTCGAGCTCACTCATGGCGTTAATATATATGTCAATGCTTTGGTTGGTTCGGTTTATGACCATATTGGCCGCCCGCCATTTGTGATAGTCCATGGGCAGGAGATGTTTTTTGCCATGGTGGTACGGACCAAGCGAGACCGTTTGAGGAAAATAGGACTTCTTGTCGTTCCCTTGAAGATAGTGTGGAACTCTGTAGATACAGTGTTTGTCCCAGCTAGTTGTGGCGTCGACTCTATCTACCTGCTCCATCTTTATCTTCATCGCAATCACCCAATTCTCGTCCGAGATTCGGGCATGGAGTTCTCGGCGCATCACGAGGGTGAGCCCGAACCATGTCAACATATCTTTTTCAAAAATCAACAATTTTCTTCTTTTTCTTTTTCTTACTCTAATTCTGTTTTCGAAGATAGCACGACGTACAGAAATATTGGGTCCAAACAGTGGCGGTGGTGGCGGTGGCGGTGGTGCTGATTTATTTCTGATAACTGTTTGGACAAAGTTTCTAGGAATCGGCTCGAATGGTGGTGGTGGCGGTGGTGGTGGTCGAATAGTATGATTCATCATTTTTATGTTGGTTGAAGATTTTTCAGGAGATTTGAAAGTGAGAGACTGATTGTAATGACAACAACCATAATTATATATAATACATCTGTGCAATGCATACACACGTTAATAAGTTTGACATCTAACCATTTTTATACATTAACAATGTATTAAACAATCTTTAAACGTATTGGATAATGTGTCTGATACGATCTTGTTTTTGTTTTAAACAATCGTTAAGCCATGTTTTTGTTCGACTTTACTTCTTCTACAAACTCTTATAAAAAGACTCCAAAAGTCTTGTGATTTAAAAAAAAAGGTCTTGTAATATAATATGTTTAGTGGAGTGAGATATTAAAAATGCAAACTTATGAAGAGTATAAAATACTCTGTACACTTATAGGTAGACTATAATAGATTATTGTCACGTGTCAACCAGAAGAGAACCCCGCACGTAGTATTGGTTTAGCCTTTGTTGTAAATGAAAGTGTTGCATTGAGACACACTATAATTTTTATATATTCAATTTGACTACAATCTTTTCTAGCGTCTTCTTTTATAATTGTTCAGTTTCTTCTCTTCATTTTCTTCCATCCATTGTTTTTTGAATATTTACTTGTTGCTCATATTCCTCTCGTTTATCCAAATCCCAAATCCCAATATTGCAATTATTTCTAATTTCCTTAATTCACTATTTTTTTTCTTCAGTTCCATTTATTACATCTCCCTTTTCAACTCCCTTAAGTTCTTGTGTATTTTTGTTGCCGTGGTCTTTTTCTCTGCATTTTTTCTTCTTTTTTCTCTATTTTTGATAACTTTTTTTAATAAAGATTTTCTGATAACTTTTTTACTCTATTTCTTGAATGTTCTTTTGTGCATGTTTTCTAGTTCTAATTATTCTTCAGTTGTTTGAAACTTTCTTAACCTAGTGTTCTCATTTTTTGCCACCACAGCGGAAACTTCATGTGGGACAATTTCATCATCTTGATCAGTGATCACACAACGGATGAAAATACATCAATTTTCATGTTGAGTACTCATACAATTATATTTGTCATCTACTTGTAACAGTGCTTCAAGTGAAATTCTAAAAACTTATAAAGCAAAAGAAATGCGCCATACGGACTGTATTGCAATTCCTCTGTTTTTTTTTTCGACTACACTATTGTTTTTATTAATTTGGAAGTTTTGGACCTAAATCCATACATATACAAGTGCCGAAATCAGCGTATTATAAATTATTCTTTTTAATAGAAATCTAGCTTGTATTGTCCATTTGTCCTAAGTGGCTATGTTTTCGGCTTACATGAATTCAACCACAAGTCTAACCCCAAGTTGATAATAACACTATATTTCTCTTTCAAGATGTCCATAGAACAGAATTAACGTTCTCCATGTATATTGAGAAATAAAAGTATAGAACATTTGTTACGTAAAAATTTGTATTTTATGTCACTTGCTACTTTTTTTTATATAGATTTATACATATTCACATCATCCATAAATCATTTATATCCTCTTTTAAACAAACCAAAAAAAAACAAGATTATTTCTAGGTTCCGTATATCGTGAAAAAATCTCTTATTTTCATGATACCATGGACGGAGTTGACGCGTGCTATATGTTTGCACATGTGGGTGGCTCCATTTTATGCATGAGGATTTAGTCTCTTAGAATGGTCTCACATTGAGGATTACAGATTTCTGGAGTGGTATATAAGATATATGAATGGATATTTATTCGTACAAATTCCACACTTCATATGTCCAATTCTAAGCATGAGGAAGTGTGTTAGAAGTGTCATACATAAAGAGTTAAAAAGATTTGTGAAGTAGTATATAAGGTACATGAGTCTATGAACTCATTACCAATTGATCTTAAGTTGGAAGTTTATGATTCCTAAAATGGTATCAACATCTATGGTTCCAATTTCTCGATTGTTTGACCACCTGTGGATGTCTTAATCCCACAAATTTCAAACATTAGATGTCTACTTCTGTACGTCAGGGATGTGTTAAAATTGTCTCACATTGAAAGTTCAGAGAGTTGTAGAGTAGTATATAAGGTACGTGGATTGCTTTTTTTGTTGTCCAATATTGATTGTAAGGTGAAAGACATTTTTGTACCAGGTCAAAATGGCTTTCTTGATAATAATTGGTTGTCCATAGGAATGAATAATTATCTAAAACCATTGTTTTTGCTGGTCGAAGCCTTCCCAGGAGATTGAGATTGAGAGCGAGTGTTATTGTAAAATGTTAAATGCAACACTGTAACTAACTTAAGCTGTAACTTGGGTAATGTGTTAGCTTATTTTCTTATCTACAAAACTCTTTATAAAAAGACTTCGTACTCTTATAAAAAGACTCTCATAATTCATAAATGCTTCTAGTCAACGAGTGAGATTTTTATTTTTTGCCGACAACGAGTGAGATTCAACCACCCAAACTCTGACTAAAAAAAAAACCTATATATGTACTCTTATAAAAAGATCCTCATAAATGCTTAGCTTGTAGTATACTGTACGTATATTAAAAATGTTTCCAAAGTTGAACAACTAAATGATTCCATGTCAGACTAAGAAATGTTGAAAGATAAAATAAAACAAACTGTTCATCGAAACAGATTAATGCAACGCTGTAACTAACTTAAAGCTGTAACTTGGGCAACGTGTTAGCTTATTTTTCAATCTACAAAAGTCTTATAAAAAGACTTCGTGCTCTTATAAAAAATACTCTCATAATTCATAAATGTTTGTAGTCAACGAGTGAGAGTATTCTTATGAAAAGACACCCATAAATGATGAAAAACAAAAAGACACCCATAAAGGCTTATATTTACATAAAAAATGTTACAAAAGTTTTTTTTTTTTAATTAAATGTTACCCAAAGTGAACAATTCAATGATTCTATGTTAGACCAATATATAACAATTATCTGTTTATCCAAACAGATAAATGCAAATAATATTTTTCAAATTTTTATGATTCTAGTTGTTTTATTTTTATAAAGTGTAGATGCAAATCATAATAATTTAACAGATATTCAAAGAATTAACGATGTAACTAAAACAGTAGCAACACACCATACCCCCTTTTTTTCTTGAAGCAAATCCACACGTGAATCGATTGATAACACAGAAGTCAAGAAACACCTTATTATTAATTACATAGCAAAGTTGGTCTGGACTTTGCTCACCAAATGCCTCCATAGATAGCTCTTTTGAAAACTTGGTATTGATGAGAGTTATTGATCACTCTATGAAGTGAGGATTCGCATACTCCATTTGAAAGTATCTGTATATATGATTACAAAAAGGTTCTCCAAAGAGTATTCAATAAAAGGAAATTAGAATGGCAAGAACAAACCTTTAACATGTCGCCAATGTTGCAAACAAATGATCCAGGAATTGGACTGGCTGATATCCATTTGCCACCCAAGTTTCTCACCTTTTTCAAAGTTAAAATCTCTTAATAGAGCCAATACCACTTCTTCACATAAAGCATAAATCAGAGGTAAATCATCATAATAATATTAACCTGAAGAGCAGTTTTGTCATCATCTTGATTCACAAGAGTTAACAAGCCTGCAGAGAAAAGTGTTCCTCATTGAGACAGAATCAGAAATTCAACTTGATTTCGCTTCATGGTTAAACTTAAGGGTGTCTTTGAGAATTGTGTAGCTTTTAAGTTTTTATAGTGAGTTCAGATAGTTTTAAGTTTTAATTTGGAAAATAGGTAATTTTTAGGGTAGTTTTTAAAGAATATTTGGGGGTATTAAAGTGAAAACTAACCTTAAACATAAATTATCTAAAAGCCTACCCAATTTTCAAATAAAAACATAAAATCTACCTTATTTTCTAATTTCCTCTAAACTTAATTACAATAGTCAGTGTGAGCTCCACTCGAACCAAAGAGTGGTAAGCAGATAACCGTAAAAAAGTGAGTTACTCGAGCGGATACACGAAAAGGGAATCATAGCAAAACAAATAGTAGAAAGTTACCATCCCATATCATTTTCGGGTTCGCCATTTGTGAAGGGAGCAATTGGATAGCCAATAAGACGCATCACCCTAAAAGGATCACCAGCCATCTTTCCTTTAAGCTCATAAGGTGATCCACCAAGAGCTAAGGAGATTCCTCTCAAGATCTTTCTAGAAAGATCTGAAACCATGAAATGAAATTACTAACTAAAGAATTTTTCTGAGAAACACTCTTGAAAGTAAAATACATAAAAGAAACATAGAAAAGGTAAAAACACATGTACAGAGCTTAATATACTCCTCCACCAACTCTTTAATTTGAACTCTAGAGGATTCTCTGGCCTTCAAGAAACGTCACAAAACATTAGAGAAATGGTCAAAAGACGAAGCAACATAACCAGATGAAAAATCGAATATAGATTACCATTGGTTTGGCCCTTCCATGGCTTTTCCTATATCTCCATATTTCCCCTGCAGAATGTGACACCCTGATCTCGCTTTTCAGAAATACTTATAAAATATGAAATCTTGTTCAATAAATATCTCATAAAACCTCATTAGTATCTTTGAAATCAATAACATTAATGCATTTTAAAATCTCATAAGAGAATAATGAGAACCAAGTCAAAAGCTCAATAACTGAAAACCAAGTCAAAATCTCAATAACTAAAAACCCTCCTACACACCACCACAAACACTTCTTACATTACTCCTAGTCCTCACATGCATACATGAAAAAGAAGGCATGAGTAAACTATTTTACGGTTTACTCAATGAGAACGATCCCTCTTGCTAATATGATCTTATAACATTATGAAGAATCACACAATATCAATAGAGATAGAATAATCAAACAGTATGCTTTTAATCCAACCGACCAAGCATCTAGCTTTACACAAAGCAAATATACTCTACAAACAAACAACTTCTCTCGACATGCCCACCTACACATTTATGGCATGTCAGCCTGTAACGAGCTATGTTGTGGCTTCATACCCGACCCTCATAGACAGACACACAAACAATGTGGCATAGATCTTGACCCCAAACACACTAAGAAATGTTGGAAGATAAAATAAAACAAACTGTTTTTTTTGTCAGCATAAAACAAACTGTTCATCGAAACAGATAAATGCAAGATCATCTTGCGAAATGTGCAAGAGCACGTATATTCTGTTTTTCTCATATAGGTACATCTGTTCTCACCTAACTTTTCTTAGAGAAGAGTCACTAAACCGACAACTTAGTATATGTGGTTTGACGGAAAAAAAAACAGATAATGCAAATAATCTTTTTCAAAACGTTTATAATTTATAATTGTTTTCTTTTTATAAATCATAGATTTAAATCATATTTTTTCACTAATTCGCAAGAATCAACGATCTTAATAATAATTTCTTAGATATTCATAGAATCAACGATGTAACTAAAACAAACCATAGCTTCAAGAATCCACCATATGTGTATCATCAATTGATAACACGAAAGTGAAGAAGCACCTTACTATTATTACAAATCAAACTCAAAAAAGTTGGTGGATTGTGTGCAAAGAAGGTGAGATCTCTCTCTCTTCCATTACATAGCAAAGTTGGTCTGGACTTTGCTCACCAGATGCTCTCCATAGACAGCTCTTTTGAAAACTTGGGATACTCCTCTCCCTATAGGGTACTTCTGTTTACAGATATCCAATGGTTCCACCACCGCGTCGAAATTAGTCTGTTCATTCAAGATATTACAGAAAAAGCATGACTCCAAGTCCAAATGTAGAAGACAAAAACAGTGTTACAAGTTTTATAACCTCGTAGAAAAATGCGACACAGACACGGTATCGAGGAGAGTTATTGATCACTCTATGAAGTGTGGATTCGTATACTCCATTTGAAAGTATCTGTCATATATGATTACAAAAAGGTTCTCAAAGGGTTTTCCAGAAAAAGAAGTGAGAGTGGGAAGAAGAACAAACCTTTAACATGTCACCGATGTTGCAAACAAATGATCCAGGGATGGGATTGGCTGATATCCATTCGCCGCCCAAGTTTCTCACCTTTTTTTCAAAAGTTAAAATCTCTTATAGAGCCAATACCACTTCTTCACATAAAGCATAAAATTAGAGGAAGATCATCATAATAATATTAACCTGAAGAGCAGTTTTGTCATCATCTTGATTCACAAGAGTTAACAAGCCTGCAGAGAAAAGTGTTCCTCATTGAGACAGAATCAGAAATTCAACTTGATTTCACTTCAGGGTTAAACTTAATTACCATAGTCAGTGTGAGCTCCACTGGAACCAGAGAACCAGAAAAGGTGAGTTACTCGAGCGGATACGCGAAAAAAGGAATCGTAATAAACAGAACGAAAAGTAGGAGAAAGTTACCATCCGATATCATTTTCGGGTTGGCCATTTGTGAAGGAAGCACCTGGATAGCCAATAAGACGCATCACCCAAAAAGGATCACCAGCCATCTTTCCCTCAAACTCATAAGGTGATCCACAAAGAGCTAAAGAGACTCCTCTCAAGATCTTTCTAGAAAGATCTGAAACCATGAAATGAAATTACAAACTCAAGAATTGTTTCTGAGAAACACTCTTGAAAATTAAACACATAAGAGAAACAGAGAAAGGCTAAAAATACCTGTACAAAGCTTAATATACTCTTCCATCAACTCTCTGAACTCTAAAGGATTCTCTGGCCTTCAAGAAACGTCATAAAACATGAGAGAAATGTTCAAAAGACGAAGCAACGTAACTAGATAAGAAATCGAATATAGATTACCATTGGTTTGGCCCTTCCATGGCTTTTCCTATATCCCCATACTTCCCCTGCTTAAACTCTTTATAACACTGTCCATAATAATAAAACACATCAGATGAATCACATGGCAAACATAGCTAGTGCCTAGTAGACACACACACGCACACACAAACACTTACATCAATGGCTTCATGCATGTCTGGTTTCCCTTTAGTTACATTTTCTCCAATTCTCTGATATCCTCTGTTCACAGAACATCAACGAACGATCTTTCAAGACAACATGACTATATAGTATTCGATTGTGGAAAAGAATATGTAGACACAAACCTGTATCCAGCAGCTGGAGTCATCTTGATCTTAAGTTTCTCTTCATAAGGAAGCTTAAAGAACTCACGAGTGATCTCTCTGACTTTATTTATAAGATCCTCTGAAATTCCATGGCCTATCTGTTCAAAATCAGATCTTTTTCAAAACCCAAAATAAAGAAACTCAAATTGGATCATAAAGTTAACAAATTAAACTCATTTTTTTTGGTACCACGTAGAAGAAACCGGCTTCCCGACAAGCTCTATCCAGTTGCCGGACAACTTCAACGACTCCGGCATCCTCCGACATGTCGGGATCATCACACTTGAGTAGTAGAGGAGAGACGTCTGCAACATCGAGAATTTTTGAGTGAAGCTTTGATCAAAGTAAAAGAGAATAGAAATTAGGGTTTTTCGTTAGTACCAATGACTGGTAAGGATTTGAAGTCTGTGGCCATCTCGTTTCCTTTTGCTCTCTTTTTTTTTTTTTTTTTTGTAAATGGAGAGAATCTGTTTTTAACAGCAATAAAGGACTTGCGATGATTTTATGCTTACCCAATTTAGTTCGACACTATTTTAAGACTAGTTGGATACTTTGGTTTTTGTTTTAATCAAGATTCTTTATTTTAAAAGATTCGAATCTTTGTAATGCTCCTTCTTGTGCTTTATTCAAGGAATAATCAATAGCTCTTTGAAATAATTTTAGTTTTAATACTCACTCTGTATCAAAAATATTGATTTTCTGGGGGTTTTACCAAGATTATGAAAACGTTAAATGTTCTATTTGATTAATTATTTTTGTATTATCTATTTAAAAAATCAAATCTCCCATTAGTTTTTTTCACTTCATTTCTCATTTTCCAATAATTGTAATTACATCATAATTAAATGTCTCATGATTCTTTTTGGGTCTTTTCACATTTCTTCAAATAAAATGACATTACTTAAAATAAAGAAAATAAAAATGCATTTATTAAAATCTAAAACATTAATTATTTATATACAATAATAAAGATTCAGACGTACATTCTGGCAAAAATAAAGTTTTTTCATTGTATTTTTTTGAGTTTTTGGTTTCTAATCACCTCTATCCATATAGTAGATTATGTTAAATTAGTTTTTCCGTTCCCAAAAGTCTACTTTGGTTAAAAGAATCGAGTTTTATTTGGTTGGATTTGTATATTTGTCTCTGAATTTTGCTTCGAATCGATTTGATTGAGATAGGTATATCAATTTGATTAAATTAAGGTCTTCGCATAGATCCAATATTTGAAAATTTACAAAAAAAAAATGTAGTATCTATCTGAAAAAAAAAAGTAGTGGCAAATTTTAAATAAACGTTTCTTCGATTTTAGTAGAAAATGTAGATAAGTGTATATATATTTGGTTTGATTAATATATCCATCTCAAGTTTTACTTCAAATCTATTTGACCAAGGGAATAGAAAATCGATTTGATTAAATTAAAGTCTTCACATAGATGATAGATCCAAGATTGTAAATGAAAGAAAACTTTTATCATTACAAATACCACAAAGCAATGCACGACGGCTCTCATTTCTAAGACAAAGAAGAAACAGAGCGTTTCTTACGACCACTGCAAACCTGCGTGCTGTTTTTATTCATCTTATCCAACACGTAGTGCGCTAGCAAATCATTAGACTCGACAAGATTCTCACGGCACAAGAACTCATCGCCACAAAGCCTCTCAACGTCTCTATAATAGTCATGCACAAACACATGCGTCTTCGGATTCCCGCCCTTTTTGCTCCGAGCAAGAACCGCCGCCGTGAAAATCGACGACATCCTCCCCGGTCCGTCATGAGCATCGCCACGTGGCCCGTCCACAAAGATGATATCCCAATCAACATCGTAGACGTGATTCGGCAAATCATTGAGACCGAGTTTGCAATCTGAGAAAAGAAGATTCTGCACGGGACGACACTCGTTTCCCGCCGCTTCTTTCGCCGCCGTGACGAGCTCTCCGGCCTCTTGAGCTTTGGTCGTGTATTGATCGTCGAAAACATCGATCTCCGGGTGGATTTCTTCGAAGTAAGCCGCGTAGTAACGATTCTCCTCGACGAAGATTGTACGGCCGTTGTGGTTTAACGATTTCCAGAGGAGAGTCTCGTGTGTGAGTCCGAAGACGAGGAGATTACACGGCGGAGAGCAGCGGCGGATGACGTCGGAGATTGATTTCATCTCACCGTAAGACATGTGGAAACTGTCGTTGGATCTCGACGCGTAATGAAGCAATGCATTGATGGCACTCGTTGGTAGCTTGGAGTTGGAGATTGGTGTCGGAGATGATGATCCTCCGGTGACGACGGCGGCTACGGCGGCGGCTACGGAAGAGTTTTTGGAAGGGATTGTGTCTCTAGTGTAGAGGAGAGTGAGGAGGAACACGATGGTGAAGAAAGAGACGAGTCGTGCTCGTTTGTTTTTGGATGTAAGGATGAAGAAGAATCAGTTTTGTGTTCGTGTTCCCTGATCCGTTCTTCATTGTTGCTCATTCTTCTTATTCTATTTTCTTTCTTCTGTGGAGTTTAGAGGAAGATGAGGATTGAAGGATGGTTTTAGGATTTCTCAAAGGGAGAAAAAATGGGGTTGATTTAAAAGGAAGTGAGTTTTGAGAAATGTGAAGTATAAGCAAACAAATTGTATGAGCATAGTAGAGGAATGAATATAAAACATTAATATGATAAGTTTTTATTAATATTCTAGAAGTTTAAATCTTGGAATTCTTATTAACTTTGTTTTCCCATTATATAAATTCCTTCTTTTATCTATATCATTTGTCATTTATAACGTGGATGTGTGAGGTGGTTTGTATGTATACGTGTAGGAGTTTTGGTCATTGCGAGAGACACAAGATCTAATTACAGACTAAAAGTCTCTGTCTCTTATTGCTTTGGTTTATTTCTGAAGGAAACAGCCCAAAACTACTAGAGAAAAACACACACACAACACATAGAAACAAATACAATATTGAATATATAAGTATTAGAAACTCGTTTTGCGTTTCTTATATTATAGCCACCGTTGGATTGGAACATTGGATTCAAACAGTAAATAATTTTGTTCGGAAAATATATATTACAACTTTACAACTTACAAGGGAATTGATTTTTTAAAAGTTAATTCCTTATTTCGTATTACTTTAAGAAGATATATACAATTTATACAAAAAAAAATATTAAGTAAATGATGACTTAATTTATCAAGAAAATTTAATTTATTTAAATATATATTTATAATATTAGTTAGAAGAAATGCGATTCCTTAAAAGGATGAATATTTTTTAAGTTGATAAATGATCCAGAAATATAGCAAATAAGTGAATAACAATTGCGATGATGTCACCTAAATTTTGTCTTCTTTATTCCTTATAACCTTTTTGCTAAGCTCGGTTTTAATTAGGGATAGACATAATTCTTGTTCCATTTCATCCCGTTCTATTTTTTATCCTTACAAGGTTTCAATTTTCATTTCGGAATAGACCAAAACAGAAATTTTTTTTTGAATTTCCACTTGGGACAAATTTATATTAAATAGATATTATATATAAATATAAAGTAATATTAAACTGAATATATCGAATATTATATACCAATTTATCAGGAATTTAATAATTTTAAGATCTTTTCTTATTATATTTCATAAATTTTAGTTTTTTTTTATCTAGTCGTAAGTTTATAATATATTTTAATTATTATGACATTATGATTTATGTTTAAAGACTTACATAAACTGGTTTGTCAGAGTTTTAAAAATTTAATTATTAAATAACATAAATCAAAATAACATAAATCGAAGTTTGTTTTTATTTTTTCGGATAATTTATAGATAATATATGACAAATAAATTTGATTTTTATTATTGTCATATTTTTACTTTTAAAATTTTCCGTTTTCGTCTCATTTCCATCCTATCCGGAATTTTTTATGGGATACATAAAAAATATTTTTTTCTTTTCTTGTTCCGTTCATGTTCTCACAAAATCCTCTCCCAAAATTCTATTTGCCGACTCCTAGTTTTAATAGGTGGTGGACTTTGCCCAAGTGCTTGTCTTTGGACTTTGGAATCAAAATGCCTGCTCTACCAATCCTCGATACATAGAGAAAGGCCTTAAATAAGAAGCCTATTAATAATAAGACCTTTCTAAGATTTGGCCCATTGAGAGATTTAAAGTTTAAACAACTAAACCCACACGCTTCGCCTCCGCCTCCGCCTTGTGTTTACAATCTCAATGCCACCCCTCCTTCTCCTATAAACGTAATCGCATAAATAATTTAAAGTTTGTGATTATGTTATATGATGGTTAGGTACAAATAATAGTATAGTAATGCGTCGAGTAAGAACGAATGTGAACGTACGATGTCCTTTTCTTTGTACCAAATACAAAATTTACAGCGACGATCCAAATTTGTTAGGTATAGTTTGCAAAACAAGCTATGCTTCTATCTTGCTTTCATATATATTTTTCTTTTATCATCATCTACTGCTATTTATATATTTTATAAACAACTGATTATCGTATAAACACATGCGTGCAAGCCCCTTTCTGGTCATGACAACATAGGCATTTGTCTAGGATTCATACCAAATTTTAAAAAAAAATCCTTAACCAAAAATTATCCAAAAAAAAAATTTATGAAAAGGGTTCTGCAAATTTAATTTGCCTAGGACCTAATTCTTTTTTGAGACGGGTCTACATGCGAGACGGTTCTGAAATATCATTAAGGGCCGATTGTTTTCATTCCTTTGGAGTTATTTCACGTATAATTCAATTGTTAAGTTCCTTTTCTGAATAAATTACTACAATATATTAACTCTCCTCAGATATATTCAGAGACGAGAGAAAAAGAGATATCATATATAGATGAAAGAGAGAGATTACGAACTACTTGTGTTTATATTATTGAATAAATGCATTTAACTTGACAACTGTACAAACTTAGCTTATACACACAAATTAAAGAGATCAATCACACTAATCAGCTAATTACTGTAACTAACTCATCTAACCAAGCTTATTCTTATTTGTAAATTTGAAATGGTATTTGATAAGCAAAAGTATATTTTTAAAAGACTGACACATAGTGCTCTGTTATAGTTGAACGTGTAGAATTTTTCTAGACTACGTTATAAGTTATAACCATATGATTGTTTTTTGGAAGTTACTAGCAAAGACCCACCATATATGTAAAAATCTTAATATGCTTTGAATTTGATTATCCGTTGTTTACGGTAACACTTTTTTTTTTAACATAGATTTTGTTTCCCAATCAGTGAAATAGAAGATCCAAAGCCGCATGGCGTTTCAGGTCAATTATAAATTTGTGTCGTTGTTTAGGTTTCTATTTCATTTTCATACATTCCATATAATGTAACGTAGGAAAAACGATCCCAAAAAAAAAAAAACTAAATACATGTCAAAAATTAATCCGTGTATAAAATATTAACTTGCAAGAGATAATTGATTTTGCTTACATATAAAAAAATTTCAAAAAATTAAAAATAATCCATCTAGTATATATAACATTCACACGCGTGCCATAAAGATTCCATATTGAAAAAAAAGATGATCAGAATAATAATAACTGACAGATGCTCTGCTCCGTAACACAAACACTCACAAAATGACACTCTTCTTCTTCTACTCTCTTCTCTTCCTCTTCCTTCTCCTCCGTATCTCCGCCGCAGATCATCTCCCGGCGACTAACTTCTTCAATTCCTTCTTACCATCCGATGCCGTTGCGTTACTCTCTTTCAAATCCACCGGCGATCTCAACAACAAACTTGTATACTCTCTCACCGAGCCTCACGACTACTGTCAATGGCGTGGCGTCGAATGCGCTCAAGATCGCGTCGTTCGTCTTGTACTTAACGGCGTCGGACTTCGAGGATCTTTCTCTCCGGAGACTCTTAGTCGTCTTGATCAGCTTCGTGTTCTTAGCCTTGAGAATAACTCGCTCTCTGGTTCGATTCCTGATCTATCTCCTCTCGTCAATCTCAAATCCCTAAACCTAAGCAGAAATGGTTTCTCTGATTCTTTCTCTCCTTCGATTCTCTTTCTTCGTCGGTTAACCGTGCTCGATCTATCGTATAACAACTTCTCCGGTGAGATTCCGTCTGAGATCAATGCTCTGAGTCGACTCAGTTCTTTGAATCTCGAGTTTAATCGATTCAATGGTACGCTCCCGCCGTTGAATCATTCATCTATGGTTACATTTAACGTTTCCGGTAACAATCTCACCGGAGCGGTTCCGATCACGGCGACTCTATCGCGATTCAACGCGTCTTCGTTTTGGTCAAACCCTGGGCTCTGCGGTGAGATCATTAACCGATCCTGCGGTTCACGTTCTTCTTCTGCGTTCTTCGGTTTACCAAAACCGAACGCCACGTCATCATCTTCATCTCAAGCGCCGATTAGTCAAACCAGTCAAACCGCTGAGAACGATGGAGCAGCGATGACTACTCCGCCTATTGATAAAAAGTTCAAAAGCGGCTGGTTAGTGCTTGGTTTCACCATTGGCCTCGCTTCTCTGATAGTCCTCGGTCTCTGCTTCGTCGTGTTCTCGTTAGTTATGAAGAATCGAAGAGACGAAGACGACGTGATGATCTTTGAACCGAATCGAAAACGAGATACAACGTTCACACAACCTCCAACTGAATCTCACATTTCAAATTCAAATTTCAAATCTCAGAAGCGGGAAGAAGAAAACAAAGAAATCAAAATTCAAATTCAATCCACTGATCCGTCGCAAAAGCGAATCCCAAGGAACGGAGATCTGATTTTCTGCGGAGAAGAAGATGAGTCCGGTGAAGCTATGTATACACTTGACCAGCTGATGAGAGCTTCGGCGGAGCTTTTAGGAAGAGGATCAGTAGGAACAACGTATAAAGCGGTGATGGTTAACGATCTAATCGTGACGGTGAAGAGATTTGCTCCGTCTAAAACAGCGATTACTAGTGATTTAGCGTTTGAGAATCAGATGGAGATAGTTGGTGGACTTAAGCATCGGAATCTTGTTCCGGTAAAAGCTTATTTTCAGTCAAACGGAGAGAGACTTGTCATCTATGAGTACCAACCTAATGGAAGTATCTTCAATCTTATTCATGGTAAATCTTCATCTTCTTCTTAAAATCTTATTCACGTTGGTAACGTTAGGTTTTAGTTGAACTCACTGAGTCACTTTACCTCCGAGTTGTTTTGCAATTAAACAAAATATTCTATTGGTCTCAATCAAATTGAGGGTGACAGTATTGGTAAAGCTGAAACCTTTTGTGTGTGTAGACTGTTAGACATGTTTTCGTTAATGGGTTTTGGACCTTTGGTGCAGCTTTATCACTTCAATGAACTCTAGACTTGACCATATAGAGACAATGGCGGAGTTTATTATTAAATGTGTTTTGTCTTTTTCCCTCATTGAACAATTAAAGGTAGAAGACAGAAGAATCTGTTAGAAATGTGTGCTATTTTCACGTGAAAACTCCAGTCATTTGTCAGGAATTGGTGTGTGTTGTCTTACGACTTGAGTTCGAGTGGCTTCATCATAGTGGACTCTTGTATGATTGGAAGTGTTTCCATTACTAAACTTATATTCTGAATTATCATAGTAAAAGTCTTTTCTTTTTATCTTGTTGTAATTGATCTGAATCGACTAACTAATGACTCTGTTTTTATCCCTCGGTATCTAGGTTCAAGAACATCAAAGGCAAAGCCATTACACTGGACATCATGTTTAAAGATAGCAGAAGATGTAGCTCAAGCACTAGATTACATCCACCAATCAACTGCAAAATTCCATGGAAACCTTAAGTCTACTAATATCCTCCTCGGTCATGACTTCGAAGCTTGTCTCACAGATTACTGTCTTAGTGTCTTAACAGACTCATTAGTCCCTCCTAATGACCCGGACATCTCTTCCTACAAAGCACCAGAGGTCAGGCAATCAACAAACAGTCCAACATCCAAATGCGATGTATACTCGTTCGGGGTCTTTCTCTTAGAGCTGTTAACCGGTAAAACCGCTTCGAGGCAACCGTTTATGGAGGCAAACGATATGTTGGATTGGGTAAGAGCAATGAGGCAAGAAGAGGAAAGGTCAAAAGAAGAGAATGGGCTTGAGATGATGACTCAAACGGCTTGTCTTTGCCGTCTGACATCGCCAGAGCAAAGGCCTACGATGAGTGAAGTGATCAAAATGATTCAAGAGACTAAGGAGAGCGTTGTGATGACTGAAGAGATTGATAAATTCCTCTGACCAATTATATGTGTTTTAGGGGTTGATTTGGGAGGAAAAGAGAATATTATTAAGTGTAAATTTTCTTAAGATGCCAAGGCTACAGGAATTTGTTATGTTTGTTTTTGACATTCGGAAAATCTCATATTTTGGCCGGTGGGGCTAACGTGCACCACGGACACGTGTGAAAGAAAGAAGTATATTCCACAATGGTAATGCTGATATTTGTTTTTATTCGGCGCCAAACTAACGACCTCTAATAGGTACTAGTTGGTACAATTTTTTTGTTTTTCTTTCTTTTTTGGATAAAGGAGTTGGTAACTTGATGTGTGTACATGAAAATTTTTATATGTAAAAATAATTCGTGTTTGGATTTCGGATCCACGACTATTTTTTAATTAATGTTTAATTTCAACCAGGATTTCAGTTTGTTTTAAAATTATATTAAAACTGAAATTTAATATAAATAGATTCAATATGATTTTTTTTATCAAACATGTTTCAAATATAATTTCTATTTATTTGGCTCGTGTCAAATTTTAAATGTCCAAAAATAAAATATTTTATCCGTAAGATCTATTGTAATTGTGGGTAAGAGTTGGAAACTAAAAATTTGAGTATTTAAAAATATTACCTAAATAATTTAAATAAAATATGGGACTAAAAATTCGGAGTTCGAGAAATTCAAGTAACTAAAATTACTATCTAATAATTCACTAATTTAGATAAGGGTAAATTTTAGAGCGAATATTTCGAATAATTTTAGGATATTATGAGAATTTAAAAAAATTTAGATAATTTTTATTAATTTATAAATTTTAAATACCTACATGAGTAATTTTCAATAAATACCTTATTTATTCGTGTATTTGTCACAATAAATTAAATTGTTTAGAAAAATAATTACTTTTACCTGGATCGAGAAGATCGTCTCATAATGGACGTGTGTAGGATAACTAATCCCAATTTTTAAACCATAGGTTATATTAATATTTATTTTGTTGATCTTCTCTATAAAACTTAATTCATATTCGTCGCCTAAAACATTATCATGTGAGATTAAGGTCTTTTAATTAAATAACAAATGTAAATCATCTTTCCATATCTTGGCATCATAATCTAACTGGCCATAGTGTGATTGAGCAATCATGTGATGTCGATAGAAAACCTGCATCAGCTCCATAAGGAACGCGGCTAACCCTCCAACAACACCTTGATGTCCTAAAAAGGTTGCTTTTTCAATATTGAGTATGAGAATGGTGATGCCACTTGAACATGTATGGCCTGAGTTTGCACATATTAGTAAGTGTAAGCATTAGTTTCGTAGATATGATATCATGAATGGAAAAAAAAAATCTTTATATCTTATTCTTAATTGGCTTCAAAATGCAATTGTTAGTTCCTAAGATTTAAGTGAGAAACAAATGATGAAATTAAACACATGTATATATGGACTGAATGAGAGAATCCTTTGGAATGACTAACAAACATATATACGTTTGTTATCTAATAAAGAACCTTGTTCCTTATAATAGTATCTCCCAAAAGTAACACAATGAATCTGAATTATTCTAAACATAAATATATAAAATAAATATTAATACAATCTATTATTATTAGAAAAATTATGTTACGTTTTATTTCCAAAATTTTGGTACGGGTAAGAAAAGGCTCATGTATATACAGATGTACGAGTCAGTGACTCAATGTCGATTCCACGAGTGATTATCATCATCGTCATGAGTCTTAGACGTGAAAAGCATAGAGGTCTCATCATTATGCTTTATCCATTCAGAGAGTTTCCATGGTTTCTGCCATTTCCATTTAAACTGAAGCAGCCATTGATGGTGACTTCTCTTCCACTTCCACAGCTTCCCACCACTCTGTCCCATTTTCTTCATTGCTTTCATCTTCCTCGTCTCTTCTAATAAAGCTTCTGATTCTCTCACCGAGACATTGACTATACCCGGCCCAGCGTATTTTAGATGCTTTGTCGCTCGATGATAAGAAGATGGAGACGATGGGTCGCTAGCGTTAGTGTCTCCATAGTGCTTTGATGAGCTTCTTGAACTTCCCTGCAAGAAGTCAAATTTTCCATATGGTCACACATGAGTTTTGGATTTCAATTTGAAAAAGAAGGATTAAAGTTAAAAACCGTGTATGATGATGATGATGAAGCTAGCGCAATGGACAATGTTTGCTCCCTTGTCTTTTTCTCTTTAAGTATCTCTCGGTTCTGGACTTCTGTTAGTTGTAATAAGCAGAGTAGGTCATTGAGTTGTTCCTTCTTCTCTTTGATGTCTCTGTCTTTCTCCCAAGATTTGTACCTGTTTGATGTTTTAAGCAGGACATCATCAACCTTCCATGTGTGGGAAAGAAGCATCGTTTCGTTCCAAAGTTTGTATTTCTACTTTAGAGTTGTTACCTTGCTTCAGCAGCGGAATTGAATGCATATTGAAGCAAACACTTGGCATCAGTCATGGACTGAATGTGATTCCACCGAGTCTTAGCATGTATGCTATGCTCTCTTTCCTCTGCTTCTGAGAGTTGAGAGGCCATGGCTGTGAGAGTATTTGAGGAAACATCCAACATGCTCTCAAGAGAAGCTATTCTCTCCAATCTTGTGTTTGGTGATAAAAATCTGACACATGGATAAAAATAAAAAGGCCATACAGCGAATCATTTAACTTCCTGAGGCATTTGAAGTCCAATGATGTACCTAAACTGTCCATTTTTTTCTGGATGGGGACTTGAGGCTAATTCCATCTCTTGTTTCAACGAGGTTAACTCTTCAGCCAATGCAGCTCGTCTATATGCATGAAACCAGAGGGGATTATTGATAAGAAAAGTTTCTGGGAGAAAGAAGTTTGCAGCTAACAACATGACTGAAACAGAGTTATGAAGACGCACACTTGGATTTGTTTTTCATATTGAAAACGAACTTGATGTACTTTTGCCATAACCTCTAGCTCGTTATCAAGCCATTTCCGCAGAGTTTTTTCGTTCATCTGCAAATAGAATGAAAGGAAACAGTTGTAACTTGTGCAGGATGGCTGAGTTCATATCGAAATTTGGAGTTCTTGTTACCTGTCTACTTGGCGATTGACCATTAGCAGTCACTGGAAAATAAAACAATGGATTATAATAGAAACAAGAACAAAATAAAGTGTTTCTGGTAAATAGGTTACCTGATATGTCACGTGGTGAAGACTTGCGAGCTTCCAGTAGCTCTTTAAGTCTTTTGGTAGCCATTGCTGCTTCCTCTGTTTTTCTCTGAAGAACCTGCAAGACATTAAGATACATTTTCTCTTGAGATTCTTATTTCGGCACTCGAATTGGATATTCTCATAAGTGTGTCTCTAAAGCAGGAAAAAGAAAACCTTTCATAAATCCTTACCATTTTTTGACGTTGATTGAGAGTTTCGAGTTTGAGTCTTTCATGCTCAGTCTTTCTTCCTTCTTTCTTAAGCTACTCAAAAACAATTAAAACGTACAACTTCAGATCAGTACAAGTTTAAAAAATTTGAAGGACAATAGAGAAATGAAGAATTCGATGGAGATAAAGTACCTGCAACAATTCCTTCTCTTGAGAAGCTTTCCATTGCCGGAATTGTTCAGCTTCTTGTTTCATCTTCTGTTGTAGTTGAACCTGGATTACAAAAAAGAGACCAAAAGTCAAAATGTAGAGCTAGATTATGTGAACTAATAGTATGGAAAAAAAGTGGATAACAAGACGCAACCTTCTGAGCCTTGATGCATTGTATTTCAGCTTGTAAACGCTTTGCTGCATCTTCACTTTTTTGCTTTTGCTTCAAGACCTCAACTTGATTTTCTTGTTTCTTCTTAAGATTTGAAATCTGTGTCTCCAGTGCTTTTAATTTGTGAGCATGCTTATCTCTTGCAACTTGTGCTTGTCTATCAGAACTTGTAGCAAGTTCCTCAACTTCAGCCAACAATAGATCTCTCTCAACCTGTAGACGTTACTCATAACTCAGGTATTTAAACTTAAGTAAAATATCAACGAGCAAAAATTATAATGTTTTACTTTACCTGTACAATTCTTTTCTCTTTCTCAAGTTCCATCATTTTCTTCTCGAAGTGTTGTCTGACAGTTTCAGTTCGAACCCCACAAAATTTCATCTCGGACTGCAAATATAAAAATCATAAGATTTTCAAAATAATCCAATCTTTATCAATAGGTACAGAAAACTTCACTTGAGTGAGCAACGACCAAACCTCTTTCTCCTCCAGACGTTTACTTAGTTCATTTAATTCTTTTCCCATGTTATTCTGCCTAAGTGCATGTTCCCACTCTTCTGCTGCTCCAATATCTTCAGAAAATCCACCTGTAATCAGAAAAGATTTCAAGCAAGGATAGGAGAATATAGATGCATTTCATGAAATAAGTTTCCAGAGAAGCCAGTGTCCAAAAACCTGATGTTGCTTCACTCATTTCATAATCTGAATCCATGCTTTCGAAGCCCCTTTTGAGGCCATCATCTTTTGGAAAAATTACACCAACTTCCTGGGGTAGAGTATATGATCACGAAAAACACTTGTTTGAGCAGTGAAGAAAGACTGCCAAATAAACCTATTGTGATTCCCTAATGTAAACCATAATTACCTGTGCATCAATATTGCTATAGTCAAGTGTAGCTCTATTGCTGCGATAGATGTGAAGTTCTCCAGAAAGCTTCTCATTGGCAGATTCTAGCTTCATGATCTTCTCTCGCATAACCTTTAAAATGGAACTATATACTATTATTGATGAGAAGTTTATAAAAACCATTTGACAAATTTCAGCAGAAGTTTTAAACCTGCACTTCCTCTAATGGGGTTGTCCCACGAGCACAAAGTGAAGCTTGTAGATATTGTATCTGCTGACGCATCTTTTGCATCTCACTGCATATTAAGTCTTTATTGGCCTGTGCACCAAAATAAAGAAGTCTCGTCTGTTAGAGCTCCCAAGTGTACATTATTAATCCTCTTTCTTTTTTCTGCTTCATGTGAACTTTTTTAATTATGTTAGCTGTTGATGGAGCTTAGTCCGCAGGATTGAAAACTCAGCTAAGATAGTTCCTTAGTACTTACAACAGGCTTGTTCTGGATATTCCGAGCACGATTTGCATATTTGAGCGTGTTCAGAGTTTCTTCAGCATTGATGTCAGCAGGACTGATGCAAGCTACAAGAATAACACAAACACAGAAAGAAATTTGTGAACTGATGTGCGATTTCCAGGGAATTAACTTATACAACTTAGAAGTTTACCTATCATGACTGTTTTACTATTTCCACCAAGAGAATCCTGCAGTAGTGTTAAAGGATATCTTTAGTGAATCATGTATGACTAAAAATTGGGTAATATTCATTCTTCAAGAATCTATACAGATATTTACTGGCCAATAAAGATAATATGCTGCTAGAAATTTTGTATAATAATAATGAGTCCCCTCCACAATACTAGGATATACAGGTGCAAAGATAGAAATGAACCTGCAATAATCGAGTAAGTTTACTATCACGGTAGGGAACGTGAGCACCTTCTTTTCGCTTTTTTTCATCCCCAAGTGCACTAACGACATTACCAAGTGCAAGAAGTCCCCTATTGATGTGAATTCCTGTTACAGAGAACAAAGAAGATATTGGGTTTTAAGATGCAAGTCAATGTTTTCAAGAGAATGCAAGATAAGGATGTCAGTTTTGCCAACCTTCTTTCAATCGAACACCGCCTGAACCTGTCCGTTTAGCTCTTTCAGATCCAGCTAGATCAACTAGATGAAGCTTAGCACAACAATACTCCTCACCCATATCCTCATCTACAGAGTCTTTAACCACTGAGATGGAAGGGATTTTGCGCATCTGTTCTAAGGTGATCGTGAAGATGGCATGTGACCGACTTTTAATATCACACATAACAAAACCATGCATTAACATTAGGATCCATTCTGATAAAAGTATATAAGATAAAATTTTAGTCTTATTAAGGACATGGAAACAGAAAAAATAATGAAGAACTATTTATGATGCTTCTTTTTACCATTTCTAATCTTCCCATACTCGTTTTCGGCAATGTTCAATAACTCTACGTTCTAATACTGGCTAAGCATCATTAACAGTAAATGTAAGCCACTTCTTGCTTCTTATGGAAAGTTTGGTCTCAAGTAAAGATTCTCACCTAGACTGATTATTCATATTTGTTCTCCCAGTTGCCCTGGTTAGAGATCCTTGCTCAAGACAGGAAGCCATTTCTTCTTTAGTAGATATGGGAACTTCAGTTGCACCGGATAATGTTATTACCCCGCTTGGCGATTCACGAATCTGTACAGGTGACTTACTAAGAACAACCTTTCCAGGGGTTCCATTAGCTAGTCTGTTAAACGGCACATTATCAAGCAAATCCAGAACTTCTTCTTTTAGAATCTACAGATAAAGATTTCAGTTAATATTCATGCAAATACTAATCTAGACAATTGAAAAGGCAAGGTTGACAAGACAGAGATAAACTAGTCTTTATGTGTTAGAATGATACCTCGATGAAAGAGACATGACACTGGAACCCGGTTTGGTGCTTTACTGAATCAATTTTGTTGAACAAAGCATTCATAACTTGAGGAATCAACCCATTACTTGTACCATCTTTAAAAGCAGTTCCCATGGTATATGTTTTTCCAGATCCTGTCTGCAACATTTATGTAACTCAAATGGAAACACACACAAAAATAAACCAGCTAAAAACCAATGTTCCAATTTATAAACTATTATGTACCTGACCATAAGCCAACACAGTAGCATTATATCCATGAAACAAACCATCAACAAGAGGAGCAACACATTCTTCAAACATCAATGAAGCTGAAGAACCATTACTTCCATAAACATGATCAAATGTGAAAGAATGTGTTCCCATTTGCACCTACACGATCAATGAAACAAACATTTCAAACAATAAGCTTCAATCTCAAATACAGTAAACCAATAAAAACCAAAGAAACTTAGACACATCAATACATACATCAAACAAAAAATGTTAAAAATCTCAAATCCAAAAAGCTTATGTTGTTAATACATTAACAATGCTTATTGAATTATCAAACCACACAATACAGTAGCAACACAGACATTGGCATTATTCTCTTATTTATATATGGAAACAAAATTGACACTGTTTAATAAGAACAATAATATTAAATGATTGTGTCAGAGTTAGAACTTGGATTTTGATCCGGATCCAGAAAAAACGTGAACAACGACGAATGCATTTAAAAACACCATCGGAGAAAAAAAAAGACGAAACTGATTCCATTTACGATTGAAAAAAAAAACTCACCTGAGGCGTTACCGGAGAAACAGAAACGCATTCTCTGCAACCTTGAGCTATCTCGTCTCCGATTAAAGGACGAACGTTAACCGCCACTTTCACGGAACAATTCTCCGGCGATGACGATGGTGGAGGAGAAGAAGACGATGAGGAAGAATGTGATTCCATCTTCTTCAACGAGTATGAGTGGGATTAGAAAATTCAGGATGAGTCAGAGTCTTAATTTTGTCTTCAAGAACGAGACGAAGTCTCTTCCTCGGGAGAAGAAGAAACGGAGAAGAAAAAGTGAAGAAGAAGAAGAAGAAGAAGCTACTCTCCCACTCTTCTCTCTGGTTTGGGTATACGAGTTATCTTTATATTTACTTTTTTGCCCTCCATAAAACTCCAATTTTACCTTTTTTACCCTCCACGTCAGCTCTTTCTTCTTCTATTTTTGACTTGTTATATTAAATCCACTGGTCCGTGTGTATGGAAACAAAAAAAATCAGATTTATTATTCAGATCTGTCAACACTATTTTATTCATTATAAAAATGTTGTTGGGAAAGGAAACAAATATGTTGTTTGATAGATTAAGTTAATTTAATTATTTATGGTACGTGTAAATAGACAAATGGTTGGCGTGTAAAAGTCGATGGTTCCAAAGCTGATTGTATTTATATTTATTTTTGTAGTTTTTCATCGTCTCTTTAGGCAAAGACAAAAATTACTAAATAATGAAGAGTCAAGACATTCGTTTCTGGTCCTCCTCCTGCGCGGGAAAATCCCAACAGTAAATACACAAGTGAATAAAGAAAAAAAAACTTATTATAGATTATTTTCATAATATTCTGGGGACCACAGTACGCTCCCTTTGGGCCTTTATTTGGGCCCTACCTCACATGTCTTTCTGCAGGGCTCATTAGTTCGTTTGTATCAGTTTTTAATTATCCATTTTGATTTTTAGAGGAAACAATTCATATTTTTGGTGGTTTCGATTCGTTTTGAGTTTTGGCCATTGGACGGAGAAGTCATGAAAATACGGAGGAAAAAAAAAGGAGAGAAGTCATTAAATATATAAAGTTGTGATTTAATATATATAGTTTTCTAATAATTATCATCGTATGATAAATTTTATTTTAACTTTTTAATTGCAAGTATTAAAGTTAACTCTACCATTTCTGTTAGAAATCATGATTAATCATCGTAAGCTTTGAAAAGCATGGCTATTTTTTCACGTTTTATTTGTCCACTCCACAAAAGTAACTTTTACGTCCCTTAATATAGGTAAATTAGCCAAGAATATTCATTTTATAGATGGAAGTTCTTTTTTTGGTAATATGAATGGAAGTTCCTTTAGATTTAAGAAATAAAATTTGAAGTCATGGGTTGTTGTTCTTCTTCTTTTAATGAAATTTTTTCTATATTTCTCTTTGTAATTTTAACTATTTTGTATTACATCATTCGATCGACGCTAAACAAATTATCTGCACCAGACTTTGATATACATAGCTTCTATTGTTGGTTTTCGTTAGCTGATTTTTCAAGTTTTCTAAATTAAGAATGCTGATACATTTTAAAATGCATTCGCATGCATGTACCTAATTTTTATGATGTTTATTTGTTGTTAGACTAATGTATAGTATAATGTTTCTAGTGCTAGCCACCAAGCTCATTATTTTAGTTATATAGTTTTTTTTCTCGCAATATTGGTCGACCCATATGATTATGACACTATATTTAAAGGGATTTAATCAACTATCTTAGAAAAAAATGCATCTTCTCAAACAGTATCATAGAACTATTGCGTGTTATTTAAGATTTAAAAATTAACAAATCATTCAAATGATATCATCTTAAATCATTTTCGTAGAAGATTAGATGTATATATCATCTGTTCGTAATATACTCACTCGCTCAAGTCGAAAGAAACCAACCACATGAATCATACCTTTCGGCTTGGTTCCGCTTGGACTCCGCCCACAGGATTAATTGGTTCTTTGACATCCTCTTCAGGCCTCCATTGTGACCACAATTAGTTAGTAGACATCTCCAAACAACTCACATGTATTGGGCCTTTTCAAAATGGAGGCCCCAATAAAATAAAATAAACCACATCTACAAAAGATGTCATCATAGAATCGAGCAAATCAAACAGAGTTAAGTGATCAATAAGTTTAAAGCTCTATCTAGCCTCTGTCTTTCCGTTTATCTTCCTCTAGATATTCGTTAACTATAAATTATTCGGTCAGGTTTTTTTATTCTATCTATGTACTATCATCCACCGTCAAAGCTATGAAAACCATTTTTTATGTATTAGAAATAAACGTTAACACGACAAAACACAAAGTATTCGGAATAGTACTTTCGTAATTATTATAAACATAATGGAAGTGAACCGCCCTCGTGTATAATAATAAGAACGTAGCTGCGTTAAGTCCTGAAATGGAGCCCACAATAATTAAAATACCGAGACTCTCCCTGTCTTCGCGTCGGGACAACAAAATTTTCAAAGGAAGACAGAAGTGGGATTACGTAAAAAGTAGAAGGACAAAATGGACAATATAGTAACACGTGTCACCATTTACGTAAACAGAGAAAAGTCAATTCCTAACGGTATCCGGCCACCGACTTACCGACTATGGGTCCCACTTTCATTTCCTCATCTTGTGCTTGTCTCTGTGTACGTGGATTATAGACGTGTTTACGTACGCATATACGTCCACCGAAAAATACCATATTTACCTATAATCTTTTTTTTCCTTTTTATATCTATGATCCATAATTTTAACATCCAACTAATCTATCAGGATGAATATAACCATTAATTAACCCATTCATCTAATTTTCTAATAGCTTAAAGCATGACATCAATTTAAATAGCTGTCGCATTTAGCTATTTACATATAATTGACCATTCTATGGTTTTTTTTTGTTAATTTTAAATTTAGATTTATTTTGGTTTTATTGTAAAAACTAACAACTGTGCATGCTGGTATTTTACATATAACCGTTATAAACATTATTGTAAACCGAAGAATGTAATTTGGTCTTATTTTCGTTATAACTTGATTATATGATTTAGGATTCGATTTTCAATTCGATTTTTTATTAAAATTTTATAGAATTTTAACTTCTTACTACATATGTTTCACAAGTTACAATAAATTTCGAAGCTCGTTTATAAGATATAAAATGTTGGTAATCTTTTATGTATATTAGTAATATAATATTACCATCAGTGTAAAACCAAAAAAAAGAAGAAAAAAAGTCGAACTCTTGGTGTATAATAATAATACGATGATTTATTCCAACACTATTCATATATAGACAAGCATTATTTATATATCCATAACGAAATAACAGAATATATATATAAAAACAAGGAAACTGTTATCTCCACGACTCTTCTCGAGCTTATCACAGACCGCTTTCTCATCCGATTTTTATATTTTGTCAAACCTAATTTAGTTTTATAAATTGTACTATAATCAATTAACTAACATTTTCACGTCTTTTGTAATCCAAACAAAATTTCAACTATAATGCAAGTCGGCATGAATGATTAAAAAAACAATAAACAAAAAAAACTCAAGCCGTCATGGATTTTAGAATTTTCTCCTCCAACTACAACATCAACCTCTCGTTCTCTCCACATATATATTCTTTCCTAGATCAAGAAATCAGATAATATTTCTAAACCCACTCCGAAAGTCCTAATCTTAGAAACGTACGAAACTCCAAAGCAGCCGCCATGGACGTTGGAGCTGCAGCAGCACCACCAGCTCACGTGACGGGAGCAAGGAATAAGAGAGAAAGACCATACAAAGGGATACGAATGAGGAAATGGGGTAAATGGGTGGCGGAGATTCGAGAACCGAACAAGCGTTCAAGGCTATGGCTTGGTTCTTACTCTACTCCCGAAGCGGCAGCGCGTGCTTACGACACGGCGGTGTTTTACCTCAGAGGAACCACCGCTACGCTCAACTTCCCGGAGCTTCTGCCGTGTCTCGACACATACTCCGCTGAGGACATGTCAGCGGCAACGATCAGGAAAAAGGCTACGGAGGTCGGAGCTCAGGTAGATGCGGTTGGGAAGACGGCGGTGCAGAACAACAACTGCCGCCGTGTTTTTAGTCAAAAACGAGAGTTTGGCTGCGGGTTATTGGAGCGGGTTGATTTGAACAAGTTACCCGACCCGGAAAATCCGGATGATGATTTGGTGGGGGAAATAGACTGAAAATGATAAAATATCTTACAATTATATTACAAACGGTGGATGTTGCTATCGTACACGGTATTACCGGACTTGTGTTATGGAATGATTCGTCTGTTTCAAGACAAAACTTTGTACATTATTGGTAATTTAGTAAAACTAATTATGATTTTGTTGTTATAATATGTATCAATTGTTTGGTAAACACCAGAATATACATTATAATTGTAACTAGTGTCTAATATTCCGATCAATATCACATCAAGCTATTTAAAAGTTTAATATTTTGCTAAAAAGACTTGAGTTGATTGGCGTGTTAGTCAATTCTCGCATGTGATGGAAGAGGTTTTGAAGTCCCAAGTGGGAGTGGGTCGAAGGTGACTTGAAACCACTAGGATAGTAGAAAAAATAAATAAAGATGTAAGTCGGTTCTTCATCGTATATATATTTATGGATAAATATACATATATACACGTTTATGATAGAGAGTGTATAAAGTATAAACTCATATATAACTCTGTCATTTACTTTGTTATCTCAGTTAATTAAGTTCTCATGATTCCTTTAATTCAGTTAATTTAGTCCTCTTTCTCCTCTACTTTAACATGATATCAGTGCAATTTCTCCCTCAAATATTTCTTTGATGATTTGATGTCCGTTTCAATTTTCATCATATTCAATTTCATGAGTTTGTTGGATTAGCCCAAATGTCTCGCTTCAACTTGATTGACAATTGATTTGATGTTTTGTGATTGTTTTCGTTTAGTCTATGTTGCGGGAATTTTTTTAATACAGACTATCTAACAACCATTCTAAAAGCATTTTTAATGTAAATTTAAAATAAAATGTTTAATAAAACATTAAATTTTGTATAAAATAAAAACGTTTATGTATAAAATAAAAATTCATAGAAGTTTAGAAACTATTTTATAAATAAAATATGCAAGATAAAAATGAGGTTTTGTGAATAGTGTTCTCTCAAATATGAGGGAATACTATTCATATTCTCATTTTTCTCCTCAAATGATGTGCCATTGGAGAAGCATTTTCCTCATTTTTTTTGTTTTCTCTCAAAATGAAGAATCATTGGAGATGGTCTAATATATTTTTTTATGTTTACTTACCTCAAAATTTTAAAATTTCATAAATATCATAAACTTGTTTGTCTCTAATAGGTTTATAAAAAGCTAGGAAGAGTTCTTAAATAATATATGATTCATTTTTAAACATTTGATATCAATTTCTAAAACATGAATTTGTAGTTGTTCTTTTTTAAATAATGGTAAATTTTAAAAGAAAAAAAAAGTCTTTGGAGAATATTTTGTTGTTTTTTGTTTTCATATTGAGGGGTTGCGACGTGGGTGAAAGAAGCGACATATCTGCATTTTGCTGAATTTTTATTTAATTTTCTTTTATCAATAATATAGAAAATTAATATATTATAATGTTTGCCCCAACCCCAAGTTAGGTGTAGAGAAGCACAAATATTCTTATTAATTTGCTATGAAACGGCGTTATGTGGGTTTGATTAAAATTTTGAAACGATATTAGCACAAACGACTAACCAAATTTTTTTTTTTCAACTAGCTAATAAAATCACTCAATGACTAAAAGTAAACGATAGTATATTACTATTTAAATTACTTAATACGCTTACATTTATTTCATAAAATTCACAGTTTCTCTATAAAAAGATTATATTAATCAAAACATGAAAATTGTTAGACAAGAAAAAAAAATTCCACAACGTTAATTGCATTAAATATTTTTAAAATATAAATACACAGATGAATAAAGTCCTTAATGCACACGTAACTTGGATAGATTTGTTTTCAACCTTTTGCCATGTGGATGTCAATTTAGATTAGCTAAAGCTTAAGATTAGATGAGGATTAATTAGTTCCACAGATAGGAAAAAAAACAAAAGAGAAGAAAGAAGTTTTACAATGTGTAACACACGCAATAATTATAAATCCTTACGTTCTTTGGATAGGATTTGCTTTCTCCTATTGGGATTTTAGCCTGGCCGAGTTTTACTTGTTTTTTTTTTTTCACATCTTCACATTAGAGACAAAAAATGGCAGGAGGTGTAGTTGTAGTCTCGTCGAGCATTGTTCGACCCGTAAAGAGCAACCAATCGGGTCGAACTAAGATCCTTCTTACTCCATTTGACTTGAGTCTACTTCAATTCAGTTGTCCTCAAAGAGGTCTTCTCTTTCCCAGACCCGATCCCAGTTTCCATCTCATATCTCGGCTAAAGGCCTCTCTCTCTCTTGCCTTAGATATCTACTTCCCTTTCGCGGGTCGTCTCGTCAAAACGGAGAATCTTGAAGACAATACGGTGTCGTTTTTCGTAGACTGTGATGACTCTGGTGCTAGATTTCTCCATGCCGAAGCTAAATCTGTCTCGGTGAGTGATATTCTTCAGCCTGATGTTCTGTTCCTTATATCCTAAAGCATTTCTTTCCTGCCAACGATTTAAAAAACTTTGATGGCGCCTCCGAGCCCTTGCTTGTTATACAAGTCACCGAGATGAAGGATGGAGTATTCATCGGTTACAGTTACAACCACTTGGTGGCAGACGGAGTTTCTATGTGGGATTTCTTGAATACTTGGTCCAAGATTTGCTCGAGTGGTTCAGGTTTCAATCATAAGTCTCTTGTTCTTAAAGGATGGTTTCTCGAGGAGATCGATTACCCGATCCATATTCCGGTTTCAATGACGGAGAGGCCACCACCAAGCCGTGAATCTTCTTCCGTGCACATTACGAAAGATTGGATGCTTCACTTCACAAAGAAGAATATTTCAAATCTCAAAGCTAAAGCCAGCGAGGTTGGCTCCAATGACCTAGAAATTTCATCTCTTCAAGCGGTTTCGGCACATATGTGGCGATCAATCATCAGACACAGTGGTGTGAGCCAAGAACGAGAGACACGATGCAAACTAGTGGTGGACTTGAGGCAGAGGATAAATCCTCCGCTTGAGAAAGATTGTTTTGGGAATATGGTCTATGTTACATCAGCCATAGCCACAGTGGAAAAGCTGCTGGATCGTGGCTTGGGTTGGGCTGCTCTACAAATAAGAAAATTAGTGAGCTCGCAAACGAATGAAAACTGTAAATTTTTTGCAGATGATTGGGTTAGAAATGTAAAGAACCTAAAATTAGGCATTGGCAGTAAAGTAGAAGGTGATACTATAGTTATCGTAAGCTCTCCGCGGTTCCAAGTGTACAAAAAGGATTTCGGTTGGGGCAAACCTATTGCAGCTCGATCTGGACCGTCCAGTAGTATCAATGGAAAGCTTACACTTTTTCCAGGAATCAATGAAGGAAGTATTGATGTTCAAGCTACCCTACGGTCTGATGTACTACTTGTGAACCTACTAGCCGATGTGTAATTTTTAGAGCATGTAACTACTACATGATTAATTGATTTAGGGACATATCCTTTGGCTTCCAAAGTTCAAATATTTGTCTCTTTGATTGTATAATGTATGGTTAGCTATGCCTTGATTGCTTCTTGAAATGCATTTTATTGATCTCCAATCATACATAAACACACAGAAAGTGTATAAAGCAAAACAAATAGAACAGATAACTCAAAGAAGCTTCACCTTGCAGAGTTTGTGTGACAAGAGAAACTGCCTATAATTCCATATGTCCATCCCAAGTTCCATCACTTTTTAAGGTAATTATCGAACGATACATCGTATTCTTCGATTAAAAGCTCGAACATTTCGGTTAGCTAAAGATCAAAGCCATACCATAAGGTCCATAAGTCTGGATAGGATTTTAACCCAATAAGCCTCAAAGAGTTTACCCGTGTCTGGACATATGCTGCATCTCATTGGGACGGTACGATTGCACGATCGATGTTCACATGTTGAATAAGACAAAATAAATAAGTTATTGAAGGGTATAAGGGCATGTTCAATGGGAGAAATCCATTTGGTTTCTTAACTAATATTTAATAATATAGTTTAAGTTAAGAACCATTTAACAGAAATTTATGTTTTTATGTTCCAATGGTACAACCTCTAATGGGATTTTTTAAAAAAATTGTTAATTTTCTTCACCAAATTGCAGGTTTTCTATAACGACATGCTTCGATTTAAGGACTCTGTGAATGGTACAGTCTACTCCTTCTCCACTATGGGACGTGCAATTTGGTCCCTATAGATTTTCTTACAAAGATCTACATATTGCCACAAAGGGTTTTAAGGATACATAGCTTCTCGGTAAAGGAGGGTTTGGGAAAGTCTATAAGGGTACATTACCAGTTTCTAACAGAGAGATCGCGGTGAAGATGGTTTCTCATGACTCAAGACAGGGAATGAGAGAGTTTATTTCCAAAATCGAATTTGAGAAATCGGATCAGAAAAATATAACTTCAGCCTAAATACCAGTGTTTTAGAAAATTTCACCTGTGAGGCAAAATCTCTTGTATCTTATTGATATCCATCACCGTTGGAAAAGCCTCGTATCCTGCGAATTTGGGATTGACATTTAAAAAAAGTTGAGCATCGATCAGTGAACAGAATTCAATGCGAGAAAACTACTGAGTTCGATTGGGATCTCTTTCTCTGCGGTGCTCTTTGATTCATCAGTGGAGCACAAGACGAGCGACCTGGATCGTCGTTTGAGATGAAATGCGACGGAGCTCGATTGGTTGATGATGAAGACAGAGAGAGTGAGTGGCGAAGGAGGAGGTTTGCTCGATAGGGAAGACGAAGAGTTTTCTTCAGCATCTCCATAAGATTTTGATCGACGGAGAACGCTAGGAATTTTTTTTTTTCATCTTTCAATTTCTCAAATCACATTTTGACACCTGTCAGTAAGAAACGGTTTCTTAAAAATCCTAAATAAGAACCGCTTCTTAAGTTAAAATTCACTTTATCAATAATTTAATACTAAATAATATTAAGAAACCATCTAAAAAACCCCATTGAACATGGTCTAAGTCTTAAAATTATTTAAAATAATACGAAACGTGCAATCGATTAAATTATTGCACGAGCGATGCCCACATGTTACTGATTGAGCATGTTAGGAAAGACACAGCTTTTATTGTAAGAATGTTAAGGGAATATTATTCATAAAAGGAAAAAAAAAATACATTAATATACGTTTTTTTTTTTTTTTTGATAAACTATACGTTCTCAACTTGCTTCTCTTATATAATGATTTTGACAAAAATGGCAGACGTAATTGTAATTTCCTCGAGCATTGTTCGACCCGTAATGATTAAATTCAAGTAAATACACACATGACTAAAGTTCTTAATGCACACGTATCTTGGATAGATTTGTTTTCTACCTTTTGGTATGTGGATATCAACTTAGATTAGCTGAGGTTTAAGATCAGCTGATGATTAATTAGTTCCACAGATTCACATTAGAGACGAAAAATGGCAGATTTGCTCCTAATCTCCTCGAGCATTGTTCGACCCGTAAACAATAGCCAACCGGGTCGGATAAGGATCCATCTTACTCCATTTGATCTCACTCATCTTCAATACGACTATCCTCAAAGAGGTCTTCTCTTTCCCAAACCTGATCCCGATTTCGATCTCATCTCTCGACTAAAGGCCTCTTTCTCTTTTGCCTTAGAGATATACTTCCCTTTCGCGGGTCGTCTCGTCAAAGTTGAGAATCTTGAAGACAATACGGTGTCGTTTTTCATAGATTGTGATGGCTCAGGCGCTAGATTTCCCCACGCCGAAGCTAAATCTGTATCGGTTAATGATCTTCTTCAACCTCATGGCTCTGTTCCTTATTTCATAAAACACTTCTTCCCTGCGGATGATATCAAGAGCTGTGATGGTGTTTTGGAGCCCTTGCTTGCTTTACAAGTTACCGAAATGAAGGATGGAGTGTTCATCGGTTTTGGTGGCAGATGGTGCTTCCATGTGGTGTTTCTTCCACACTTGGTCCAAGATTTGCTCGGGTGGTTTAATTTCAGATCACCAGTCTCTTGTTCTCAAAGGATGGTTCCTCGACGGGATTGATCATCCGATCCATATTCCATTTTCAGAGACGGAGAAGCCACTACCAAACCGTGAACTTTCTTCCGTGCACACTACGGAAGATAGGGTTTTTCACTTCACAAAGAAGAATATTTCAGATCTCAAAGCTAAAGCCAATAGCGAGGTTGGCTCCTGCTCTAACCTGAAAATTTCATCTCTTCAAGCGGTTTCGGCTCATATGTGGAGGTCAATTATCAAACACAGTGGTCTGAGCCGAGAAAGAGAGACGCATTGCAAAGTAGCAGTGGACTTGAGAAAGAATGTTTTGGGAATATGGCTTATCTTTCACTAGCTATAGCCTATAGCAACCGTTGACGAGCTGATGGATCGTGGGCTGGGATGGACTGCTTTGCAAATAAGTAAATTAGTGAGCTCGCAAACGAATGAAAACTGTAAAACCTTTGCAGAGGATTGGGTTAGAAATGTAAAGAACCTAAAATCAGGCGTTGGAGATCAAATGGCTGGCGATACTATAATTGTCGCAAGCTCTCCCCGGTTTAAAGTGTACAACAATGATTTCGGTTGGGGTAACCCGATTGCGATTCGAGCTGAACCGGGCAATAGTATCAGTGGCAAACTTGTGCTTTTTCGGGGAATCGATGAAGGAAGTATTGATGTTCAGGCAACTCTGTGGTCTGATGTACTAGTGAATCTACTAGCCGATGTGGAATTTTTAGAGAATGTAATGATTGCATGATTACATCTCGTATAAAAATGAAAGAAACAAAAAATTGATCTGTTTTTTGCTGTTAAGCACTTGGCACTTTTTCAATAATTGACTTTATGTTATTGCATGATATAAAATTTTACATTAGAAATAAAGATAATTCAAAACTAATTAAATAAGAAATATGATGAATAATTTTTTAATTTATAGATATGGAATAAATCTGTAATTTATGTATGTCTATTTACCTATGAATGTATTTAATTCTACAGCAACACGGATATAGGAATTTTATATTTTAGTTCAAAGTTTTAATATTTTTCTTTTGCTCCATAAAATTAATATTATCTAAAATTTTCAAATATAATGAAAGCAGATCTTATAAATAATTGTCCTAATAATTAAACACATGCAAAAAAAAAAGAAAGAAACAAAAAAATGAAAACATCAATCATTGGAGGAGACTCAAAACATGTGTGGATATTCTTGAGTGGTTGTTAATTGTCATCGTCATTCTCTACCAAGTTGTCTAGTTCACATTGGTTTCTACATGATGAAAGCTTTCACCTTCTAATCTAATTTTTTTAATTCAGAGTTCCCAAAAGAGAGAAGAAAAAATGGCAGACATTACTATAGTTTCTTCAAGCATGGTTCAACCACAAAACATAAACCAATCAGGTCAGAAAAAGATTCATCTCACTCCATTCGATCTTAAAATACTCTATGTTGATTATCCTCACAGAGGTCTCCTCTTCCCTAAACCCGACCCGGAAACCCATTTCATCTCTCGGTTAAAGACCTCTCTTTCAACTGCTCTAGAGATCTACTTCCCCTTTGCTGGTTGAATTGTCAAAGTGAACAATCTTGAAGACAACACGGTGTCGTTTTACATCGACTGCGACGACGGTTTAGGTGCTAGATTTGTCCACGCCGAGTCAAAATCTTTATCGGTTAGTGACATTCTTCAACCTCACGGCTCTGTCCTGATTTCATGAATCATTTCTTCCCTGTTTTCAACGTTAAAAACTGTGATGGCATCTCGGAGCCCTTGCTCGTTATACAAGTAACCGAGATCAAAGATGGACTCTTCATCAGTTTCTGTTACAACCATTTGGTGGCAGATGATGTTTCTATGTGGGGTTTCTTCCACACTTGGTCCAAGATTTGCTGGAGTGGTTCAGATTTCGATCATCGGCCTCTTGTTCTTAAAGAATGGTTCCTAGATGGGATTGATTACCCAATCCATATTTCGGTTTCAGAGACAGAGACGCCACCACCACCACCAAGCAATGAACTATGTTCCGTGCCCATTACGAAAGATAAGATTTTTCACTTCACAAAGAAGAATATTTCAGATCTCAAAGCTAAAGCCAACAGCGAGGTTGGCTCCACTGACCTAAATATCTCCTCTCTTCAAGCGGTTTCAGCGCATATGTGGCGATCAATCATCAAACACAATAGTCTGAGACGAGAAGGAGAGACTCATTGCAAAGTAGCAGTAGACATCAGGCAGAGGATGAATCCTCCGCTTGAGAAAGAGTGTTTTGGGAATATGGTCTATCTTCCAACAACTATAGCCACTATGGGAGAGCTGCTGGATCGAGGGCTGGGGTGGACTGCTCTGCAAATTAGTAAATTTGTGAGCTCGCAAACGAATGAAAAGCATAAATTTTTTGCAGAGGAATGGATTAGAAATTTTCCTATCCTAAAATCTGGCGTTGGAAGTAGAATGGCTGGTGATACTATAGTTGTCGCAAGCTCTCCCCGGTTTGAAGTGTATAGCAATGATTTCGGTTGGGGAAAACCGATTGCGGTTCGAGCTGGACCGGGCAATAGTATCAGTGGTAAACTTGTACTTTTTCAGGGAATTGATGCAGGAAGTATTGATGTTCAGGCGACATTATGGTCTGATGTACTAGTGAATCTACTAGCCGATGTGGAATTTTTAGAGCATGTAACTATTGTATGATTTGATTTGGTTTAGAAATAAAACAAATCTTTTGTGACCAGTAAAATCTACAAGCACAAAGCAGAGCACCACATAAGCTAAATAGCATATATAGAAAGTATATAAAAAATGTCATCTTCTAGTTCAAAATTTGTAAAGCGACTAGATTATCAAGTTAAAATATTTACACAAACCCATTAATAACTTCTTCAAAACGTTTTAATCAGCAATAAATAATTTTGAGATAACCTTATTCATTCGGGGAAGTTGAAACTTTCTTGTCACTTATCTATGTGCACAGATCTGAGTCAATCTCCGATTTCTTCGAAAATGACTCACCGACAGCCTTATTCTCCATGCTGATTGGATCAACTACATTTCACGTTCCACTTCTTTGGTATATAATCGTGTTTGCCTGCTGTATTTAATATACTATCATGATTTGAAAACAATAATTAGTGGTTGTCATCCTACTTATATTAAGACAATAATTTATTTTTTTATCAACAAGAAAATAATTTATAATATTATTATATACATGTAAAATTGAAGGGTTACCTAATATGTAAGTGGATGTTAGTTAATTAGTGGTTGTCATAGTATATACTATCTAGTAATTGTACAGCCTAGAAAACTTTGAAATTTTTTTATTACAATTGAAAATGATTAGTACCCTGTCCGGTTGTGTTGCTCACATGGTTCTCTTCTCAGGTTCTAATAGAAATGAGTCAGAAGAATTGGTACAAGAGTTAAGAGAAAAGAAAAAAAATGGCAGATGTGACTTTAATTTCTTCAAGCATTGTTCGACCACAAAACATAAACCAATCGAGTCGTACAAAGATCCATCTTACACCATTCGATCTTAACATGCTCAATCTTGATTAAAGTACAAAGGTCTCCTCTTTCACAAACCCGACCCGGAAACCCGTTTCATCTCTCGGTTAAAGTCCTCTCTTTCAACTGCTCTAGAGATCTATTTCCCCTTCGCTGGTTGTCTTGTCAAAGTAGATAATCTTGAAGACAACACGGTGTCTTATTACATAGAGTGTGACATTATCCACACTCTATCCGGTGCTAAATTCATCCACGCCGAATCCAAATCTTTATCGGTGAGTGACATTCTTCAACCTCACGGCTATGTTCCTGATTTCTTGTCTCATTTCTTCCCATTTTCCAACGTTAAAAACTGTGATGGCGTCTCTGAGCCCTTGCTTGCTATACAAGTCACCGAGATGAATGATGGAGTCTTCATCAGCTTCTGTTTAAACCATTTGGTGGCTGACGGTATTTCGATGTGGAGTTTCTTCCACGCTTGGTCCAAGATTTGCTCAAGTGGTTCAGTTTCAGATCATCAGCCACTTGTTCTCAAAGGATGGTTCCTCGACGGGATCGATTACCCTATCCATATACCGGTTTCAGAAACGGAGACGCCACCACCACCAAGAAATGAACTATCTTCAATGCTGATTACGAAAGAAAGAATGTTTCACTTTACAAAGAAGAATATTTCAGATCTCAAAGCTAAAGCCAATAACGAGGTTGGCTCCAGTGACGTAAGAATCTCATCTCTTCAAGCGGTTTCAGCACATATGTGGCGATCAGTCATCAGACACAGTGGTCTAAGCCGAGAAGGAGAGACGCATTGCAAAGTAGGAGTGGACTTGAGGAAGAGGCTAAATCCTCCGCTTGAAAAAGAGTGTTTCGGGAACGTGGCCTATTTTCCATCAGTTAAAGCTACTGTGGAAGAGCTGCTGGATCGTGGGCTCGGGTGGGCTGCTTTACAAATAAATAAACTAGTGAGGTCACAAACGAATGAAAGTTGTAAAACTTGTGCAGAGGATTGGGCTAGTAATGTAAAGATCCTAAAACCTGAAAGTAGAAAGGTTGGTAATACTATAGTTGTCTCAAGCTCTCACCGGTTCGAAATGTACAATACCGATTTCGGTTGGGGTAAACCGATTGCAATTCGAGCTGGACTGAGCCATGGTACCAGTGCAAAACTTGCTTTTATGCGGGGAATCGAAGAAGGAACTTTTGATGTTCAAGCCACCCTATGGTCTGATGATGTACTAGTGAAACTACTGGCGGATGTGGAATTTTTAGAGAATGTGACTATTGTATGATTTGATTTTGTTAAGAAATAAAACAAATATTTTGTGAAAAGTTATTGTTACAAAGAACAATAACAACACATAAGTTACATAAACTTATTAACAACTTCAAAAACCTTTGTTAAAAAAAGAAACAAAAAAAAACTTCAAAAACCTTTCAATCAACAAGTAATATTTTGAAAGTAATAAAACTATCTAGAAATACTCTAGGCTTAGAAAAAAAGAATATTGATTTGGAGGATTTGAATCAATCTGGATTCTGAAAAAATCGTCTAACTTGTGTTTTCCTTTTCTTTTCTGTTTTGTTCAATTTTCGGTGATCCTAGTCAACATTTCCCGGTATTTTCAGGAAGTTTGATTAACTTTCCAACTCCTACGAAAATTTCAGGGTATATAATCGTGTTTGCATGCTGAAATTTATATACTATCATGATTTTAGGACAATAATTCGTGATCTAACACATCATGAAGGACAATAATTCGTCGTTATCGTATCATCCAACTAATTATAGTAAGACAATAACTTTTAATATATACAAGTGGATGTCAGTGGTCATTATTGTTCTCGGTTAGGTTGTCTTTCCTCACATTAACTAGTTTATATAATTTATAGTAAGAATTGGTACTAGAGAGAAGAAAATAAAATGGCAGATGTGATAATAATTTCTTCAAGCATTGTTCGACCACAAAACACAAACCAATCGAGTCGTACAAAGATCCATCTAACTCCATTTGATCTTAACATGCTCTATCTTGATTACACTCCAAGAAGTCTTCTCTTCCACAAACCCGACCCGGAGACCCGTTTCATCTCTCGGTTAAAGTCTTCTCTTTCAACTGCTCTAGAGATCTACTTCCCCTTCGCTGGTCGTCTTGTCAAAGTTGATAATCTTGAAGACAACACGGTGTCGTTTTACATCGACTGCGACGACAGCTCCGGTGTTAAATTCGTCCACGCTGAATCCAAATCCCTATCGGTGAGTGACATTCTTCAACCTCACGGCTATGTTCCTGATTTCATAGATAATTTCTTCCCACTTCTCAACGTTAGAAACATCGATGGCGTCTCTGAGCCCTTGCTGGCTATACAAGTCACTGAGATGAATGATGGAGTCTTCATCGGTTTCTGTACCAACCATTTGGTGGCTGACGGTATTTCGTTGTGGAATTTCTTCCACGCTTGGTCCAAGATTAGCTCGAGTGGTTCAGTTTCAGATCATGGGCCACTTGTTCTCAAAGGATGGTTCCTAGATGGTATTGATTACCCGATCCATATTCCGGTTTCAGAGATCGAGACGCAACCACAACCAAGCCGTGAACTATCTTCCGTTCCCATTATGAAAGACATGATGTTTCACTTCACAAGGAATAATATTTCAGATCTCAAAGCTAAAGCCAACAATGAGGTTGGCTCCACTGATGTAAGAATCTCATCTCTTCAAGCGGTTTCTGCACATATGTGGAGGTCCATTATCAGACACAGTGGTCTGAGCCGAGGAGGAGAGACATATTGCCTAATGCCGGTGGGCTTGAGGCAGAGGCTAAATCCTCCACTTGAAAAAGAGTGTTTCGGCAACATAGCCTATTTTCCACCAGCTAAAGCCACCGTGGAAGAGTTGTTGGATCGTGGGCTGGGGTGGGCTGCTTTGCAAATAAATAAACTAGTGAGTTCACAAACGAATGAAAGTTGTAAAAAATTTGCAGAGGATTGGGCTAGAAATGTAAAGATCCTAAAACCAGAAAGGAGAATGGTTGGCAGTACTATAGTTGTCACAAGCTCTCCTCGGTTCAAAGTGTATAATACCGATTTCGGTTGGGGAAAACCGATTGCAATTCGAGCTGGACTAGGCCGTGGTACCAGTGCAAAACTTGCATTTTTTCAAGGAAACGAAGAAGGAACTATTGATGTTCAAGCCAACCTATGGTCTGATGATGTACTAGTGAATCTACTGGCCGACGTGGAATTTTTAGAGAATGCGACTATTGTATGATTTTTTATTTGGTTAAGAAATAAAACAAATCTTTAGTGACGAGTGTGAAAGCTATTATCACATAGATCAGCAACAAAACGAATACACGTGACAAATTTACACAAACCCGTTTACAATTACAACTTCTTCAAAACGTTTTAATTCAACAAGAAACTTTTGCCTCTTACTTAACAAGGCATGATAGAGAAGGTGGTATATTAGAACTGGGCTATTGAGGCCCAATGAATAGAGTATGCCCAAGCCTTATTGAAATCACGTCTACGTGGCATCCTTGTGGTTCGCTTGTAGTTGTTGTGACTTGTGAGTCGTGATGTGATAAGCATGATTTTTACATGTTTTTAACATTCATTTTTATCACATTTTATTAGTTTTCTCATCACTTTCTGATTGTATATATGCATTTGAGTCTTACTTTACCATTGTATCATATTTTAGAGTCTTAGGTTCCATTCATGCATTTTGCATAGTCTTTTGAGTCATTTTTAGGTATATGGAAGCTAGAAGTTTGGATGAGGGACCAAATGAAGTGAAAAAGGATCAAGAAGAGAAGTTGATGAGGAAGAACCATTCAAAGGTGTCTCAAAGATTGGCTCAGATGAAGATCATAACTTGCGATTCAACTCCAGAACCCTTAATAAAAGTTTTAGGAAATTTAGTTAGTTTTCCAATGGATGTGATCTCGAGGCATTTAGATGAGCCGTTAAGGAGTTATGACTGAATTAGTACCAGCGGTCATCCCCAGCGGCCAAGACAGACCGATGGAACTTTGAACAAATTTCCCGAGAGTTTGGGGATTCAACCCCAGCGGTCTAGCAAGACCAAAGGAGTGTAGCGGTCATCCATAGCGGTCTAGAAAGACCGAAGGCGGATACTAATTTCTCTTTTTCCTTTATATACTTGTCTTAACTCTCTAAAACCCCTAAGTTTTCTTCTCCCAAGAGTTGGGATCGATCCAAACTCTCTTTTTGAGGGATTTTGATTGTTCTTCATACATATGCCACTCTAGAGAAGATTTCTTCAACTCTATCTTGATCTTGATTTAGTTATTAGCAAAGTGATTAGTGCCTTGAGAGAGGATTAATCATAATTAAATATCTTAACCTAAGGATTAACATAGATTGTGTGCATTAGCATCATTAGTTAATTGTCTTGATGGTTAGATGAAGATGAATTAGGTTGATCCATGTTAGATCCTTCACATAGGTTAGTTCTTAATGCTAGTCTTGGATCGAGAGATTAAAAACTAGTCCTAAGCATTTCATATCCGAAATAAATTTTTGAATGCTTGATCCTAGCCTTTTGTGAGCTTTTCGCATCATAGCCAACGAGAGTTGATGTTTAGGGTGATTAGTGAACTTATTGGAGTTGTTACCTAATGCTCATTGATTATGATAATTGCTAACGAGAGTTATTTTTAATTGCATGATTAATGAAGTGATTAGTACCACGAAAGTGGATTAGTCATAGTTATGAATTCCATGTTCTAGGATGATGTTTAATGCGATCTTGTCATCATTATTTGATTGTTAATCATTCATTTGATAGTATATTCCATGATCCAATATTTCTATCTTTTGTTCTCTTTCTTGCATGTTACTTTCTTAATTCAAAAACATAAAAACTAAAAACAATTGCTCTAGCTTAAGTCATTTCTCGCATCTTTAGTGTGTAGTCCTTAGTCTCTATGGATTCGATACTCTTTATACTACAACGGTACATAGGGTTATTTGGTAACCCGAGGCCTCAAAAACCTCATTATCAAATTGGCGCCGTTGCCGGGGACTAAGCGATTGCCATTAGAGTTAGGATTTGAATTGAGACTAGAGCTTTTTTTTTCTTTTTCTTTTGTTGTTACTCTTGATTCTTTTCTCTTGTGATCTTGATCTTTTAGGTGTACATCTATGAGTGAAGGAGACATTCAAGGAAGAAGCAAGCGAGAGGAGGCAACCGTCACGCTAGTGACGTTAAACGCGCCACCCTTGGGGACTCCCCCGAGCATATCCATTGTCAAGCTAGTGACACAAAACAAGCTACTCAATAAAGGGACATAGAGTAAGACATTGCACACTCTGAACTCCTCAATTCCAAAGCTTCAAGGTACCATTTATTTTCTTTAGGTTTCTTCTTTGTGTTTGTTTTGTGTTTCACCTTCTCTTAAGCTTTTGTCACACCGAGACGGTGTGATTCAAGTTTGGGGGAGGGCTTTGTGTCTTTTGACATTGTGTTTTGTTTTCTTATTTTTCCTTTTGCATACTTGAGTCTCATGCATTCATTTATTTGCATTGAAAAAGCTAAAAAAATTGAAATTTGAAATTCAAAAACATTTCCATATAGTTTTGTATTTCATTTGGCCATTAGGATTTAGTCTAGAAGCATATAGGATTGCATTTACATTTGCATAGGGGACAATGATTAGATTCACCATTGAGAAGTTCTTAGCTTAAGACATGATCACCTTGATAATAGTCTTGTAGTACTTGATTGATCTTGAAATGCTTGATTCTTTGCTCTTTGATCTCTTCAACTCGAAAGATAGAATCATAATCGAAACTTGCTATCTTGCTTTCAACTCTACTTAAGTGGAACTTAATTTGAACTTAATTATCTCGCTTAGGGGCTTGAAATGCGCTTTCATGGTCACTTAAAATATTTGAGTTATCTTATTCACTTTGCTACCCTTTGTTAACTCAAGTAGCTATCCCCATCATTAGGATAGTCCCGCACCAAAACCCAAAACCTTTGTTCCGACCATTGTTATTCTCTTGTGTGTGTGAGGTCTTTTTCTTGATAATGTTTACATGGGCAAAAACTTGAGAGTATCGGAGACGACAAGGCTTAACCTCTATTTTTAGGAGCTAGAACATCAATGGCTAGCATCTAAGCGCGGAATTGAGATAATATGTAGAATGTTATGTGGTTTGTGCTTGGTGATGGTGATTGAGGGATATATAAAAAGGGGAGAAAGTGAAAGTTAAGGGAAGAAGGGAAAGTCTAAAGGAATCCAATTGTGATATATAGTCTAGACTCTATGTTTTGTAATATGCTTTGATTGCTTCCTCAATAAAAGAAAAAAAGAAAAGAAAATAATGAGGAGGCCAAGGAGAATAGAAAATAGTAAAAAGAGCTATGACATGGAATGGGAAAAAGGATTTCCTTAGAGGTTGTTAAAAGAGAATTCGGTGGTGAATGAATGGAAAGAAAGAAACAAAAATAGAAAGAAAAGGGTTTTAGAAACACGCCTCTAAGAATAAGGATTAAGATGAGAATGAGAGGGTTTGATTAGAAAGCAAAAGTCTAGGATCGGGTAGAACAATAGAGGTTAAACTTGTATGCATGAATTGTTTCCGTTCTTAGATAGATTTTGCCTAATGTCAAACATTCCTTGTTTTCTTGAGAGAAACCCTTCATCTAAAGAGAAACCACCTCTAAACGGCCTTACCCTAAACCGATTGAAAGCGATTGACAATCCCTTAGCAAGAATACATGCTACTACCTTAATTGAATGTTAAAGAGTTGATTGCATAATTGCTTGTGGAGATCTTTGATTTCTATCTTAGAGTAAAAAAAATTAGGAGTTGCGATAAGAGTAAAGAGGACGGTTGATTAGATGTTTGATCTTGTATTGCTTGGTGCTCTACTTCGGTTGCTTAACTTATTATCTTGGTTGCATAGTGTTGGTAGCTTGGTGAACTTTCTCATGGTTATGAATCTCCGTCTTCAAACCTTTCTCACAGCTTGTTCTTGTTGTTTGCTTGCGGAAAAGCAAGAAGCAAATTTGGGGGAATTAATAAGTATAATTTTTACATGTTTTTAACATTCATTTTTATCACATTTTATTAGTTTTCTCATCACTTTCTGATTGTATATATGCATTTGAGTCTCACTTTACCATTGTATCATATTTTAGAGTTTTAGGTTCCATTCATGCATTTTGCATAGTCTTTTGAGTCATTTTTAGGTATATGGAAGCTAGAAGTTTGGATGAGGGACCAAATGAAGTGAAAAAGGATCAAGAAAAGAAGTTGATGAGGAAGAACCATTCAAAAGTGTCTCAAAGATCGGCTCAGATAAAGATCATAACTTGCGATTCAACTCCAGAACCCTTGATTAAAGTTATAGGAAATTTAGTTAGCTTTCCAATGGATGTGGTCTAGAGGCATTTGGATGAGCCGTTAAGGAGTTATGACCGAATTAATACCAGCGGTCATCCCCAGCGGCCAGGACAGACCGATGGAACTTTGAACAAATTTCCCGAGAGTTTGGGGATTCAACCCCAGCGGTCTAGCAAGACCAAAGGAGTGTAGCGGTCATCCATAGCGGTCTAGGAAGACCGAAGGCGGATCCTAATTTCTCTTTTTCCTTTATATACTTGTCTTAACTCTCTAAAACCCCTAAGTTTTCTTCTCCCAAGAGTTGGGATCGACCCAAACTCTCTTTTTTGAGGGATTTTGATTGTTCTTCATACATATGCCACTCTAGAGAAGATTTCTTCAACTCTATCTTTATATTAATGCATCTTTTTATCTTTATATCTCTTTCTCTTTTGTTCTTCATGTTTAGACTTTTAGAGTTTTGGGTTGGATTATGATTTCTTGATTTATGATATTGATGATTGATTGTTGATGCTTAGGGTTTAAAATTTTTTTTTTTTCTTTTTTTTTTTTTTTTTATATAAAAAAAAATTTAAATTTTTTTTTTTTTTTTTAAAAATTTAAATTATTAGTGTTCTATGAAATTCCCAAAATAGCTAAATAAGGGATTTACATTCTTAGCTTTATAAGTAGTTGTCTAAGGTGTTTATTGGTTGATTTGAAATTGATCTTAATGGTTGCTAATCATTTCTTCACAAATGAGAGTTTGATCTTGATTTAGTTATTAGCAAAGTGATTAGTGCCTTGAGAGAGGATTAATCATAATTAAATATCTTAACCTAAGGATTAACATAGATTGTGTGCATTAGCATCATTAGTTAATTGTCTTGATGGTTAGATGAAGATAAATTAGGTTGATCCATGTTAGATCCTTCACATAGGTTAGTTCTTAATGCTAGTCTTGGATCGAGAGATTAAAAACTAGTCCTAAGCATTTCATATCCGAAAAGAATTTTTGAATGCTTGATCCTAGCCTTTTGTGAGCTTTTCGCATCCTAGTCAACGAGAGTTGATGTTTAGGGTGATTAGTGAACTTATTGGAGTTGTTACCTAATGCTCATTGATTATGACAATTGCTAACGAGAGTTATTTTTAATTGCATGATTAATGAAGTGATTAGTACCACGAAAGTGGATTAGTCATAGTTATGAATTCCATGTTCTAGGATGATGTTTAATGCGATCATCTTGTCATCATTATTTGATTGTTAATCATTCATTTGATAGTATATTCCATGATCCAACATTTCTATCTTTTGTTCTCTTTCTTGCATGTTACTTTCTTAATTCAAAAACATAAAAACTAAAAACAATTGCTCTAGCTTAAGTCATTTCTCGCATCTCTAGTGTGTAGTCCTTAGTCTCCGTGGATTCGATATCCTTTGTACTACAACGGTACATAGGGTTATTTGGTAACCCGAGACCTCAAAAACCTCATTATCATGATGCATCCACATGTGAATTGTAGTTGTTGTGATGCATATCGACATGGTCAGAGCCGTGCTCAAAATTTTAGAGGTATGAAACAAAGAAAAAAAAGTTTGTTTTATACATTTTTTGTGATAAAATATGTGTTGTAACTAAAATTAAAAATCTTATTTTATAAATTTTTGTGATAAAATATGTGTTGTAATTAAAATTTAACATATTGTTTTATATATTTTTTGATAAAAATATGTGTTGTAACTAAAAATTAATATATTATTTTATAATAAATTAGAGATAATTAACATTATTTTCAAAATCTATAAATTGTATACTATTTTCTTAAGCTATAAAAATATAATTTTATACTTTTTAATCTATTTTCTTAATTAACACAATTTTTAAACTATAAAAATAACATTATTTTACCAATATATATTTTAAATTTAAGAAAATAGCACTAAAATACATATTTTATTAATATATTAAATAAATAAATAAAAAATTGAGGGCCAAAATTTGCTGAAAATTAAGGGACATAAGGCAAATATCTTTTTCTTTCTTCATTAGGCACGCCTCTGGACATGGCATGATATTGTTTAGATTATCTTCTGTTTCTAATCCTTCAACAATTGAATACATGTCAAATTATTTATTTATTTTGTTAGCAACTATTTTAGTGCTACTTATTAGACATAATGGCAAATAATTCCTTCAATAATTTGAATTTAGAAATGTAATACGCACATGTTAAAAGATTAAAAGAAGAGGAAAATAAACATCACTCATACATTACAAAACAAAGATACCTCATAAAAATATTAAAATATAGGTGGATAAGATGGTGGTTCTCATTGTCATTGTGTAGATTAGAAAATTTGGAATCTTATATTGTAAAATATTTATTAAAACGAAAAATGATTATTATTCATTTTCAAGTTGTCTTCCTCACTTTGTTGTAAGCTTTCAGCAGCTTCGAAATCAAACTGTGGTTGAGAGTTCACACAAAGAGAAAAGACAAAATGACAGATGTGACTGTAGTATCATTTAAATGCAATATCATTTAAATGATAAAACTATATATATATATATATATATTCTATATCATGATTACCACCTATTAGGAACATTTTTTATACACTAAACTAGTCAACTTGTATCTTTTTCTATTAGAGCATCTCCAAAAGAAACCTCAAATCCTTAAATTTGAAGTTTTTTATCTTCCAAAAGCAACTTCAAAACCTCAAATTTGAGGCTTCATGTTTTATTTACATTTTAGTCCTTTTAGTTATCTATCTTATAATTAATTTTATTAACATATTTGTTTATCATTTTTATCTTTAAAAATCTTTTATAAATTTAGTTTTTACATATTAAATTATTAAATAAACATCTTAAACTGAAAATAAAAATGTTAATATAGAAAATATTACATAACATTCAAAGCAAATTTTACACAACAATATTACATTAAGCAAAATTAATACAAAACAAAAAAGTACAAGAAAATAAAATTACATAAACACAAAAATATTACACAATGTATTTTATTTCTGTATTTTTAATGTAATTTTATTGTTATAATTTAATGTTTTATTAATAAATAATGTTTGTAATAATTTTAAAGTATGTTTTATTGTTATTTATAAAAATTTTAAAATTTTAATGAATTATTATAAATAGTAAGGAGTATAATTAAAATTAGAAAATTTTAAAGTTAAAGTTGAGATTTTGTTTTTGGAGGTAAAGATGCTTGAACCTCAAATTTGAGGTTTTGCCAACTTCAAATTTAAGGTTCTTTTTGGAGATGCTCTTGGATTTAAAATTTAGTACACATTATTATCTTTTTTTTTTTGAAAGGTCGTGGTCTCGTGGAGAGTGAAGCTTTAAAGATATGGCTTTGAGTGACCAATATACATGTGGCTATCAATGATTTACTTTGGTATTAGCAAGTTTTTCAGTATTCTTTTCTTGACTAAAAATGGCAGATGTAACCATAATTTCTTCAAGCATTGTTCAACCCGGAAACACCAGTTACTCGGGTCGGACAAAGATCCATCTTACTCCATCTGATCTTAACCTTCTCTATCTCAACTATCCTCAAAGAGCTCTCTTTTTCTCCAAACCCAACCATGAAACCCGTTTCATCTCTCGGTTAAAGTCATCTCTCTCTGCTGCTTTAGAGATCTACTTCCCTTTAGCTGGTCGTCTTGTCAAAGTGAACAATCATGAAGACAATACGGTGTCATTTTACATCGATTGTGACAACGGCTTTGGTGCCAAGCTTGTCCATTCCGTAGCTGAATCTGTCTCTGTAAGTGATCTCCTTCAACCTCATGGCTCTGTTCCTGAATTTTTCAATCTTTTCTTCCCTGTAAACGGTGTTAGAAACATTGACGGTGTCTCATAGCCCTTGCTTGCATTACAAGTCACCGAGATAAGAGATGGAATTGTCTTTAGTTTTGGATAAGAGATGGAATTGTCTTTAGTTTTGTCTTTACAAGTCACCGAGATAAGAGATGGAATTGTTCAGAGCCCTTGGTAGCTGATGGTTGTTCGATTTGGAAATTCATCCACACTTTGTCAAAGATTTGCTTGGATGGTCAACGTGAGAATCTTCAGCCTCTTGTCCTCAGAGGACGGTTTCTTGATGGGATCGATTTCCCGATCCATATTCCGGTTTCGGAGATAGATACAGAAAGAGTGACAAGAAGTGAAAGTTCGAAGAAAGAGAGAGTTTTTCACTTCACAAAGGAGAAAATTTCAGATCTTAAAGTTAAAGCTAATGTTGAGATAAGCTCAAGTGACATAAAAATCCCATCTCTTCAAGCGGTTTTGGCACATCTTTGGCGATCAATTGCAAAACAAAGTGGTCTAAACAAAGAAGAAGAGACTTATTGTAGAGTAGCAGCTGATTTTAGGCAGAGGCTAAACCCTCCGCTTGATAAAGAGTGTTTTGGGAATGTAGCCAGTGTTGGGACAGCTATAGCCACCGTGGGAGATCTGGTCGAACATGACTGGGATGGGCTGCTTTGCAAATAAGTAAAACTGTGAGGTCCCAAACGAATGAAAATTTTAGATCTTTTGTAGAGAATTGGGTTAGAAATGGTTGTAAGATCCCAAGAATTGATGTTGGAAGTAGAATGGGTGATCATTCTTTGATTGTCAATAACTCCCCTTGGTTCGAAGTGTATGATAATGATTTCGGTTTGGGTAAACCGATCGCTGTTCGAGCTGGACCGACGAATGGTAGTAGCAAACTTGTAGTTTTTCGAGGGATAGAAGAAGGAAGTATTGATGTTCATGCGATATTGACCTTATTATCTTTGTGGTCCGATGTACTAGTGAACTTGTTAGATGATGTTAAATCTATAATGTAACATTTACATGATTTATTGATTTCCAGAAAACGACTATGAGCTGATGTTTTTTGTTTTAGATTCCATTATGTTCTCGCTTTCCTTATCTCAATCACTAACAATACTCATCAATGCGCACAAAAAGCTTATTAGAATAGAAACTCTTAAACGTGATAACATATAAAAGGAAAGAGCTTGAAAATGGAATCTAGGTCAGGGATCATAAAAGTCATATTCATACTTCTAACTTCATTGTCAAAAATCTTCACATTAAAACCCAAAAAAAAAAAAAAAAACTTCATAGTCAAAATTAATACACCATCACTTTTCAAATAAAATTTTGTAGCTAAAACCGTAAAATGTAAATCTCTTCAAGGCCTAACAAATTCACTAAACGCACTCAAATAAAAATTTGAATTTTGCACTATTTGGCTTCACTGGATCAGAATCAACAGCTTCAATGGCACAAACACAAGAGGACACGAATACGAATCTTGTATCCGCTTGAAGGCATTTAGTGACAACAAGTCCATAACTCCTGATGAAAATTGGATTCTCTAATGTCAACTTCATCTTAATATGGGTCAGATTCCATAAGATATTGTTGTCAGGTTTGAGGACTTATAACACGAGATAGTTACAATCATCGAATGGCTATGGCTATAATGGGCCTTCTAAACCCCAATGGGCCTACATTTCAGTTGATAGAGAGAACGCTTGAGGGATCCAAAGTTACAAAACTGACGTCGTAAAGAACTGAGATTATGGTGCAAGAGGAGCAAAGTATTCAAGTAAGCTGTCGTGTGGTGGCCACGATCCTCTGTCAACATTCTTAATCTTACACTCAAAACACCAAATATTGCTTTTTCTTTCCTTTTCTAATATACTTTATAATGGATGGATTATGATCAGATCTATGTATTAACGAGATATTGATTCCTCGAATTTCGATTTAAATGACAAAATTTTGAAGAACTACAATGAATTTATTTGGTATTAACAAATCGATTACAAATAAAGAATACAATAAGAATCATTGAATTTGGATCTAACTAGGTGTTAAAAAAAAAACCTAGCCTTTGTCTACAACTCTGTTTTTCCCCTGTTTTTATAACACTCCCGTCACCGGACGTTGACCCAATTCTCAGTGACAGACCAATCAGGGATCGATTCACTAACCAAACTCCCTAGTCTCTCCGCCGGGAAATCCAACGCCGTATGTGAATCCGATGAGATAGATTCCCAATGAGGGAATTCGAATGGGCCTCTCGGCGACGTCGGTACTTCTTCCACTTCCTTCACCTGAACAGAGATAGTGACTTCTTCTCGCCGGTGATCGTCATCACAATCAACGGCTACGAATGAATGTTTTAAAAGCATCTCAGCCGTCCATCTCATCTCAGGATCTTTAACGAAACACTTGGACAAAAAATCTTTTCCTTCTTCAGACAACAACTCTGGAATCTTCGGCAACTCATCGCCGACACCGATACGTATCAAAAGCGACATGAAGTGTGATCCTTCTTTCACACTCCATGCCGTTTTGCCACTAAACATCTCAACTACAGCGCATCCTAACGCCCACACGTCAGCAGCTGATCCGTACTCGTTTTCGTTAACAGATTCCGGCGCCATATATAACGGTGTCCCTCTAATCTCCACACCTTCTTTTGACGCCGTTAAAACTCCGTCAACTCTCCTCGCCAACCCGAAATCCGCTATTTTAACGGCGCCGTCGCCGAATAACAGAATATTCCCGAGTTTTATATCGCAGTGAGCGAATCCGTTCGCGTGGATGTGACGTAATCCTCGAAGCAGCGATCCTGTGTGGCGACGCACATCGGATTCCGGTATACCTTCACCGCCTAGTTTCTTTAGTTGTGTCGCTAAGCTTCCTCTTGAAGCGTACTCCAAAAGCAAGTTATGCATCTCTTCGCCGTTCTCCACCGTTAGATCCTCGCCGTAACACCGTACGATCTCAGGGCAATCACCGAGTGAATCCAACACTGATTTCTCGTTCTTGAGCGAAGCTGCGCCGTAAGAGTCCGCTGATTTCACGGCCATAAATGCCGGGAATTCGCCGGAATCTCTAGTTTTCGTTGCTACACTAACAGTTGAAAAGGTTCCGAATCCGATTGTTTCTCCACGAAGCCACTCCATTGAAACCACAACTTCAGAGAGATATTACGAAGAAACTTTTATCCGAATGAGAGAATTGTAAAGAAAGGTTTCGTTTTCATAGAAGTGATGTTATGGTTTAGGGTAAAAGTTTCCTTTTTTTTTTTTGGATTTCAGAATTAAAAAGTGATTTGAATTCCTAAGCAAATAGAGAGATACAGAGAGGACGTAGCTCGTGACTGTTAATTTGTGCCTCATGTCGCAACTTCCTTATTGTATATACTCGGATTATTTTATTTTATTTTAAATAGTAATAACTATTTTCAAAGTTTGAATATTTTTGGGGATAGTTAATGCACGTGATGAGAGCGAATATTTGATATTTCCTCGTTGGACTGCTAAAACAAAATTAAATAACAAAATTTTATAGTATTAATTTAAATAAATTGTAAAATTAAATATCTTCGCACGACTTTAGTTTATTTACGCTGAGATTCTATAGAATCTTGATATATTTAGGTATTAAGTACTAGCATAATACCATCACCATGTATTTAGATCTGCTATTTCTCACCTAGTAGCCTAAGTTTTTTTTTTGTGAAGAACCAAGAGACAAAACTCCTAAAATTTATTAAAAAAAACATATTAATTATGGGTAAAACAGAAAATTTAATTGTCTTTTTAATGTGTAAAATTTCTGTAACAACACTTGATATAAAACGAAGGGAATATAATATTTAAATCCGAATAATTCCTAGTATTGATTGAATGAAAAAAAAAATTCATAATAAATGGTCTTAATTGGGATTTTGAAATCGAGAAATTTGATGTTCAATCTTTGATTAATTAACTCTTGACCGTGAATTGATTAACCAATCAACGTACTGATCAATTTGATGCTATAAAATTGTTGAAATGCAAGTTGACGTTTGTTGTTGTTTGGCCAATCCAAGAATCAAGTTCTTCTTCTTCATTTGGTAACGTTTTTGCATTTTCTCCTAGTATTTTCGCCTCTCCCTCTCAAGTCTCAAAAGCACCGTTTTCAATACATATTATTTTTATAGATAAATGATGTAAATACGACATGATATAGCGATTGATTATGTTTAATGTAATTATTGTTATCATTGATGGTGTATAGTCTATTAGTCTGTGTGATTGTTTATATATTGATAGCTTTGTATAGCTTTTTATGTAAACTGTGTTTCAAATTAATTAAAAATAGTTGGTTATAAGAAAGAACCCAAAAGGACGGATATTCTCATAGCAGCAACCATTTGCATTTTCGAATTGTATAATGTTTCTCTGTCAACAAAATAATTTAAAACTTATATTGATAGATGAGAAAAATGCTGAATGCAATGAAGCAGTCACAACGTGAACAGTACTATAGTTTTATGTATTGTTTTTTTACCAATTTCAATAGCAATTCAACAGATTTTGATGCTTCAATATATGACTTTATCCGACAACTCTTCCAATCATTATTCTTCTTGCTAATATAATATTAGTCACAAGTTCACAACGATAACTTTTATCGTAATAAATGCTTAATATAGAAGTTTGCACAACAACTTGCTTGGCCGGCCAAGTTTGAGGTCGTAATGGGCATGATTTCATGAAAATCATAGAAAAATACTCCTCTATCATTGTTTTCTATATTTTCTCGTATCCAATTGATATCTAATGTCATAAAACCTTATTACAAATATAGTTTTTTTTTTTTGATAAAAGGTTACAAATATGTGTTATTACAAATATTGTTTGGCTACATGACTTACATATAGGTATAACTATAAACGATGTTAAGAATTAAGATATTGCTCTATACATTAACGTTTACACACAATTTAGTTAATAATAATAGCGCTCATATTGTTTGTTAGTTAGTTTCTACTTTCTATAATGTTTGACAATTGTTATGATATTTTAGTCTATTAGAATCTACAGTACTACAGTAGTATAGTTTTTTCATAGCCAGCATAATATTTAATCCTAAGCATACTTCCGTCTATGCTTATATAATACTAGAATTGATAATAACACAACAATTTATCCATTAAAAAAAGCAAAGTCCTTTTCTTATTTTTGATCACGAATAATGTCGCAAAATTGTCATGAAATAAATTGCGGCGCACCTCGCACTCCACAATATAAAAGTACTGATTACTAAACAAATAAATTAGTGGCCAAGAAACGGCAAAGAAGTGCTTCACAGTGAAGTTTAGTTACTTTTCTTTCTTTAATGTTGGAATCAGACCTGAAGTCTTCGATTCCAAACAGAGTAACAGACTTTCGCAAGTTGCGGCTCTTATAACTTTCTTATCAATTTATAATACTAATAAATGACAAATATCTTGATTTTGTCCATTATTATACTTATAAAAAAAAGATAACAGACATTAACGGAACCTGACGATCGATGACGAACGCACGAAACTCGAGACGTAAAATAAATAACTCGAGTTTTGAGGAAAGTGAAGTTAGTAAATCCTCACATGTTCGCATGTTTCTTCTTTTCTTTTATTCTACAAATATCTTCCTCGGTAATATGTAGATTTTTTTTTCCCAGTGTACAAATGGATAAAGATCTTGCGACTTGCCACTTGCGACTTGCAAGCTTTTTTTTCTTTTTTGGGCTTTGGTACCATGAACCAATCACATACTCCGATTTTTTTTTTTTTTTTTTTTCCTTTCGGCTACTTTATTGTAGTTTATACCTTCTTTTTTTTTCCTATCTGCTTCGAATTATTTCTGTTGTACACAACAAAGAAGATTTCTATGATTCTTCTGTATCCTACACATTATAGAGTCTTCAACTGTAGCTTGGTATTAACGCATGCTATTGTTATTTCCGAGTCGTTTTATAATTACATTGTTGTTATTGAATAGGTGTTCCTTACATATTTACAATATAGTACTAATTTTAATACTCCCTCCGTTTCATAATAGATGATGTTTTATCTACTTTATCTTGTTTCAAAAAGTTTGATGTTTTAATCTTTTTACTTTATTTTTATTGATAAATTGTAAATATCAAGATGTAATGATTAAAAAGAATTATGTTACTATTGGTTTATAATTATTACAATAATTTTTGGTAAGAGAAAATAATATATATTAAAAAAGTAATGATTATTTTCTTAATTTGTGTAAAATATCCTTAACATCATGTATTGTGAAACAGAGGGAGTAATACAGAATGATATTATGTAAACCACTATTGTAAATTAAAATTCGAGAAAAAACTTATGTCAGCTTTAAGTCTAGATGTATACTTTGATTTTTATTTTTTATGGTGCTATAGAAGTGAGAGCGACGATATGCATCAATCATAGATTCAAATGGTATCGTCCTACTTGTGTTTCTGAAAAAATAAATACGGTCTATCAAATTGGAGATGTCTAGTGGAATGGAACAAAGTCGTGAACCTTACGGATAGAAGATTTTATTATCTTAGTTTTTCATATCTAAAAGCATGTGCCTACTCCTACCACACAACTTGCTAATTTATTAAATAAGACATATTTCGTCTGTTTGTTATTCTAATATTTTTCACACAAATAAAAAAATACAATTATACAAATTTATCTCCATTTACTATGCCACTATTTAATAGATATTGACTAAAATTTTGATAGTTTTAACTTTAGATAGATGGTAAATTAGAACTTTTGTTTTAAAAACTATATTGGAAATGTAAAATGAAATTTTTAAAAAAACAAAAATTCAAGTGTAGAATGACATTCTTCAAAAAATGGATAGAGTATAATATAGCCAAAATAACAAATCATGAAAGTATTTAAGAAATGTAAAATTTTGAAAATAACACCGAGTTATAATAGTTTTAAAACTCTTTTTCTTAGCTACTTAATAAAAAAATGGAAGTCTATAATCGATATTGATGGAAGTGTTGTTATCAATGATTTAGGACAATAGATTTGTGCACAGTTATGCAGTAAATATTCCGTTTACGTTTTAGTAATAATTATAATAATCAAGGAAATATAATAAAATCCAGTTTTAGTATATGTAGACGTCATATTAGCTAAAAACATCATATTGATTAATGCAGAAACATATATACGTGTTTTGTTCTGCCAAAAAATCCTAAATAAGTCTTCCTTTTTTTGTTGTATTTAGACATAATTCAATTAAAAAACATTGGAAAAATCTAAAGAGAAACGTTTTGAATTTTTCGAATATGTTAATAATAATATAGTAATAGCACCCGTTGATCCTTAAGAAAGGGAAACCAAAATGCCCAAAACTAATTGCATATAAGAAAATAAGAATCCAAAATAAGTCATTCAACTTGTTGTGGTAAGTGGAATCGATTTTTTCAAAGCTAATACATGGGGTCCCTATCCCTCTAAAGATAAGCATAATTCAAGGTTTCCGAATATTCCTTGGAATATGGATTGCTTTACGGTCAATTTTACGAGATGGATCGAGAACAAGGATTGAAAACAGTGTTTTGTATCCACTTCATTGACTGACTTGACTGACTAGAATTAGGCCGTCTTAAGCCAAGCCCAAAATGGGCGGCCGAAACCAAGTGCATGAACATCAATTTAAACACGTTTTTTTTTCCTTTTGTTAAAATTTAGTCAAAGGATATTTTAAAATTTAAAACATGTTTTTGTTTTGTTTTTAAAGTTTACAAAAAGATAAAAGCCGTCGCTACACTATTCTCGAATCACACGGATAAGAAGAGTTTTATCATTGACTGGCTGCTCAGGATTTTTTTCCATTTTGTGGTGGGTTCTAATATACGATAATAGTATCAGATCCATATATTGTGGCCTAATAGTATCTCAATATTATAAGAGGCCCATCGGACTTTAATATAGTCACTTCAAATCAAAAAAAAAATTTGAAAAAAAACACTCACACACACAAATAATGTAAAAAGGTTTATCAACAATTGGAACTGGAAAAAATTATATGTAGAATGTGGTGAAAGAAAGGCTTCCCCTCGACCAAAGAGAAATGTATCAAAACATATTAATGTCTCGTATAAAAGGTTTCTATAAGGGATTGGATGAGGTATTTAATTAGGTTTAACCTCGTAATAGATCACTCAGGATACTCTTAGTCTATCAACAATCATTTGCAATTCGCTCCCGATTTACGTTTGATGTAAATTTGTTATCAAAGAAATATATACGCCATTTAAATATAGTCTACTACTAATTTGTATCATTGTTATGTTACGACAAAAAAAAACTCTCATATGTGATGTGCCTTGTGTGGAAGGCCTTTGGTCATTCATATTGGTTGTGACATTAATGGGCTTATCTTTGTAAAACGGGTCTTTTTAGGCTTACCTTGTGACACAACACAATAATATGTACGCTCTCTCTGGTTTGTGAAATTGTGATATACAGCTATAAAATATCTTTAAAAGTTTTGATGTCAGATCAGATGGGTTTCTCCATCTTCTTTAATGAATGTTGTAGATTCAAGTTCCGAGAAATTTATATAGAAGCAAGAAAAAAATCATTAAGGGATCAAATTGTATGATATACACTGTTCAAAAGATAAACAGTTATGTATACAGTAAGATAATAATACAATATCCCTTTCTAGTTTCTACTATGTTAAATTAAAATTAGAAAACGATTTATCAAATCAAGAAGAGAACTACTTAACATATAATTCTACGTAGAAAATAATAGTCTGAGCTCACCAATCATAAAATCACTATATATTGTAATTTACTTTCTAAACCATTTCTTTTGCTTCATAAAAAATCATTTAATAAGAGAATAATATATAATATTTACATTTGCAAATAAAACTTATTGTATTAAAGAATTGCAGAATCTTACACGATATAAAAGTAGCACATAATTTTAATATTTTAATAAGAGTTAAAAATCTTAAACAACAATTAATTAAACAAATGAATTATTATTTTTTATTTTGTCCGCCAAAATTGTTGTCTTGAAAGTTGGCTTACGATGTCAAAAGAAAAATAAATCTACAAAGTTGGCTCACGAAATCTTACACCTATGCATCAAGAACGTACTAAGAACAAGTACGATATGACAATGACATATACATTAACACACTTGTTACATTAGAAACAAGACAGAAAGCAATATTCAACTCACGAAACCTAACTAGATGTCTGAAGGCTAAAACATGTCGCATGATCAGTGACATGGGATTTATTCATTTAGTAATGATAATTAAATATTACCATACTTATTCTCTACAACCCAAGTCTGACTTTTAATTAACCATCGCAAACATTATCGATACCCGGAAAGACAAAACCATTTAAAAATAGAGAAAATACCCTCATAGATATTATTAAATTCGCTTTCCCTCCAGAATATTTTTTTCTCTTCATATTAATATATATGAAATATATTTTAAAAATCATGATAATCATCTAAGAATATGTGCATTTCCAAGCATTTGGTGATGATCAGACCGAATAATCGCACACCCTTTTCCTCCATATCCTCCACCAACACTCGTCAGTGCTCCTCCGGCCGCCACCGTCACTCCTCCGCCGTTAACCACCGCATGCTCCTCCAGAGACTGCACCTGCTTCTTGAGAAACTTAACGTAATGGATAGCCTCATCGAGCATCGACGCCGTGTCCATCTTGGTTCCACCAGGGACAAGCCGTTGTAGAATCCGAATCCGCTCGCTTATCCTCTCCCTTCGATGCCGAGCCGCTACGCTTTGTGGATCCTTAGAGATCTTCACGTTCTTTCTCTTCGGTGGCTTCACAGCTTCCGGATCAATATGTATTGGCTGCATCACGGCTATTCGAAAGATCATCTCTCGCATAGCCGCCATGTTGGCGTTGTCGCTGCCTCCTCCCCTTTTGTCCGGGAGAGATGATGACGTGGAGGGAGCGTACCGGAAATTTAAACCGGGTTGGTGGTGGTGAGAGATGGTTGGGTCAAGTGCGAGATGGGTATGGATGGGGTTGAAGAAGAATGGGTGAGTAGTGGAGTCGGAGACCATCATGAAGTTATGCGAATTAGCGTTAGGGTGTTGGTTAGAGAACTGATCAGGAAGCTTCTCCATCTGCTGCATCATCATGTTCATTAGAATGTCGGTATTATCCATTATCTTCTTTTTTGGAATTTATATATAGGGATTCGTTTTCTTTGAGAGAGATGGAGAAGCTGGTGAGATAAGGTATGGAGGAAGAAGAAGATGGACTGACAAAGCTTGAAATCTAGGGTTTTGTGTTTCTGAATTAGTAGAGATGATGATGGAAGAGAGAGGAAGAGTTATGTGCGAAATGTAAACTGTTACTACCAATCAGAGATTCAGCAATATAACAGGAAGTGATGGATTTATATAGCACTTTGTGGCCCATTCTTATTCTTTTACTTATTACTATAATATAATATACACGTAACAATTAGAATTGTTTCCTCTCTATTTTACACCCTTTGTGAACTTTTTACTCATGCACACATATATTGTATGTATGCATACTAGCTAGCTATTGAAAAATGTTTGCTTGCTTTAACATGGATGTTCCAATCCAACCTTCCATGCATTGACTATATTGTTTATTTTAAGCATGGCGTTAATTTTATCAAACTATAGATGAACTTATATCTAATATAGGTAAAAACATATAGAAGTTATTTATGTTATATTGTCTAAAACCAGTTAATTAGGGTTCTATATCGACTTTGTCTAGAATCATCGCAACTCGCAAGAGACCATAACTGATCGAAATCGCTATGCATGCATGTCATTTAATTTAGGTAATCAATGGAAAATTAGTTCATTTTAAAGTCATATTGACCGTAGATTTAAGAAGAGATTTACCCTTTGTCTAGATCGACCGTCCACGTTTCATAAACCAGTGGGATGTTGGACCCACGAGTAACCAAGGCGCCTCTGGACAAATCAAAGGTGCATGAACCGCTCTCACCATTGAGGCAGTCACCATGAATTTTCCTATTCCTACAATTATAATTTATTTTTTGTGTAAACAAAAAAAAAAGGGTTTATATCGGTTCGAATACTAGATCTTTAAAAATAATAATTACTTTGAACATTAGTCGTATAGTTTTTTCCCCCCTTTTTAATCTAAACTTTATATTATTGTTGGTTGTTTATAGTTGTTAACTACCCCACATCCACATGAAATATGTCAGAACCCAGGGAACCCATCTGTTTCGCCGGGATCTGTTCTTCAGGCGACGGCGAGATATTACCTTGAATTCATTTTTTTTTCTTTCTTATTTGATTCTTTAATTTGGATCCAATAATTAATGTGATGCCATTGTCTTGGTTAGTAACTTAGATTGATGTGATAACCTCTTCAAATGTAATCGCAGAACTTTATAAAAAAAAATGATAATAATGAATTAGAAATATTTATTTTTATAAAAAAATAGAAGAAGAGGAATAAAATATTTAGTAAAAAGTACAAACCATTATATGTTGGTAGAATTTGTATTAAAAAAAAATTCAATTTATACGTCTTATTATATTGTCTATACATAATAAAATCGAATCTCACTTGGCGTCGAGCGTTAGTATATGGCACGCTTATCAAAACCGATCGAGAAGGACTTATTGCGATCTTCGTTTGGTTTTACCTTTTTCCTTTATTTGTTTGTTTTGTTTTAAAAAGTTTACGTGAACTCGCTGTGTTTGTTGACAAATAAATAAAGAACAAAAGAAAGAGAAAGTAGTAACTTAAATTAGTTAACGAGGAAGCATTTCAGTAAGCAAGTTAATAAATGACTCTTTCCTTAAAAAAGCATAAGTCCAAAAGACATCGAAACCTCACTATCTTCAATCAAGATTAATGGTTGGCTTTATTTATGCAAAATCATCATTTTTTTTTCTTTTCACACAGAAAAAAAAACTTATTTTGACGTCACATTTGATACATCAAACCATTACTCTTGTTTATTTGTTAATTAAATGTATACTGATTTCTTCTTCTTCCCTATAATTAGACAAAAATAGACAGACACAGTAAGTTGCTTTCGACTTGGTTTTACCCTCTTATGTTGACACTGAAACATGCAAGGAAACCAACGAAACGATGACGTTTCTCTGCGCTCACTTTTTCAATCAAGAAACCAACTTTGAAAGTAACAAAAATAGATGCTATTTTCCCTTTTCTACCTTTTTACTTCCACAAAGTCACTGTAAGAATTAAACACTCCTCCTTCCCATCGAATCTAAATTTCTTAACCAAGATTCGAAGGCTTGGTCGTACTCTTTTTTTGTTGTTGTTGTCTCTCGAGGACTTTTGGAAAAAATTATTTATTTATTGAACTGTTTTATCAAAAGCACTCATGTCATTCATTACGTTATTGATTGAATAAATGCGGTTAAAATCGAGGCCCAATTTAAAATGTTACTAATAAAAAAATTAAATAATAATATTTTTTTGATAACCAAAAATGCACCTTTAAAACGCCTATAACGATTTGCTTACTTAAGTAAAATCTTTATGTATTTGACATATAGTCTCATCATTTTCACCAACTACAAAAGATGCAAAGAGCCTATCTGATGTGATTTTATATGAAACCTCCAAAATTAATAAAATAAAACTTATAAACTAGTCAATATATTTCCTTGAAATCTAGAATGGAGTTTAGTATGTACAGGTCATTAATTACTACTGAGTTTTTTTAGTCAGATGTATTTATTAAAAAAATGGTCATCGTATTTTTTTATTTAATAAAGGGTAAGTATTATTTAGTTGAGGATGGGCACTATATTAAAATAACAAATATTTGGATATTGGAAGCAAATAGCATAATATTCTAGAAGGAAATATATTTAATAATTGAATAACAAAAATGGGGTACGTTGCCTCCTAAGGCAAGGTAGTGATACAGCTGTGTTCATGTCCCAAGCATCATCCATGCCCTTTGCTCCATATTAACACCACAAATTTATATCCCAAATGATCAATCACGAGTTCCGACACAATAAAGATAGTAATTAAAATATTTCTAAGTTAAAAACAGTAAATATTTTGTTAATATCGTCCCAACATTACCACTGATTGTTTCTGACCATTACAATATCCTTTTTAACCCGATCATTCTCATTACATGTTTTTTTTTTATAGATCACTCTCTTATAATAATATCTTATATTTTCTTGAACAAGTGCTATGTATTCTTCTGACACATTTTTATCCTTTTCTTCTTTTTATTAGTTATTATATTGTTCATATATGGAAAAATAAGATAAATATTTAATTTACTTTCTTCATATTATCTTTTCTTCAATGCTCTTTTTTATTATGTCTCTTCAATCTCTCTTTTTATTCGGATAAATTCTCATGTTCTCTGTGACAGGATAAAGTTCATGCACCCCTCTTTAATTATTGCTATTATTATTATTCTATATTTATATAACTGTATGTGTTTTTAAGACAAACTTCTGAAACAATACTCACCAGCTTAATCAATACATAAGCTCATACAAAGTGAGGACACATATTATTTAGGATGAATGTCAACTACATTACAATACTGGATTAATCCAGTTAAACTGTAATCAAGAACAGAAAGAAAGAAAGATATGATCATGTAATATGCATGGAGAGGCAAACAAAAGTCAAAACCTAGAAGATAGGAGCCTCCGTACCATAATCAGGAGAAATAAGATTAGAACAATTTTAATATTTAAAGGAATTAAGACAAACATATGGGTGATGTGATAAGATTTATTTTTATTAAGAAAATAAAAATAGTTTTTGCCAAATAAGGAAATATTATGGGATGAAGAAGAAGAGTAGATCATAGATCCCTTTTATTGGATCTCCTCTCTTTAATTTTGTTGTATCTTGTTTTTTAGTAGGTTTTTGGTATTTGTTGGTACATTCTTTGACTCTTGTTTTTAAACACCCATCCATGTCCCTTGTGCTATATTAAATGTATCAATTTATATATTTTCCGGTGCACCTCACAAGACATATGTAAAATGTAAGATAATATATTTGTTTTCATTATTGAATAATAGATCTCTGGACGAACTGATGAAAGGATCATGCAAAATAGTCTGTCTTCCATTTATGGCATGTAAAAATCTCAAACGTTACGAAAGTTTTGTTATGACGAGGCCTTTCATTTTCGGTCAGTCCTTTAGACCATCTCCTAGTATTGCTAAATATTTAAGCAGTTGTAACGAGTGATGTTGTGGGTTTCCATAAAACATGTCGGTATCTAAATCTGATATTAGAAAGTTGTTGAAGATCCATTATATACGTGAATTTTTCTATGCAAAATAGTCGATTAATAGGTTCGTGATTATTAAGAATATTTCAACAGAGATAAATAATAAATTTAATCAATGGAAAACATACATATTTATAAACTTTTTGGATCAACGGAATTTATTTATGTTTTAAAAAAGAAAGATTAAAAAAATATTTTTTCGTAACATCTGTAATTCGTTAAAAAAAAAAATTTTATATAAAAGATTTTATACGGTAAATACTTAAACGCATGAGAAAAGAAGATATTACAAGCATATATGTTCCCATGCTTTAGTGTTTTAATTGGAATTAAGCCCTGTTTACAAAACTAAACCAAAGTACAAAACAAAAAACCTAAGCGGGCTAAGCCATGTAACTGAACTGACTAACGACGGAAGTACTAATGACTGAACCAAAAATCTTAAATGTTTCTCCAAATCTTTCCAAGAAAACGAAGCAGTTCTTTGCAGATAATTGCAAAGAGTCGTGTGAAACAATAGAAGAAGTTAGAACCAACTGCAACTGGTAGAGAACCAAAGTTGGATTATCTCAAAGGCATGAGTTGGCGTGAAATCTCTGAAGCTTGATGCACAGTGGCCAATCGTCAATTTGATGAAGTTAAGGATCAAGTCAGTAGATCTGATTTTTTGGTGGTGAATTTTCGATGATTCTTCTATATCCCAATCAAATAGATAGTACATACTCTGCCATGCCGATAAAAATAGTTTTTTTTTCTTTTTCTTTGCCAAAATGAGTATGTCATTGTGTAAACTTGTTATTAAAAATCCATACAGTTTACTAAATGAAATTCCAATAACCATTTCAGTTCATACAAAACTAAAGAACCAACGTGCAACATCATTACGATCAACTAAAGGGTTAAGAATTAAATGGGCTTGAAAGCTTTTTTGGCCCATTAAAATAAGGCTTATAGCAAATGGTTCTTTTGTATTTGCTAATGTTTTTTCTTCTTTAATAAATGTATTTGCTTATGTTGCATTTGCATGTAGTATAACAGTGGTAAGAGATATAACTGGGTTTAAATCCGGATTATGGCAGAATTTTCAAATCAAATCAAATCTAAATTCAAACAAGGGAAAGTTGATTTCGAGTCGAAATTGCATTACATATTTTTTAGCCCATCAACAGAACCTCAAATATTAGTGGTAAAATCCTTTAAATATGATGTTAAGCTGAGGAGTTTGACTTATCCATTAAATTAGTAATAAAAAATCTGATCACTATTAATGGGTCTTAAACTTCTTCTTTTTTGGGGGATCCTTAGATCTTCAAAAAAAATCGGTTACAAGTTTAATGTAAAACCAAAAAAAAAAAAATCCAGTATAATGCATATCTTTTTACCACCATTAATTTCAAGGTGTAGAAACCAATGGTCTATGCCTCTATAACATTATAGAAAGTACTTGTAAGACTTTTGGTTTTTGGATTCTTATTAAAAGAATCATCATGAATCCAAAATTCCAAACGCACATATCTAATCTAATCTATCTAAGGTCTTGGACCAAGCTTGTGGTTGCCCCACATAGCAAGCAGTAGTCAAAAGTTTGTACTTTGTACAGTATTTACTAAAACCATTTAATTTTTTTTTTTTAAATGTCTACCAATAGCGATAGATTGCGATGTACATACCAGCCGAAAGAAAATAGAACTATACCAACTATCTTTATCTTTTTTCAACTTGTTACAGAATCTATGAAACTAACGTCTGTTGAAGACTAATTAAAAATTACATCTTCAAATTAAATATATAAATAAAGTGAAAAGTCAAACCCCAACTAGTTCACACTTCACCAAGACACGTTATATATTAAGCGGACCGAACCATCCTTTTGATACACGGACTCTCACCGTTCGTCTGCTCCACGGCCCACCATATGTCCTAACGCATCTGTCTAATAGACGGCCCAGATCTGATCTGACATGTCATGTTGGAATTATGAGACGGATCGGGAGGAACGTGATGGGCGGTGGGATTTGCACGTGATCGCAGGAGCAACGGTCTGATCAGATGGTTCTTTTAGTGGGTTGTAGTGACCGTTTTGTACAAATTATTGTGGACCGACATTATAATATTTACAAGTACGATACTACAGTATCATAACATTAAGGATTCTCTTACAATCTTGAATAATATACGACATAAACTTGTTATTAACTAGCTTGTTCGTATGTGAATATATTACAATCACATTTACGTTATTGCATTTAGGTTCAATTAAAAGAAATATTGCGTTTTGGAATATAAGCTTGGTATAATTTTGATTTTGGTTTGTAAGTATTAAATTCTAATCAGATATATATTAATTAATAACAGTTTAAGTTTCAACTCAGATCTTGTTTGGATTTAGTTTGAATTTGGTTTTCCAAATGTAAAATAAATCAGTTTTACGAAATTCAAACTCGATTTGTTTTTTTTTTTTTGGCTAAAGATCAGATTAGATCAGAACAGTTCACTGGATTAAAGTCCTATAGATTACTATTCTATGCGTTTTCTAATGGAAAGTGTTTTTTTTTCCTCTTTAGGGGAAATATTTAAAATTGTACAAAATGGTTTGGTATACAATAATAGTACCTCTGATATGTTAGGAAAATTATAATTTGGAAAATAATGATTGCAACAACAGTCCTTTTACTGGTAAAAGGTTGGTTATGATCACTGATCACAACGTAAGCAACCATTTTATTTCCGAGTGTGTACCTAGCTGTAGACTGTCTGATACATCTCATCTACCCTCATAATTTTCTGGATTATTAAGTGTTTGGTATAATAGTACACATCTCTTTATTTCGCTGATTTTCTTAATAATATCTTCAATAATTGTCCAAATTAATTCCAAAACATTATTTTGCATAACATTTGTAGAAAAAAAATGTTAAACAAACTAACAAACAAAATTGCTATTACCTTTTCCATTTTTCTTTTCTATTTTATCAATTATGAATTAAAGAAATCCCATGTATTCTAAAATTTGTAAACGTAAACTAACTAACGAGGGTGAGATCTTGAGCCGGGGACTTCACTAGTAAAAAGTTTTAACATTTATAACTTTTTTCGTTCAATAATTTATAAACGATTTTTTGTTTTATCACCCCGTGCCATGAATCGGATCTTTGACTGTGGGATTCTTAAAACGTGGACACTTCTAATGACTAGACCACGATAGATATAGTAAGGAAACCATTTTTATGATCCGTTCTCTTCTCTTTTTAAAAGTTAAACAAAACAAGATAAAAAATCATGCGTTCACCAGAGAACACTAATTAAAACATTAAACAAAGCCCTACGCAATTCAAAAATACTAGAAAAAAATACTGATACTTTGTTTAAGTAATCATTTTATCTATTGCTGTAAAAAAAATAATCATTGTTGTGAAATATATATATGTATATGTATATGTATATTATAGAATATAATATTCTATTATGTGAAAGGTATATGAAGAAAACTTTTGCTCTCTTATTAACTTGTTATATCTGTATACAAAGGGGTAAATGTTTCCTATTTACAGATAGAAGTAAATGTAAAATATTAAGGGGCGGTGAAGAATAAGTCGGTAAACATAAAATATTATAATATTATTTAATGGATAATTACTCTGAATTATTATAACACTCTTCCTTAATTATCCATCACTAATAATGTATTACGTATTACCTCATTAAAAATCTTATCATAGAAAAATCTAGTGGGATAAAAACTATGACAAGGAAAAAATAGTGCAGTGACGTAATTTCTCCCTGAAATGATGGATAATTTTTTTTTCCTTCACAAATCCTTAAGATGACGCATCCCGATGTTATGAATATGTTTTCTGAATGTTGTAGTGGGAAGCGCCTTTGTGAACAAATCAGTTGCATTGTCAGTTGAACGGATATATTAGATATCCACTTCTTGATTCTTCTCGAGTTTTCGTATATAGGAGAAAAATCTTGGGGGAATATGTTTCGTTCTATCGCTCTTGATATAACCTTCTTTGAGTTGGGCGACACATGCAATATTATCTTCGAACAATTTTATTGGCATTATTAGTGATTATTTCGCTTGACTGTTTTATATGATTAGTCATGGATCTGAGCCAAACATATTCTCTACAAGCCTCATGAAGCACAATGGTCTTTGCATGATTTGACGAAGTAGCGACCAAAGACTGTTTTTGGGAACGCCAAGAGATCGCAGTACCTCCAACTGTGAAAACATATCCGGTTTACGATCGGGGTTTATGTGGATCTGACAAATAGTTTGCATCTGCAAAACCAGCTAAAATAAAATTGGAGTTTCTAGGGTAAAACAATCCCAAGTCAATTGTTCCCTGAAGATAACGAAAAATATGTTTAATTCCATTCCAATGTCTGCGCGTGGGAGACGAACTATATCTTGCAAGTATGTTTGTAGCAAATGCTATATCAGGTCGGGTACAATTTCCAATATACATAAGTCCACCAATAGCGCTCATATAAGGTACTTCAGGACCCAATACTTCTTCGTTATCCTCACTAGGTCGAAATGGATCTTTATCAACATTAAACGACCTATTAACCATTGGAGTACTCAAAGGAGTTGCTTTATCCATATAAAAGCGTTTTAAGATCCTTTTTGTATAATTTGATTGATGTATGAAAATTCCATCTCCAAGATGCTCGATCTGGAGCCCAAGACAAAATTTTGTCTGTCCAAGATCTTTTATTTCGAACTCTTCTTTCATATGAGTTCTTACATTATCGATCTCCTTTTGAGTTCCAATTATATTCAGGTCATAACCATATACATCGATTATCACAAATCCATATAAAGATTTCTTAATAAATACACAAGGACATATCACATTGTTAGTATATCCTTTACTCAACAAATATTCACTTAAGCGATTGTACCACATGCGTTCGGATTGTTTTAATCTGTAAAGTGATCGCTGTAATTTGACAGCACATATTTCTTTAGCTTTTGAGCTTAATGCTTCAGATATTTTTAATCCTTATGGGATTTTCATATATATATCATTATCAAGTGATCCATATAGATATGCTGTCACAACATCCATTAGATACATTTCTAGATTTTTGGATGCCGCTAAGCTCATTAAAAATCTAAAGGTAATTGCATCTATAACCGGGGATTATGTTTCTTCATAATCAATTCCCGGTCTTTGAGAAAATCCTTGGGCAACAAGTCGGGCTTTGTATCTTGTTACCTCATTTTTCTCATTTCTTTTCTGAACAAAAACCCATTTGTATCCAACCGGTTTTACATGTTCAAGTGTTGTGAAAATAGGTCCAAAAACCTTTTTTTTTATTAAGGGAGTTCAACTCAGTTTTCATGGCCATTTTACATTTCTCCCAATCAGATCTTTTCTGGCATTCCAATATGGACCTTGGATCTGGATCATTATTTTCATAATCAATTTCTTTGGATACAGAGAATGAGAAAATTCCATCATCATCTTCTATATCATTTCTAACCCATAATTTTCCATTTTGGGCATAGTTAATGGAAATCTCATGTTTTTCTATATCATTTTCGTCTTCAGGACATTTCTCTGTATTTGGTTCTTCTAGACCTTTTTCATTTATTTCTCCCATTTTCTTTTTCTTTCGGGGATTTATATATTTTGATACCATTGGTCTCCCCCTTTTCAATTGAATTTTATGTTCATTTGCTATTTTTCATCAGTGTGTTCTTCAGGAACATTAATTTTTGATGAAACATTCGCAGCGGGTATATATGATTTTGTCACATTTTTTGTATCGGTGAACACATCTAGTAACTGATTTGCCATATTCTGTAAATGTACAACTTTCTGAACTTCTAGTTCATGTTGTTTCGTAGAGGGATCAAGGTACAACAATGACGATGTGCACCATGTAATATCTTTTGTAACTTCCTTAATTCCTCCCCCTAACGTTGGGAATACATCTTTATTAAAATGGCAATCGGCAAAATGTGCCGTAAACATATTACTAGTTTGTGGTTCAAGATACCGAATTATATTTGGTGATGTATACCCAATATATATTCTCAATCTCCTCTACGGTCCCATTTTTGTTCTTTGTGGTAGAGCTATAGGGACATAAACCATACACCCAAAAATTCGGAGATGAGATATATCTGGCTCCTGGCCAGATGCTAATTGTATTTGGGAGTACTTATGATATGCACTTGGCCGTATTTGAATTAGTGCAGCAGCATGCAGGATTGCATGACCCCATACTAAAATTGAGAGCTTTGTTCTCAATATTAACGGTCTAGCAATAAGTTGTAATCGTTTAATCAAAGACTCAGCCAAGCCATTTTGTGTATAAACATGCGGGACCGGATGTTCAACATCAATTTCTAATGATATACAATAGTCATTGAAGGTTTGAGAAGTGAATTCACCAGCATTATCAATTCTTACTTTTTTTATTGTACAATCAGGAAATTGTGCTCTCAATCTGATTATCTGTGAAATGAATCTTGCGAAAGCCGTATTTTGTGTAGTCAATAGACATACATATGACCATCTACTGGATGCATCAATCAATACCATAAAATATCGAAATGGCCCGCATTGTGGATGAATCGGCCCACATATATCACCATGTATTTTTTCTAAGAATACTGTAGATTCATTCCCGATTTTGGCTGGTGATGGCCGAGTTATTAACTTTCCTTGAGAACAAGAGTTATTAACTTTCCTTGAGAACAAACATTACATGAAAATTCTCTCAATTGAAAAATCTTCTGATTTTTCAATGGATGACCATTTGAATTTTCCATAATTTTTTGCATCATGATTGAACCAAGATACCCTAAACGTTTATGCCAGATTTTGAATGTACTTGTAAACTTCGGGTTTACTGTAATATATGATTCAGTCGTATTTATTTTTGTGGAATATATTCGGAAGATAGAGCTGGTAACTCTTCTAATATTCGCTTTTGCTCCAAAATAATCGATGTAATGCAAAGATATTCAATGCCATTTTTATTCATAGTTTCTATGTGATATCTATTTCTGCGGATATCTCTAAAACTTAACAAATTTCTGTAAGATTTAGGAGAATATAATGCATCATTTATTTCAAATTTTGTTTTCTTTGGCATTGAAAAACTGACTCTTCTGGAGCCCATGATAATTTTTGCATTACCAGATTTAGTATTCACGCTTCCGGCGAAATATTTTATTTTAAGGGAGGAGACATATTTTTTATCTTTAATTATTGTGTGTGTTGTAGCATTGTCTGCTAGACATATATCTCCATCCTCGATCTCAAAGTTTGACTTTTTCTTAATTCAAAAATATTCATAAAACATGCATTAATAAAACAAAAAAGTTTATATTACAAGGAAAAAAAAGAAAAAAAAGTATCTTACAACAAACATATAAACAAAAGCACTTATTAAACATAACAAACATAAATATTTATATATCATCTCATACTTTATTCTTCAGGAAGATCTTTAGCTATTTTGATTTTGGTTGATGGATTCAGGATCAACTACGAAATCTGAAATATCGAGATGTGTATCATCATTTAAGCCATCGAAAGAAAGTCCGGATTCGCCATGGATGAAGTTGGTTTCATTTGCCTTTTCTTTCGCCTTTTGTGATTCTTGATATAGATCGGCCAAATGTTTATGTGTACGACATGTACAGGTCTAGTGTCCTTTCATGCCGCATCTGTAGCAAGCATTCTCATGCTGCTTACGACCAACTTCATTTCTTTTGAACCTTTTATTATTTTTTTTCAGTGTTGAAATCACTAAGACGGAACCTTTTCCCTTGTCCACGTCCACGTCCATATCCTCCTCGTCCACGACCACGATCATAACCTCGACCGCTCCCTCGTCCATAATTATTATAACTGGATGACGCAACATTCACTTCTGAGAATGAAGCTGATCCAGTAGGACGAGTTTGATGGTTTAACATCACAAGTTCATTATTTTGTTCAGCTACCAAGAGAACTTGCACAACTCTGAATACTTCTGGTATCCATTCGCCCGGTATTGTTGCTGCAGGATTATATTTCCAGGATGAAAAGTTTAGAGAGTTTTCTCTATCATATCATAATCGCTTATCTTTTCTCCACATAGAATTATCTTGGAAGTAATTCCGAACAAAGCAGAATTATATTCACTAACACTTTTGTAATCCTGAAACCAGAAATTCAACCACTCATGTTTAGCTTTTGGTAAGATCATGTATTTCTGGTGATCAAACTTATCTTTGAGTGATTACCAAAGATTTGCAGGATCTTCTTTTGTCATATATTCATCTTTTAAACTATCATGGATACAGTGAAATAAAAATATCATGGCGTTAGCCTTTTTCTCTTCTAAAGTTGTTTTCGATTTATCGATGGTATCAAGGAGCCGTCTTCCTTTTAAATGCATCCTTGCTGCAACTGCCTACCTCATATAATTATTTTCAGATATATCAAGGACAGCAATCTCGAGTTTTGCTAAATTTGACATGATAACTTTTCGGTATTAGAGCAAATTATGCTAATAACGTGTTGTGAAATATATATGTATATGTATATTATAGAATATAATATTATATTATGTGAAAGGTAAGAAACGTATATATGAAGAAAACTTTTGCTGTCTTATTAACTTGTTATCTCTGTATACAAGGGGGTAAATGTCTCCTATTTATAGATAGAAGTAAATGTAAAATATTAAGGGGCGGTGAAGAATAAGTCGGTAAACATAAAATATTATAATATTATTTAATGGATAATTACTCTGAATTATTATAATAACAATCATTTCATAGTTTTTTTTACGTCGTTCGAAACGTTCTAACTACAAAGGTAGGGTAATCAAAGACAGCGTTGCGTTAAGAAAACGACGTCGGCTTGGCATCGTTCGCGGGACCCAATAACGTTATTCTGCGTTTTGTTTGGGAAAGTCGTCACACGTGCGTTGGTGCTTCTTTTTGAAGATTTTAGAGATATTTCACAAATCAGCCTTTCCCAAAAGTAAATAAACTAAAATCACCCCGAGAAAGAAGTTAGATCAAATTAACCCCCACCAGAGCTGTACACAATTACATTCATTAATATACAAATTTGGATTTATTTATTATTACTATTCAGTGTACTTTTTTCTTCACAGTACAACGCTCCCGATTTTTCCTCTATTACTTTTTGTTTCTAATGACAATATAATAGAGGAAAAATGTAAGAATTACACATATTTTAGACCTTTTGAAAACGTTAAAATCTAATTCTGTATATTCTTATAAGATATATTCATGAGGGGGTAATTAAAGTAGGAAAAGAATATCGATTGGGGAATATTATGAGTTTATGACCTAGAAACCGACTCGGCAAGTTTCCCGATTCGCTGGACAAGCTCTGGAGATAAAAATTTTACCGGTTTCTTCTCTTTCTCCGGTCGAAAATCAAAACCGAGTGCATCCGAGACTTCTTCGGAGCTCCATCCAGCTTTTCGGAGCGACTCCGAGAACCGACCCGCTTTCAAAAGTAATGCATCAAGAACCGCTTGATTATCCAAAATTACCATTTCACCTTCAAAGAAACCAGATGCCGACACGTGGACAATATCATCAACGTCGGATTCACTCCACCCGCCTCCTCTTAAAACCGACCCGATCCGGTTCACGTAATCGTCGACCCATTTCGGTGTCTTGGATCTAGGTAAGTCTAAATATCTATCCGGTGATGAAGAGTGTGACGACGACATCGAAGAAGATGAGTTTCTCCGGCGACGATCCACCGCCGCGTCACTCCAAAACTCAACCCATCTCGGTGTACCCGACCCGTGCACCCGACCCGAATCTAAGCTCATTCTTGAAAAATTCGACGAAGACGACGACGACGACGACCCGGCGGATTTCTCACTCACCGAACGCTGCTTAGTTAAAATAACCGGACACGAATCGGATCCTCTGAACACAGACTCACGCTCGAAGAAATCAGATAGATCCGACCCGCAACAGAAAACCCGAGTCTCATCAATGTAAAAAACCGGGTTACCCGCTAAAGACGGGTTACAAGGAATATAACAATGATCGAATATAGGAATCATCAAAGGAGCTCTTTTGAGAGCATTTCTCGCGACCCGTAAAGCCTTTTCCGGGTCAGACGGTCTCGGGCCCCAAGATTTGCTCCAGAACGTGTTTCTCGCTATCTGAAACGACACGGCGGCGATAGGAAGATCGATCATGGCACGAAGATGAAGACGAGCTCCAGGAGAACGCCAGTCTGGAAATCCGGCGCCAACGGGTAAACCGGCGGTGAGAACTGCCCGGAGGTCCGGTGGGAAAGCGAATGCAAACTCAGCTTCAGCTCTGGCGAATTCGGCGTCGGATAGACCCGGTTGGACTTGGATTCTTGAAGTGTTTAGATGAGAGATCACTTGGTCGGCGAGAGATGAGAAAGAGACGAGACTGTTTCTAACCGTTGGAGTCGTTGGTGCGGCGGCTCTAGCTGAGAGACGACGGAGACCCGCCGCGTGAGCTGGTCTGAGAGCGGTTATTCTCCGATCAACGTCGACCATTTTTGGGAAAAGAACCACAATTTGAAAAAGAGTGAAGCTTTATGAGTTATGGGGTTTCAGATATGTTTGTCTGATGGCGAAACTGAAAAAGATGATAGGCCAAAGAGAGAGAGATTGAGAGAAGAGCTTTGTTGATCAAAGTGAAGAGTTTCGTTTATTTATAGCAAGTTTTTTTTATTGGTGGGTCCTACTTATTGTCTTTTCTATTTCCCATTTATTTTTGGTTTTATTTGTGAAATATGGAAATAGTGGTGGCAAAAGAAAAGGGTTTTGATTTGTGAGAATCTCTAGTGACTTCATCGACTAGACTAATTCGATGATTAAAGTTTTTTTATATTTTTCTTCTTAATTGAGATTCTTTGAATTTATTTTGTTAATTATCTACAATAAGCATTAGATACCTTTCTGATCGGTTTACTTTTGTGTATTTTTTCTCTTTAGCGGCTCTGATTTTCTTGGAAACACGTAGGACCCATGCGTGAATTATGGATACAACCAAGAAAAATAAAACTTTCACATTAATCAAACATAACAAATATATAGTCGGTTCATATTTTCCTCCTTCTGAACAACTAGAATTTGATTGAATTTTTTTCGTTTAAACCAATCATAATTTAAGGACTAGAATTGACAATCAGATCAACTGTACAGAAAAAAACTTCATCTTATGCTATTTCCTTTGGCATAATAAACACACAAAAATGCAGTGCGGTCAAATATTACAAAACAACAAATCTTAATTTTCTTTAGTTACATTGTCATTAGTAAAATAATTATAGAAGCGAAGAAACTACATTAGTATGTAAATATACTCTATAATATGTCTGGTATAAGTTTTAATTTATTGATATGAATTATAGATCAATATTCCTCAACCTGTTTTCTTTTTGATTATCGGAATTTAACTTTTGGCTGAACTTGTCAAATTTTAATCCGGTTTTGGTTTATAGTCGTCCTCGTGGGATTTAGAGATTTGTTACCGATTTTGAAGCATTATAGACAATAAACAAATGTTGACATGTGATTAGACGTAAGCCAAATGATTACGGACAAAATCGATATTAATCACTGTTTGATATCCACTTAATCATAATTTTTCAGTGGATTTAACAGTTACCATACTAGTCTACACAATAACAAGACATCGTTTATTATGAAATGGATTAGAGTATTTTGTTTCTTCTACAATCCTTATTGGAAAGTTAATGTTCAAAATAAAATAAAAAAAAGACAGTACACATGCAGCTTACGCGTGAATTGTAGTTGTAAAGTTGAAAATTCCACCGCTTGTATTTTGGGTTTATGTTAAAAACATTTTACTTATCTAACTATATAGTTGTGATTTAATTTAATGCGGGAGTGAATCTATGACCGTTGAGGCATAATCTTTGGGGGTAAACAATAAAAATGGTCACGCGACTCTAGGCCACGTACTACTCGGGAATCTCACATGCTAATACCAATATGGCATGGATTCTTTAGAGAAAAAAAATGTTTCAAGTGTTAAATCGAAAAACATAATCTTCTAAATAATTATTTTATACTATAGCATTTCTCAGTAGCTTCTTAAAATGTGTGGAAATAATTTAAAATATAAGAAACACACTAGTTTGCGTATTCATTTGCTAACGTCGTCGAAACCGCCTATTATTAAAAGCTTAAATTTCAAACTAAACGGTCATTTTGTCAGCTTAATCACATGGTATCGACTTTGTTTCTATAACAGGTTAGGTGTTGCTATTTTTTTTCTTTTAACAACTTTTCAATCTAGCAATGTTCGTAAGAGCATCATCAATGCATAGAGACTCTGAGAGTTTAATACTTTTAACATAATTTATTTTTATTTAAAATTTAAATAATAAATTAAACTCAAAACCAATCAGATGATGATATGTGTAAAATGAAAGGTTCTTTGCGGTTTTCAAAATCTTCAAATGAAAAACCTATTCTCTACTCTCTTTAATACTTTTTATTATTTTATTTTAATTTATTGTTGAGAACCCCATTGAAAACCTTTCACTGTTGATGCTCTAAGTATTCTATGTTACGTATAGATTCTAAATATAGTCAAATTTCCATGAGTTATTTGTCAGATTTAATATGTTAGGGGGTCAACGGCATATACTTTGCATACCTGACGTGAATCGGGATTAATTAATGGAGTATTAAAGGAGTTTATTATACATTTTAAGTATAAATTACATTTATTTGATGTTCACACTGGCAAATCAAATAGTACAAAATCTATTTTACATAAATTAAGATAATTTTAAAAGCATATTCAATGTATTACTCTATTTTTTTTTATTTTAAAATATAGTAACTTTAAAATGAAGTTGAGTTGTACTCTAACCCTATTCCAAAATAGAGTAGAAAATAGAGTAAGGAGTTCATGCATTTTAGTAAGATTATTAAAAATATTATATTTAATATTTAATATTTTACTATTTTATTTAATTAATCTTGATGAAAATTAAAAAATTATAATTTATATTTTCATAATTTTATTTAATTAATTTATTTTAAAAAATTGTCAGATTCAGCCAGATTCTGCTGCTACCATTTGAATTCTAAGTATTGCGCTAGATTCTATTAAAAATTATCAAAATTTCAAAAGAATATATTATTCGGCTATATTCAACCGGATTCCACTGTTACCATTTAGACCCTATATCATTTTCAGAAAATCACAAAAAATAAATCAGTTTCGTTACAAAAAGAAAAATTCTAGTAACATACAATCTTTAGTTATATTTTATTATATATATATATTTTCTACGAATTTGTAATAGTGATCAACATGTTAAAATAATAATAACTCAGCTAACTAGCTAACTAACTTGTATACCACTCCACTTGCTCTGTCCAGTTATAATTGTGTCCAACCCATTTCCAAAGTTTTAATTATTTACTACTTCTCAGCTGTTAAGTTGTGTTATGCCATTCACATTTCACAAACATGATCCAACAATATTGCTAAATTAACAATATTTCGCTGAAACATAGGTAATATTATGCTATTTTTCTTTTTCTTTTTAGTTTGTTGATTTATTTGAAGATCTCTATCATCATGTATAGTGGTTATCATATTGGTAGTCGCCGATCATCAAGATAAAAAAAATAGAAAACTATAAGGGATGTATTTCAACCTGAAATCTCGTGATCACAAAAAGAATAAGAAAATGGAGCAGAAAAGAAGCTGGATCAGATCTGTAGGTACTAATATTAGTTATTAAAGGTTTTGTTATTATCATCGAGGACAAATCAAGAAGTTATTTTATTTATTACAATTGACCATTTTTAGTCGATACATGAACTATATTATATGCGATGTGAAAGGTTGGACTTAGGTATGGGTGAGAGTTAATGAAATGTTCTCATAAGCTGAATAGTATTTGTTGTCTGGGTGTGAAGCTTTTGGAACATTTACAAGTTAGATGTTTAATTGTTGTGTTAGCTGAAGTTGTGTGACATTAGTAGGGTCCATTTGGTCCCAACCACATAATCAATATCTTTAAATGATTTTTGTATGATATATATATATATATATATATATATATGGAAGGTGCCATCTTTTGGAAGTAGTTTATTTATTATTTAGGAATATGTATGTTGTGGTCGATCGACTGAATTCAAAAAGAAATATTTTTACAGTACATACTCTCACTTCATCCAATTTTGTTGTCTTTGTAGATTAATATATGGTTTAAAATTATAGTGATTAGAAATATTAATCGGTCCGATCTTTTCTGAAAGTTTATTACGTAAAAAGAGAAATCTAAGTTTTACTTGTACATATGAATTACAAAATTAGCAAGATCATAACTAATTTACAAGAAAAAAAAAACATGAATGCCATATCAAAATAGTACTACGAACAAATTTAGATGATTTTCTGGTGTATATCAGTTTTTCAATATACGTCCGTGCTTTTATATTCAAACTTTGGCTGATGCAGGAAAAAAATACTGTTTTTATGTAATGATTTTTTTAAAAGAAATGATGACAAGATTTAGTTAATATAATATTTATAAATAGATGATAAAGAAAACGAAAGAAGAGCTAATATCTCAAAATATAGGAAGAAGAGAAAGAGAGGGGCGTTGAAAATGATATAAGAACATTTTTGCCCAGACCATTCACCAAAATGATCATCTTTAATTATAATCATATTAATCCTGATAAGCCTTTTATCAAAAAATAATAATCATATTAATCATGATGTTACTACTTCTTTAATTTGACCCCAGATATTTATATATTTACGACATGGATTGAGGGAAGACATAATATATCTACATTAAGCTCTAGTTTTTTTCCCTCAAATATAAGCTCTAGTTGACTATCCCAGTTAATCAAGTTTAGACCAAACCTCTTATTTTGCAAGACAAATGATAAGGTCAGACACCTTGTACTTCACGTGTTGTTCCTTACATCTTTGACATATATGTCGACGAAATTTATGGCATTATCATTGAATTTTAAATGTCGTTACAAAAAGTCATTATCGTTAGACAATTTTGGTCCGTTAGTGTGGCTTCGACTCTATCGAGTATCGACCGTTGCTATGTCCACTCGATCTCAACTATTGATCAGTCAATTAAAACCAAACATAAGAAAAACTATTGATCAGTCAATTTGGTCCAACAGCTTTGGTTTGGTTCAATGTCTTTGTAAGAATGATTTAAAATGTCAAATCTCTTGTTGTGATGGGTTGGTTTTCGTAATTGATTTTTCTTGGTGGGTGATGATATTAAGAGAACGTATAGGACGCTCATGGTTGTTAATAATATTTCATCCTCTACAGACTGAAAAGAACTAAATAAATAAAAGACCCCAGAAGATAATTTTAATTTTATAATATCACTAATGAAATCAAAATTAGAATATTAAATTTATTAGCACATGTAAAATTTTTATGATCAGATATAATGAATTTCTTGTATTTGAAACCAAACCAATATATATTTTTAACTATAGTATAGTTTTAATAACATCTAATAGAAAATTAGTGAACCTAAAAATAGTTATATAAAACTATATGTAAACATGTACTTTCTTTGATACTAAAAGATTGATGTTCTAGTTTTTCTATTTTGTTCCATAAAGATTGATGTTATACTTTTTCTATTTTTGTTCCACAAAAATTGATTTTCTAGCTTTTAAATTTTTTTTTTTTTGAATAAATATATTTTTAGCGAGAATTTTAATAATAATTGTTTTCTGAAGAAATATTGATTTTTATAGCACCTGAAGGTGTGCCCCTCGAATATAATATACTAGCAAACTACACAAAGATGGCCTATATTATCTCTATGATAGACTAGTTATTAATATTATGATATATTAGTAATATAAGAACTACTAAATGCTATATAATTAAATAGTTCAGAGTGGGTTAAAGCTACCACCATGTGCTTAATACCTTATTAGTTATTACCTTCCACAATAACCTATTTTACGAATAATTAAGAGAACAACTAGACCATATCACATATACACAGTACAACCACACAATTCTTGTTTCTTCATATTACTAATCGAAAGTTCGAAACCTACCATAATAAAATGGACGATTCTAGTAAAAAGTAGGAGAAACTTTATTGCTTAATTCACTACCTCCTTTTCATAAACCATTCGCTTTTTCATAAACTTTATACTTTTATATATCCATTAACAATAAGCACTCGTGTGTTTGATATATCATGTCTGTTCTTTATAAATTGATTCTTGTTAGGTTATAGGATGGCTATAAAGCCTACCATCGTAGAACCAAGCGTGCGTGCGGTGGAGGAAAAAAAAAGCGAGTTTCTCATTGTTTTCTTCATTTTTTTTTTTTTTAATTTATTATGTTGGAATGAGGTTCACCAAAGTGATTTTGCAGGTCCGCGTTTTTCTATACAGATTAAATATTTTATTTCATATTTTGAGTCCAACCTCCACATTGAGTTTTGACCTAATGATCATCGGCTATATTGTTGTGGTCGAAGTTGAACATAATGAGTCTGCTAAGTTTGGCTCTCTGTCTGAATTGGACCCTTTTTGGTTCAACAACTAGTTGAAGCGGTAAAGTAATGTTTAAACACCATTAGTTTCACCGGCCAGACAGATAGTTTTTTTAGGTACATGTGACATTATTGATTCCTACATATGTATTTTCAACAATTAAGCTGAATCTAGAGAAATTCTTGATTGGATTTTCTGATAAAAAAAATATTAAAGCCAAACCTTAAATTAAAACCTTGTTTCTCTTTCAATAAATCTCTTTACTAATCTTATCGTATATAAAATTTAAACAGTCCATGTGCTAATCTAAAATATAACCCCAAATGTTATAGTTAATTCTGCAAAGTGAATAAATTATGTGAAGATCAGCTCAGGGATATTAGAGTAGACATGCTACATTGCTAATTGGGCCATAAATCCATAGAGAGTATCCTAAAATTAGACAATCCACGTCGTTTGCTAAAATCTAAAATGGTCTTAATATCGAAAGGACATTAAAAGATTGATGATGTTAACTTAAGGTCGTTTAGCTACATCAACCCACTAGTTTTTCATTTACGTAAAAGCAATTTTCTACCAGATTTATTCGTAGAATATCTTTTAATTCCAATTTCCAGGTAACATTACATAAAATTTAATAAAAATAAAACTAACCAATAAAATAAAGCCAGGCCATCATGACTTGGGCCGGCCCATTTCTCCCAGAGTCGGCGACTAAGCCCACTTGACCATTTTTTTTAATGAAAGAAAATAAAACAGTAGAAGAAACGTTTTTATTTCTTCGGAATTCGACGCGGAAACTAACAGCGAAAGAGCTTAGATCGACGATTTGTGTCGCGGCGAAGAAGAAATGGTTCGTTTCTTTGATTTTTTTTTAAATTCTTTATGTGCATAGATCATCAATTTCTTCGGATCAGATGAGGCTTTTGGTGCTGCTAGATAACAATTTCTCATTTTGTGTTTTTAAGATCTGATTCAAAACTGCGGAATTTACAAGAGACGAAATTAGGGTTTATATAAATTGGAGCTCATATCTTGAAGAATTTAGGCGAAAAATGATATCTTTTGTTACTCACACTTGGTTTTGATTTTGAGTTGAGATTTTTGTTTGTAGAAACATAAATTGAGCTCGTCTTGTGTTTGGTATTAAGTTGAAATGCTGAGATTTAATGTTATTTTATTGCCATATATATCTTTTGTAGTCGAGTTTGTACAGAGGTGTATCGAGGAAAGAGAAGCCTAGACGTCATCATGGGTTAACAACACAGAAGAGGCAAGAGATTAAGGAAGCTTTTGAGCTATTTGACACTGATGGATCTGGCACTATTGATGCTAAAGAGCTTAATGTTGCTATGAGGTGGTTTTAGAGTTTCTCTTAAGTTTATTATGATTTGGGTTTTTTTGGAATTGATTTCTTGATAGTTATGATCTCTGAATGATACAGGGCGCTTGGTTTCGAAATGACTGAAGAGGTATTGTTATATGTTTCATTTTGAGTTTTTTCCCTTTCCATTTTAAGGAACAATGATATTGATACCTGATTGTGTTTGTTTTTGAAAGCAAATCAACCAAATGATAGCTGATGTGGACAAAGATGGAAGTGGAGCTATAGATTTTGATGAGTTTGTTCATATGATGACTGCTAAGATTGGTGAAAGAGACACTAAAGAAGAGCTCACCAAAGCATTCCAAATCATTGATCTTGACAAAAATGTATTTATTTACTCTATAAACTTACTTCATTATTTCTCTAGAAAATAACGTTTTTCCCCCCTTAAATGTTCAGGGGAAGATCTCTGCTGATGACATTAAACGCATGGCAAAGGACTTAGGCGAGAATTTCACCGATGCTGAGATACGAGAGATGGTTGAAGAAGCAGATCGAGACCGTAAGTTTCCAATCTTTGTTTCTCTGCCTCTTGTGCAAATAGCTTGGTTTGATTATATGATATGTGATCCACTACGTAAATCAAAACTGTAGATGATGGTGAAGTTAACATGGAAGAATTCATGAGGATGATGAAGAGAACAGCTTATGGATCTTAGAGAGTTTCTTGTTCTTCACGATATTACTCATAAGCTCTGTTTGTTACATACTTGTTTAACTGAGGCATAATGATCTATAATATTACTGAAGACACATATATCAGTTGTTTTATCTATTAGCATATCTTAATGTCAAGTCTTGCCCTTCTCTCACTGTCTTTGTATCAGTTTATATTCTGTATAAAAGAAATATCTTTGGATTGATTACTGGCAAAATTTCATACATTATGAAAACTTTAGGAGCTTGCATGACGATTCGTATCTTTGTTCCTTTCCTTATGTATTGATTTTACAGTGATATGTTTTGTATTTAGACTCTTCGAGTCATGAAGTTTGCCAATGATCGTTTGAAAAATATATTAGATTGTAACTATATTATTGGGAAAATATCATAAAAAATTTCCAACTCAATACATTTTTTTAATTTAAATATTCAATTTTTTGTGATTCCAGTTAAAACCTCTAATTAAATAATTTTTTCAAACCAAACTTTCAAATAATCCAAAATGTAAGCGATGTTGGGTTGCCTAACGATCTAACGCTAATTTCATCTAACACCGTTAAAATAATATATTTCTATCCAAAAATTATTGTTTTTTATTTAACTAGAAAAACTAAAAAAAATATTAGAAAATAAAAACAAAAATAACTTAACAATACAAAACTATATTTTCTAAATAAAAAATATTTAATTAAATAAGCAAAATATAATTATCTTCAATTAGCTTTACTCTAAAAAAATTGTTTTTTTTCTTTAGCTTTTTAATTAAATTATTTAGAAAGCTAAAGAAAAAAAAAAATTTTAGAATAAAGCTACAGAAAAACAATTTTTTTAGAATAAAGCTAATGGAAGATCATTATATTTTTATTTAGAAAATATAAATTTTTATTGTTAAATTAATTTTGTTTTTTTTAATATTAATTTTTAAGTTTTTCTAGTTAAATATAAAAACAAAAAAATTTTGGATAATTTTTTTTTAACAGTGTTAGATGAAATTAGCGTTGACCGTTAGTCAACCTAACATTGATACACTTTAAATTATTTGAAAGTTTATTTTGAAAAAATTATTTAATTGGATGTTTTAACTGAAAACACAAAAAGTTGAACGTGTAGTTGAAAAAAATATATTGAACTGAAGGTTTTTAATGATATTTTCCCAATATTATAATACCATTATGCCTTTTGAGTCATGGGTCGAGGAATAAAGTAACTATATTTAACTGTCATAACAGAACATGAAAAAGGTATATTAGTTACCAATTAGTTAAGAAAATAACAGAATATTTTGTTTCCCTCAACACTTCCTTTTTCTTTGTTTGCGTGAAGTCAATAAAATAATTGACTTTTAAAGCATTATTCAAAACTTGTAAGGCATTGAGAAAAGCATTATTCAAAACTTGTAAAAGAATCGTATTCTTGGTTTGCGTGAAGTCAATAAAATAATTGGCCAGTATATATACATATAAAACTTAGCCAATTTTCGTCACAACTAAACCTTACCTTTTGATTAAAAAAAAAAACGTTAAGCAGTAATAGTCTCCATGGATCCTCTTTCCACCGCTGCTACCTATCGTCTCGTATGCCCAGAAGAACGAGTTTTAAATGATTATAACAAAACTATAACAGTTGGTGAGATATTCCATCGCGTAGTCAGCAGTTCCTATTGCATTTCTGATGCCGCAGACAAAAAATCCTTTGTTGGTCTTGTTGAAGGTGAAGAAGGTGAAGAAGCTGTCGTTTGTGGGTCTTGTACACAAGATATACTAGGAAATGCCTCTTATTACTTTTTCCGTCATTGTGATTATACGTACCACAAAGAATGTGTTGAGTCTCATTCTCTCTTCCAATCCTCTGATCATCCAAAACATCCTCTCCAGCTTATTTCTTTGTTGGGAAATTACAACAAAGAGGATATTTTGTATTGTATTTCTTGTAAAAAAACTGTGTTGATTTATGTTACGCTTGCTTTATTTGTGATTTTATAATCCATCATGTTTGTGCGAGAAAACCAACATCCCTTACTATCGACAATCCAAAAAGGCATGAGCATACCCTCCATTACATTTATAGAAAATCCAATATGGTTTGTGATGTTTGTGGGTTGAAGAAGCAAATTGACTACTTATATGCATGTCTCCAATGCGATTTCATTGTCCATTAACAATGTCTATTTACCATATGTTATACAAGTATCCCGCCACATCCATCGTCTCACTTTCACTCCTAGTATTCCTTGCAAGAAATGGACTAATTGTGGAGTTTGTCAAGCAAAGATAAACAGAGATTACGGGAAATACTCTTGCATAAAGGGATGTGTTTTTGCAGTGCATACTAGATGTGCGCTGCGAAGTGATGTATGTGATGGGAAAGAACTTGAAGGAGAGCCTGAAGAAGCATGTGAAAATACTACAATGTTCGAGGAGGAAGGCGATGGGATTATATGCCATTTGAGTCATCAAAATCATCAAATGCAACTCGACAAAATGATCGATAGTGTGTATGATGGAAACAACTATTGTAAAATGTGCATACTTCCTTTTGTTGATGATGGTAGGGTGTATCGATGTCTGCAATGTGAATTCATTTTACATGAATCATGTGCATATTTACCCCGTGTGAAACAGTTCATGCTACATTGATGTCTCCATATTTTACACGTTTTAAGCATATGTTTGAGTCCATTTTAGAAAAAATTCACCCCTTGTCTATGCCATTTGAAGTCTTTTTTGTCCATTTTGCATACTTAGGAGGATTTGCATTAGATTTGCATACATATTGCATTTTTGGAGCTAAAACAGGTACAACTTAGAGCATGGATGCTAGGACCACCCGAGTCCCACTCGAGTCCGTGCTCGCCACGCCACTTGAGCCTGTGCTCGCCACGCCACTCGAGCCCGTGTTCGCCACGACACTCGAGCACAGCTCGAGTCCCCACTCGAGCCCTGCCATGCGACGCTCTCTGCTCGAGCCCACCTCCATTCGAGTCCGCACTCGACATCGCATCCCCGAATCGACTTCAGCTCCACCACAACCAACTCGATGCTGCACTCGACGTTAGCACTCGACGCCATCTTGCTCAGACATGCGACGTTACCACTCGACATCGCATCCTCAACTCGACCTCAGCTCCACCACGTACCACTCGTGTCACAACTCAACAACATCTACCCGTCTCAACTCGACACCACCCAAGTGCTCGACGTCCAACACACTCGACCTCCCAACTCGAGCTGCACCACCCGCGAAGACTCAGCTACTTCTTTAGTCTTTTTCCGTTTTAGAGTTTTCCGTATTTTACTATAAATACCACTGTTGGGTATTATCCAGAGGAGATGTCTTTTATTTTTAGGGTTTTCTCTGCCTCCAAACCTTGTTCTTGGTGTTCTTGGTGTTCTTCATTTTGTAATTCAGATCTCTCTTAATCTAGTACTTAGTTTGCTTTAATTCTTTGCAGTCTTACTATTCTCATCTTAATCTATCTTTCTAAACTATTTTCAATGAATTCTGAGATGTTTGATTTTTCTGGGTTTATGTTCTTGATGATGATGATTTGTCTTCTTGAGTAGTGATTTAGGGTTTCTGAGGATGGGATAGGTTAATAGTTTGCTTATGATCGGATCTGGTGTTTAAGATTGCTTGATTGTTGAATTTCCCTTCTGGGTGAGTGTGCTTAAAGCTTGTTGCTTTCTGATCAATTGGAACAAGATCTGAGATGATTTCCACATGAGAGTGTGATGGAATCATCAGAATCAACTTTTTCCAGAGATTAGCACATCCTAACCTAAGAGATTAGATGTTTAGGGTGCTTTTTGGCTTTAGCAATAGGTTCTTTGTGCCTATCTCATCATGGTGGCTCAAGCAAAAGTTGGTATGTCAGTGATAAGATTTGAGGTTTCTTACCACGAGAGTGGACTAAATTGTTTTAGATATTTGCTGTCTAGGGAATAGCCTTTGTGGTTGATGTTTGTCGAACACTAGTGATGATCATGAGCTGCTATTGATCGATTACCCTATCCTTAGATCCCTATTGACTTTCTTGCTTTATCATCTTGTTCTAAAGTCATTTACTTGTTTAATTACACTTTATCTTTCATCTCTCTTGACTCGGCCTTGAAGCCCGAGTGCTTGTTCGTTTGTCGTTTTCAGGCTCCACTCGATCTCATTGACTCGTTCAGAGTGGTCGAGTGCACATTTTTGTCATTTTTCTGCATTGACTCGGTCACTTGACTTGGTATAGGACCCTCGGTCACTTGACTTGGTATAGGACCCTCGGTCACTTGACTTGGTATAGGACCCGAGTTAAGCATCCATCTTACTGCATTTCATTTTAGGTTGTTCGATAAACATTTCCTTTCTATCTGGCTTGACTTAGTTGTATTTGATCACATCTTGATTGCTAGCATCACACCCATTTGGATTGACACCTTAGTATTACAATGACAATGCTAGGGAATTGATACATCCTTCTGCATACACATACATTAGTTACATTGTTTTTACTTGGGGATTGCATAACTAACAGGGGATTTACATCCAGTAGGACAAGTTCCTATTGCTAGATTTTCCTTGCCCACAGAAGTAGTCCCTGAGTAAAAACACTAATATCATACATGCTCATCCATTGATTCTAAAACAACCAGTTACTAAAGTCGACGACGATACTTGGTTATTCCAATGTACAAAATGTGATTGTGTCTCATGCGGTTTCAGATATGTGTGTCTCAGAGGTTGTCCTTGGGTTTTGGACACACTTTGTGCATCTATATGTGAGTCATTCGATCATCACTCTCATCCACATCCTTTGTTCATAACATGTGATCAAAACACATACAAAATCTGTTCCATCTGTCGAGAGAACAAGAGACAACCTTTGAGTTGTGCTAAATGCGATTTTGTTTTGTGTTTTACTTGTGCCACTCTTCCGTATAAGGTGAGGTACGAGCATGATGCAAATGATGAGGTTTATTGTTGCGAAATATGCAAAATTAAAGATATATATCCAAAACAAAACGGGTTTTATGCATGCAATGAATGTGGACTTGCGTTCCATATCGAATGTTTACTAGGAAGAGATATATATATATATGAAATCTGGACGAAGTGGCATATACTATGGACATGAGATTCGTATTCTTGCCAACACTTGTTCAACTCGACCTGTATGCAAAGGATGCAAAAGACGATGTCCTTACAAAATAAAGATGGAATCAGATTACGATCACGCCATATTCTGCTGTTTTTCTTGTTTTTTTTTCTGAAATGTTAAACTGATCTACATCAAAGATGGTATCAAAATCAATTGTTATTTTTGTATTTTAATTTCTTCTATTCTTTGTTATTGGCATATGTATATAAAACCAAGATTCAAGTAACTATTATTGATTTTAAACCAAAAAAAACTTTGATTTGAGTGTATATTGCAACTTCGATGAGTAAAACCGATAAAATTATACAACAAAAGTTTTATCAAACTTTCTACAAACCGTAGAGAATATACAAATATTTCCTATATTCTGGCCTAAAGTCTTCCTTTTATACAAGTGAAAGAAGAATAAAGAAGTCATGATTCATTGGCTGATTAATTGACACCTGCCACTGTGTATATTATATGCTCCAATAATGCAAATGATTGTGAAGTTATCATGGGAGATTTCCGAGGATGATGAAGAGAACAACTTATGGATCTTAGAAAGGTGGTTAACGATATTACCGATAAGAATTAGGTGAACTACATAGATTATTTGATTCCAACAAGTTAAAAGCATATTAAAAAAAAAAAATTAAATAAGAGTTGCTGATTTGTAAAGGATAATTAAGATAATGTTGACAGCAGATACAACGGGGGAAACATTGGAGCCGTGAATTGGGTCGAAAACCTCACGGTAATATTTTACCAACGCATATATAATAAAACTAATCATACTAAAGTCCCATGTCAAGAAAGTAAACAAGAAGACAAAATCTAATTATCTAATGAAAAAGAAGAAAAAATAATAAAAAAGCTAATGGATTTATAGGAAAATTTATGAAAAAACCAGATCATCTCCTCATGAAGCCAAAGCTGGTTGGGTTATTGGAAATGGTTTATATCTGAACGGACCTCGATGGATAATGATGAGGAAGAAGAATCAAATCGAGGGCGTAGTGGTGGTGGAGGAAGCAGAGGCATTGCTGTTACCAGTCTGCTTAGCCACATAAATCTGCTTCACCTTGCTGTTGTTTTGAAAGCCTCTCTCTCTCGTCATGGGTTGGTTTCTGCCATGGAAGCTCGACCTCCGATTTTGCTGGTGTTGGTTTTGATGATGGTGGCTCGACCCTGAACCTCCAACATGCTGAGACTGTGTGTTCTTCTCCTGGGAGGATTGTAGTTGTTGTGACTTGAAGCCAGGACCAGTTGGATTCTGAGTGTTGTTGCCGTTGGTAACAGACAAGGTGGTAGTGGGCTTTGGTGGTGAAGCGCAAGTGGTGGAACTGTAAGAGTTCGAGGAATCCACCATTGCATCCGCGACTGAGGATGTTTGGACGTTGGGATATCTGTGAGGAGGAGGAGGAAGCATGTTGTTGTTAAACTGAGGTGGAGGAAGATTGGAGCCATCTGCTGCTTCTTGCTGTTTCTGCATTTGTATTGTTGGAGGACCCGAAAATGGCATGTAAGGCCACCGTGCTCGAACAGGCATCTCCTGAGAAGAAGACTAACCCACACCGTAAAATAAATATGACAGTCCATGGATTCTAACTAATTATCATTGTTGGATGGGATCAAATACCTGGAAAGGGGATGGCTCAAACATGGTAAGAGGAGACGGCATAGGGAGGTGCTGAAGAGGCGCAGGCACAATGTTACATTGCATGGGGGCAACATTTGGATTGTTTATATCACCATCTCCTCCAGCCTGAGAAGAAGACACAATTGGGTTGTGTTTCCAATCTGGTTGTTTTCCAGATGGGATGTATGTTGTCCCCATGAAACTCAACCCTCCAAACTGTCCAACAGGTGCAAAGTGGTTATAAACGAACATGTGAGGAGGGCCCTGAACGCCAGGAATAGCACCGGGTGGGGTTAGGAAAGGACCCGTGAAACCGGCAGGAGGAGCATAGAACGAATCTACTCCAGAATGACCCTGCTGCTGCCAGGTCATAGGTGGACCAGAAACTGTTCCTGAACCTTTCTGGGACTGTGATTGGTTTGCTCCCGCGTCATGGTGCGGGCTAAAAGCAAAGATGGGTCCTCTTAACATGGGGTTTACATCATAGAAAGGGTAATGAGGAGGGCCTGAAGGGAAGTGAGTGATCATTTGGTTTGAGTTGTGTGGACTTGGTAATTGTGGCCACAGAGAGATTGGAGTGTCCACTGAAAGATCTGCTGGGAGAGAAACAATGAGAGACTCTTCAGCTTTTGACAGACTAGGCTGCCCACCAACAGTACCTGCCAAAGCGAAAGAAATTACTTCAGACAACAAATAACCATTTGGGAATATGCATAATCCCGAGACAAAGCAAATATTACCACTTGCTGCCCCATCGTCTAACTCTGTTCCTCCATAGATTTTGGTTTCGACAGGTAATACAGGGCCAGTACTCAAGGCATTCCCACCGGTTTCATCATTAGTTATGGCTGCAACAGCAATAGCTGAAGCAGCTGCTTCTGCTTCTGCTTCACAAATCTCCATGCCAGTGGATGATGGATTTCGATGTTTATTATCTTTTTCAAAATATAAAGAGCTATCATTCTCCGTACGCCCACCACAGGGAGGGATAACAGTGGAAGATGTAACTGCACCTAATAGAGAAGAAAAGACACATCATTTAAATGCAAAGACGAACCACTTCAAAGTGAAAATCGAGGTGTCTAAGCCATCAGCTCACCAAATTGAATTTTGCCCTCCGCAAGTAATGAATTTATTGGGGTTGTGCCGCTTGAAAAAGTATTTTTCTTTGGCACAACAGAAGTTGATGTCGGATTTGGCTTGCTAATTCGGTTAGCACCATTCTCAACAGAAACACATGAAAGAAGAGATACAGGTTTCATGGCTTCATCAAGCTGACTCTGGGTTAGGGCCATAACCTACAAGGGAATACCAAAAGGCTTCAGATATTTGCATAGGCGTCACCCATAACTAGTAGAGCATGAGTCAAAACTATTTTGTTTTTTATCCACAACGACTTTCTTTTTCACAAATTCTTACATCTTCATATTTCCGTAAACCATTCTATAGTATGAAATGAAGCATGGAACACATCTGTTTTAGATGGCAAGGTAAATGCAAGCAAGAATTTTGCAGAAACATGAACCCCAATCAGTAAATGCAAGCAAGAATTTGCAGAAACATGAACCCCAATCAAAAAACGTTAATGAAACCTCGAACAATATATACTCACCGGCTGATAGGTGAGTTGGCTACCCCAAGTCCCCACAGAAGTTTGAATATTATCCAGAACCTTATGTTTGTTGCTGAATACAAAACCTGACGCTTGATTCTGATCATTTTTGGGTATAACTGGAAGAGCACTACTTGCCTGAGTGGACCTGCATAATGAAATAGAAGGTAATTAAACATAAACAGAGGGACACTATCGCTGCAAACAGACTTAAAGCATTTCAAATGATCAAAGAGAGGAAAATACTTGCTGCTCCCAGATTTTTCATCAGCATGGGAATCTGTTTTAGGGGATGGTGTGCCAATTGGGCCTAACGGCTGTCTGTTGGAGACCGGATTAAACTGCTTATTGTTCGCAACTCGGCTAGCTGGTGGGCTTCTGTTGGATCTGGCTGCAGCCGTATTGTTCTGCAAAGTTGAACGGGGTTTTCGAGATGCCTGCAAGAAAACAAATTCACTTTTAGTGAGAACTACCTCTGACTAGGTAACAATTTACAAGTAGAGCACTAGAGGATTTAGACTGCATTAAAACCTTGGATGCCTGAGACTTTTCTTTGATTTCTTTTTCTCTCTGTTCACGGCGGTCATTAAGCATTTGCCTTTTTGACCTTACCTCAATAAAATCATCATCGTCACTAGGAGTTTCAATGTCATGTTGCTCAAAGACACGAACGATACCACTCTGCAAAGGTGCATCAATTTCTTTTTCAGATATCATATTCCTTTTAAGGTTTGCCTGTCCAGAATTTGGACTGAATGGACTCTTCACGACAGCATCTTTCCCCAGTCTACTCTCAAATGAACCCCCAGTATTGGTTTTCTGCATAGCATTCAAACCGGACACTGAGCTATCTAAGCCTTGTTTCTGGGACTTGTTGGACACAACATATTTTCTACTTCCATTTCTTGTAGAATTTTGTGCCCTTCCATTGCCATTTCGATTATCCTCGGAAGATGGCCAGTTTGATTCCCGAACTCTAAATTCAACCCTCTGACGCCGATATTTTCTATAACCACCAGAATCTACCCGAGAAACCTCAGAAGTACCTGATGAGCGCAAGCCAGAATTTCTAACTGCAGTTGTGTCAGTTTGGGCTTGGCATCCTGATTGTCTTTCAACTAAATTTGATTTTCCATGACTCATCTTTCGAGAAGGTAATTCCGACTTACCAGACAACTCTGGTTGTTTTTGAGGTGGCACAGCAGCCTCAGTGCTTGCTCTCGCTGGAGATATATTAGTATTGTTCGGTGTACCCCCATCAGAAATATTCATCGGTCTCCTAAGAACACTAAGCTGAGGGTTTGAGATAGAGGTTGCTGCATTTCTAGTAAGCAGATTAGCCGGATTTCCTTGACCAAGCTGAACCATCATTGAGGATCCAGGATTCTGATTCAAACCATACGTTGATAAACCATTCGCCTGGCCAACTGAATGTGGTGGCGGTGGCAGCACCCCTTGGGACACTGGGGATGTATATCGTAGTTGACCAAACTGAATGATAGGAGACTGGGGCTGTTGGATATGGGAAAGCGAGGAACCAAACTGGGGATGAAGAGGAAGAGGCATTTGGATGGAACCAATCTGTATGGCAGGGAAAGGAGAAGGTATCAGCGAAGGACCAGAGAACAAACCAAACTGAAACTTAATAGGCTCATCCATCTGTGCTGAAGTAGCGGATACAGGAGGGATAGTTGTCTGAATAGGTGATGGATGCAGACCAATGCTGTGAGGTGGTATGACAGGATGAGTAGAAACGGTAGAGTTACTCTTGGAGTCTACTTTATTGGTCAACTCAAATGAGTGCCGGCCACTATTTGGGTGAATTGTCAGGTTCTGCATTGTGGTTTCAGTATCCTGGAAGGTCCTAGATGCATTATGCATGCTCAACGGATCAGAAGTTTCAACAGGTTGGGCGGCTTGTTCACCATGGCTTGTCTCAATAGAAGGTCTTTCATTATCTAAAGAATCGACAGTAGGCTGAGGAAGTGGAAATGTAGCTTCGGAGATCTGCTGACATTTTTCAAAGTCATCGCTGGGTATTTCAACCTCCACTCCTTCATTAAATCCTAAGACTAGATTAGAGTCTTTATCCTCGAGATGCATTTCTTCTAATTCTTGGGCGAGACCTATGTTCTCATCAACTCCGTGTATCTTATCCTCCTCCTGGTATCCATCTTCATCTTCGTCATATACTTCTTGTTCCTGCAACCGCTCACTACTGTCAAGAGTCCACTCTTCATTATCCCAACAAGACACAGAGCCTGTAGCAATCATCAAACTATCCTTTCCAACATCACTAGAGACAATTGGTGCTCCCCCTTTCTCTAGTAAACCAGCATCTTCTCCCTTCCTGGAAGCAGCTAAGACAGATGAATCTGCTGATTCATCCAAGTCATCATGAGAGAGATGAACAGGGGAATCAGGTGGGCTAGTAACGGAAAGTGAAGACTGAGAGTCACATCTTCCAGTAAGCTTGCTGTCGAACCGGTGATGTTCATCAATACCACTCCCGGACAGCACATGATGATCTTGAAGATCCCCTATATAACTGGCTAGAACAGTCGAATTAGTCCTACCTGTATGGCTGTAGCCAATCCCACCAACAGAAGTTGAGGGACCAGGATGCTCAACCTCGCTTCTAAAGGATGACTTCTGCCTAGACTCTTGGGGAGGGGGAAGAACACGTGGCTGCCTTACTGAATACCTTGGTCTTCCAAAAGGGTAATAGTCATCCCCCTCAGGATTCTGATACAACTTTTCAGGATAATGAGGATAAGGACCATGGCGTGCACAGCCCTGGCTTTGTCCCCATCCGGGATCACCATATTGCTCTCCAAAACTTTCACGAGATTCAGATTCCATCCCATAATTCGTACTATGGGTCCTTCCATCTCCAGGAATTCTCCAACTCTGATCAACTGAATGCTCTGGGAATCCTGGTTTGAAGTAGGAAGGGGCACTGAGATATCCAGTTGTCCCAAAGAACTCTTCCTGCGAGCTATGTGGAACATTTTCCATATTTTGTGGAATAAACCTCGAATGGTTTCCACTCTCAATATCTTCCTTTCTCCAAGTAGGCTTTTGTCTATCAGGGAACCCAAAAGAACCATCTCTAGAAAATTGAGATGCGGCATTGCTCTCAAATGATCTACTGGGTACAGATAGATCTAAAGTTGATGACGTAGTAATTCTATCCACCATCCTTTCGCTGTCTTCCCAATCAACAACATCTGCAGACTCTTTTTCTTTAACAATATCTAAGAATTTATCCTCTGAAACAGTTGAAGATATGCTGCAACCTTTGGCAGCTTCAGCCTGTCTCCTGGAAATCTTTTCTTCCAACTCTAGAAGCTTTTGCTTAGCAGCCTGCTTTCTCCTTTCTTCCTCCATGATCAACCTATGTTTCTCCTCTTCTTTTGACTTTCTCAACTCTTCTGCCTTCCTTGCAGCATCTAGTCTCTCCTGCTCATTTCTGAAAGCAGCTTCTCTAGACTCTTCTTCTAATCTTCTCTGCCGCTCATCTTGTTCATGAGCAAGCCGCAGTCTCTCTTCTTCTTCTGTTCGAGCTAGTTCTATCACCCTTTCCTGTTCCTCGATGATCCGCCGGCGTTCCTCTTCCTGCATCTTTTGAACTCGCTCAAGTTCAGCCTCAAATGACTCCCTCACAGGATCATGAAACTCTGTTTGCTTTAAAGCCTCTTTCTTCTTCTTAGCAACACCAAGTACTGGGAATGGATCATGGACATCAAAACCGGAGTCACCAAAGTCTTCCACATGAGGTTTGTCACTCTTGAAGAATGGGCAATTATCCCTGCAAGATGTTAATCTTGAAATCTTTAATTAAGATCACAAGAAGTAAGCAAACCTCTAGAAGTAGAGCCATACTAGAAAGAGTTAGTACCATACCTATTCTGATTTTCAATTCCATACCCATCCCGATGAAAAGTTCCCCTGTTGCTGGAGCTATCCATATTATTATTATTATTCCATGGCTGTCTTCCTCCTCCATGCTGATATGGAGCCTCTCTAGCTCCAGTATTATTCCAAACATTTTCCCTTGATGCTGACAAGAGGTAGTTACTTTTCTTAACAGTTTCTCTGCCCCTACTAGAAGGCCTTGCTCCATAAATACTTTTACTATTATTTGCACCTTCATTTTGGAGTGGTGAGGAGACTCTCCAAGAGTTGATCTCCCTTCCTCCTCCACTGACTGGTCTTACTTGAGTCAAAGAGGACTTTGCAATTTCATTTTCACGCTGTCCTGGTTTGTCAAATAGATTAGGAGCAGCATGCTTCTGAGGCAAGACATGAGGCCTCGGAAGATCAAACCCCCTTTCCCAAAATGGTTCATTCTTTGAATAGCCATGATCCCTGTCCCGATCTCTTAAGCCATGACTAGTGTCACGCTCATCATCAGCCCAATCAGATCGTGGGGTCAAACGAACAAGAGGCAGTGGCCCTGCAAAATACTCTTTTTTCCTCACCTGTTCAGATGAATGCAATCCATCTGAGAAACTAGTATTCTCGCTGAGCTCATTACCAAGCCGGCTACGCCCAGACTGGTTTTGAGGTCTCATATCAACAAGTGAACTTCCCATAGCAGAGACACATCTCGGCTCTTTTGAAAACTCTTCACCTGCAACTTGCTTCTGTTTCTGATTCAGACCCTCCTTCTGTTTCTGCCCAGACACAGAAGCTGAAGGCAAAGAAGCCTTCAGCGACGGGAAATCTTCACCCCTCAAAGTTGCAACTTTCTCTACATGATGAAAAGCCCGTTCCATAGGTTCAGCTGCACCAACCTGAGAAACAAGAGGCCTATTCAACCCATTACTCTCCCTGATAACACCTTCAACACTATGATTACCAATATCACCATCTTGCAAAGCAGCTGTAGCAGCAGGCTTACTCCATCCCATACCGGACGAAGCAGGTCTTGTTCCACTCCCAGCGACTCCTCCACCAGAATGAAAGCTCGAACCAGATGAATCAACTCTCTCATGCTCCTTACGGAGTGAAGGAAGGTTCAAGGGGGGTGGAACAGATAACTTCGGCCCAGCATTTTGCGAGCTTCTTGGCCGTGAAAGGACAACCATACTTCCTCCTCCTCCACCACCACCACCACCATAGCCACCACCTCCTCCTCTCCCCCGGTTTGCCCCATAACCTCCAGATTGATTATACTGATGATGAGGTTGATATCCATAAGACTTATTCAGATTCACAGACGCGTACTTGTTACCATCTCCATGATTAGCCATATCCCGCTTCCGCCGATCACTGAACATCGCCAACGCATCAAACCCTAAAACCTAGATCTGATTCTCCCCAGTCAAATTCGTCTGCAGTCTATTGCCTCAGATCTACTAAAGTGACGAACTGATCAAAATTGAAAATCAATCTCACGAATCTCCCCTGATCAAAAACACACACACAAAACATCAACAATCAATTCCCAGATTCGATCCTTGATTAAAACCAGCGTTGAATAAACGCAGGAGCTAGGAGGAGGTGAAAAGGAAAAAAAAACAAAGTGATGGATGGAATCGACGACTTAGGGTTTCGTTTTTAAATCAGCTCAAAGCGACGGTCTAGGAAGGCGTAAGATTACCTCCGGCGGTGGTGGGCGTATGATATCAACGATGGTGGCTAACGTACGCTGATGTCAGACGACGAAGCGCGAGGGAACGAATCGTCGGAAAAGAAAGCCCTACCCCTACTACTACCTCTTTGTCGGAGATAAAACAAAAAAAAATAAAAAAAAAACAATTACAAAATGAAAAGAAGAAAAGAAGAAAAAAAAAACAAAGCTGAGGCACGAGAGATAAACCAGGACATGGTTTACTCTTTTTTATGTTTTTGACCCTATATTAACTAATCATCTCTTTATTAGCCATTAACTCTCAATTTTGATCCATATTACCCTGTTCTCTGCCTTCGATTTATTTTTCGGTAACGATCAATTTGATTTTCGTACAAACATGAAAAACTTTGAATTATAAACAGAACAAAAAAAAAGACATTAATTTCGTTACAAAGTTGTTAAATCTTTTACAAATAAACCCTAATATATATATATATATATATTCTCCCATCGATGCTAAAAAAAACTTTTCTTTGTCTTGCCCTTGTGAATCTCTCTTCCATTATTAGGATTTGTTATCAAGAATGCTCTTCCAGTGATCAACGACCGCTCTCGACTCAGACCGGATTTTAGGGTTACCATTCTTGGAGAGGAATAGAAGAGTGCAGAAGGCGTTAGTCTCCCTAATAAGTCGAGGGCTTAAAGGCAAGCTTCGCATAAGTCTGAGAATCTCAACGCACTTTAGGGCTTCAGGAGAGACGATGTGAAATCCTTTGTCTCTTGCGACATGAGCGGCTCTTGTGGCGGTGCTAATCAGTTCTTCAAGTTGCTTCTTTTTAACCATTCTTCTTCTTTTGTTTCTTCTCTTGATATCTTTCGCACATGGTGGTGGTGGGAAATCACCGGAAATATCCATAGCTTTCGAGAAAGGAAAAAAAACACAGAGGCGAGATGAGATTTCGAAGAACTAGAGAAAGAATGAGGAAATAGAAAGTGTGTGATGAGTAATGTTGGCGAGAGAAGAATACTAGTTGATATTATATAGAGAAAAGTTTCCAAATTTTAGATGGAATTGGATTTCGAAAAAAAAGGAAAAAGTGGATTAACATTTTTTTGTCGTTGTTATATGTGAACCGTTGATTTCCTTAATTGTTTGAGATAGCCACAAATTTCCTTTTTCCGTACTTAAAAAAAAAATCAAGTTTTTATCTGCTGAACAAATTACATATGTTTAGCTTGCGGGCCAAGTTACAAAGCCCATTAAATTAAACAATCATGAGCCATTTATCACTCAGCGAATCCGGTTGCGTTTCGGCCGCGGAAGATATCGAAATCGGTGTCATCGTCCTATATTGAATCGCGTGGTCAGAATCACGACAATGAATCATGTGTTGGACCCATTTCTTGTTAAGGCCAAAAACTGAAACAGACCCAAAAAACATAATTGGGGAATGGTGATTGATTGATGCAGAGAAGAGGAAAAACGTAAAGGAGCTTTATTACTTTTTATTTGAAATCTCAAGGTTCACTAATTGGCTCAAGGTCTCTACTGTAGAAGAAGAATATTTACAGAGGAAGTGATTATTGTTCGCTGCTTTTCTCTAGAAAACTTAACAGAAACCCACTCACAATCCGACGAGCTATTGGATTAGGAATTTGTCGGCACAAACGTCCATCGATGTAAGCTACGATGCCTGAAGCCACGAAGTTCCCAATACCAGATTTCCACATGAACTTCAATTTCTTCTTGTCGCTAATCACCGGTACGACTGCAGTACTGGAACCACTCTCATTAGTCTCAGCCTCTGCTACTTTTTTCTTCGGCCTTAGACCTGTAATGGCCTTAGTGGCGTGCTGTTTCAGTATTCGAATTGCAAAGCTGACGAAGAGATGTTCACATAATGTCATCAATGTTGGTCCGATCTTCCATTCCTGATCATATTTGAGATATTCACATGATAACTCAGTGTCCATTAAAATCAAATTAAAGAGTATATCCTAATGTAGAGAAAAGAGATTTGACTGAACCTTGTCTCCGTGGAGACGGCGAAGAGGACGAGAGCTTGAGGGATCTCCTTTTAGTAAACCCCTGCTTTCGAGAAAATCTTTAACACGGTCTATCATCTCTTCTATGAGAGAATTGCTTGGTGGGAGGTTTTTCAGGAAAACCTATAAGCGAATATATGTTATGAATTGGTTGAATGGCAAATCAAATCTAAGATGGAGAAGTATTGTTTTTGCTATTGTTTACCTGATCGTCAATGACTTTGACTCTGAGATACTCTTGTCTATACATTGTATCCAACATAGCTTGAAGGTATCCTTCGATGTATAACTGCAAGGAGTGAATATGGGCATTTCACAATTACACAACTAAATCTTTCAAAAATGTGTGACAATGATTCTAAAAATTTGAAGAAATTAGTAGATGTGACTGGGAGCTTATTTTTTTCAAAGTTTTACATGTTAAGGAAGCCGTGAGTCGAATTTTCTCAGTTTCTCTTTTTCTACCTTACAGAAATGAAAACATTTAATTTGAAAGTATAAGACAAGGTATGAAATATCACCTCATCAATACCGGGATTACGATCAAGCTTAATTGTTCTATCAGGTCCACCTTCCATCAAAGCTGTTCCTATCACTGAAGGTTCCATGGCCAGTTTAAGGATTCCATGGTGGAAACCGCTAACCTGGGAGAAGACACAAATATTATAAAAAAGACCATAACGGTAATGAAATTTCAGCCTAACGGAATAAGTAGACAAGCCCTCACCAGTCCATCAACACCTTTCATTTCTGCACCCCTTAGAACAGAGTCGGAGATTTCAGTGAGAGCAACGAAGATGACATTGGATCCTGCTGTTCTTAGCTGCAATATGGTATTTTCATAAGAGGTTTAATAAAGAAACTAGGGAATTCACGAGCGATATACTATATGGCTATATGGTACATACAGTTTTCCCAAGATCACCAAAGTAACGTCTTGTCCCTGACAATCCTTTGTTGTCAATAAATTTGCTGAGGAGTTTGAAGGTGCCTACAACAGATATAAGCAAATGATATTTCCACCTTAATTGAGATTTGATGCATATAAAAGCCAAAAATATAGGTAATGATACCATGAATGCTCATCGCTTACCCACTGTCAAACCAGGGACGTTCACCAAGCCTTGAGAAGGATCAAAAAAGGCATCAAGAGAGGACGATGCAAAATCATCAAACATCGATGCGAAAGCTGGCGGGAGCAATGGACTGCCCTTTGCAATGTAGATTGCCCTCATTGCATACCTATGGAGCACTTATCCAAGTTAATAATATCTAAAAACAGAGAGCAGTTTAAGTAGGAACTTTCAGCATAGAAGCAAAAGATGATACCATGAGTAATGTTTTACACATCGGAGAAGTAGTTCGCGAACCGTTATCAAAGCATGAGTGACCAGTACACCATTTAGCTCTACAACCATATTTTTTATCTGCGGAACCTACAGAAAACGAAGTACCAGAAAAGTAATAGCTCATAAAATGATGTGCATGTGAATATATGCAAAACAGTAACATTAAGAAGAGAAAATGAAACTTGATGCCCATACCTTAACCACACTATGAAGCAATGACCTCAGAGTTTCTTGAGCTGAGTTATAGCTCGAATATGAACTCCCAGGAACAAAATTAGCAGTAATCTAATTGAAAAGAAGAGAAACATATGTAGTATTTTAAACACAACATAGAGTAGAAATTGAAAAAGAAGGCAATTGGAGCAACTGTTGGAGCAAACCTTTATTGGGTGAATTTCAAAATGATCAAAATAATATTGACTACTTTGCGTATTTGTACTGAGAGATGATCTCCAAAATGCCACAACTCTCATTAAAGTCTCTTCGTCTAGGTTCAAACTGACTGGCTGCAACATAAGATGTAAGAATATTATATCCAGCAGTATAAGCAGGTATAGATGCCAATACAATCAATACTTGAAGGGTCAGAAGTTGACTCTGGCTGTTAAATTTCCCTAGTCATTAATTTAGATAGTGCGACGAGAAAAGGGTAAGGAGAATTTCAGGAAGAGTGCAATAACAGCCTGATACCTGCAAAACTATTGAGGAGTGCTTGACTTGTGTGACGCTGGAACCACTTGATACTAGAACGAATACACATTTGAATAGACAATCATTTGCATCACTTGAACTTGATTGATGCTGACGAAGCATGGCTGCAAAGGGTGCCCCTGCCCATTTGTGATCCACATTCAGAGCCTGCAGTACCCAAAGACAAAATTCATGTCTTATTTCTGCAAACCAAAAAACCAAGCCAACCTTCCTTCTCATAAATGTATACCTCTATACATAATTGGTTAAATTTCCGTTGGTCAGTGAACATGGATTGTAGACCAACATTGTCAAGTCTTGCCACTAGGATCGGAGAATAAGACATGACAGTTTTCTCCTCTGCATTCTACATAAACATTTCAATACAAAATCAAGTCAAGGAGGCAGATATGATGGTGCAAAAGAGAGAAGTACAACACCGACTTACTTGCTTCACTTTTTCAAGTAAGTGAATTCCTAAATGAGTTACTCGGAATTGAATCTTCGAACGAGAATGGAATCCTGAGTCTCCTTTAAGGCTTTCTGAAACTTCACAAATGCGAATGACTCGAATCAGACCATCTGCATAGACTTCATATCCGACCTTTACCATCGGTATGCTACTCAATTCCTCGTCGGTCGTTTTATGATCTTTGGTCTTCTTTTTCAACAGTAAGTGTGAGGCTATGCTTCTGTGTTGAGTTGCCTTGAAAAGGGGTTTCCATGGGCGGACCTTATCTAAGCTGACTTCGCGCAGAGGTATCATGCCTGCAAAAATAAAATTCCAGCTTTTTAGTCAATAAAATACCTATGAGTGCTCAGTAGATCGATAACATGGAATAAACTGCCCTATTTCGTTGTTCTGAGTATATCTAAGACATTATGGAGGTTGACGAGTTTTAAGCAGGAACAATAATGGAAGCCAACTATTACCATCTACTATAACTACAAGCTTGTGAGGAAGAGTCATATCATCCCATGCATAATCAGCCCCACTTCCAGGTTCAAGTACTTCAATCTCTGATGAATCCTGCAATTAATAAGCAACGAGCAGTGAATGATGCACAGAAATTCAAAAACACATATGTAGGGATGACAATAAGTAGGAGATGACCAACCTTTTGGTAGTACGTAAGAGATGCAGAACGCAAGAAATTCTCAATTCGATATGGTGGTGGGGTATTTGGTGGTTTTTGGAAGTGCACAGCAAGAGTTGAACCTTCCTCAGTAACATTAACAGATGCAAATTCAATTGCGCCTCTGCCTGCTTCACCTGCCTGCTTTCTGAACTTAAGGAAAAAACATCCAATTGATGTGATACATAATGGGCCTGACCAACTCCAGTTTGCTTTGTTCAACCGAAACTGAATGAATGTCAATGGATTTGCATTGTCACTTCCATGTTTTTTGATAAAATTTTCGAACAGATGGAGTTCTTTCTTCTGAGTAGTTTCTTCCTGCAATTGCAAGGCTGCTCTCTGTTTACTTTTGATGGTGATTATGCCTACAGAGTCATCCTTCCCGGAAAAAAAAAGAAAAAAAGAAAAAAAAAGTAAATAAATTCTGGTCCTGAGAAGAAAGTAAATAAATAAAAAGGGACACAAAACAGACCTGAAAATACCGTTGGCGGATGTTGATGGTCTCTTCTGATTCATTGATTACAAGATGTCTCGGAACAAAACTCACAATCCGTGATGGAACAAGCATTGTACTTGAGATTGATCTAACTGACAACCCAAACCTTGTTATATACCGAAACCCAGCCTCATCTTTTGTTCCCAAACTAATTTCTGTAAGTCCTGACAAAGCATCCAAATCCAACACAGCTTCAGTTGCCCCATGACCATCAGCCAATATGACACAAACCTTGCGAGATCTGGCCAAACAAGGTGCTGAAGTAATTTGTAAAAAGATATTGGGTGAAAATAACAATGTACTGAGCACAGATAGCATACCTTAAAAACCACGACCCCTCTGTCTTTGGGGGCAAATACAATCCAAACTCAGGGGGAACAATGTGATCAAGTTTCTCCATCTCTTCCCTGGATTGTATACTTAAAATGTAAATAGCCATCACCAAGTTAAAGGATATTTTGATTTGTTTGTCATATACCTGGATAGAGGCTTTTGATCAGGGGGGAAGAAGAACAAGGGGCAGCCTGAGTCGTTTTTAAGAATGTAAGATGTGAAAACAGCTGCCTGCACCCACCAGAAAGAGTTTTTATAAGAAAAAGTCAACCAGGAAGGAAACAGACTTCAAGATAAAAATCACAGACCTCCAGTATGCCTCTTTTCCCTAGAGACAATCTCAAGGAAGCACAGTATTTTCCACCCGAAAAATCAAGATCAACATCCAAACATTCTGCATCATTCTTCTGCTTCTGTAACTTCTTAACCCACTGACCACTATTGACTGGTTTGCAGCTCGCTTGGGAAGTAGTGAGAGTGACTCTAAAGTATATCATTTCAGGATTAGCATAGAAATCCATTGTTTTTCCGCTCTGTACAGTTGCATACTTGCCAATGCTGTGTCTCTCCATCGAGGTGAACTGATCTGCGAGTGTAATAATAATGTTAGAAGCAGAAATACAGGTCACTCAAAAAGCACATACTTTTCTGCAGTTACCAGTTTCTGTCAAAAAAATGGCTGCTTCGGCGGAGAGCAAGTTGGACACCTGCACTGTGGGCAAAAGGAAAATTTCCTTCTGCTCTCGCAACGCAATACATGCTTTCTGTTTCTCAAGCACATCAGAGGATGCATCTGGCCGTGTGATCGATACTTCCCTCCGAATACTATGGATCAGAAAATGCACCTTGCCAACACACTGACTTTCAGATGTGACAGAGCAATATGCAGTAGTCAAGGAGACCTTCACTGATTCAATAGATAAAGCCCTTTTAACTCCGTAACTTAATTTATCAAAAATTCCTGTTAGGCGTACCGCCTTGCCTCCTTCAAGCTCTTCTGACCATTCACTTGCCAGTGACTTCTCACCCTCAAACAAAGTTTCCAAAGATTCAGGTCTGAACGAGAGTGAAAAATTACCTGCCATTTAGTTTGCGAAATCAATCAGAATACCACCAAAAAACAATATATCATCCTGTACACTAAGAGAAACTAGACTATTGATATTACCTCTAGAACTAATGTAGAGAAATACAGGGACTCATAGTCATTAAATACGAAGAAAGACAAATTGATGGAAACCTAGTTGCATACGTTATTGTGATGATGGGCCATTTCAACCTTGCTCAAAAATTTCGAGTTATGAATATTGTAGCAAGAAACCAAAACCCACCAGCAAAACTTACCAACAGCTAAGGATGTCAATGCCTTCTTCCGGTCTCCTGATAAACTTATGGCATTAAATGCTGCAACTGAATCATCAATTAAACCACCAGGCTTCAGAGGTATAGTAGCAAAATCATCTCTCTTCTGTTTAGATCGTTGAAAACGTATCTCCATGGGAAGACTAGTCTCATTATGAATCCTTGTCAACGGAGAAACTGAGATTGATAAACCATCCTACAGTGTGTAATAAATCCAAAAGTTCAGGGAAAAGTTGCATCTTCAAGCCCATTGGTTGATACTTAATGATCTTATAGAAACCTTGAGAATCAGCTATGACATACCTCAAATCCCTTCTTAATATCAACAACAACAAAAGGTCCAGGATGACTCCTTGAATCTATAAAACATATCAGTATCTACATCATATGCTTATTCAGGTGGAAAACGCATGAACAGGTAGAAGGTGTGAAAAGCATCAAAGTACCTTGGAGTGATACGATCCTTGTTCTCCAAGCTAGTGTTCTGGCTTCTAACAAAGAAACGTTAATAGAAGAAGTTATGAACTTTCCAGAAGATAGCTGGACCGCAGCCACTGGAGAAACTTCGAGTTGATGGTTCATTGAATGCCTTTGAAAGACATTACACATTATTAAGGATCCGCCAACCACTTTTTTATGCAAAAGAACTAGACAGTAGTGAACAAGTTTCTCCACTCTCAGTTAATTCGAAGGATTATTCTTACTTTAGTACTTTTCTTTTGCACCTTATGGGTAAAAAGAAGTATGCGATAAACTAATTGGAAACATGGGAAATAAAATTATTTCAGCAATCTACTCAAGAGAGTGCCAAAGACTGTCAGCATTCACCTCAAAGAATAAACACATTGATCTTCTTCTTGGGAAATAAAACAAGGCATTAAGGGACCAAGAAGTTACCGAAGAAAAATAGACGCAGTTTGCTTCCTACCAACTGTGGCAGTCTGTTTCTCATTGAAACGGCAAATAAGGTCAAGGCCAGAGAGGTTATCTATCTGAAAAAGACTAATTTTTCATGTTTCCTCCACAGAACAGGTGTATATCAAGGAAAAAAGTATGAAAATTATTAAAGCATTGAAAAGAAATCAAGGAAACGATAACCTTGCAACAATTGGAAAGAATAGCGGAGGTTTTCACAGAAAATGGGCCAGCAAACTCCAGTTTTCCAAGCACAAAAAGGAGCATATCCAACGACAACTCGGTTAGAAAGACCTCCAACTGCACATGCGAGGAAAAATATGTAACAAGTTATATAGCCCCAAGACTTCATGGAAAATGAAGTAAGAAGCATTAAGTACCTTTCCAATTCTGCAATAAATATGGGTAGGTACTTTGTGCATAGTATTTTTAAGATGCTCAGTCTGAAAAGTTGAACGGTAGAAAGCACTAACTTCAACTGGATGAATAAATTCCCGCCTATTCCACCAAAGCGAAAAGAAGAAAAAATAAACAATTGCTGGAAGTGATTCTATATAGGCAAGGAAAATGCATAATCAGGGAAACAATACGCATCTTAAGAACCCAGGGAAAGAAAACTTCTCACCATTGGTTTGTCTGAGCATCAAAGTACAGCACTAATATGTTTAATGTGCTCATTATCCTGGCTTTAGAAGATAGCATTTGTACGTTTAAGTGAGTGATACTGATTGAACCACGAAAAAGGGGAAATCTGTCCCTTGTTTCTGAAAGTTCATGAACAATGGTCAGAGATACGCCATCAATTGTTATGGTAACAGATGGGGCGGAAGAGTCGATCACAGAATGCATTTCAGACTCATGGATCTCAGAGGGTACCACAGGTGCAATATTATGTGTCGCCAAACTTTCACGAAACACTTTAAACTTGAAAGGATTTCCTGGCTTCCGAACAAATTCTGGTAAACCATCAATAAATGCGACAGCTGAACCACTCTTCTTATTGACAAGGTAAAATGTATCTTTGACCAATTTACGGTAGGTCTCCCAGTCAATGTCACCCTTATAATTTTCGGATTCGCCAGAAGATACCTGAAAGAGTGCTGGTGCATTGTCGTAAAGTCCAGAGATGTTTACAAAATCTGAGCTTGAATGATAGTTTAACCGCAATGGCTCTCCTTTATTGTTTTTGGCATATAAAGATGTCAAGGAAAACCATAAGGTGGATGAATTCCATCCTTGATGGCGATGGTAGCTGACCTGCACATGAATTCAAAGTTTAGGGGATACCATCTCACAAAAAAGCGGGGTCAAGAAAAAAAGGTAGCTGGCCTGATTTTTATTCTGAAAACCAAAAAAGTACTAATTACTGTCTCTCTCTTGTTGTTGTTCTAATATTGTACTGTACATACCCTGAAAAGAGCTCTTTCTCCGACAAGAGAATAGTGAAGGGTACCAGTCACAACACACTTGTCCCCCCTATCTTCCACTGTGAAGAACATATGTTGGTGTATATCTTGAATAGCAACAATCGCTCCTATACATATATCAATTTTCATTAAAAGAAGAACCGACAAGTTTTATGAATGGCTAAAATATTAATATACCTACTTACCATCAGGAACTACAGACTCAAAACTTCTTTCAGGTTCACTGTTGACCGAAGGCCTTTCTAAAGAAGTATGTGTGCTTTCTCCTCCAGGTAACGCAGCAAAGGATGAAAGCATAGAAAGTACCATCTGACATAAAAGGATCATTTCAAAACCGTTTACATATGTATTCTAACCCTGATAACTATACCACAAAGAATGGTACCTGCAATTCTGACAGAGAAATGGTTATATCAAATCCCAGAACAGAACAACCACCGACCCATGCCTGGCTAAACTGGTGACCAGTATTTTCTCGCTTCTTAACAGATGCAGAGACACGTAGGTCTTCCAAAATATAACTTTTATAACGAGAGTGAAATTCTTCCTGTAAATTGCTGTTTGCGGAAACTTTTCTGAGAGAATTAAAATCTCCTGAAACACTTGTGCTATCACCTGAACTGATTACATCGCTTTGCTGAAGAGGAGCACCAGACAGAAAAGAAGAAGATTCACTAAATGCTGGAGAAGAAAACTGGGTAATATTTATGTCCCTTTCCACGCTCTCAAGAATCTTAGAAAGAACTGACAGCCGAGAAACCTCACAAAGAAACTTCTGTTCTCCGCCTGCCGAATCAAAGGAACTGTGGAGAGTGATATCCAGAACAATTTCCCTTATACCTCCTGCAAAATCAAGCAATTATAATTTCTTTGAGACGCCAGTTATGTATTTACGTGGCAAAAACGTTGTACAAGTGAATAAAGATAGTACGACTTACCATACTCATCATCACAGACAAAACACAATGCAAACTGAGTTGCATCTATTGAAAATGCTTCTACGGGGTACCAGTTTTCTTGATGAGAAGGAATATTAATTTCACTGCCGCGTGAATCAGCTTCGAATTTCTCAAGAACTGGCGCAGAAGATTGAATCATTGACACCTTACTCGAAATGAAATTAAGGTACATGGAGTAACCATGAATTAACCCTATCAAGGCCTTTGGTTCAAGGACAAAAAGACCACCCTGCCAGCAACATCGCGAGTTACTTCACGCACTACTATATAGAGCTAGTCAATATGTATATAAAGCATTAAAGCTAGTAGTGTTTGTTATTTACCTCAACGCTACTGGAGATTGACTGAAATTTTCTCCCAATAGAAACCGATGTTACAAACCTACTTGACCGATGAACTTCCGCCAAGACATTTTTTGTTGATTCTCTAGCTACAAGTAAGTCATTCAATGCTAAATTGATGTGCATCCAATGAGCCGAGTTGGATAGTAAAGAGTCTGAAGCAGAGTCCAACTTGTTCACTTCTCTCTGAACCTGAACACTGTCTGTAGAAGGTTCATTTGCTATTGATGCATTTCCTGCACAGCATGCAGAATCACCAGCCATAGAACAGGCGTCCCCTAGAGGTGATGGGCTAGAGAAATCCATAGACACACTCAATATGCAGCTAGAAAGATATGCTTCAAACAAGATATCATGTGACCTGAACGGCAAAAATTCTGTGATAAAGTTGCCAGAACTCTTCCATATATTATCCCCGTATCTGAAGAGATTTGATTGGAGTTCACAAAAATCAACATTGATTGAGCACCTATGTTCTTCACAAGATAATTCAATGCATGCTTCCTGGACAGAAGACCAAATTTTAGAATCATCTAGCTCCATAAGCCTCTCAAATTTTTCGTCTTCTGCAGGAACATCAAATATCACATCTATAGCCTTCAGCTTAAAGCTCGCTTTAAGTACAAAAAGAGTTTTGCAAAAAATTGTTTCGATCTCATGTTCCACATTCACTGCATTAGACCTGAGAAATTCTAGTCCCAGTGAATGACCCGCAGAGCTTAAGCCACTCAACCCATGGGAAAGTCCAGAAACTAAGCTTAGAAGCATCTGGTACAACAAAACAAAAAACTTACTTGAATGGTTTTTTCATAACCTGAAAGATAAATTAGGATCTTGATGCTGTTCATATGTTAGGCTCAGGATCTTAAACCAAAGAAGCAGAAGGACAGGTTCATTTAGATTGTCATAAGTACTTGAGCATTATGTTCAACTTTAAGGAAATCTAGAAGAATCTTTTCTGACACAGGGCCAAAAATCATAAAGACAATCTGCATCTTTTCTAACATCATAAATAAAAATCGTTTAGGCTTCTTGATAATATATGTTAGCAGCAACAAGTCTATATCCAGATATTAATCACTTGAGATAGAAGAGTACATTACTACAGAGAATTTATAATCAAGTATTCCACTGACAAAGATTAACGCCACAATACTAATAAAAGCAAGAACAAAAGGCAAACATTAAAAAGAGACATGAAAATTATGCTTCCGAGCATCTGAACCTTTAGATTAGCTTACCAAAAACAATATTAACTCATTTAGCCAACAAAAAATCCAGAAAAGAGATAGGAAACTATTTTCCAAATACTATGCAGATTTATAGACATGAAAAGTGAAAACTACCAAGAAAGTCTCTGGTACCTGAAAGTAAGCATTTAGGTCATCCGGTTTTGATACAATAGTCAGTCCCAGCGCCAACACATCCAAACCAGTTGAGAAATCCATAATAGCTTCGTTAAAGGAATAAATATGCTCTCTGCAATAGATTGCAGTTTTCTCAGAATTATATGGAATTGCATAAAATGTAAGTGATATAACGTCAGTCTATTTTCTTTGATGTAGCGTCAGCAGAGTTTGGGACTATCTTATGCACATACACTAACTAGTTCAACGAAGCACCTAAGCTCAGTCCTATAATTTGGTAAATGCAGCTAAGAATCATTCTTCAGCGACAAATGATATGATTGAACAATTCCCATATGACTTTACAACCCAAACACGTATCAAGCAGGGAGACAAAGACAACGTTTAGCTTAGTATAACACAATTGCAGCAATAGAAGGCAATAAATTCCCCAACGAATAAAAGGGATTAATTTTATATAAGAAGAAGTCCCACACCTTAAGGATGAAAAGCAGATAGTTACGGGTCTCAATACAAAAACTTGACTCCATTTCTTTTCTGCCATTTTGCAGAAAGAACAATCAAAACCAGAAAAACCTAGGTATGAGGAAATGGAGTTCCATCCTTGAGAAACATATTTTTCACAACTTGGAATCACAGTATCACTTAGGCCCAGCTCCTGAAGCAAAGGCATATCTGATCTTGTGTTATCAGGCCCTTGTAACATCCTTAATGGCGCCATATCAGATTTTGAAGTCGGCCAGACGACAAACTCAAAATCATGGAAATCAAATAAAAGAAGATCTTTCTGCCCAATTAAAGCATCCACTTCTTCAGCCTTCTCCACCAACAATTTAACCTGGGGGCCACCAATAAGTATGCCAACCTGAATACGTCTCTCTGGATGTACTCTATGGAAAGACAGTTCAATATTGCGTCTGTAGATCCCATATTCGTCATAACTAGCCATTTCAGGATCAATCCCAGCTGTTACCGAAGAACTTAAATGAACCACTCCAGTAATTTCGTCTACAACTAACTTCTGAGCCCATTCTATCTGCCAAATCAGCAGAGCCATTGAAAACAACGATGAATATTCTAAAACTATATCCAACTTTCCCAATACCATGCTGCATTTCCAGAGCCCAGAATCTTGGTTACCAACATCCTGATATGCCATGCAGCTTTTAATATCAAGGAGTAGGCAAGGGTTATCAGAAATTTTAAACGTATTTTTATCCAACTTTAAGAAATTGCTGTTCCAGTTCGACCACATTTCCCTCAAAAGATTTTGTAGATGCAGAATACCTTCATGTTGATCATTGCCATGATTGTTATCTATTTTGGAAAGAAGGATTGGCTGTGCTGGGTCCATGTCTAGAATAGTTTTCACATCTTCACGCATTTGCTTCTTATTTCCTTCAATAGAACTACTGGGGTCTTTTGTAGATCTCATGAAACGACTGGTTTTGTTAAAACTAGAAGACTCAACCTTCAGTTTCCCACAGGAAGCAGACAAACACTGAGTAAGACAGCCAACAGTGTACATGACCAAAAACTGATCAACCGAGAGGCAAAGCATGACAACATTTGAGCCCATGTGTCCAATACCGTCTTTCGATGTCATAAAACTTGAAATCACTTTCTCTGGATAAAATTTGATAGAAAGTTTCCCAAGATTCACAACTGCATGTAACTCAAGAGATACCCGCTCGGAATCATCGTCATTTTTCTCATCAGTTTGTAGTTCTTGGGTCAACAGTTTCTTTGACGAGAGAAAGCAGGCTATGGACCAGAATGTTCTACTAATAAGTCTCCAGATATAAGCTAAAACCCAGGTGGTCTTACACAAACAGTTGAAGTTGACATAATGGGAAGATTCGTCATAATTATCATTAGTATTCTGAGAATTCAGACAGGTTCTGTATCTGGCTACTCTCCGTGCCCGTGCGATAGCTTCAGCAGGGAGCTCTTTCTCTATATTACATATCATCTCCCACTTACGTCTGGCAGTTACAAGATGCCTTTTGTTTTCTGAAACTTTCCAAAGTGATGATTTCTCTGGCATTTTCCTAGAGTACCCAGCTGAAGATAGCAAATACTCGTAAGCATTCACGTATCGCAACCAGAGGATAACAGCACTAACTAAATTCTGGAATGAAAAAGTGTGAGGTGAAATCATCAAGCCAGTTCTGCGAGCAGCTACTCTCCAAAGATAACGTCCATTTCTGACAGAATTGCTATCTTTGGATGACAACTTCGCCAATCCCATAAAAACCGGAAGATCAGTGGGTCTAAACGAGAAGCTTAACTCTGGAATGCGGACGATCAGATCAATAAGTTGAAGATTATGCAGTGTAATCAACATGACAAGGCTGTCAAATGCACAAAGGTCAGCAGTATCATTATTCCTCTTATATCCAATCTTGAAACCGTTGCAACTCAATGTTAAGGAATTACGTCTCAAAGGAAACAAAACTGCAGCAGCTGAACTCCTAATTAAACTAAGATTTCCAGAATTCTCAGAATCACTCCTCAGCTCGTTGATTTCCAGAACACAACTCAAGTCACTTGAACTCGGGAAACAAACTTGAACATTAATACCATGTATCTGAATACAGAATTGCCTGAGAATAAGATTGGAGAAAGAAGTCTTGAGCTTACTTCTCTGGGAAGTGCTGCTTCCACTCAGCATCTTTTCCAAAATTTCATGTAAGAAACATCCCTGCAATCAACAACCAAATCAATCCCAGAGTTAATGAAGATTTGGGGAAATAGCTTCCTTCATTCACACAGTAGCAAAATTGGTTATGTACCTCGGGATCAATAGATGACAGCACTTTCTTTATCTCATTTGCTACAGTGTCACGTGAAGCTGGCTTCCTTCTCGAGCTTTCTTCCTCCGTCCCTCTGAAGAAAAAACGCAGAATCCAATAAACCCTAACGAACTAGTAATTTCGAAAACTCAATGCACGAAATAACAATTGAGCGATGAGATTTAAGTTACCTGGCTGATAATCTGACATTGACACCGCGAATTTCGATTTTAATGGCCGGAGCTGACCAAACGGAAAAGTGAATAGCCAGGTGGTCGACAGTAAATTTCTCGAATGGGAAACTAGATCCATCGATGAGCTGATTAAGCTGAGAAACATCGAATCGAAAATTCCTTAAGGTGAGGTGAGTATCGGTAAGCCCTAATTCGACTTGAAGATCAGGTTCTTCCCGAGAAAAAGGGAGCAATAGAGAACGAAGTCTCCGTCGGACCCAATTGGAAAGAATCGTCATGCGAATTCAGTCAAAGAAATGGTCGCTTAGTGTGTGTGTGATCGAACGATTCCGCCATTAACGAGTTCGAAGAAGGAAACGGTTATGAGAGGCCCTTGTGAAAAAATCCCCTTATCAGGCAGAGCGGGAAAGCAAGAGGACAAAGACGAAGTGACGATAACGAAACATTATAGACACGTGTCAGTATCTTAACTTCGGTGAAGGCGATGAAGCTTCTTTGCCGTTTTCTTCCTATCCAACGAGACTACCTGTAGTTTCGTAGAGGTACTAGAGGATCACCACCGAAACACACGAAAAAAAAATGTCACAATTTATTTATCTTTTGTGTAATAAGTTGTAAAAAAATTAGCATAATTATAAAACATAATTATTTACATTATGTTTAATTATATAGGTTTTTTTCGCCAAGAGATCTACAAAAAGAAAAAGAAAAAAAACGTTTTTTCACGAAAAAATCTTTTTTTTTTTACATGATAAAAATTTTCCATTTTTTAAGACATAAATTGTTAAATATTGCCATACCCGTGTCCTCGTTGGAATTTGCTCTACGTCTACAGAAACAACAAATCAAAGAACTTAGCAAAGACAAGTAAAACAAAAAAAGTAAGCAAAAACCCTAATTAATTTCTCTGATCATGGACAGCTTACCTTTACATCTCCTCTTAGATTGTGATGATGATAAACGCTTCTCCTCTCTAAGCTCTATTATGGAACTGGCGATTGGTGGAGTAGACAAATTCATATCACCTGAGGAACATGTGTCTTTTGGTTAATGTACGTCTGTTTTATGTTTTTCTCTTCTTTTTGTTTTGGAGTAGATCGGTTAAATAAGATAAAAAGAAACCATCATGCATTGTTGATGAAGGAGATGACGAAGCCTTAATTCGTCCAAGTTTTCGTTCATGCAAAGATTCAACAACAAAAGAAGAAGAGTTGGAGTATACAAATTCGTATCGCGTGTGAGGAATGGTTGTCTTGTTATTGGCTAATGAACATAAGTTTTATGTTTTCTTCTCTCTTTGTTTACTACGTTTATTATATGTGTATGATAGTTTTAAATTTAAATTTGAAAGTTATTAAACGATTTGCAAAAAAATCTCTCAAATATCTAAAAACTACACGTTAACTTAAGAAGCAACATGTCTATTTTATGGATCAACCAATACGACACTTAAAACCCCGAAATAAAGTCTGTGACACATAAAGATATCACATATGTGTATAAACATTCAAATTTTAAACAATAAATAAACAAATTACAACCGGACCAGATCATGTTTTTCATCTAATTTACTCAGGACCATGAAATATGTAACCAAATTCCAAACCTAATAATAGAAAATGGATTTATATAAGCTATACTTCGTAGTCTTCTTCTTTTTCTCGACAGGAAAAACCTATGGAAATTTCTTCCGAAATAAACGGTTTCAAATTCTGAATAAACTATACATAGACCGTAACAATCCATAAGTTCCATATAGGCCCCATCATCTCAAATCTTTTCTTCTTCTTCGACGTTGTTCTGATCGGAAAAATCCATCAAATTCTAACGTTGATTTTTATTCTTAATTTCTTCAAATGCATAACAAAGTTTCAAGCAGAGACATCAATGGCCAATCATTTTCAAAACTCAAGAAAGTAGAAACTATTCCAGATCCAGACATATACGACATCACATACGTCGATATATCTCCCTCTGAAGGTTCATCTTCTCCATTATCAAAATCACCATGGTCCGTACAAATCGATCCCACCGCCGTAGATTCGCCGTATCATTCAGCGAAAGTTACAACGGGAGCCAGAACAGAGAAATCTAACCATAACCACTCACCAAATATTCTCTTGGGATCTATTATTCGTGAAGAAGGTCATATCTATTCATTAGCTACATCTGGAGATTTGTTATACACTGGATCTGATTCCAAAAACATCAGAGTTTGGAAAAATCACGTTGAATTCTCGAGTTTTAAATCGAATAGTGGATTGGTGA